>RCWM02000335.1:0-1238000 GCA_003667255.2 Euschistus heros | reverse complement strand
ATATTTAACAGTGTGCTCTGGAGGGAGAATGACAGAAGTTATGGCAGGTATCGGGATCAAATCTTGGTGTCCATAAAATCTAATATCATAAGAACAGGCTCATAGTTCTACAAATATTATAGAAATAGTGATTGGTATAAAATGACTTGAGATTTAGATGTTTAAAAACAAGATTTAACATTACCAAACCTGCTCTTTTTTTTTTTTTTATCCAGATCTTAAGAGGAAATAAATCGATTAAAATAAACGAATTTGCTAAGGTAGAAGACACGTTGACGTGGGTAGGCCGAGCAAATTCACTTTGCCCCATCTACCTCCACACGTCAGAATAAAGTTTCTGACGGGAATTTTATTGTCGACAAGTAGAAATTTATTTCATTAAAACATTACGTCAATAAATCTTTTATTTAATTATTTTTATTTTACTATTCCCGTGATTTGTCGCCTCTGAATATATTGAAATGCCAGGGATTAAAAATAATGATGAAATTCAGAATTGTATCTCTTTATCAGAATTGGCATTTAATAAGTAAATAACTCGAACTAAGACCCCACAGGCCAGAATCACAAACTATGAGCAATAAAGTGTATTCAAGAGTTAGCAATCGGTGTTGTGGTTACAGAACTGTTTCCATTCCAACCGAAGTGCAATGTTAACGCAGGTCAGTTGGCAGTAAACTCCGCTCGGCTGGAGTTGGTCAGTTGTGGTCTTTAACTTGAACAGAAAATTACTCTCGTCAATGGCTCCCCTTAATTCAGAATATTAGTACTATTTTATTACAATATATTATAGATAGAAAATAAACTAATTTAAAAAAAAAAAACCTGAAGTAAACAATCTCCCTAAATAAAATGAATGAACAGAAAACTACTTTCAAACATACTAAGTATAAGTTCCGTTGCAAATCATAGCCTTAGTGTTGTTTTATGATGGTTAAGAAATAAATATATACACTATAATATTATTAATAACAAAATAACTATTATAAGAAGGATCGGAGGAAGAAACCGTGGTAGTCCGCGTTTTGTGTATTTTAAACTGGTGAGGTCATCTGATAGTATAAGAAGTGAACTTTCTTTTTACTAACGAAAAAAAAAAAAAAATAATATAAACGATAGTCCACATAAAATCAATACAAAAACAGTAAGGTGGAATAACAGCCGAAGTCCTGATCCAAAGCCACTGGAGGATACAAGTTTTTTGACAGGATCTGACGATTTCTGACGAATATCCTTGGCAACTCCTCGGCAATTTAATTTTCGTCCTTTAGAAATATTATTATATATTTCGGTTTTTTAGAAGGACTATCTCATATCTTGAATACAGTGCGAGCATGACTATTTACTAAATTAAAGTATATTAAATTCTCTATAACCTTTATTCTCTTCACATTTTTCATATTCTGTACCGTTTCCGAGATATACGCTTGGTAACTTAATGTGAAGGACTCTTAATATGTTTATTTTAGCAAGGAAAGAAAATTTATGTAACTTTTGACGGGTTGAAGATAACTGGCATATATATGTGTTTTTTGAAGGAAATTTAATGTTCTCCAATGTTCTACAACATTATTTATGAAGACTAGGATATTATTGTCGAAGGATGAACAATTTAAAAGATATGGAGGGAAGTTTAACAGAAAACGTGAGGTCAGAAATTTGTTTTCGAAAATTTTCACATTTGCCGAACGTATATTTCGGAAACAATACAAACTAGGAAAAATGTGTATACAACAAAAGTTGTAGAGAATTAAATTTACTTTAATTTAGTAAATAGTCATGTTTTGCATACGACGCACCGTTTTCGAGATATAAGCACATAACCAAAATTTCGCGCTACCCCCCTTCTTGTTCCCAGATCCGACAACTCCAGGACTTTTAGTATGTTTACTTTCCAACTACCGTGAACATGTTTCTGAAGAAAAAACTTGGATTACAGGAAATACACTCTACACTCCATTTCAGGCCTTCATTGACTGGACTAAAAGGCTACTATCCGATTTGGGAATGGTTAGACTGTCATGGTTTTTCTCCATGAGCCTTAAATTTACTGGTCAGGAACATATAAGCAGTAAACAAGAGTGTTTTCTCTCCAAAACACTAATCAGTTTGGTGATACCTCATAATTTTTGGGGCATTACGAATTATATTTTGGTATTGAAATTTTGAGTTGAGGGAAACGATTATCTGGGAAAAGAAAATATTTAAGAAGATATTTTTTCAGATTTTGAAAATATATCAAAGCAACTTAAACTTTAAATTTCATTTTTCTTAAAATTGACTAGGTTGTACTACCGTGTTTTCTGATCCTGTCCATTCTAAAACTTCTGATTTTTTAATTTATTAATAAAAAAAAAATTACCATTATGTTTGATGGATTTGTAAAGGAAATTAAATTGGTAAATAGAAATCATATTGAATGCTTATACCTTGTTGTTAGTTGTCGACTGTTTACATATCAAAATTGGACAAACATAAGCTATACAAAACAAACAGCGATAGTTTATTTGCTCTTCTCTCAGAACATTACGTTTATTTACGAAGTTGCTCAAATAAAATGTATATGAACTTTTCCTTGATGAAATAGTCTCTAGATAATATTGATTTTGTCAGGATTAATATTATTTTATAACATTGTTTAAAAGAAGTTTGTTCAAACGCGTGAAAATTGCAAATCTTGAAATGCATTGTTGGGGTTTGGATCACCAAAAGGCTTCGTGCATTGGAAAGGGGTCACGCGAGTGTAACTTAACACTCGAACCGACCAATATATCTCAACTTGCTTTTCTACTTCGCCCCACTAAACACTATCATTAGGGGAAATCGATGGCTATAGTGGAATTTGGGCTAGCGTTTTTGCGCCTGAAAACAACTTATAATAGTTACATAAAATATTAAAGACTGACGGAAATTTTCACAGGTCGTAATTGAGGCTAATAGTTTCCACTAATGAAACCATTCAATGTATCCTTAGCAGTGAAAAAAATCAATAAGCGCAATTAATTAGAAATACTCGTAGAAAACATATAAAATGTGTTTATATGCAAATATGAAATCTAAATTATTTCTCAAAAACAAATTAATTCTTTTCAAAACAGTTTAAAGATAATGGTTTAAAGATAATTTAAACATTTTTAATCACATGCTACCTAAGCTAGTTCAACATTTAAAAGCTAAAAGTATTGCAGAACAAATGCCAGCGAATGATAGGCAAAACTGTGAAAAAAGGTCCAGAGATTTAAACATGACATATATACAAGATTTCATTAATGAATTAACTGATTTTTTTTTGTTCATGCCCACACTTTTTGAGTCAATATCTTACAAAAATAGATAATTACTCAAAACTTACAACCCTATGCTTTTATAAATTTTGAGAAAGTAAAATCACAAAAGAACTTAACATATTTTGGTCTAAACTACACTTCTTACGAGTTCGGCCATCTGTGGACCAGGCTCAACAATTTATTTCTTGCTCTTCTGTTCCTTCCAAAATCTCTTCATTACCTTAGCCATCAGACCACCGTCTATTAATTCGTGTTTTAACCAGTTCTGGAAATTTGATCCTGTTGACTACTGTCCGAAATTGGTCTCTGTCCCACATTGAATTCCACTGTACATTTGCCACCCTCATATCCTCCTTTACCATTCGTATCCATGTATTCTTATTCTGTTTCTGGAGGCTGTGTTGGAAAATTTTTTTCGTCAGTCTTCTTTCTTCCATTCTCATCAAATGCCCACAAAACGTCAATCTACGTTTCCTCATTGCATCACTCAACCTTTCAATGTTTCGATATATTTCCATATTACTTTTTAGTTTAAAACCTTCTTCAGTCTTTCTTGGTCCCAAATATTTTCCTAAATTTTTTCTCTCCTTCTTTTCAATATTTTCAATTTCTCCCTCTTTGTCGAGAAACAAGCATTCAGAGGCATAAGCTTTCAGGACTTAACTACGCTATTTACTATTATTTTATTTTCTAAAATAACTATCCGCTTTACTAAAAATAGCTGTTTTTTTCTCTAATATATATCATTGCTGGAATATTTTGGGTTTATTTTAGCAGGTATTATACAATATATTTATTAAGCATATCTACCTTTGTAATGTATTGCATTGTATTGTAGCATATTTATAATTCTTGTGAGACCGAGGTAGTTCGGCCATGTGGCCCGTATGTCAGAAGATGAGATCATCAAAAGAATCATTACTGAGATTATAAACAGAACTAGAAGCTCGGGAAAACCTTGTCTTGAAATGAAGGAAGGCTCAGCAGAGGAATTTGAGGATCGGGGAAGGGAGGCGAGCTGCCCGGCGAACACACTGGCAAAGTTATTGGAGGATGCCTCAGGGACCAGTAATGGTCTGTTGAGCTAAAAATAGAATAAAAATAATATTCTTATACATTCAACGTTTACATGTTCTGAGAGTATATAAGGAGGTAAAAACAGTAACAAATTTTTAGATTTCATTGGTATTTTAGATTTTCTGAAGATATTTTTTTAATTCATCATACGACCAAAATAATGTATTATTTTTTACCATTTTACATTGTTATATACGATTTGTACAATCCAGAAATCTAAGTTTTTTTTCATTGCTTTATAAAAAATATTAATTAAAAAAAAAAAATAAATGACCAAATCTAAGATTACTTAGTCATTGATTTTTTTAAAAAATGTTTGCAAAGATAACAGAATTGATGAATTGACATTGAACGAGCGGATTGTTGTAATAATATGTAAATGTTTGAGTTGGTTATTGTACTGGGTCTATAAATATCATTTAAATGAAGGAATATGCATGCTGTAGTATAAAGTTCGATATAAAATTATGGATTACTTCTGATTTTAATAAAGATTAAAAATTAAACAGTGAGTTATTTTATTTATTTCTGAGTATGTAGCTTTCTCAGCATGAGTATGTATTTTTCCTATAGGCACATGAAAAGGATAAAAGAGGAAAGATTGCACAAATAGATCTTTTACAAAATACGTAGTTAGAGGAGCATGGGAGGATACACAAATCAAATAAGAGAAGAATAGAAGAACCTTAAAATTTCCGACTGTCCGGATAGAGACCCAGAAAAATCACCAATATTAGAAGATAAAAAAAAAAGGGGTACAAAGTGGTCCGAATATGCACAAAAAATTTTTTTTTTTATTGAACATATAAGTATTACGCCAATTCTCTTACGTTATTGCTTCTTATATATTTCCTGTTGTCCTTATGAAAATTGATTTGTTTCGTTTTTTTAAAGGAAATTCGTTTCTCCCGTTTAATTCTTATATAATTATACTATAATTACTGGGATATTTAGTTCTTAAGTTCGGCCGTCAAAAATCATCGGATCTTTATGGTTTGACGTTGTAAGAGTGTTCATTTAAAAAATAAAACAATTTATTCAATTTTCAAGAGGACCTAAACTCGGGTCGGGAAGGAGTGACCAAGGATATATATGTATATAATTTGTTCATTAATTAAATATAAATTTATTCGTATTTTTACACATTTTATATTCTATTCTTTTAAATGCTAACTTATGTAAGACGATGGAGGTGGGAGAAGCCAGAGCGGAGGGCGCTGACACCGCTATAAGAAACAGATAGAGGGTAGGCCACCGTGGGGTATTGATCCCACTTCCCCTATAGGCGTGTGTACTCCACTGATGACCTATAATCCCATGTCTGTCCGCTATTCGGGGGTCTTCCTAAACTTCTTTATCCAGGAGCACAAAGAAAATAAAAAAAATAATGACCCCCGATACAGAAAATTAAGCCTTCACGCAGGTCAGACAATAATAATTTATATCAGAACTAATAATCAGTTTAGTAAAATTATATCGTAAAAGAAAATTACAGTGCTCGGATAACTAGCTCTGATAATAAACTTGCACAAATATGGTAAGTTGCTTGATGGATATAGCTTTAATTTATTTTTATAACTGTCTCTGATTAATTTACAACAAACGTTCAAATATGCCATAAAAATAATACATCAAGCAGTAAAATATTCTATAAAAAGTTTATTATATTACTTTTATAATATTTATCAATATTCAAACAAATGGTGAAATAAGATTATTTTTTTTTTTTTAGCTACTATATTTTTCTCTTATATTTTTTTGTTCATAATTGCCTCCTGTAGCTATGTAAATCCATATTATCAAGCCCATTTGAAATCTTATTTGTAAAATTTGTTTATTATTTGTTGATATACTTACTCTGACAAGAAACAATTCCACCCACTAGATGTTGTTTGGGGGGTCTAAAGGTTTCAGTCTTTTCAAGGGGTTTAAGTACTCATATACTTCAAACTAGAAAGATCCTTACTAGGATCATTAAAATACTAATTAATTGAAAGGAAATGGTGTTACAGAGAAATTTTCAATCCTTTCATTACACTTGCTTTTTAATTTTAAATGTAATTTTGAATAAATTCTTGATAGATATGCCCCATTTCATGTAATACTGTAACAAATCATATTAATCTGATAATTCTTCGTTGTAAACCAAAAACGTCCTGCCCTACAGTATCCTATAATAATATTAAACTCATCTCTGTTGAACAGATCCTTCCTCAGATGTCGACAAACGACTTACTTTGAACCCAAAAAACGAGATTTGAAATTCAAGAAACAGGATGTAGTTTTCGACTAATCCAGCATTTACTAGACAAGGATTCAAAGTTCCCAATTAATTACAAAAGACATATTTACAAGACAGTAATTAGACCCATTTGGACATACGGTGTTGTGCTTTAGGGTTTCACTATATCTCATAATTCTTCTCGTATCCAATCCTTAAAAATCCTTCGTAACTAATAATTATTAAATTTGTGTATCATAAATTGTTCAGGTGACGAAAACAATAATTTGTACCTTCATCGAAACATATGTCTTTTACTTACCTGGTTTTAGTAATCAGACCATGTTATAGTCCATAAATTTTTTTATTTTAGTAAATTTTATTTATGTCGAAAAATTATATTGATTAACCTTTTAACTAGAAAACTAAGCTCTCGATAAATCTCAAGAGACTTATTTACATAACAGTACTTAGACTCATTTAGACATACCGGGTTGGTACAAGGTTCCATCAAGCCTTCCTTACAATTCCGAATTCTTCGTAAAATCCTCAATGATCATTATTATGCCACAAACTAATATATCCATAAAGATCTTAATGTTCCATATGTTGCTGATTTGGCTCAAACCAGACACCTATCCTTCCGTGACAAGCTTTATATCTACTTGAATTCACTAGTCTCTCAATTCGCTTCGCACTCGATTCCTGATAACCCTCCGCGACGTCTGAAAAGAAGATGGTTTAGGGATCTTCTAATGCAGAACATTTATTAAAGCGCTACTTGTGAGTAATTCCTCACAAGTTATTGAATAGCCATTGTAATCATTTCACCGCACATTTACGTATTGTATATATTGTATACATGTGTATATTAAAAGAAAAAAAATTAAAATCCTAGTTTTAAATACTGCTTTCTTTTATTTGATTGAAGTTTTAAATAATCCTAACACGTTTTTTGTACCATAATTAAAGAATATAAAAATCTAAAAGCAAATGAAAATTTTACCTAATGAAACATGGGGTGGCATTTTTGCATGTCCATCTATGTAAATCTCAGTGTAGTGTACAAATGCGATTAATCTAATTTTAAGTATTTTCAATTGGAAAACATGTGTGCTTGAAGTTAAGGAGTATATAGGATAAATTAATCCCAAATATTTTGTTTATTCGCTTTTGTTGTTTTTAGGTCCACTGTTTTTTTATCGCATTCATGTGACCTAAACTTGTTTAAAAAAACCTTTTTTATTCCTTTTCAAATATTAAATGCATAACTAATATTAAAATTATATTACTTTTAATAAATGAAAAAAAAAAAAAAAAAAAAAAAAAAACACACATTCAGAATACTTATATTATATTCCCTTTCTTTCTTTATTTTTTTTTTTTTTTTAGTATTACAAATATTTGATTACTATTGTTTGAACAAAACACAGATATCATTTTTTATATGTTTTTCATAATTATATGTTTATATCTTGAAATTAATTTAAAATAAAGTAGATTACTTTAATCCTCAAGGTGGACTGACTTTCATTTTCTCTCCAGGTCCAGAACACTTTCTTTGATGACATTCACTGGAAATTACAGTTTTCCTCATTTAAGTGAATAAGCTTATTAAATTTTGTTATTTATTACTGAGTTTTAATCTTATACCAGTACTCTAAAATATTCTTCATCTGTTTTAATCTCGAGCTTTTAAATTATTTACTAAGGTAGTCTCGGCCAAATGAAGGAAGACATATTTCTATATAATTAGTCTCGATTGGGTTTTAAGACTTAAGTCAGATTTAAACAAGGTTTTCCTAAACATATAGGTAATCCACTTAAATAAATTAAAATTTAATAATCACATATACAATAGCACCAAAATAAAAAAACCGGAACTTGTTAAACACACTTTGTTTAAACAAAGTGTTTCTGTAAATTTTTTTCTTAATTATTTCTAATAATAATTATATCTAATAATAATTATATATATGAAATATATAAAATGATTTTTTTTTTCATATTTTGTCAAACTTTAGGGCCTATGGGAAACCGGAAGATGTCAACCGATTTCGATAATTTTTGTTTATCAATTTTGTATGTTGATATAATTTGCAACTTTTCCGCACTATTTTATTTTCGAAATAATAAAAAGTGTTTTTTTAACCCACCCTAATATGCACAAGAGAAATAAATTAATAAATATATATGTTCGATTTAATAAAACTACTTTCGTCACCATGTAATTGAAAACCATTATTTAAATTCCCTCTAATGTATTTTGTATGCAGCTCTATGTTTAAGAGGGAAATTTATAACATAAGGAGGGAATTAGAAAAGCATTTGGCGCAGTAGGCAAGGTACCCAGGTGTCCAGCCGTTTTTTAGAAGATTAGAATAAAAAAATTGTATTCCTTGAAGAAGCGAAAATACTTATTTTAACATGGAATTAGTTTTATTTAAGAAATCAAATGACTACTTATTTTACCAATACATATTATTAATTAATTTATTTTTTTAAATTGTTTGTTTCTCATGATTATGCGTTATCAAACGATTGTCATAATAATTGAAGAAAAATATTCTGATCGTTGTTTTGAATCTGGTAGATTGGATTATAATAAATCTGTGTGAAATATGCTTTTGCTTTTGCCTGATGAAAATAAGACGTATTTGTGAACGAAATGTTTGTTTATAAATATTATTAGTTTTAAACAATTTTATTTATTCTCTGTTTTTGATGCTAATGCAATTTAGAAGCTAGATATATTTAAAAAAATACCTGGTTAAAGAAAAAACAAAACAAACAAACTGTACTTCTACAACCCAAGAAGGATCCCACATTCTACAACCCAATTGGGGAAGGCTGTTCCCCAATTAAGGGTACCCACTATATAGAGGCTGGGTGTGCCTCAGGAGCGTCTCCAGATACCTCAGTCGAAGAAAAAAGAAACTAAACTTTTCTGCCTTTAGTTAGTCTCCAACTCGGGCCAAGAAACATTGCAGTTCAGGGCCTTACCCCTATTTTAGTTAACCCTTCCAGAAAAAAAAAATATTGAAAGCAATATTACATAGATAAAATAAATCATAGGTACAAAGCAAGTAAAAAAAATAAAAAATCAACTGTAATTAATTTTCACCAAATCCCTAATACACAGCTGAGAGTATACATCATACAGGACACAACGTATCTGCAAACATTTCCGCAACAACAAACATAAACCAACACAACTATTGACTGAACGAGGAAACAACAAACACAACATCCCAACCCTCCAAAATTGTACTGACACTTGTGATGATGTCACAAAGGCATTAAGCATACACTTTATGAATGCATAAGCTTTGTAATATAAAAAGTGATTTTATCATATTTATCCATCATATAAAAATACATAGATCATTTTGTAGCCCTTTTTTCTGATCCGTCTTAAAAACCAAGAATACTGCAGATATAGATAAGGAGCCATAAAAAATGACACGATCCAATGCAATAGGTACATATTAGGTTGGGCCGAAAAAACACTTTTTATTATTTCGAAATTGAAATAGCGCTGAAAAGTTTCAAATTAAATAGACAAAAAAAAAAAAAAAAAAAAAAAAAAAAAATTATCAATCATAATCAATTGTTTCATTAAAGGAGATTTAATTTAAGTTTTTCATTTTTTAAAAGGCATAACTCCCCATTATTCTTTATTCATTCATTTCTACATGTTTCAGAGCTCATTTGCTCCATCTTCAGGTTCTACAATCATTTATATTATATTTACAATACTATACTGGAGTGCCAGTGTGAATAAATGTGTCTATGTGAGAATATCACAGTTGTAAGGTAAAAATTCAAATATTGTTAATAATAGTAAAATAGTATAGAATTGTAAATAGAATATAAATGATTCTAGAACCTGAAGATGGAGCAAATGAGGTCTGAAATATGTAGAAATGAATAAACAATAATGGGGAGTTATGCCTTTTAAAAAATGAAAAAAAATTATCGAAATCGGTCGAAATCTTCGGTTGATCATGTAACAAATTTCTTTCTCCCCTTCTCAGATAAATGCGAATCCCGTCCGTTAAAATAATTTTTTAATTTGAAATAGTATTAATAGAACGTTGAAAAAGTGTTCCAAAACACATTTTTGCATTAGTAGTTGACATGCCCTGGATGCCAATTTCTAGTAGCTGACAGGGTACTAGTTTTCGAGGTACTCCGTTGCTTCTTGCTGCTGCTGCAACGGAAATTCCCCTTTTGACCTCATCAAGGTCCTTCTAACTGAGGCTCATAATTTAGTTGTGTTTTTTTTTGTTGTTTTTTTCGTGCTATTTTAAAACTGAAAAAAAAAGAAAAAAAAAAGAGGGAGCTAATTCCCTGTTAGGCAAGAAGCTGACAGATGCTGCATTAGTAGTTGACACAACACCCCCAGTCAACTACTGAATTTTGAGCTCTAAAGTAGCCAAATCTAGTTCATTCCTCTACCCCTGATTTTTCCTTTGCAAAGAACGCACATTCAATAAAGATGACGAGAAATGAGAAATGTTCTTGTAGTTGACAGAGGTGTCGAGCACTAAAAACAGGTTATAAATATGTTTTGGTAGTTGGAACCCTATAAAATCCTCTTAATTTTCATCTATAACCACAAGAATCTAGTAAAATGTACCTAGTACAGATACCTACTATTCTAAAGTATATTCATAAGAGAAAAAACAGAATACATACCAGAGCATCCTTAGCCTATTGCATAAGGATAGAAGCGTTTAGTCAACTGAACTAGAGCTGATACAACAAATCAGGTGGGGTCACCTGTGGTGTAGTGGTTAGCATAGCAACCTACTAAACCCAAGATCGCGGGTTCGCAGCCCGGCAGATGACCTTAGGATTTTTTTTAAAGGGAGTAAAAAAATCCTCAGCTATGCCGTCCTTCGGAAGGGACGTAAAATGGGGGTCCCGAGCCTGTGCGATGTCAGGTACTCGTTAAAGATCCCTATCCTAATTATACCTGGATAGGCAAAATTTAGGACTCCCACCGTAGCATCGTCCGATTAGCAAACGAAACAAACAAACAAACAAACACAAGGTGTGTTGAAAACAGTTTTCCCGTCCACGAAGTCATGGCTGTCATTCTTTGCCTACAGAAATAACTGAACCACCTGCCAAAATTTAAATAGAATCGAAGGTGCAAACAGAAAGCTTATTGTAAGACATTTATTATCAAACTGTCAACAACTAGTGCACTTACCATATATGATTTTTTATTTGCTGTTTTTGTTCGTTCCTATACGTAATTCAGTTGTTTATTTTTGGATTAAAGACTCGTAGTCAAAAATTCCTCTTAAACTTTCTTATTTTTTTTTTTGGGACCTAATAGTAAAAAAAATATAATAATTTAATAATTAACTAATTAATAAAGTTTTGAAAAAAAAATCATAACGTTTATATCCGATTAGAGACTAAAAAAATAAAAAATAAATAAAATAAAATAAAGTAGTCAAACTTTTCATAGCTTCATTTAAATGAGTAAACCGATTAACCAAACATTAATAATTAAGGAAAAATTGTAGTCTTTGAATCTATAAAATAAAAAGACAGAAATAATTATAATAACCAGAGTATTGTGGAAAGAGCTATTGAAAGACTTAAGTTTCTAAAGTTAAGGTTAATTAAAAATTATCTAATGGCTTCTTAAAGTATTTTAAAGACTAAAGCTATTAAGTTCATTCTTAGATAGTTTAACTATAAAGTCTAGGGCCTTTTAATTGGAATCTTTCTAGGACACCTCATTAATTAATTTTTTATTCCCTGATGAGGGTTTCCATGCCTTTTTTATTTAAATAAAATTTTGTTAAAGAATATCAAAATAAACGATTTAGTATTTTAATTTTAATTTTCTTGTGTTACGTATAATATTACTCCTAGAACGAATTATCCGTAAATTTATTTTTTTTTTCTTTTTGAAGATGAAATAATTTGTAGTACACCGAAATGGTTATATAGCCAATATAGTTTATGGGAAAGAAGGTTCGCCATGTAATGAGCCAATTTAATCAATTTCCAAAAGCACAAAATGGCGGACTGCGACCGTTAAAAATCATTAGATCCTGGCAGATCTTAAAATACAATGCAACGAGCCAAAACATCAAAGATATACGAGAAGTTAAAAGTAAAAAAATATTAAGAAGTTTTTGGATGAAAGAAAAGTAAATTTTTTTTCGATTTCTTAAAACATATTCCGAATTTTCTTTACCACCAAATTTCATCCACAGGAGCTCCAAAACACTAACAAAACTGCTTTAAAATTTAAATTATTGATTTGGATGATTATAGTGTGTAAGGGTGTATACACAGTCGGAAGCAACATTTGTTTCTTGTCTTTTAAGTTTTAAGTTTAAAAATGAATGTAGAATGTAAAGTGGTGTAATGGGTCATTTTAAAATAAATATATATTAAATACTAAATGGTTAAATATTATTATTTTTGTATATAAGAAACATCTGAGGGACGTTTATGAATCAATTACATAAATTGATAATAAAAAAAACTTATAAAAGCAGTGTATAATAATATATATTTCAAAATTACTTGTTATATGTATAAAAAAATTAAAACATCTTTTTTTTTTTTTATTGTTGATAGTAAATACAATCGCATGTAAATAACTTGCGAAGAACTACTCACAAGTAGCACTTTAATAAATTCAACACTAAAATTTCTCTAGGCCATCATCTTTTCAGACACCTCGGAGAATTATCGGGAATGGAGTGGGAAGCAAGTTGGAAGACTAGTGAATTGAAGTGGTTATGGAGCTTTCTATGGAAGGATAGGTATCTGGTCTGCGCTAAATCAGCAACATAAAGAACATCAAGATCTTTATGGATCAGTTTCTTGGTGACAAAGTAAGGAGTATTGAGGATTTTTCGAAGGATTTCGGATTGTAAGGATTGAATACGAGATGAATTGGATTGGACCCCCAAAGCTCAACCCCGTGCGTCTAAATAGGTCTAATCACAGTCATGTATATGAGTCTTTTGTAATTAATTGGGAGCTTTGAACGTTTGTCTAGTAAATGCTGAAGTAGTCTGTAACGACGGCCAGTTTCTTGTCGTTTTATTCTTGTAATAAAACATCAAAACAATATTATATCTGCACCAACTGAATACATTTAAATACAACCAAAACTATATCTAACTCTAACAAAAACTTATGTTTATATGCAATAAATTAATTTTCAAATTAAAAGTTTTTGTAACTTTATTTCAAACAGCTTTTTCTTAATGTTGCCTTGAGTCCAAAATTTTATTCTTCACATAAACTCTAAGTGCACAATTAAATATGATTCTTGACTCTCCTTTGGACTATGAGTGACTCCTCAGCTAGGTTCTCCATTTTCACCTTCACTGCCTTCTCAATCATGTGTCGAACCACTACTCACAACTAGTAGACCATACAATATCACTAAATGCATTATATTTTTATTATTGAAAATCCAACCTTTACATATTTCATTATATTAAAAATAAGTTAAATTACTAATACAAGCTATACAATTATGCATAATACATTTTCATAATTACATGAAGGCTATGTACAGGCATTTGGTGTTAAGCCAACATATCTATAACATTAAAATTATTGAATCATGTCACTGCCTTTACAAAAAATATTCGAAAAATAAATATATTAATTTCAAAATTAAATTTAAATTTTCATTTTTTTAATAAAAGAAAATGTAATTAATTGTTCTACTATTTTTTAAAAATTAATTAATAAAATAACGAAATACTAATCACAAGGATCTAAATTATTAGATTTTTGTTTTGTTTGTTTACTAGACAAACGATCAAAGCTTCCAATAAATTACAAGAAACTTATTTACATGACAGTTATTAGACCAGTTATATAGACATACGGAGTTGAGCTTTGTGGCTCCACTAAACCATCCAATTATTCTCGAATCCAATCCTTATAATTCAAAATCCTTCAAAACGAAGGATCCTTAATGCTCCTTACTTTGTCACGAATAAACTTATCCATAAAGACCTTAATGATCCACAAGTTGCTGATTTAGCCCAAACCAGATACCAATCCTTTCATAGTAAACTGCACTCCCACACGAATCCATTAGTCTAACTTGCTTCTCATTCGATACCTGATAACCCACCGAGGCGTCTGAAAAGAAGATGGCCAACAGTCCTTCTAATTTAGAACTTTTTTTTAAGTGCTAATAGTGAGTAGTTCTTTACAAGTGATTTACATATCATTATAATCATATATACATATAATAAAAAAAAATATTCATTTAAACATAAAACAAAATGTAACTGTTTTGATCAGTTTCAGTGTATACACAGTCGGAAACGACGATCAGTTTCTTGTATTTTAAGTCTGGTATGTATAAATATGGTTAAGACTTTAAGAAAAACTTGCAGTAGTAATAATCTAAATGATTATAAACGCTGAGCTCCACAGAGGCACCAGACAGCATTACTCAAGTTGAAGAAATCCCAGCCCACCTACTGCTCTATCTTATTGCGGGGGAGAACATTGAATGCTGGCCCCAATATGTCATCCCCTAGCTAATTCCCCCAAATGAAGAAGGCTCTGACTTTGAGAAATGCTTCTGGTCACTCCTTATAGCTCACCTGTTTTTATTCGTCTGGGTTCTAATCTCGTGGGCGAAGCACTTGTACTTATTATAAAAATAAAAAGTAAGAAGCATTGATAAAATGAATTTCTCATGAAATTCCTTCGTAAAAAAACAGTTAGAATACAAAGTTGAAAAATAATATTATAAACCCTTTAAAAATTATATAAATAGTTTATACATAAAATTATTAGAGTACAAACCATTTATATTACACTAGCATCCCCTGTCGCGGCTTAGCCCGCTCTCATAAGTAAAGATGATTTTAACTAATAACAGAAGTTTTATTTTCTTATCGATATAAATCTTGTAATGTAATCTAGTATTATTGCTTACAATAGTTTTAACATATTTTAACACACAGTATCAAAAAACAGATCGAAAATTTTATTTAGTAATGATTTTAATTCCGTGAAAATAATTTTATTGTGTTCATCTATTTGGATATTTATATCTAACTATAAAGGTATATGGTAAACCTCTTTTCTGTTACTCAACATAGTACATTTAAATTTTTACTATTTTAAAGTTTATTATTGCTAGACAATTATAGAACTATAAAAACGATGTACTTAAAATTTGGTACAAATGAATGAATGAATGAATGAAAATTAAACTTTATTTTGGGACAGACTGTCCCCTAAGAATAATTAAAGTGCACAATAAAAGGTACAATTGTCTGGCTGAGATTAGTTAAATCAGCACATCAGTAGTATAACTAAAAATTAGGAGAAAAAAGTATAAATGAGAAATAAAAAATAAATAAAAATTAAAATTAAAGTTGATAAAAAAAAAAAAAAATTAAAAATACATAAATAGATAGAAAATAAAAATAAAATTAATAAAAACAATCAACTGTAAACATTTTAGAACACTTATTTACAATTTTGTGGAAGACTGAAAATCGAGGAGATGGATAAATAAAAGATGTTTAAAGGAAGTTAAGGATGAGGCTTTGCGAATATGGATAGGTAAGGAATTCCAAAAAGAGGTAGCACGGATAACAAAGGATTTTTCAAAGGAGGCAGTTCTATGTGAGGGGGTATATAGGTTGGAAGGTTGGGATCTTGTATTCAGGTGGTGAATGGAGGAACGCAGAGTAAGTAGGTCTAGGACATAGGAAGGTTTATTGGTTTTTAATGACTGGAATAAGAAACTGCCGAGGAAGTATTGCCGTCGAAAATCGGGGAAAAGCCACCCTAGCTCTTTGTACCGGTTAGATAGGTGAGACCGTCTGCTGACGCCAAAAATAAATCTTATGAAACAATTCATTGGTCTCCTCAGTCGCAAATGGTAGCTTTACCATGTAAGCTCTATTGCGGAAAGGTGCTACCCACATATTGATCAGTTTTCAAAAACTTGACTGGGATCCACATGTTTCATCGTAATTTAATTGAAAATAAGTAAAATTTCAAGCTCTATATAACACCGTACCATTGTAACCTCTCATGTATAATTGTGCTCGCCAACTATCGGTCGATTTTCACACTTCACTGTTATTCACACATTATCGCTTTTTTAATAACAAATTAATTAAAAATCAGTAGATTTTATTATTGATCAACTTTTCTTGATTTATAAGGTTGATCTGGCTAAACTTTGGTACAGTTTGGTTCAGTAGTTTTCGTAATTAGTGATTACAAATATAATAGTATAGATTTGCTAAAATATATGAAATAACAATTAAAAAAAATAATATTAAAATAAAATGGAAGAACAATAAAAAGGTATTATTGTCGGGCTGTGTACATAATTGACCGCAACTTCTGTAGATTATAGGTTATATACTTATAACTATATAAAATAAGATTAATTTTATTACTTTTTCGAATTGAAATATAGTTGCCAAAATCGACATAATAAATAAAGATAAAAAATAGGAAAAGACTTCATATTTTCGAAAGCACAATAAAGTTTCAAGTACAAGTATAATAAAATTTAACCTATTTGGCCCTTCTTCCCCCAAGTCTATATGATGTCCTTAGGTGAGTACCAATAAATTTGATATATTTTCTTACATTTTTGAAAAAAAAGTAGTATATATAATCTACTATTTACCAAGTGCTGATGTTTTAAAAAAATTGGAATATTTTTTTAGAACTGATGATGAATGTTTAACTTTAAAAAATATTTTACTTTTAGAAATTATTTATTATTATATAATAATAATTTATTTTAATTACAATATATTTTTTTTTTTACAATGACGTGATTCATCTTTTTTTTTTAAATATATATCAATTTATTGAAATTTACAACTATACAAATATGTACATCAAGTAATTGAGCTGATAACGATACACAATGACATAACAACTTGAAAAGAACTACTCATCAGTAGCACTTCAACAAAATTTTAAACTAGAAAATCTCTAGGCCACCTTCTTTTCAAACGCCTCGGAGGATTATCGGGAATGGAGTGGGAAGGAAGTTGAGAAACTAATGGATTTGAGTGGTTATGGAGCTTATTATGAAAGGATAGGTATCTGGTTTGTGCTAACTCAGCAACATATGGAACATGAAGGTCTTTATGGATAAGCTTATTGGTGACATAGTAAGGGGCATTTAGGATTTTTCGAAGGATTTTGGATTGTAAGGTTTGGATACGAGATGAATTGGGTGGTTTAGTAGAGCCCCAAAGTTTAACTCCGTACGTCCAAATAGGTCTAATAACAGTCATGTAAATAAGTCTTTTGTAATGAATTGGTAGGTTTGATTGTTTGTCTAGTAAATGTTGAAGTAGTCTGTAACGACGAGCAGTTTCTTGTCGCTTTAGTCTTGTGTTTCTTCTTTTAAAAAAATAATATGCACTTATTATTAGAGACGATTAAGTCGTAGAGGTAGATATACATATATTTGACCATGAATACAATTCATCTATTCCAACAGCTGTAAAGCACATGGCACATAAAGTTCTTCCTTAGAATTGTCCGCAACTTTCCTTCATTCCCAGAAGTGAAACTCTTGTTCAAGATCGTTAACCGAAACTCCATGGCTAACGCTGTTTTTTTCTTCTTCTTCAGGTGAACCGTATTCCATGTTGTACAGCTTCGTATGTGTTGTTTGTGGAACACATAATCTTTAACTGCTTTTTTTTTTTTTTAATCAATCATCCACATTAAATTTTTGTGATCCGGGACCGGATTCCGAGAAAATGATAAGATATAGGGTGTCAATTAACATGAAAAATAAGGCAACTGAAGAGGAATGCAAAATTTAGAGTTTACCTGATAAATGTTCTACTGACGATCCGAAAGAAATGGTTTGAAAACAAATATAATATGAATATATATAGCTTGAAATGCTTACTTAGGATTAGGATTAATAAGCAATATTTATGGAGAATAAATAACTCAACGTAAATCTTTTTCCAAAATCTAAATATATAGAAATTCCAGATTGAAAGCTAAAAGTGAAGCATTTTCCGCTTTACAATGACCTATGCATTCAAATATTATCACCATGGTTGCACTAGAGGTAAAAGGTAAATGTAGAACACGTACGATTCCTGATTTTTTTTTTTTTTTTTATCAAAGCGAATTTTTTTTAGATTCTATGCGCATTGGAATGGTACATATAATGGAAAGATATTCATTTTAGTCATTGTTTCAATTTGCAAGCGTTTACTGTTCCAAGGTTTTTTTTTCGTTTTTTTTTTAAATCAAAATTATTCTGGCTTTCTCGAAAATTCTGATTAAGATGTTGTTGTTGTTTTTTTAAAATTTATTTATCAATGTTTAAAAATATACTAAATAAAAATTAGAGTATATGTAAAGAATAATGAATGTTGTAACATTTCAAAGACTTATTAAGCAACTACCCATTAGTAACATATCTTTGCTAAAAATTCTATACCAGAAGGTCCCTAGGCCATTTTCTTTTCAAGTATATCGTAAGATGAATCAAACGAAAATCAGACTGAAAAAACTAAGGAGTTCCAGTTTCAGTCAAACTAAGGAGTTTGAGAAGTCCATTATGAGGATTAGTCTGCTCTTTAAGCATTGTAGATGTTCAACCCTATTTGGTCTTAAGTAAATTTAATTTGTGATCATCATTGCAGTTGCACTTTATATCGATGTCTTAGCTCATAGATGAGTTAAGTGCAAATTTTTGCAAACTTTTGCATCATTAATGCATTAAAAAATCTTGATTGAAGTGCTAATGTAAACCCAGATAATTCGAAAAGATCTAATGAACTAATAAATGTGTTCACTAAATGGAATCAAATTTTAATACCAGTTTCGGAACTGCGATATTTCAAATTTGAATACAGTAAAATTTGATTTTCTTAATACATTTGTGAGATATCCCATCAATATATTTGTGGCTGAATTCTAAAATATAACTTATGTATATTTAAACCATTAAAACATATGAAACACATAAAGACGTTTTTACATTTGGTATCAGAAGGTATATACACAAAATTAAATTAGCATCGCTACACAAATTGAAAATACTTTCTTTCAAAAATAAACGAAGAAAAAAAAAAAAAAAAGAAGAAAGAAATGATCTTTTTTTTATGATGTTTATACCATTAACCTGGAGATTTCGCAATAGCGAGCTATTCCCTTTGAACCCAACCTCATTACAGGTAACCCTAGTGACTTCCTCCTTTACAAAAAGACCCCCTTCAATCCTCTCTTAGTTAATCTAACATTGCCATTTTCAAAAGAATCTTCTATTAAAAAAAAAAAAAAAAAAAAAAAAAAAAAAAAATAGAAAAAAAAAAAGAACCTTAACCGCCAACGCTAACTGATAATTGCAGTGACAGAATTATTAAACAACCGTTTATAATACAAATCAAATTTTGTTTTTAAGCTTTGAAACTTAAAAAGTTAAAAAAAAAAAATGTAGCAAAGCAAGACATATTGCCTTTCTTAATATGGCATATACATCAAAAAAATATGAATCTAAAATTTTCCTATTTTTCCTTAATAAAGACAGTCTTCTTTTACTTCTTTTTCTGACTTCGCCAACCGTTTCTACTTCTGATATGGCCAACCATTTGAGAAGACTAGTAAAACGAACAGGAATCGTATCAAGAAAACATTTTCTTAATTTCTGAATTTCAAATATCGCCAATAAAAGCCCATTTCATGACCAAATTTAATTATACTCATCCAAGCAATACAACTTGCCTAATACAGAACGCCTTCAGTATGCCTACATTTGATGCGTAGAATTCCAAAACCAGCTTAGTCCAATATCCAAATATTTTTTGTTGATAATTTTTCTACTAGATTATCTTTAGAACAAAGATTTTCTCCCAAAAGTAGTTAAATTAAGAAAAAATTAAAAACAGCCATAAACAAAATAAGGCCTCTTCCTAATTCTGCTAGACCATTACCTTTTTCAGGTGTAAATTTTTTTTTCAAAAATGGACACGGCTGGATTTGGAATTCTACGCCTCATATTATCTTTTTATGTTGAATGCATAAAATATAAAAAACATTTTACATTTAACAGATAACAGCCAAGTTTCGGAAATCCCCTTATTGTTAAGGAAACTTTTCGAAAGAGCTTAAATATTAAAGACCAACAGCGGGCAGAACAGTCATATTATTATGATCTTATTTAAAAGATAGCATTTCTCGTAGCGGCTTCGCATTCTCTCTTAAAAAAAGAACGTAAATAATTTTAACTAATCATTGCAGTTTTATTTGTTTATCAAAAAATCTTGAGTTGTAGCTTGCAATTAAGCATAACTTAGTTAAAACTGCACTAATTTGGTGGTTGAAGATTGCATAAAAGCATAATTGGACATCCAATTTTTAATTTTAAGGTATGAGTTGGTAATATAGATGGACAGAGACTATTAAGGAACTATTTATGGACTGCATTATCAGTTCTTACATTAAAAGGTCCATGAATCATATTTTTACACACAATATCGAAAAGCAAAGGCAAAGGTGTTTTGATTTGGTAAAAAGTTTTATTTGGCAGAAATAATTTTATTGATTTCATCTGGTTAGACATAATTTCTTTAATAGAATTTCGACACCATTCTCATAGGTATGGGCTAGCTGTAAACACATTGTCGGCGACAACAAAACTTCCCTAAGGAAGTACCCTTACTGCCTTGATGAATTCCAACATTATTGCTTTAAATATTTTTTCAGTGAGATTGGGAGGTACAATAAGGAGGTATGCCAGGAATATTAAATTTTAAACATAATATTAAATAAAATTCAAACATGGATTGTAGCAGTATCGGTGATTTTTTATTATTTTTTTTTTTTTGGTAACTAAAAATATATGTTTTTCATGTCTTACTGGAGCAAATGAGAGCGTAAAATCCAATAAAATCATATGGTTATGGTGTGAATACCAGGTATGCAAGTTTAAAATGTCGTTTTAATTCCAATAGAATGCGCTCTTAGCCTATTGAAGGATTTGCTTATCTCTAAACGCTATTTTGTTTGTTAGTCATTTGTTTACAAAAGTCAGTTGTTTTTAAGTCGTTTACGTGGACGTATCATACCTTTCTTTGGTGTTAAAAATGTCTAATTTTAAGCCAAATAAAGAGCATTTGCGGCATGTCATGATTTTCTTATTTAATCAAAAAAAAAAGGCATCTGAATGTCATCGAATTCTTGTTGAGACTTATGGCGATGTTGCTCCAACCGTCAGGACATGTGAACGTTGGTTTTTCAAAGTTTCAAACGTGGTGATTTTGATGTTACTGATCAAAAACGAGAAAATCGACCAAAAAAGTTTGAGGACTTCGAATTGCAATCTTTATTAGACGAAGACGATACCCAAACCCAACAAATGATGGCAGAACAGTTGAATGTCACTAGGCAAGCCATTTCCGATCGCCTGAGAGCTATGGGAAAGATTCAAAAGGTTGGAAAATGGGTTCCAAAACACATTGTCGGTGACAAAAAAAACTTGGGCCCAGGCACACCAAGGAATGTACCCTTACTGCCTTGATGAATTCAAACATTATTGCTTTTGGGAACTCCTACCCCATTTTTTCAGTGAGATTGGGAGTTACAATAAGGAAGTCTGCCAGGAATATTAAATTTTAAACATAATATTAAATAAAATTCAAACATGGATTGTAGCAGTATCGGTGATTTTTTATTTTTTTTTTTTTTTAGTAACTAAAAATATATGTTTTTCACGTCTTACTGGAGCACATGAGAGCGTAAAATCCAATAAAATCATATGGTTATGGTGTGAATAATTATTTTAGAAACACAAATATATTTTTTGTGTTATAATTTTTTATTCTTAATTTTACCTGTCGATATCATTACCTTTGTTTTAATATATTCCTGATATAATAATCTTTTTAATAACTTTTTTTTATATCTATTTATTGAAATTTACAACTGTACATAAAAACATACATCCAGTAAATGTGATAATGACAAAAATAATAAAATGACAATGCTTGTGAAGCAACTACCCATTAGTAGCACTTCAATAAGAGTTCTATTTGAGAAGGTCCCGGGGCCATCTTCTTTTCAGACGCCTCGGAGGGTTATCAGGAATAGAATGGGAAGCAAGTTGAGAGACTAGTGGATTTGAATGGTTACGGAGTTTACTATGCAAGGATAGGTATCTGGTTTGGGCTAAATCAGCAACTTATGGAACATTGAGGTCTTTATGGATAAGTTTATTTGTGACAAAGTAGGGAGCATTAAGGATTTTTCGCAGGATTTTGGATTGCAAGGATTGGATACGAGATGAGTTAGATGGTTTGGTGGAGCCCCAAAGCTCAATTCCATATGTCCAAAAAGGTCTGATAACTGTCATGTAAATGAGTCTTTTGTAGAATATCTTTTGTAATAACTTTAAATCCGAAAAAAACGTTAATATTAGTTACAAATTTATAAAACGTCATTTTTAAATATTTATATCCGCAGAATATACGGATTATTTCATGATTGATGAGTATTGTAAATTTAGCCCAGCTAATTGGTTTATAAATTATTTACGTCTTGATTGGCCCATTCGGACTGGGTTGTATAAAATATGGGTATGTTGAATAAAATATTCAGTCCGGGTTTATAGATTTATTTTTAAAAAAAATATAATAAAATAATTCTTCAATAGGAAGAAAGTGCTGATAATGTTTGAAATTGATCAACCTTTAGTGAAACTGAGTTATCATGTGAATAGAATACAGCATATGTTTTAAGAGCTACTAATAAAAGAAATTCCAGTATACTTTTATATCTTAGTTTTTATTTTATATATACGGTTAGGGTTTTTGTATATTCTACAAGCATCCTAGAAAAAGAACTAGAAAAATATATAATTTTATTTGCTTATAGATAAAAATCTGGTGTGAAATACTGTTCGCCACCTATCGGTCAATTCTCAAACTTCACTGTTATTCACATATTCAAATCTACTGTTATTCAAAATTAGTAGATTTTATTGTAGCTAAACCTTTCTGGAACTATAAAGATGATTATGATCATCATAAAAACCATTTTATCCCCTTTACCGCTGCGCAGTTTGGGGTTACAATTTGTATGTCCAGTTCTTGGGCCAGTTCTTCTCTTACTCCAGTCCATATCCCGCCTCCTCAACGCCTCTTTTACACTCTCCTCCCAAGAAATGCGTGGTCTTCCTCTTGCGTGGATTTTTTCCCTCCACGCCAGTTTCATACGTCTTCAATAAAGGTTATTAGGTTATTGATAAGGTTAAAAATTTGGTACAGATTGGTTTACTAGATTTAGTGGTAAGAGATCACAAACGAAAAATGGCTGGTCCTTCCATATAACAGTATAGATATACGGTAGGTAAATATTAGATAGTTGACAACCCAACACATAAACGAATTTATGTTTTATAAGTAAATAATAATTATTTCTTTATAATTCAATCACTTTAATCATATAACAAAACCCTTTAAGGATGAAAATTTATTTATCAGAAGTTGAGTGATTTTCTCAACTTAAGCCACTTCTACTGACTGGTTTGATCACCCTGAAGAAGACCTGCAAGGTAGGTTGAAACTACATTAAAAGCTTTTTAAATTGGACGTTTTTTTCTTTCTTCTGGCTACATACCGAACCAACATCTTTTATCAGAAGATTGTGAAATTTCAATACAATTGCAGGCTTCTGTCCATGTTTTATTCTTCTTCCTCCGTAGCACTACTGCCCTGTGTTGGGCTTGGCTTGCCGAACGATAAGCGTCTTACGACGACGAATCTGCTTGTATATGTTTTTTGATAATAGAAATGATTTAAATTATAAGTTTGCATAATAGGCACGGTTGCCGGTCATAATCCTGTTATTAATTTCACCCATAATTTTATTTTTGTTATTTGGTTCGGTTCCCAGATAGGTAAATGCATTGATGTATTAAAATCTAATTCTATATGATCTTAAATCTTGATAGGTCATATTGCCTTCAAATCAATCACCATTCTGCTTAGCTTATACTTTTGACCTCCTTTTCATTTATCATTAACCGGATGCATCCCATTTTGAAGGACCGAAAATCTTGTCATAAACGGTTTTGTGTCATACTGTTCCCATTAGGCTCTGTTGAATACATAGTATGCATATAAAGAGCATCCTTGGCAATTCCTTCCCGAGATATTAGTTTTCGCCCTTTTGACAATTGATTTAATTTTTTTAAAACGACATTCTATCTTCACGTTTAGTCCTTTTAACAGGACATTCAAGGATAATATTTTGAAATCTGCCAGCATAAAAACAATAGTTTTTTTGTTTGTTTTTTTTTAATGCTGATCACCAAATGGGGATTTTTATGGAAATATTTTTTAAGTATAGCCCAAAAACCAGCAGCCCCTTGAATAGCTTCCCATCTTCCCATAACCACCAGAGGCTACTGAAAAGAGGATGGCCAGGAGACCTTCTAATATAGAACTTCTATTGAGTTGTTACACTCGGTTATTTAGAAGGAATACTACATCATGACCCATTGAAAATTTAATTAAATAAATAATAAAAAATAATAAAATTTGCTAGAAAATTATTTAACTTGATTTATGTTTATTTTGTTTCAGGTAAGATTTCCGGTAAGCGTCCTTTTGAAAAAGCATATTAGAACTCCTTGGAATCAGCACAAGGTTTCTATTATCTACTTTATATTTTTATATTTATATTATATTATATTTTATATTTTATTATTATATTTTATACTTTACTTTTCCTAATATAAACAATTTTTAATCGAAAGCATTTAAGGCCGGTTGCAGATACAGGCAATGTACTGTTGCTCGGTTAAAAGGACACAAAAGTGTGAATGGTTATTATTGCTTTTAAATTGTAACTTAATGGTTCTACTTCAACTATAAAAATAACACCACGATAAAAATAAAAAATAGGGATGTTAAATGAAATTATATAATCCAATATTTCTAAAGAATTTAAAATTGAATAAAACGTTTTCACATTTACTTAAGTCCTCAGGGAGCTGACAAGGAACACCATATATTTCCATAAATCATCGCTACTCAGTACACTTCAAAATGTTTATTGTGAGAGTAATGTCAAGGAGTTGACATTTAAGGGAACCTCTTCTTGCAGTTAATTAAGATTTATGAATGAATCATGGATTTACACAAACGGGGCAGAGAAACAGAAAATCAAAACATGTTGTTTGGTAAACTACGATGAATTACAATAAGCTTTAATATTTAATGGTTATGCATTGATTTTATTGAGAAGAGTAGCATATCCCGTAACTTATTTTTAAAGACAAATCGTGTTGGTTAGAAATTGTTAGTGCAACTTTGCAATCGTTCATAATTAATAAAGTATTTCTAATTTACTTCATTTGATTTATCTTACTGAAGTAGATAAAAAAAGTATAAAATTTCAAATTTACGTTTAAGAAAACTTTATTTATTTATTTTTTTAAACGTTTAATATCTTTAATAGTTTTATTTTTCAAAACAGATATGAATACTACTTCTTAGTCTACGGACCACGAAACAACCAGAAAGAAATAATTGTTAAGTGTTTTCCCCTGGAATCATGTTTACTGTTGAGAGGCTCCTAAACCATACATATGCATACAAATAAATTAGTCATAGACAACTAAATCGTTAATTGGACACGTTCCCGATCGTTTACAAATTAAAATATCCGCAGCTATCATAATAATTTGATTTAATTCAGTGGCAACACATTACATTTGTTATCCTTGACATTTGATTTATATGGTTATTTAATATAGTTTCAACAATTGAATAAAAAAATATTGGTGCCAAATATTTTTTTAATAAAATAATCAAGTTAGTAATATTCTACATTTTTTTTTTAAATATTCTGTGTTTGATAGGTTGAAAGTGGCGTCGACTTTCAAAATGGCATAAATCCTTTATTTCTCAAAGAAAAAATAAAATAAAATATCTCCTCTATCGCTTAGTAAATAACTAACAATGTAATTGGTGTTGCTAATGAGAATGAAGAAGAAGGAAACAGGAGTGACGTTGAAGAAAATAAGTTTATTTAACGGGTAAACATATGAAACTATGAAGAAATATTTTGTTATAAAAATTATCATTTTTAATTTTTTTGTATATAAAAAATTTTGTTTATAAATACGTTCAGTCTATTTTATTTTTTTTGTTATTAACCTAATTCCATTAGAAAAGGAAAACTTAATTTTGGATTTCAGACTTTCACACAATAAAAATTTTTTTTTTTTGAAACTCCATGAAAACTCATGAATGATAAGGTTATAATTTTTATTACAATGTAATGATTGAAATTGATGAGCAGATATTTTTTTTTGTAAGACAGCGTATCCACAACGTCCAATTTTTTTAAAGTCTGTATATCCTGGTTTTTTACGGTACTAGTGAAAAGAAAAAAATGGTCTAACTATGAAAAATTCTTTAAATTTTAATCATTAAAATATATTTAATATTAAATACTGTTTTAAATACGAATTATAAAATGTCTTTTTCTTTACAAGCCTTCTGTATACTGATAGAGATTATTGCTGAACCAACTGACATCGAAATTTCGGCACGTTTCCTTCGGTATGTCGGGAGCTATTGGATTCGACTCGTACTGCCTGTCTGCCTAGGCACGATATTAAACAGGACTTTGGCAAGTAATTGCTTGAATATTGAATGCCAACACATGTCTTCTGTTTAAACGATTCAAAGGAAATAGTTATACCATTGGTATTGAAATTAAAAAAAAAAAAATCTATTGTTGATTAATAAACCAACCTCATATACTTGAGGAAAATAAATTGCGTAAAGTATATAAGTAACTAAAATATATATATGGTATATCAAATGTTCAAAAAGAAAATAACCATTGTATTTTTTCGCTATGCTTTAAAAAATTTTTTTTGTTTAATGCTTAATTTGTCTTACTATGTAACAAATTACTACTATAATTATCTTGTACAAAAAAACCTAAATGTCTGATTCGTTAGTGATTTGTCTGAAACCAGATTCGTAAATTTTCATAATAATAAAGCATCTGAAAATAAGATGGCTTCGGTTCGTTTTAATGTTGATTTTTTATTAGTATTGGTCATGTTATTAGTTTGTCTATTCGGCTTCTAATATGTATAATAAAAATATGTATTTTATTGTCAATTAGTCGTAAAATTTAATAAATAGAACCCAGATAAATAAAAGAAAAAACAGATGTGTA
Organism: Euschistus heros; assembly: GCA_003667255.2. Lineage (NCBI taxonomy): Eukaryota > Metazoa > Arthropoda > Insecta > Hemiptera > Pentatomidae > Euschistus > Euschistus heros. The sequence continues at coordinate 1,210,175 of RCWM02000335.1, read as the reverse complement.
AATATTAACAGAATAGCCTTATGATTTCACCAATTAGACTATCTTGTAACTTAAAATATCTATCGTAGTGCTATTACTATATATCGTATTCATAACATGACTGACTATCCCGACATCTTGACATCTTGACAGCTATAAACGCAGACGTCACTGATATTTGATACTGAAATTATATACAGGTATAATTAACCTTATTTACATTAGAATACAACACAAAATACAGAAAAGAAGATTAAGTAATTTTAAATTTAAAAATTAGACATTGCATTAGTCCTCTAGTATACTTTGGCAATCCTAACAATCCTTGCCGGTTTGAAATTAAGCTTGAAATATTTTGGTATTACAAATAATTATTTTTAAAAATATTACAATCGAAAGTACTTAAATTTTTTTTAAAAGTATTTTTTTATATCAATGATTGATCCGAATACACTATAAACGGTTGCATTACATATTAGTAAGACAATAACTCACTGATAGAAACAATTGTCACAATATGTATGTCAGAAAACACATGACTCTGATTTAAATTAAGATTAATAAGAGATTATAAAAGACTCATTTACATGGAAGTAATCAAACCTATTTGAATATACTGAGTTGTACTTCGGACCTCCAATAAAACCTTTATCTTCCACAAAGATAAACTATGTACTAACTTCAGCGAATGACAAAGTGTTTATAAAAAGGATATCGAATCAGTAATCAGTTTTATGATGAAGTGAATTTCTTGAATGATGATGTTGCCTGAATGAATTTTGAAAAGGATGTTAAGGGCACTCAAATATAGGAGAGTGGATGGTTATTGACTGTTCTACTGACGTTCGGTCTTTGAGTGCTTTTAACAACACCGCCAATCCAGTTGAGAAATCACTGCATACACTCTTCAACTTATAATTCTAGTTTTTGCATATAAGAACCAATTGTGTTTGATTTTTCATTCATTACATGAAACTTTTCGTGCTTTTAGTTGAATTTCTAAAATAAATTTTAGGTGATTTCTGGTGTAAATAATTTTGTAGACACTTTAGCATTCTTAAATGCGAGAAGTTATAATATAACTGATAATATACCTTGACCTGAAAGATAATAAGTTATTAAGAAATTAAAAAATCAATAACATAAGCACGAGAAGTTTCTTGTCGTTTTAGTCTATGAATAAAGATTAATCAGAACCTTCATTATCATTAATGCATTTTTTTTTATATATTTGATTGATATTTTCAACTTTATACAATAAATAAAGTAAGTAAATGTTCCGTAAAATTAGGCAATGAATTTCTGTAACTTGCTTACAACTACTCATTAGTAGTTAAATAAATGCTCTACATTAGAAGGTATCAAAAGCCATCTTCTTTTCATAGGCCTCGGAGCGTTATCAACTGGAAAGAAAGTTAGGAGACTAATGGAATCGAGTGGGCTTGTAGCTAGTCATGGAAGGGTCGGCATCTAGAGCCAGCCAAATCTGCAACATTTGGAACACTTAGTTCATTATGGAGAACATTATTTGTGACATAATAAGGAGAATTGTGGATTTGATGAAGGAATTTTGATTGTAAGAATTAGATACGAGAAGAATTGGATAGTTTAGCCAAGACCCAAAACCAGAGTTTAAAAACGATAATTATATTTTAGGAAAAATCATATAGTAATTCTGTACCATTTGGGAAAAACTTGATAAGTTCATTTTTGTTCAACATAAGATAAATACTTTGGGCAACCCATATTGGTGTCCTACTATTCATGTATAAGTATGCATGTTGTAATGGTAATGGTATCTTCTTATACCATTGACATTACAACTTGTCTGGAATCCAGAATTATTATATTTGATTTTTAATTGAGAAATCTTGCTTGATTTATGCATAAAAATTTAAATCGATCTTTTATGTTTATTGATTGGATTAGGAGTAATGATCACTTATTGAGTGGATAGGGTATTACATAAATAATAATGATTAAGTTGTAAAAAAAAAAATGCATTTATTAGAAAATAAAAATTATATCTTACAAGCATATTAATTTATTAATATGTAGGCATACATTATTAATGTACACTTTTTTAAATATATATCTATGTATATATTAAATTTGAGTCAAAATGACTCGAAAATTATTACAGTTAACCGTAAATCTTTATTTAAAACATAATGATTAGGATTTTCTTCACTTATGATGGAAAATAAAAATCACTTTTAACAAAAATCTTCAAATGTTTTTAATACGCTTTTATTAATTTGACCTGTATGTAACAGGATCTTTAATCGCAATCATCGTTACTTTCCTGCAATCTGATTAACTTGAAAATTTGCACAAGTTTCAAGGACCAATGGTAATACAATAATTGCACAACAATATTTTAATGTTCTCACTTAGTCTAGTTACATAACCCCCAAAATGGGGGTCTGCCTTGCAAAAAGGTTAAGTAGTAGGTTTTATGTTTTCACATGGTCCAGATGGGTCCTGAGGATAAAATATCAAAAATAAAACTAAATACGATAAGGGGAAAATGTTTGGAGGGCATAAAAACTTTTTTTCTGATTTTGCCAAACAGCATATAGAAAAATAATTTCAATTGAAATATAAGTTATATACAAAATCAAAGTTTATTAAAATTTTCGTCGAAAGGCATCTCTTAAGGTTCATTTGATTATGGCGTTTAGCCATAATCGATTGTCGAAAACCAACTAATTTTGCCAACTTAGCTTTATAGCGTGTTTTCTTATTTTTTTTCAAATATAATTTTTTTTTAAATTGCACATAAAAGATTTTTACTTTTATTATTTTACAAGACTAAAACGACAAGAAGCTGCCCGTTGTTATAGACTACTTCATCATTTACTAGACCGACGTTCAAAGCTCCCAATTAATTACAAAAGACTCATACACATGACTGTGATTAGACCTATTTGGACGTACGGAGTTGAGCTTTGGGGCTCCAACCATCTAATTCATCTCGTATTCAATCCTGAAAATCCTTCGAAAAATCCTCAATGCTTCTTACTTTGTCACCAATAAACGTATTCATAAAGATCTTAATGCTCCATATGTTGCTGATTTAGCCCACACCAGATACATATTCTTTCATAGTAAGCTCCATAACCACTCAAATCCGTTAGTTTCTCAACTTGCTTCCCATTCCGTTCCTGACAATCCTCCGAGGCGTCTGAAACGAAGATTGCCTAGAGACCTAGTGTAGAATTTTTAATAAAGTGCTACTGATGAGTAGTTCTTTTCAAGTTTTGACATGTTATTGTGATCGTTATCAATACATTTACTTGATGTATACTTTTTGTACAGTTGTAAATTTGAATAAATCTATATAAAAAAAATATATATATTCTTTTAATCATCGATTTCAAATCCTGCTCAAAGCTCTACTCAATATGTCCAAATTCGTTCAATTACTGCCGTGTTGATGGTGATGGTCCAGCATAATATCTTTTTCTCATTTAATAACAAAAAATGTTGAATAATTTCATAGAGACGAATCGAACCTCTTCCTAGAGCAGAAAGAACTCTATAGATTATCGACAGAGAGCTGTTAGCCGCAGACGGGAGGAGTTGGATGCGGGCAATTAGGTTCGGCTAGAGATGGATGGTCCCTATTAGGTTCCTTTAACTATATCCAATTTGCCCGCCTTCTGCCTCTTCTTGTCATCCTCAGTCAGGATATAACTGATAGCTTCATCGGGTGTCTTGTTTTTGGGGGCAGCGAGTCATCCTAGTTGTCCTTATTAGAATTTTAAATACAAGATGGTTATTTTTTCGATTATATTTAATGATATTCACAACTATTAACAAGTAAAATCTTTCGACGATAGGTATTGATGGGTCCATAAACATTCTGCAACCTCCCATCGAATGGAACAAAGTGTTTCATTTTTTAAAATGAAACAATTCAATTATTTTAAAAAAGAACTACATTAGCAGAATATCCTTCGGCCATAAAAAAATAGTTGGATCCTGGCAGATATCAAAATAGTACCTTTTAGTATTAGAGGCAGACAGTGTCCTTTTCATAAACGAAATAATTGATTTACTTTTCACAAGGACGAAAACTAATTTGTCGGGAAGGAGTGGCCAGAAGTATCCTTTGATAATCAAAAATTGTTAGCTCCCAGAAAATCTGGAATAAGTGTCTTCTGGTGGCTATTTAGAGATGACCCCTGCATTAGGCTCAAAACCACTGAAGAAATTAATTTTTGTCCTTTTAAAAATTGAATTAATATTATTTTGTTTTCGTTAAATACACTATCTCTTCCCGTTTAATCCTTTTAGTACGACAAATAAAGATACTATTTGGAGATCTATCAGAATCTAACGAAGGATCTTCCACCATTTTCCTTTTGAAAATGAAATTAGTTACTACGTTTTTTAGAACGGACAGTCTTTCTTTCTGTTAAATCCTTTCCACTTTGATTCTTTCGGTCACTGTACAAAACATTTATCGGGAAATTGGAGATAGTCTATCAACCCTATCTATTCAAAAGCCGCTGAAAGATAATGATTTGTGATATGTTAGGATCTGACGATTTTTGTAGGACATCTTTGGCCACTCCTTCCCGACAATTTTATTTTCGTACTTTTGAAAATCCAATTAGTTATTTCTTTTTTGAAAAGGAAATTCTCTCTTCCTGTTTAAACCTTTTCACAGGACACTTCATATATTTAGTAAGTGAGAGGAAACATTATTACTATAACTTGCAAAGCATCAACTTTTTGGCAGATGTTCAATTCAAGAAGATGAACTGAATCTAAAGTTGTATCGGCTTTTGCTCATGCATATTCTGACAGTGGAAAGTATGGACTGCATATTGGACTCCACTAAGCCGTTGACAACTTCGTCATTCGGCTTCTTGGAGTCCGTATAAAAATATATAAAAAAAAAAAGTATTCATTTATAAAGCAAAAATAAATTTGATTTAAAATTACTTTCTACCTAAGAGGAAAACTTCTCAATAAAATCAAAACGTCATGTTTCAAAAGTTTAATTGTTTTCCTATCTATAACGCAATAAGAGTTAATTAAATAATTTCATATGATTTTTACAGATATACTTATTGATAATTGCTTATGTTTACAATATATGGATAAGATAAAACTGTGAAGAAGTTATAACGATAAAGTGCCAATAAACTACCCAAGAAGACACTAACCTTTGTCATTGAAGGGTAAATATCAGATTTGGACCAATTTAGCAACATATAAGACGTTTATAAGATAATGTATTATACATAATGTATGTATAATATTATAATTATGTATGTATACATAATGTATTAGTTTATTGATGGTACAATAAGAACAATTTTGAATGATCTGGGTTGTAAGGATATGTTATTATTATTATTGTAATTTATATCTTGACAAATATACATGGTATATAAATTGCATACAGTTAAACCACTATGTTTAGAATGCATTAATAAATTTAAATTATAATCAATAATAAAACATTTTAAATTTTTAAGGCACATTCAGCTGACATTGAGCTACGTAATTACAAAATTAAATATAAATTTGATTTTATAATTATCCGAAAATGAATATAACATTTCCATTAATGCATACTTAAGAATTTATCATAATCTAGATCGGATTAAAAAATATGCATAACAACTAAAAGCTTTTAAAGTAAATGAATAAGCAATGTGTACTCACTGGAAAACTCCAAACGCTGAACTGATCTGGAAAAAACAAAAGAATTCCATTAAAAGTTAGTAGTTGGTTTACAAGCAATCTACTCGTACATGTGAATATGAGAAAATCGTAAAGATAATTACAATTAATATATTTATTTTATTTTATTTTGTATACTGTTGTAAATTCTGTACCATTTGGGAAAAACCAGGGCAAGTCCAAAATCACAGGTTTCCAGGGCAGCGCTTTGAAGTTTTCTGTTTTTATTGAAAATCGAATTTTCTCGATTAATTATTTTTCCAACCAATATTATTCTACAAATTCTCTCTTTTTTATAATGTAACGCATATATCTTCAATTTTGTTAATGTATCATACATTTTTATGACTTACCTAAAATTGCACACGCACTTATCTAGGTTATCACCCGAAATCAAAAGAATTGTTTATTAACACCATCACTTACCTAGTTATTCACGATATTATCAATAAAGATAATTGTACTTATCTAGTTTTTGCCAATGAAAGATGCGTTTAAGAACTGTATAACCGTAATTATCTCTTCACCGCATCTGGACAAATCTTTGTAAAAGCAAGATAAATACGTTTAATCAATTTTAGGGCACGAATGCTGTTTAATAAATGAATATGTATAAATCTGTAAGTGAATTTCCGAGTTGTCTAAAAATGCCCAATGCGTTTTAAAGGACACCTTTGATATTACGACTTCTATAGGACACCAATATGGATTGCTCAGAGTATTTATCTCATTTTCGACAAAAATCGACTTATTTAGTTTTTCCCAAACGGAACAGAATTTTAGGATATTATGAAGAGTTTCTCATTTATCATAACTCTAGCCAATTAAATGTTCTCTGAGAGATTTAAGCTCGCATTACATATGTCAATCTGGTAATGTTATTCCAAAGACTCCTTTAGTAATGTGAGGAACTGAAGGAATCCAGGAGGCCAATGGGAAGGAAATTATTGGTATCCGCCGTGAGCTTTCCCAATTCTGGGCAAGCAAAGACTAGAAGGGCAGAGCTGGGCGGACACAGGCCTAAATTGGATGAGGCGGCGCCCCCTCGAGGGAAATACAGTCCCCCACTCCCCTCCCCCTCCCCCTTCACCTCTTCTCATTTTCATAAATCAATCAATTTTTCGGACCCTTGTCCTAGGTCAACCAGTTCTGATGAAAATACTCTCAGCAACAAGGTTAACTAAGTTTTGTACTTCAATAAAGGCAAGGAGAAAATAAATAAAGGTTGGAGCTAGGTATCATCAGCATTTTACTTATATTGAGTTGCCTAGAAATTATTGCAGGTTTATGTTTTAAAAATAGACGATGGTTCTCATAACGCCTTGGATCGCACTTGTCATATATTCCCAAATACACAAAGAGATCAAGGCTATACAAATTAACAATAAAATATCGCAAATTGAAGCAAAAAAACTATATACGAGAAAGATATCCAAATTCTTTAAACAAATCATTTGCACAATATTAAAAGAAAAAAAGTAAATCACAACCGAAAAAAAAGAAATCGGCATCCAAACCGATATCCCATTCTTTTTTGGAGAAATAAAAAACAAATAGTACATACCGAACAACAAAAAAGTTAAAACACCCATGAGAAATGATAAACAAACCTCGTCAACCGATATGTCTAACGTGTCTAGCATAAGCCCCGCCCTAGCTCCCCTCTCTCCCCTCCTCCCCCCCTCCCTCTCCTAGCACCAGTTCTCTATCAAACCTTCAGCTAAAAAGAGTTACTCGCTCAACGGCCGCCAGTGCTTCTGTGCCAGCGGCCCCCCCTCCCCAGCCCCCCCCCCTCATCTACTATAAAATAAATGATCAGAAAACATTTTTACTAAACAAAATACACTTCATTTACAGTTACTTGGTAAAACCAATCAGAACATATGCACCCATAAACCACATATGCAATTTATAAACCACCCAAAAAAAATAAACAAACAAACGCATAATTAAAAAATACAAACATTTCAATCTAAATACATAAGAATGATAACAGACTCCTCTCCTTAAGTGTAAAACGATACGCTGACAGCTAAAAGCCATATTCATAAAATTTACAGATATTTTAATGAAAAACTACGTGGACCCTCTAACTAACAGGTTCAGAATATGGCAACAGTACAAAATCCTGACATAAATCTATGTAGGCTGAAAAGGAGGTGGATGAGGGATCTCCTAGTCTAATCCCTAATTATATAGCAGTATCACGCCTGGAGATTGTACCACTGGGTTCTGACTCCCTCATGCCTGATCATATCTGTTGTTTTTATTTAACCTCACATTCACTGGTTATAAACAAACATACTGGTTGGACAGTTGTGAATAAAATTATGTTAAAAATAAAAAAAATACGCTTCATACCTTTCAATCCATTGACATCTCAATCAATTGTTTTCTATGGCTTTTTTAACATAAAATGTATTGACAAATTATTGGGAATTGCTTAATATATCATTGTCCTACACCATGTGAGTGTCATAGAAAAATATATACTTTTTTAAGAAGGTATGCACTATAAAATAAATTTGTCTACCATCGTATTGGTAGTTATTCCAGCAAACCGAATACAGAATCATTATTAACCATTTCTGATATCTATCAACATTTATATTAATAAATAATTTATTCTTTAAATGGGTTCCGGGTCCTTAAAAAATAGTAGTTTGTTGTTATGAGGTATAGAGAGAAATGTGGTTAAGGTAGAGAATCAGTAACGGATAATAATTCAGGCTGTTAACGTTTTTGGTTTTTTATGCTCTGTTCCACCAGATTTTGAAATCATGGAAAGAAATTAAACGATAAACGCATAAGACTATTTCAATTCAAATTTTTTATATGAATTTTACTTGAAATAATTATCTGATAATGAATTTAAAATCTCCATTAATACTTAGGAATCTATCTTAGCCTAGAGCAGATTAAAAAAAAAAAAAAAAAAAAAAAAAAAAAAAAAAAAAAAAAAAAAAAAAAAAAAATATATATATATATATATATATATATATATATAAAGGAAAGAATTGTATTGTGGTGGATAGTTGATTTACAAGCCATTTACATATAATTACGAGTATCATATTTGCAATTACTAGATTTATTTAATTTTGTTTCGTATACCGTTAAAAATTTTAATAAGTATTTTTAAAACATATTAAGGTAAATTTTAGTGTAGTATAAAGAGTTGCTCTTTTATCAGAATTCTAACCAATTTCAATTTCCTTAAGAGAAGTAATCTTACATCAACAACCTTACTTACACTTTGTAAACTTGTGAGATTATTCTGAATTATTCCATGCAGTGAAATGCTAAAGATGTAAAAAAAAAAATAAAAAAAAAATTGTTCAGGAAACGTATAATTAATATTGACAATATATACAGTAAAGTAATCTATTTAATCTAAATATTGGCATCTTTTTAACTTTAATACATTTAATTACTCAGAGGAGTAATATTAAGGAAATAAGGAATCTAGCATTTTTTTTTTCCGGAGAACCCAATAATTAGTTAATATGTTTATTATAATCGTATTATAATATTTGTGGAAATCCCAGAATAGCTATTCGAGATCTTGTACAAAAACTCTTGGTGTGCTAATCGAACGTCAATCTCAGGACAATTGGAAAGGTAAACAATCTCATAACGTGGATTTGTTTTTCAGGAATTCAAACCACAACGAAATAAAATCATCCCTATAAAGGTTACACTGGTAAAACAGATGGTTAGGGGACTGCCTCATCCAGTTCCCTATTCTCCAAACCCATGTTCGATTATCCAAATCACTGGCCTAGTGACCGATGCTGCCTATTCCAACATAACATTTTTCCCCGGATAGCAGCAAAATTTCCCTTGTTCCCCTTTTCCCCCGCCATATCAAAACTTCCCTCGATTTTCTCCATGACATGAGTAATCTTTTTAAATTTAATAACGAAACATTAAGTTTATAAATGTCTTCACGCCTTAATTAGAAATTAAGCTATATTTCTTATATCTAATTTAATTTATCGTACACTTAGATGAATTCGGTATTAAGTGTCTACCATTTTAAGATATCTTGAACAATTTTAAATGACAAGAATGTAATAATTAAAATTCGATAAAAACTGCTTTTTCTCTAATTTTCGGATGGAAAACTATTATCTACAACCATAATTTTAATTACGATGGAGGTTTATATAATATTTTCACAACTATTTTGCTATCATAAAAGAGGCAGTGAATAGGTAAGGCTGTTAAAATGGAGATATATAAAATTAATTAAACAACCATAAAAGTTAAAGTACTTTTGTTTAATTATTCCGCCGTTGGCAGAATATTAAAATTTTCGTGTATAACACAAAATTAATCTCTTTAACAATTAATATACTAAAAGTTTAACAACAAAGATTTATTTGACATTTTGTAGTAGTTTGTAGTTACGTGTGCTGGACTTGTGAGATAACAAATGAATCAGACATCAAAATTATAGAATAGTCCCTAGGGATTGCAACTTGTCATTCCTGCTGGATTGGTAGTGGCATTGAAGCAATCACTAAAGTTATCATGAACTTTTGCCATCAGATTTGCAATCACGCTCTATTGTCTACGTAACACCATTACATAAGTAACATGACATCAATTATGTTGAAAGAACAAGTTCGTTTTCTGTTCTGTACCTTTGATCCGTACTTGATTAACAATATTTATAATATTAACAATTTTCTAATTTTATAGTGAGTTGTACTAAACCTTCACCTATGAAATAGAAAAATAGAAAACTGGATCAACAATTGGTGTTCTATCTACCTCTTGATCCTCTGAAGTTTACTCGTCAATTCATAGCCAATAATGGTGAAATTTGTGTATATCAGTGCTTTGAAGTCATCCGAGTTCTCAAGTCAACTCATATTTTAAATCCAACAATTATACCAAGTAAGGTTTCCGCACTGAAAAAATGAAATAAAAAATTGGATGCTCAATGCCCGATGCATTTCTCAAACTATAATGGAGATAAATTATTATGATAAGATATTTTGGGAAATTTAGCTAATGTAAGAAATAAATAATTACTTATATACTAAATAATTCTTTTGTACATCATCATGCATTTACGAGTACTTTTAAAAAATCACATGTTGTGGTGGTTATATTTATTATTTTTAAGATTTACAACCGTATACAATATAAAATAAAATTTGATGAAAATGCTAAAAACGACTGGTCAATGGTTTGTAAAGCAACTACCCATAAGTAGCATTTATAAATGTTCTATATAATAATGTAATATATTAGCAGGTCCCGAGGCGATCTTCTTTTCAGGCTCGCCGAAAGGTTATCTAGTATAAAATGTTAAGCGAGTTCTGATACTAATGAATTTGAATGGTTATAGAGTTTCCTATAAAAGGGGTGGAGTTTTGGCTAAGGTTGGGGTTTGGGCTAAATCAACAAAATATGGTACATTAAGATCTTTATGAAGTATGTTTGTGACAAAGTAAAGAGCATTGAGGATTTTGGATTGCAAGGATTGGATACAGGAAGAATTGGATGATTTATTTGAGGTCTAATTACTGTTATGAAAATGAGTTCCTTGTAACTAATAGGAAAGTTTGAACGTTTGTCTATTCAATGTTGAAGATGTCAAAAACGACAAGGAGTTTCTTGTCATTTTTGTCTTGTATGTGGGTTCCAAATAAGTTTTCAGTCTAGATGTAGTCCTAGATAACAGATTTGTTCAACAGAGATTGATAGAATAACATCAAGGATACTTTTGGACAAGAAGTATTACGTTTACGACACAGGGTTAAAATTATTTTATGTAATTTGCTTGAATTTATTTTTGTTCACCAATTTCGACACCATTTTTGAAGGTTTTGCGTATGAAATTGTAGTTCTTGGGATTCGGGATGTCAGCTGTATGCACCTTGTAGAGGATAGAAATTAATTCGTTTTTTTAACTTTTTATTCATATATTTTTTTCCCTTCTAAGGCTCTTTGCATTGTTGGCCGAAACGTCAGTACAATAAATAATTATTTTTAATCGTGTTTCCATGACTGCACATCCCAACGATCTTCATCATCATTTATTCCACAGTCAAAAACACCACACCAATATTTATGTTTTTCCTCTCTTAATGATCTTGTATCGAAATTCCGTAATAACACAAGTTCTTTATAGGAAACAAATTTAGTCATCTTTTCCCCTAAAGCTTCAAACAGCAAAACAGGCTATTAAATAAAAAAACCGAGGGGAAACTTACAGGAAGCATTGCTATCTACTATCTGTTGACAAGAAGTGGACCAACGAGTCGAGGCGGAGGACGTTATGGTTTGTGAAAAGATGTTATGAAATGAGATTACAGTGGACCCTACAAAGAACGATATTAAAGCACAATACCAATTACCGACAAGTGCTTTGTCTTTGTCAAGAAATGCAATCGAAGGATTTTCTCGTTGCCCTTACAAGGTGCCACACCTGCTCCCAACGTTCGATATTTTCAAGTTAAGCCTTAAGGCTTCCTCGACAGGCAGTAAAGGCCTTCCTACTTCCGCTTGATAGATTAAATCAGCTGCCGACAAAGGAATTAATTCCAAAGTAATTAAAAGAACATAAACACTTCAGATATATGATAAATATTACCTTACATATAATATTATTAAGTGCTTTTTTAATGTTAGTCATTTGTAGTACAAAGACTTGAAGTTAATTTAGTCACAGCTAGAGCTTAATGATTTAGTATTAAGTACAAGGTTGCAATGCAACTTATACATTAATTGAGTTTTATATTGTAATAATTGTTTTATAACTTAAAGTCTTCAATGAGGATTATATACTCGTACGATTTATATTTTGATATTTCGTTCCACAGTTTGGGGGTTGATAAAATATTATGTCTTCATCAATACTTTATTTCAATATTTCATTTAGTATGGTCCCTGCATAAAGAATAGCCTCCATACATTGATGTCTGATTGATTGAATTCTAACAATCCTATCGTGTAAAGCAATTTATTTTATGTCGCTCAATATTTGTGAATATATTTTATTTAATGGTATTATAAAAGTAAAGGTTACTACTAAATAGTTTACAATTACTCTGCTCGTGTATCAACAGAACATAATGTAAATTATCCATCAATTAACTTATCTAAGGTGTTAAGAGTCTAAGTTGGCATCGTTAAGTCGTCTTCCTCATCCTTCATGTTCGGCTTCCTACAGCCTCTTCCCTCCATCTAAGCTTTGCATTTCTTTCTTTGAATATCTGATTTCTTTGCTGAGGAACATTCTGATAGAACCCCTCATAAACATTTCTACGGTTCAATTATACTATATGTTTTTACATTTACATTTGTATTTAATATGAGATTCTATATTATTTTTTAATTCATTTTTGTTTTTAAAATTATTAGTTGTTTTTTTTTGTATTTACTGTTAATTTAATCTCTAACACCCAACCTTTTTTAACTGTACAGCTATTCAAGAGAATCTTGTCTTGAAATAAATAGTTTCCATGATATCATTAGTGTTGTAAGAGACCTCAACCTGAAGGCTGACTATCCTTCCCCGACTCACCTTAGACTCCAATCCTTGCGGGCTCAAAGTGAAAGGTTCGAATCCCGGTTAGAGGTATATGTTGAACATGCGTAATATCGCTATTTAATTTTTAATGAACATATATTATTGGCAAATAAATCCCGCCCAGCATTTATGATATTCACATACCGGTTTGAAATATTTGTTCACTTTTTTTAAAAATAAAATAAAATAAAAAATAATATTGTGGTTTCATTAGTTTTTAATAATTGTTGTACATCAATATAATATTTCAAACTTTTATAAGTTTCTGTGAAAAAACCCAACAGATTTGTTCGTGGTTTAGCAATGTACATTTTCAAAGAATTCTATATTGTATTTTACTATATAGTTATTATTATGTTGTTTTTTTTTTTTTTATTGGTTGATTCGTAGAATCTATAAAATCAATATTTTGCTGGAGTTTCCAGAGAAATAATGATTTATTTGATTAGGACTCCAAGTTTCACTTCATTTCCGATTCTATATAAAAAAAGTATAACTTTTTTTTTCTTCTTAAGCCAATATAATACGAATTTGTAAGTTATATTTTATTTGTTATAAGTTTGTTTATTAAGAGTTATATACTTATTAGGTAATGCGGCTAAATGTTTTATATATATATATATATATATATATATATATATATATATATATATATATATATATATAAAAGAGTTGGACAATAAAATAAACCTAAAACAATAATGTAATTTTTTAAATGATTTCTGCCACAGTTTCAATTTTTTTAATTCAAACAATTTCACCGGTGCTCCTGCTTGTGAACTTTGGTAGTAAAGAGATATTGATGTATTTATATTTAGTCATATGGTACCGATAATTTTTATTATTTTTTCATTTAGGAATCATATACATCTTTTTTCAAGAAATAAATTATCTCTTTGCTCGCAAAGAGTGTTTTTGAGACTGTGCGTGAGAAAGAAGGTGCGTGTGCGTGTGTGTGTGTGTGTCTGTATGAGTTTGTGAGAGAGAGATAGAGATAGAGAGAGACAGAGCGAAAGAGGGAGTAAGAGAGATCTAAGGCCAGGCAGATCTCATAAATTATTTACAGATTCATGAGGCAGTGTAGTACTGCGTGCCCAGGCAGCAGCTCACCCTCCACTAACTGCCTACTGCACTACTTTTAGCTATTAATATCATGCTATTCATTATGACATTGAACAAATATGAATAGTAGAACAAATATAGATGATACATGAATAATATTTAGAACGTATACAACATTTTCACACTTATTGGTAAATCTTAAAAGATCAACATTAATTGCCAAGTATCAATTTAGAGAGAAAGACAGATTGATATAAAACTAATTCAAAACAAGCTGATTTTTTGTTTTTGTTTTTAGTTTGTTTCTATGCTTTGATCAATTTATTTACAGTCTCCTAATTCCACTTCAGATATTCTGTATAATATAGTGGATCAATGAGATGGGTGACGAACACTTTTTAGAAAATGATTAATTTATGTATATAATCAACTATCGTAACCATATTTTGCTGATCTTTACTTAACATCACTCCTACTTTGAATCAAAACAAACATAACCATTTTTTGTATTTACTAATACTGTTAAAGATATGCTGCTAAAGATATCTACAACCTGAAAAAAAATAATTTTTACTTTAAATAGATTAGTTTATGGATCATAAATTTAGTCAACTTTTGTTATAAATCGAAACTTGTTTTTTTTTTTTTTTTTTTTTTTTGCTAGTAAATAATTTTTCCAGAAATGAAAAAAAATCTTTTGAAATTTTTATTTTTTTAACTTAATAGATTCACACCTTTATTCTCACTGAAAAATAATCGAATGTGCTAAAATAAATAAATAAATAAATAAATAAAATAAAAATACACGTAAAACATGAAGGAGACCAGTACCCATGGTCCTTAAGGAGGTTCCTCATCCAGCCTTCGGTATGCATTTCTGGGAATATTTATTGTAGCTCTGTTTTGTATGAATCCATAGGGATAGTCATAAAGTTTATATATGTGAGTTTTATGGCTGAACCATATTTTTCTGTGATGCGTTAGCTCAAATGGGTTTCAGTTAGTAACTGAAAGAAAGTTACGATAAAAAACAAAGTAGGCCAAAGTGACTGTCATCTATCTTGATCGATCCCATTATTATGGAAAGTTTTTTTTTTGTTTTTTTTCTCGTTTATTGATATTTACAACTGTACAAAAACATATACATCAAGTAAATGTCTTGATAGAGAATACAATGGCATGTATATAGCTTGTGAAGAACAACTCAGTAGTAGCACTTCAATAAAAATCTACACTAAAAGGTCTCTAGGCCATCTTCTTTTCTGACGCCTCGGAGGATTATCGGATTATCACTGGAATTGAGTGGGAAGCAAGTTAGGAGACTAGTGGATTGGAGTGGTTATGGAGCTTACTATGGAAGGATAGGTATCTCCTGTGGGTTATATCAGCAACATAAGGAACATTAAGATCTTTATGGATAAGTTTATTGGTCACAAAGTAAGGAGCATTGAGGATTTTTCGAAGGATTTTGGATTGTAAGGATTGGATACGAGATGAATTGCAATTATGGAAAGTTACAATTAAAACATGAAGAATTTTAGAAATTACTTTTACATACACACTGTTAAGAAGACGGCCCGGAGTCATGAGTAGTCTCTCCATCAGACGAACGAAGAATATAGGCTTTTGAAAGGAAAATTCAGTTTATGAACCTAAGTGAGTCGGACAGGCATACCTCTAGAAAAATAATGAAGAAGTGCATAACCTCCTAGTCTAAATTTCTAGTTTGTTCAGAATTAATTTAACAGAAAATTCTAAATATACTGGGCTACTGTTCATCGAAAATGAGATTTAATTTAAAAGACATTCTATATTCAAGTTTAGAGTGTCTTCCTTTCTTTATAATCTGACCTTTCCCAAGTCCAATATTGTGGATTTCCTCGAAAATGTTTAAAGAAAAGACAGAAATTTCATTAGACGATCAAGTGTCCTTTTGTTTTTATCCTTCAGCTGTTTTTTGGCTTTGATAAAAAAATAGGATTCGGATTTAAGAAATTAAAAAAAGAAAACCTAATATCATGGCCTGAGTATTAGAACTTTCCTTTGTAAGCTAAAACTGGAATCAAAGATTTTTTTGAATGGTCAGATTTAATATTTTAACAATAAAACATTATGATTAGATTTAATTAATCATAACAAACGTGAGCATTTGTAGATATTATAATAGTAAATAAAAGATAGATTTAGTTTTACTATCAATAGTATACTTATCCTACGATTTGTTATACATTTTGGTAGTTAGAGAACGAATATTATTATTATTTAGGATTTATTTTTTATTGTTTATGTTTGATCAACATTATAGTTCATTATATGTAAATTACCTGTTGCAAATCGATGTTTTCATGTTTTAACATTTAAATAAAGCCAAGTAAATTTATACTCTTCGAGATTTTATTAATCGGTTCCTCGAACCGATTTCTCATGATTCTTAGAAGGAATTCTGAATAAAAATTAAAAGTAAACTTTATTCTAGGACCGATTCCCCCCACTTCTCTATGAATCAATGGTCCTAATTACATATTATTTTCAAGGAGAACTGAATATAATCTTCAAATTTAAAATGAAGTAAGAAAATAAAGAATAATATTTTTTTAATTATTCATTTATTGAAATTAAAAATTGTTTAAAAATACATGTAGTAAATGTGATCATAACCTTCATAATACATGTCGGTGGCTTGGAAAGCAATTATCCACTGGTAGCACTTCAATAAACGTTCTGGAAGCCCGAGGCTATCTTCTTCTAAGACATCTTATCAGGAATAAATGGGAAGCAAGTTGAGAAACTAGTGTATTTGAATGGTTTCTGGGTTTTTCTGTGGAAGTGTAGTTATCTGGTTAGGGCTAAATCAGCAACATACGGACAGTATTGGGCAAAATTTATTCATGATTAAATATTCAACAACTAACTTTCTGAAATCTATCATCTAATTTAATCATTGTTATATCTATTAATTCACTTTTCAGTCAACTAAATCATTAATGTACTAAAAAAAAGTAACTGGAAGATATTATCATAATTAAATTAAATTCCAGGAAATTAGTAATCAGATAATTAATGATGATTAAATTTTGCCCAGCTCTGCATGTGGAACATTAACATCTTTACTGGTAGATTTATTTGTGACATAGTGAGGAGCACTAAAGATTTTTTTAAGGATTGGATACAAGATGAATTAGGTGGTTTAGTGGAGCCCCAGATCTCAACTCAATATATTAAAAAAAAAAAACAACAGACAAAAAGGAAAGTATCAATCAATAAATAAGAAACCAGGGCTGGAACAATGATGAGTTATTAAATAAATCTTTACGACATTTTATATAATAATTTCAGTTATAATAAAAAAAAAGTAAAAATAATATTATAATATAAAAATTCATATCTCAATATAAATATTTTTCTTCTATA
The DNA here is from genome assembly GCA_003667255.2 of Euschistus heros. NCBI lineage: Eukaryota > Metazoa > Arthropoda > Insecta > Hemiptera > Pentatomidae > Euschistus > Euschistus heros. The sequence continues at coordinate 1,192,471 of RCWM02000335.1, read as the reverse complement.
GAATAGCTAGGTTTAATGTCTTATTAACAATTTTTTATTTTTTTTTATTATAACAATTTTTTGAAATTTACAACTTTACAAAATATATACATTAAGTAAATGTGCTGTTAACTATTACAATAACGTGACAAAACTTGAAAAGAACTACTCATCAGTAGCACTTTAATAACAATTCTACAATAGAAGGTCTCTAGGCCATCTTCTTTTCAGACGCATCAGAGGATTATCGGGAATCGAGTGCGAAGCAAGTTGAGAAATTAGGGGGTTTGAGTTGTTATGGAGCTGACTATGAAAGGATAGGGGGTTTGAGTCTTTATGGATAAGTTTATGGAGCTGACTATGAAAGGATAGATATCTGGTTTACCAACAAACTTAACCATAAAGATCTTAATGTTCCATATGTTTTCAGAAGCCTCAGAGGATTATCGCTAAATCTGCGCTAAATCAGCAACATCTCTAATCACTCAAATCCTTACAATCCAAAATCCTTCCATTAGTTTTTCAACTTGCTTCCTACTCTATTCCCGATTATCCTCTGAGGCTTCTGAAAAGAAGATGGCCTAGAGACCTTTTAATGTAGAATTTTTTTTGAAGTGCTACTGATGAGTAGTTCTTTTCAAGTTTTGCCATGTTACTGTAATCGTTATGAACACATTTACTTGATGTATATATTTTATACAGTTGTAAATTTCAATAAATGGATAACAAAAAAAATTATGTGAGTGCAGGAATGGAAAATTCAGGATACATTGAATTGGAATCGAAGTGTGGATTTGTAGGTAATTCCGAAATATAAGCATTTTTGTGTCCCCATCACGAGAAAAATAGTTATAATTATTATGGTGTATGCATTATACTGTTACACAATATATCCTCGAATTATCTTCTCCTCTGAAGGTGAGTTATGTTGGAAACTTTCCCTAGAGTATATCGAGAGGGGCTTAGAGGAAGGAGACAGGAAAATTTAGGGATTTTAACTTTATTAATCTGCGGAAAGTGATTTGGACCGGGAAGAAGTTTCGGTTTGGGTGTAAATAACATCCAAGGCGCCCAAGTTGCCCCCACTCCCCTAGCAGCCGAGCAGAGAGGAGCAGTAGATAACTCTTAATCCTTTATATGAGCTGATTAACTCCCAACTCCTCTCCTCTTAGTGTGGTGATGTTTGTGTATTGTGGGAGGTTATTGGGTCATGTAAGAGATTATGTTAAATATCCTCGTATAAGTGTACTATATTTATAGTTGATAGTTTTTATTTTTTATCTTGTTCAATTGATTGTGTGTGTGTGTGTGTGTGTGTGTGTGTGTGTGTGTGTGTGTGTGTGTGTGTGTGTGTGTGTGTGTGAATGTGACTACTAGCATAGGTGTAGATTAAAAAAACATGTTTCTTCTTGTGTTTTTTTTTAATTTAAGTGTATTATAATTAAATTGGTGAGTAGAGAAACAACTTAAGTTCGGATTTAAAAATTTTTCATGAGAGAGAAAAGATATATAACTTCTCCAAATTTTCAAATAATTACTTAAACATTTTTTTTTCTTCTGTTGTAACATGAATTTATGTTGCTAGTCGTACCAAAATGGTCAAAGGGCTTTGAAAAATTAAGAAGTTAATGCGAACTTATTCTGTTGGTATTTTTTAAAAATGTATTGGCAGTAGAGATAAGAACAGTTTGAATTATTTTTGTCCCTTCCATAACAATATAAGTTGACCTACATTTCAAATAGTACAAATAAAAGGGAATTTTCCTTTATAATAAAGGAAATTACTGGTACAGTGCAAGACCTACATAAAAAAGCAACTCAGTCCATTAAGAACAATTTTCTTAATTAGAGAAAAGCAATAGCTGAGAAATAAAGCTGAAATTTTAAAATAACTCTGGGACGGAATAACATTTTCATGCGACCCAATTATATTATAAAATTTTAACTGAGCCATTTTCCTCATCGACCATCCTTCTCACACTCGCCACGAGGGACCATTCGTCAACGGCGTCGAACCTTCGTGCCGCCCCCTACTCGCTATATTTAGAGCCACAATAAAGTCTATTTCCATTTTTTTCGTGGCAGGTCCAATTAACTTATTCAATTTTTGACTAGTAGCGTGGCTTAGCGTCCCTGATTATTCCCGATTTCAGCACTAATTTGAGCTCAATTTTTTAGAAATTTTAGAAATATTCGTTAGCCACGATTCCCTACGATATTACTCACTAAATATTATAGAGCTGGTAGGGCAAAACAGACATCTATTGAAACCCTTAAGCAATATCCATACTATAACTATTAAAAGAATTGATTAATAAAATTGCAATTTACAGTTATTTTCCTTAATTTATATATTTCAAGCTTAACAAGAAACTTCACACCAAACATTTTAAGTGGAATTTGTTTTACAAAATAGTGACAATAACGAATGAAAAATCATATAAGAGTGTTTTTCTATATAAACTCTAGGATTAGTTCTTAATTTTAAAGTTCTACCGAAAGAAATCTTACCGGGCATCGTGATGTCCAAGCACCCCACCGAAAGGAGGATGGCTCTTAGGCCGTGACCGATGGAGAAAGATCAGAACTTTTTGCTAAATATCTTTCAACTGTGTTTACACCACATACGAACTGCAATAACATTGAACATGACAAACATATACACAGCACTTTAGATGTACCCCTTCAACTGACATTACCTCCACCTCCCTTCACACCAGCTCAAGTTGCCGAACAAATAAAAAAGTTACCGAAAAGAAAAGCTCCTGGCTATGATCTGATCACTGCTGGAGTACTCCAGCAAATGACTAGGAAAGCTCTAGTGTTCTTAACTACTATTTACAACGCAATATTAAGGACTACTAAATTCCCTCTACAGTGGAAATACGCACATATTACAATGATTCACAAACCAAACAAAGATAAAAATATCCTCTCATCATACCGACCTATTAGCTTACTTCCTGTCTGTTCCAAAATTTTCGAGCATTTATTATACAAAAGACTCTCTGATATACTAACAAAACTGAACGTAATACCAGACCATCAATTTGGATTTACAACACAACATTCGACTATACATCAATTACACAGAGTTACTGACTACATATGCACGGCACTAGAGCACAAATTGTATGCAACTGGAGTATTTCTGGATGTTGCTCAAGCTTTTGACAGAGTCTGGTACCAAGGGCTTTTCTTTAAACTAAAGAGGATACTTCCACCGACCTACTATCTTATTCTACAGTCCTTTCTTTCTGATAGATCTTTCTCTGTCCGTCAAGGCTCAGAGCTTTCTTCTATTAAGTTGGCGTCAGCAGGAGTGCCACAAGGCTCAGTGCTTGCTCCATTACTCTACATCATTTTCACACACGACATTCCAATTAGCTCTGACATTCTTACAGCGACATATGCAGACGACACAGCAATTTTAACAAGAGATAAAAATCCGAATCATGCTTCACTGACTCTACAGCATCACTTGTCAGAATTACATGACTGGCTTAATATTTGGAAAGTACATATAAATTACGACAAATCGCAACACATTACATTTACACTTCGACTTGAAACATGCCCACCAGTTTTTCTTGACAACACACCGATTCCTCAAACAGACACTGTACACTACCTTGGTCTTACGTTTGACCGAAGAATGACATGGGGCCCACATATAAAGAAAAAAAGTAAAACGCTTAACCAAAGACTAAGACTTTTATATTCACTCCTCTCCAAACATTCAACTCTACAACTTAAACAAATAATTAACATTTATACTTACTTACTGAAACCTATTTGGACATACGCTTCTCAGATATACGGGGCAGCTAAAAAGACACATATTAACAAACTCCAAATCTTCCAGGCAAAAACATTCAGGACAATAACAAAAGCCCCATGGTACGTAAGCAACATAACTTTACATACTGACCTACGCATAGCAACAATTAAAGAACAAATACAAACCTACTACAAACGATTCAACGAAAAACTACATGGACATCCTAATACACAAATAAACAACATGGCCACAACATATATTTCCGACAACACACAGAGAAGACTAAAAAGGAGCTGAATGAGAGACCTCCTTGACTAAAATAATAAAATAAAATAAAGACTGGAGGTGCCGCTGGGTTCTGCTCCCTCTCATGCCTTTCAAACCATTTAAATTCGTACCGCAAATTCACTGGTTGTCAAATTTTATTTGACAGGTGTGAATAAATATATAAAGTCAAAAAAAAAAAAAAAAAAGTTCTACCTTATGTGCTATCTATAAGTATATAAGTATCTAATTTATAATTTATTTCATAACTATCTAATTTACAATCAACAGGCATTGCTGCTTAATTTGTTCGCACTCAGACTGATTTATTTGTTTTTACTCTTATGTTATTCTAAGGGGACATGGTGTCCCAGAATAAAGATTATTTTTTCTGTCTTTCAAATCAGTTATTGACACCCTAAGAATAACACTTAAAACATAGATAGAACTAAAGGTATTTTAATACATTTGAGTAATAGGATTTAAAACGAACTTTATTATATTTGTTTCGGTTATTTTTCTTTTAATCTCTAAGTTAGGGAGTCAATAACTATCTGAGATGTCTATATCCATCTGGTTTATCCTGTAATAATATAATGAATATTACAGCGCTAGAGCACGCCTGGACACCATACACTATCAAAGGCGGAGAAAATGCAGAATAACATACAAATTTATTGTTCTTATATGTGCCTAAAATAAGTATTGTTGGATAAATTTAGTACAAACTCTTATGTAAATAATGAACTTATACAATATTATGTGGTAATATTGGTACAAAGTCATGTTTCTAATGGAATAATTCACTGTCCCAATTTTACCCCAAACAATGGGGTAAGATTCAAAACAATTTAAAATTAATTTAGTAAAATACTGTCGTTTCTAGACTTACTGTTCTGTCATATCTTTTTAAGGAAAAGACTGATCTTACAAATTAATGATTTTTTCAGCATTTTAACTTAAAAAATAAAGTTAGAATCAGCTAAAAACTTTGAAAATTGTTCTAAAGTTTTACCGGTATATATTTTTCGAAATGGATTTTATTACTTATTCGAAATTAAATTTTTTTCTTAAACAATAAAATATGATGACACCTTTGCAAATAAGTAAGAAGTACTTATACTTACTGTAAACGACAATGATGATGATAATGACAGTGAGGTATAGCGGGTTCCTTGCCATTATTGAAGTATCGATCGAGGGGATCAAATTAAGCCTATTGTAGGGGAGCTAGCCCCCTTCAGCTCTCCCGCTAATCAGCCTACTCCGCGGACAAAGGAAATCGCTCGCCATGGAACGGATATTATCCTTATAATAAACTTATTGTCATCTCATCCTTGAGTGTCGTTTTAAATTTGTCATTAGTAATTCAGCAATTGTCAAGGCAAGAATCTCTTAGCACTTAAGAGACTTCCAGTATATACATACTTAACTTTTATTAAAGCGAAATCAACAGATCTTGATGATCCTATTATTGCATCTTAATCATTTCAATCACAGACCTTAGGATAGCATGAAAGCTGGAAAATTAAAATATATTCAAATAAATCTCTACATATAACCTTTACCCTTCCAACTTCCTATCTTACAGTACCTAAAAAAATATATTCCACTGATCCACTAACTAGGACTTAGAATCCAAATACCAGACTTAAAAAACAAGCAACGGCTTATCGTTTCAAACTACTCTAACATTTAGTAGGCAAACTTTCAAAGCTTTCCATTTATTTCAAAAAACTCATTTAGGTGACAATAATTAGAACTATTCGGACAGATTTTGGCTTTGACGATTCTCTAAACCTTCCAATTCTTGTCTTATCCAATCTTTACAATACAAAATGCATCGTACACTCTCCAATCTCACAAATAAACTTATCTACAAAAATCTAGATGCCCGACATGTTTCAGTTTTTGTCCAAACACGACGCCTATCTTTCCATGATAAACTTTATATCCGCCCCTTGACTTGCTTTCCACTCAGTTCCCGATAAACTTCCGAGGAATCTTCAAAGAAGATGGCCTAGAAACCTTTATTTTAAAAACATTTATTGAAGTGTTTCTAGTTGGTAATTCCTTTACAAGTTATCAAAGTGTCATTATAATTATTTTACTGCACATTTACTTGCTGCATATCGTGTGATTACAAGTAAAAACGCAAAAAACATGGTTTTGAATAAACTAAGATTCTGCTTTATATACTGGCACTGACAATCTTTTATTAAAAATTAAATTCCCTGTGCTTAAACAGTTTCAATAGTAATCCCACGAATTGTGTATACATGTATACATGTAAAAAAAACATATTTCGTCTGCTTGGAGGTAAAAGCCATAGAGCAACAAAATCAAAGTTTATCTGTTTTAAAACGGAAATAAGCTCATTAAAAATTTCTCAGATAGTTGTTTAGTGAATTCTCTGATGCGCGTATATCACTTTTATTTACTTGGTGACTATTTATCCTTATTGGTAATAATAATAATATCAACACACAATGATTTTTTTGTCGAATCTGGAAAAAAAAAATTGCATATAGTGACTTTTACCTCCAAGCAGTCGATTTTATTTTATTTTATTGTTGAAAATAATAGAATTTTTTTTTTTTTTTTTTTTTTTTAATTTATTGGCATTGGATAGTTCCATACAGCCAGATATAATAGTTTAATTATTAGTAAAAAAGAAAAGAAAAAAAAAAAAAAAATTTTTTTTTACTTATTTATGTTTTAAATGAATTTTTTATTGATTTAAAATAGTTCAAAATGTAGCCTATCTCATCTCTTCCGCTTAGTGTTATTATTTCTTTATATGTAATGTTGTTATTCTGAAGGTCCTCAAAGAGTTTTTTTCTGTGAGGTGTATATGCCTGCAGTTTTGGCAGGCGGCCGATTCCGAAATTCCGATACGATGCAAATAACTGTTACACAAACCGTGATTCGACCGTAATCTACAATAAGTTTTTATTTCTTGTTTATTTAGAGTAGTGTTTGAAAACCATGGCCAGCGTGAGACATTAGGAAATACGGATTTGTAATACTGCCCTGTAGGAGATAGTGAATATTGATACTGCCATGTGTTATGACAGCTTTCTTTTATTACTAAATTAAAATCTGTAAATGGGACCGAAATTTTTACCTGTTCGCCGCTAATCGTAGCATCTTTGGCTAATTTATCTACTTCTTCATTTCCTATAATCCCAATATGAGCTTTAACCCATAGGAATGCGACCTGTTTGTTATTTTGTATGCAGAAGCTATGTACTTTAAGAATATCTATTAACATGTTGTGACTATTTATGTTTTTGAGGTTTTTTAATAATTGTAAGGCACTTAGGCTGTCTGATAAGATTACGAATTTACTTTTATTTGATTGTTTAATATATTTTAAGGCTTCTAAAATTGCATATAGTTCTGAGGTGAATGATGAAACAACCGGAAGGTTGAATTTGAATTTAGCTCTATATTTATATTTTGGAATGTAAATTGCACTGCCTGAAGTATTATTAATTTTAGACCCGTCTGTATAGATATGAATGTGTTCTGGGAATTTGTCTGAAAGAAAGGCTTTAGTTTCCTGACATACTGCAATATGCGATAGGGAGTTAGTTTTTTTATTTAATATTATGTGAAAATTTTGGAACAAAATTTCGAAGTTAACAGAAAATTGTGGTAATCTGTTTGAAGAATGAACCAGGTCTAGCATTTTTTGATATTTTAAAAAAAACTATTGAAGATAAGTGGAGTGTATTTCTTTTTCTGCCAGTATGCCTTACTTAATATTAAAATACTAAATAAATAGGATTCCTCGCTTTAATTTTAAAAAGGGTTTTACTAGTTAAAAGTTCTCTTCTGATTTTTAGTGGCATTTCGACGGCCTCATTCAGCATAATATCTATAGGTGTTGATTTAAGAAAATATTTGTGTTTTTATGTGTAGTATATAAACATATATCGTCAGCAAACTGTAGTATCGAAACTTCCTCCGGAATATAATTTCTTAAATCAGAGGAGAATAATATAAATAAAATACAGCTTAAAATACCTCCCTGTGGCAGTCCGACTTTAGCATTCTGGTTGAAACTTGGAGGTAAAAGCCATTGAGCAACAAAATCAAAGTTTATCTGTTTTTAAAACGGAAATATGCTCATTAAAAATTTCTCAGATACTTGTTTAGTGAATTCTCTGATGCGCGTATATCACTTTTATTTACTTGGTGACTATTTATCCTTATTGGAAATAATAATAATATCAACACACAATGAGTGATTTTTTTTTCCCAATCTGTCGAATCTGGAAAAAAAAATTGCATATAGTGACTTTTACCTCCAAGCAGTCGATTTTATTTTATTTTATTGTTGAAAATAATAGAATGATATTTAATAATATTAAAAATGGCAATGTGACGGTTTAGTCAATGTCATCGCAGTAGCATTCAGAAGTAGAAACATTCCAGTAACTAACACTCATTACTCTCCTAAAAATGAACTATTTTTTGTATTCAAACTTTTTTTTTTTTTGGTTTAAAATAAACTGCTTTGGTATTAAGAAAAACGTAATCCATAATATTGTTTTAATATACTTTCGTTTGATTCCTTTCAGAAATAAAATTAAGAAGTAGGGAGACATTTTTTATATAATTTAAAAGCTTGTGAGATCATTTTCTAGAATATTTCACAGCTCACATAAAACAATTGAAAAAATAAAATTAACAACTTAGGGGAAATAATAATGAAGCAACTGGAAATGAAAAACCAGCCAATAACTAGCACTGTTAACGATATACTACACCGAAATAAAAAAAAAATGTAATAATATAACAAAGGATAGGCAATAAACTCATAAGCCGGATTACTTACTATGCTGTAAAAGAGACATTGAGAAGGAATTGACGATAAAAGTAAATAATAAAACTAAAGAAGACGACCGAGGGCAGCTATAAAACTGGACGAGACCAGTTTATGATTCCAGTTGTGGCCATTGCCATTCTCCTACTGATGGCTCTCTTAACCCACAACTAGAGTATTTCCTTTATCAGCAATAAAAAATAACAATTTTAAATATTTCCATGCTTGTGTATGGAATTTATAATAAACTAGCATCTCCCCTCCCAGCTTTGCCCGCTCTCATAAGTATACAACAAACAAGGGCACATTTTAACTTTCGTTATGCTTAAGAAAGTTATTACGGCTCTAGCGTGCACAAAAACTCCCAAAAAAAAAATAATAATAATAAAATAAAAAAATGACAAAATTCCAATAAAATCCGCTGTAAATCAGTAGAATTTTTTTTTCATGAATAACTGACCTCTAATCTCGATTTAACTTACCAAAAAGCCCTTATGAAGTTTTCACAAAATCAAAAAGTATTGATGTTTTACCCTTTCGAGGACGTTAAAGTTTTAAAGTTAAGATTTCATCGACAACTTCTGACTGCTGTCAACCGATTGCACTAGTGATATCATCACAAGAATCAGCACATTTTTTTATCGATGCATATAACATTGGGCTTACTCTATATTTTAGTGGACAAAAACTGATGTGAATAAAAAATTCACTTAACTTTCAGTAAAGCGAAATCAACAGATCTTAATGATCCTATTATTGGATTTTAATCATTTCAATCACAGACCTTAGGATGGCATTAAAGTTGGAAAATTAAAATATATTCAAATATTCGGACTATTCGGACAGATTTGGGCTTTGGCGATTCTCTAGGGGACTTTGATCGATTCTGAAAAATTATGTGAATCGATGTCTTCGTATAGTCAACTATAACTTGAGATATCACAATAAGGAGAAATCCTGCGACCTCCGGATTTGCGCTAAACTATGAAGTTTTACAGAAGGCAAGAGGCTGTAAATTTCTGAAAAGACGTTAATATTTAGCGCTATCTCACATATTTCGCTACATATAACGCGGTGAACCGGTTGAAACTAAATTTTAAGGTTATCTAGAAGCCGTAAACTGTTATTTTATTGGAATTTTGTCATTTTTTTGGGAGCACCCTAAATCCGGGTCGTGTCTTGAGCTTTACGAAGTCAAAACGTTTGAAATATTTTTATTAAGCTAACAAGACTACAATTAAATGTGAAAGAATTATTTCTCTATCTTGACTGAGAGCTGAGAAAACAAATAAAACGTGATTTTCATATTTTTTTTTGTTCTCGGCTCCTGATGCTCATTGGCGACTATAACTCTAGTTATGCATTATTATAGGTTCCTACTGCCCACACAAAAATCGACATTCAAAACTGTGACTTACAAGTCACAACGTCCCCTTGTAAGGTTTTGACTAATAATTGAAGTATTATCGAAAAAAATCTTGTATTGAAGTATGCAAGTAAGCATTATATCTTCAATAACATTTTCAAGTAAAGCAGTAATTTTTAACCTTGTTATGATTTCACTGATAAGGTCGTGTAAGATTACGTAAAAGCATAAGCAGACATCCGATTTTTTAAAAGTATAATAGGTATAAGTTGGTAATCCAGATGGACAGAGGTTATTAAAAAACTCTTGCGGATAACGGACTGCTTTATCAGTGCTTACAACTAAAGGCCCATAATCCATATTTTTACACACAATATTAAAAAGCAAAGTATTGTCATTTTCAATTGGCAATACTTTTTATTCGGCAGAAATAATTTTATTGATTTCATCTGATGGATTTTAATTTCTAACCAAAAAGGTATGTGATAGTGTGGCGTTTTAGCCACATACATTTAATTTTTTATTATTGTAAAATTTATGATTGTCATACCTTCTTAAAACAATGAAGATGATTTTGTTGAAATTTGGTATAGATGGGTTCAGTAGTTTTACTATTGTAAACTCTATTGTGGAATAGAGCCATCCACATAACGATCGATTTTCTAACTTCAGTGGAATGTGTTCCACCACATATCTAAATATTTCTTAAAAATTTAATTTAATATTAGTAAATTTTACTATACAATTCAAACACTATACAACACCGTAACATTGTAACGCTCGCTACCTAGCGGTCGATTTTCAAACCTGGCATGAATGAACCTAATAGACAATCTGTAAGTTTTATTATTGCCAAATTTTCCTTGAACTACGAAGATGGTGTAGTTAAAATTTGGTACGGATTGGATCAGCAGTTTTCGTGATTATTAATCATAAATGAAAAATGGATTGTCCTTTTATTTAACAGTACAGATGTGATTGTTTTATTTAACATAAAAATCATAAATTTCAACACATGGCTCTGTTATAAGGATATATGGAAGATAAAGCAAATATAAATAAGACAGATAAGTACATATTGATATTATATTAGGAATTTATGAGTTTTTGGCCATTCCTTCAGGGAAGTATTCAACCCATTGACATCTCGGGCGACTTTTCTCCCGTTTCCTATCCGAGCTTCATTCAAACATTATTTTTTGCCAGCGAAACAAATTTATTTTTATAGAAGGACTCAAATTGCACTGGATAAATAAATGAAATTTTTAAATAGTTGTGCATATTCTAGCCTCATTTACGAGCGTGGAACAAGATCCTAATTCATTTCATCTATCCACCTATTCGCACACCCAATAGTACTTTTTTGTCACTTTCTGTTTGTTTTTTTTTTAGCGGTTTCGTATGCAGAAATAACAGCAAGAGCCTGACATGAATCCATTTATGAATTAAAGAATTGATAACCAATAACTTGTCACCGCTGTGAGTGGTGTCTCAGGTGGGAATGAAATAATCCTGCCTTCGAGACTGCAATGACTATCAGGTCTCAGGAAGCAGTCATGAGAGCGAAAGTGGTCTCAGATGGACAATACGCTGAGACTAGTCTCGAGACTTTCACTCGAGGTTTTGTCTCAGGTGGAGTCTAAGCTTTAAAGTCAGAAATTCGAAGATACCCTAATTGTTGGAACTATTCACAACAATTTGACTTTACTTATATTTCTAAGGTTGAATTGTCTGAACCTTTTTAACAGTTATAAAATTTTCTTCACAGTTTACATGAAATGCTTTCTCTCGGTCTCAAGGCACAAAATTATGTTGTAGAAAAACCACTTAAAAAAAAAAAAAAATTACTATATTTTAATTCTAGTGGAGTCGATTTGTACTGGATCAAATTATAAAAGGTCCACTTACTGAAATCACTTATCAATAAAAATGAAACTATAAGAACATATAATAAAAAATAAATAAATAAAAATTAACACAAAATAAAAGACCAAACAATATTTTTTTTTCTCTCTTAGAAGAGATTAGATCTATAAAAGTTTTTGGAAATGTCTTGTTATGAGTTAAGAAAAAACCAAACAAATTATACAGAGAATCATATTTTATACAAACTGAACTAAACTAGAAAACTACTCAAATAAATTCAGATCGGTTCTGATCAATTCGAGTCCTAGTAAAACGATGAATTGAGCATCGGTTAATTATAACTTTGCCCACGTCTATCTGCAAAACTTCGGTGATTATTGCGACCTAAACTAACATCAATATACCGCCGAGCTTATCCACAACGAGCACAGAGGTAAATACTGAACTTTTTAGGAATGACGACAAATCACACTTATAGCATATCCTTTGAATTTACAATATATTATGAATAAATAAGCAGGGTAACTTTAGAACAAAGGGAAAGTAAGAGAATGCTTAGTTTTTAGCATTTGAATTCCTCACTACCGCTGTTAATTTTAAACTTGATTCCAGTTTATTAAATATGTGCTGTTAATTCATAGTACTGATAAGAAACTTATAACTATCTTTTCAACATTCATTGTTTTCCTGTTTATTTTTGGAGGAACATGTTTTTGTCCACACGGGACTCTTGTCTGGAGCACATTTTCAATAAAAAAAAAAATACCTTTCACACATGAGAGAAAAAATATCTAGAAAATCCCGAATAAATTTCTTATGTCAAGAACGAAAAAGTGCAGTTAGGTTTATACCAAGGCCACTTTGCAGTCGAGGTAATTTAAGTTTAAATGAGCACTGAGATTATAGCATATATCATGTAAAATATAATTTTTTTTTACATTACATGCTTTCTGCCCACACCTGTCACTCAAACTGTGACAGCAAGCAAATGTGATAAAACTGGCATCTCAGCTATGTGGGAGTTGAGCACCCATCGATACCTACTCCAGCATTGTATTTTTTGTTTTAGATTTATCTTGGATCTCACACCTCCTTTTCAGCCTTCTTCGAATTGACTCAGGCATATCTAAAGTCGGCATGTTTTGTATTAGTTAGTTGTAGTGTCATAAAATATTTTGTATGATGTGTAAATTTGGTGCTGTTGAACGGGAGAGTTTGGGCCTGTGTTCCTATTGACTGACTGTGAGCATTTTATGATCCCTAATAGCTGTAACTGAAAAGTTTGTAATTTTTGAATGTAAGTCTTTTTTGCTTTCACTAAAATTTGCGATGCGTAGGTCTATAAAGGTTTCAGTAGGTAAGTGAAAGTATTTAATCGTTTTCTGATTTTTAGAGTCGATTGTTCGTGACACGTGTCTTAGTCTATTGTTGGCAGAGGCGTGTCACACGAGGACCTGAAATAATCTTACTTTCACAAAACAATAAATGAAATTTGTAGCTGTGTGTGGTTTCTTGTTCATTTAAACGTTTTATTTTTTTGTATTATATGTTCATAAATAAGCGTTTTATTGTAAATGTACAGCATTGGAACAAAGTGATTTCTTTTATCATTTCTAAGGTAAATGGTAAGGTCGCAAAGTTTACACAAACAGGTACGCATTGGTGTTAAAATTAAATTTAGTATTATTAAATAAAATCAAGTCCATATTTTCAAAACGCGAAGAGAGGTAAAGATATAAAAAACCAAAACTAGCATCATAGTTTTATAAATATTGACAGGAGATATAAAACATCTGTAAAATTGTATTAAAGTTACTCCTTTTCACAATGCAAAATATGAAAAAATAAAATAAAATAGAACACTAGACATTAATCACTAAGGAAGATCGATAGTCTAATTCATCACTGATGATAAACTGTTTTTGGACTCATAAAAAGTTTTATTTACCAATTCGTCTGTTTTACAGAAGCTCAGCGGTATAAATTGAGTTTTGAAAACGTTCAAGTTTGAACCTTAAACAGATATTTAGAAACTAGTGGCTGCCGATATTCCAACCAATCCTAATACCTTTCTAGCCACATTTTCAGCTGATACTGCCATACTATCATCCCATTCACATCCCAAACTTGCTACCCTCAGCCTCTAAAGACATCTTCTACAGATTGAAGCTTGGTGCACCAAGTAGAGAATAAAAGTTAAAGAAGCCAAATGCAGTTATACAACTTTCACCCTACGCCGTAAATCCTCTCCACCCATCCATTTCAATAACATCCTGTACCTATATCCGACACAGTACGTTACCTTGGCTTTCATCTTCACAAAAGACTAACTTGGATACCTCAGACTCGACTCAAAAGACAAGAACTGAGTAGGAGATTCAGCCAACTTTACAGAGTACTAGGCAGGAATTCTCATCTTTCAGTCGATAACAAACTCCTAATATACAAAACAATCTTAAAACCAATATGGATCTACGGTCTAGAACTGTGGGGGGCAGCAAAACAATCCAATATCAAACGCATTCAATCCTTCCAATCCAAAGTCATCCGAACAATTGTCAATGCACCTTATTATGTTACTAATAAAACCCTACACGATGACATAAAAATACCTTTTGTCCTTGATCACGAAAGTTCGTCAAAATCTATCCAATCATCCTAATCCTCTAGCTCAATCCCTATCCAATCTTAACTATCCCTATAACCCCCCCCCCCTCCCAGAAGGTTGAAACGGCAATGGCCCCGAGACTTTTTGTACTATAATGTTATGCTGGAGTCCTGGTAATGACCACCTTCGCTACTCAGGTCCTGAGCATATGTGACTATTGCGCTCCCACTCAGCCTCCACTGGATATTACCAGTAATGCAGCTGAGAGAGCAGCGCTGGGATCTCTTCAGGTATGGTCTTGACTCCCAATAAGTGGGGGAATAGGCTCAATTCGGGTTTGTGTTGGGAGTGTGTCTGTATTATACATATAGTAAGAATGTATCTTAATACTTTTTATTCTTTTTATTATATTAATTTTTATTATTTCATTTTATTTTTGATGATTTAATTATTAGTTTTATTTTTATAACTATTATTTGTTTTATTTTGATCTTCTATTATCATTAATTTTGTGTGGATGTGTACTTGTATATATTGTATAAATGAATATCATCTTTAGCACTGTTACTTATTGCCCTTCATTGAGACGAATTGTACATATATTTCAATATATATGTTTAACAAAGAATGATATTGTTTTGTGTAAGGATTTAAGGCCGGGCTCCGCTAAACCAGCCAATTCGTCTTGTATTCAACCCTTACAATTCAAAATCCTCTACGCTCCTTACATTGTCGCAAACAAACTTAAGCATAAAGATGCTAATGTACCTTATGTTGTAGATCAAGTCCAAACCAGATACCTATCCTTTCATAGTGAACTCCATAACCATTCAAATCCATTATTCTCACAACTTGCTTCTCATTCTATTACAAATAATCCTCTGAGGCGTTACAAAAGAAGATGGCCAAGAGGCCTTCTAATATAGATCTTTTATCGAAGTGATACCAGTGATTAGTTGCTTCACAAGCAATTGACTTGTTATTTTTAGCATTATCACTACATTTACTTGGTGTGTTTTATGTTATATTTTATACAGCAGTAGTAGCTAAAAAAAAAAAAATAAAATAAAAGGTAAATAAAAGTGACTAGTGAGCTAAGAAAAAAAAATTCTTCAGTTATTTCACTTCCTTAGGTATTTAAACATAATTCTAAAAGCATAATACAAAATTGACAAGCTCAATGAAATGTTTGAGCCCAATGAGCGACATCGATTCCGGTTCGTTTCACCGAATAGGAATTTTGTTTGAATTTTCCAGCGGACGGCTGCTCCAGGGCGGGCCCCACCCCACCCGGAACGTCCTCGCCGAAATCCGAAATGATTATATGGATGAGCGGGCATGGCGTATTAATGATGCCAGATGCGATGGTGTAACAGATTGTGTTCCTCTCTCTCTCTTGTGTCAACTTGAAATTAAATCAGCCTTCGTCCGGGGGAAATAATTAACTGAGATTATCTCTATCCCATTTGGGGAAGTCCCACTGCCCTCTGTATAATATCTGGATAAATCATATTTATATTAATATAAATGTATTGGCTGTATAAATGTTTTTCATCGATATTAACCAACAAAGTTACTCTTATTAATATTTGACATAGGAATAAACATGAAATCATTTAACTAGGGTGTTTTTACCATAACACGTGGGTTTATTAGGTATTTTGTCTTTACTATTATAGATCCTATTTGTCGTGACACAATAGCCCCAACACATAAGTTGCAGTGTAAACGTATCACGGATAACTTACAATAAAGAATTATTTATCTAATAGGTCACCTGTTACGGTAAGGCTTGGCTGTTCCGAGCCTGCCTCAAACTATTACTCAATTGTCTTGTCCATCTTCAGCGTCGGCTCTTCATTGCTACAGTAACTACCACCCGAGCGCCCCCAAAGAGGGGTACATATTAAATAGGGATGTATTCCTCCATCTAACCTTTACATTTCTTTCTTTTAATATTTCACTCATTTGTTTGAAAACGTTTTTACCAGGTATTTCCGGTAAGGAATCTAATGGCACTTAATTTGGTATCCTGCCTGAGGTCAGTCTTAAAATTATCCTTAAACTTTTGACACTCATGGTGGAGATCAGAGTTGGGCAAAGTTTAATCATGACTTAATATTTGTTTATACTTAATTTAATCAATCACCTAATTTAATTATGATTATTATTTATGATGATTATTTAAACAACTAGAACAGCCGGATAAAACTAATGGATTAGTATTTAAGTTTCCATATAACAAAATGTGGACACTTTTTTATTTTGCCGTTCCGATCAATGGGCCTAATTTATTTTGTATTCCGAGTTTAAAATACAATATCGATATGGTTCTTACATTATGTTATATTTTTGGGTGCAGATTTAAGGAAAAATAAAAAAAACAGTCGCTGCATAGATTTTGGTTTATGTTTAAAAACTTCTAAAAAATTATTATATCTTTAAGAAAACTACCTTTATATTTTTTTATACTCAAAAATTACGCCAGATTCTAATGACATCGTAACCTTATCAAAATTGATAAACTTTTTCGCCCTCTTTCAAAGGAAAGAAATTTTTAAAACGAATATTAGTAACTTTTATTTAAATTGTCATTGCTTTGCTACACTCCACGTAAATTCAACTTGATTGGCATCGCTAGAAAAAGAAGAACCTTACCTTTCCTTTAATGTGTATAAGATTGGAGAATCTGGAATACATTTTGATTTTTAACTTGAGCTTAAAACGTGATAGGAAGATGAAACCAAAGGCATTTAAAGCATATTACCAACCTATAATTTGAATCAAAATATGAAATTGATATATTTAACGACCTAATTCAAGTTTTTGTCAATAACTCAAAAAAAAAAAAAATAAAAAAAAAATAAATGATTATCATTCGGCTAAGCAAATTTCGAAGGTTACGATTCTTTATTTTTCTATTTGGATGAAATTTAGTATTTAAGGGTTTTTTGCATTCTGAATTAAAATCTTACGTAATTTCGTGAGTGAAAAAAATCTATAAAGTTATTTTACTTGAAGATCTAATCATTTTTTAAGAATTTAATTATTCTAAATTTAAATATATAAAACCGTAGTAGTTTACCTTAAATATGCACTTAAAAAGTTTTGTGCAAGAATCATGTCGATATCATTTTTTAAACTCGAGATATAAAATAAATTAGTTTAATTATATTTTATTATTCTTTCTCGGTTTCCAGGACCCATTAGTCGGAACAGCGGAAGACATGTATAATCTTTTTTGAACAGGAACCTTCAAGAAAATTTCTAGAATACATAAAAGAGTGTGTTCTCCCCTTGTAAGCAAAAATATGGTAATTTTGAGATGGCGTGAATGGACACAAAGCTGGTAATAATTTATGAAGAACTATAACGCTGCCGATACTTTTGCCGTTTGATTTCCGCTTATTCGAATACAAATGAAATATGGCTGACAACGTCAATTTTCTAGGTCTTTTTTCCCCCGGTGACCACTGGCTATATCCCATTGTCCATATCTCCATTTAGTATTCTTCAATCCTCTTTCTTGTCATGTCCTTTGTCATATGAAATTGTAGGGGCTTATCGTATAGATCCCTGTCAGGCCTCGCAGGGACCGAGGATAAAGGGCAAGTATTGCGAAGTTAAAAAAAAAAAAAAGAGAAGAAAATAATTAAAAAAACACGATTTTTTTTATAGTGATTGACTTTTCCTTTCAGATTGTATAAAATTAACAATTAACAGTTCTGTAGGAGCTTTAGTAAAAATGTTTCTTTATTTTGCTTGAAGATCTAATCATTTTTTAAGACTTTAATTTTTATTCTAAATTTTAAAATATATAAAGCCGTAGTATTTTAAAAAGAAAAAACCCTTAAATATGCACTCAAAAAGTTTGTTTATTGCAAGTTTTAAAATCATGTCGATATCATTTTTTTTTAAACTCGAGATATAAAAGAAAGCCTACTTTGAGCTTCAATAAAAAAATTGGAGAATACACCCTTTTTAAAGCCATATTTGTGTATTCTATGAAAACTATTTTTTTTTTTTCATTTTTTTAAAACTATTTATTGATATTAACAACTGTAAAACATTATAAACAACAAGTAATTTTGAGAAAAAAATATTAGAATGACAAGTCAATAACCTGTAAAGAATTACTCATTAGTAGCAGTTCAAGTTCTACATTACGAGGTCTCTCATTTCCTTTTTAAACGTCTCGGGGGAATTTTGGGAATTGAATGTTAAGTGAGTTGAGAGACTAGTGGATTTAAGTAGGTATAGAGTTTACTATGAATGGGAAGGTATCTGGTTTGGGCCAAATCAGCAACATTTGGAGCATTAAGATCTTTAAGGATAAGTTTATTCGTGACTTTATAAGGAGCATTGAGGATTTTTTGAAGGATTTCGGAATGTAAAGATTGGATACGAGAAGAATTGGATGGTTTAGTAGAGCCCCGAAATTCAACTCCGTACGTCCAAATAGGTCTACTTACAGTCATATAAATAAGTCTTTTGTAATTAATCGGGAGCTTTAAACGTTTTGCTGGTAAATGTTGAAGTTGTCTGTAACGACGAGCAGTTTCTTGTCGCTTTAGTCTTGGTACCACAAATAAAAACTGAAATTGTCATTTTTGTGTGATAGGAGTTGTAGTTTTGTATTTCTTTCAAGGAGTTTATGACTCAAAAAACAGCAGAAAAAGTTTTTATAAAACAGCATTATTGTAGCATTTATAAATATAGCACCTTACATATTTTTCAATAAAAAAAAAATTCAAAAAGCCAATGCCAATGTTGCGTGACTAACATGAATGGCAAAAAGAGGGCCGTAATAGGAGAGTGGGGAGAGTTTTCTATTAAAAAAGTTTTGACTATTGAAAACTAAATAACTGTTCGCGCCGATTTTATGAAAACCCCTCAGTTGCCCTGGATTACTTTTGTCCAAATTTCCTAGTTTACATGCTCAAGGCTCACATAGCCTTCCGAGAACCTTTTATATGTTAAAAGTGTTTTCCCTTTCGTGCTACAACCAGTTTTTTACTTTACTTCAACCAGGTATCGCCCGTTTTTAGGCTAACCCTAAACATGGTCGCCTGACGTCACCACCTCCCACTTCTCATATTAAAGTAGAATCTCGTTACTGCGATCTCGTAACAGTTCCCGCCATATTGCCTTATTGTAACGTCAGTTTACAATAACGTAATAATTAGTCTAATTATTTAGCCACTTTCTCTCCTTTCCCTTACTGCTTTGCATTTACAATTTATTTTATCTGTTTATTTACTATATTCCATATTTTACAAAATGCCTTCTGAAGACAAAACATATTTTTGCAAACACAATTATGGCAAGGAGGGAAACGTGTTTTGCTGTTATAAACTGCAGTTGGCCCAAATAAAAGCTTCTTCTGTTGAGGATATTTTTATGTTTCAGGCTCTTTGCGAGGATTTACCCTCTCTTCAAGCTAAATTTGAAACGGTAACTGAAAAAAAATCAGTGACCTAAATTTTAAAAACAGAATCAAGTAGATACCCAAGCCCCAGCTTTAGCCTTCAATGATATAGCGCGTAAAAATTAAATCCAAAATATTTTCAGTTAAATATAGACAACCCAGTATAACCTCACACCGGTTTCCACCCCTATTCATTTGGCTCAAGTGCTTTCTCCTTACCTTTAAATTAAACTACCCTAGAAATATTTATTTGGGAAACATCAAAACTTTCAATAATTCCAGTCTTGCCCTAAATGGGTTCAAGTAGTTCAGCATTCAGGTCTCTATAGCAGTTCAGCATTCAATGAATGGCAAAAAGAGTAATAGGAGGGTGGGGAGAGTTTTCTATTAAAAACTATTGAAAATAATTTTATGAAAAATTGATTAAATTGTTTTTACTTCTATCGCGTTACTAAATGCAATTCAAACATAAAGGAATTATCTGTTTATCATTTCTAAAAACTATTTAGATTTTCTATACTAAAGCTGTTAAACTAACTAACAAATAAAGTACTAAAGAAATAGAATCCCCTCGCCCCAGTTTATTCGTGACTTTATAAGGAGCATTGAGGACTTTAGGTTGGATTTTGAATTGTAAGGATTGGATATGAGAAGAATTTGAAGGTTTAGTGAAGCCCTAAAGTTGAACTCCGTATGTCCAAATGGGTCTAGTTATTGTCATGTAAATAAGCAATTTGTAATTTATTGGGAGGTTTAACCACTTTTATTGTAAATATTGTAGTTGGAAACGACGAGCGGTTTCTTGTTTTTTAAGTCTTGTATGTACGCTTTATTTTAGTTTCATGTTTGTTAAACTTCTTTAATACAATATACAATATAAAAATGCCCATGATTTAGTTAGCTGAGTAACTTGTAATTGAAAAAGACATAAAATGAATTAGTTAATTATTCCTAACTTTACATTATTATTAGCGAATAAAGTTGAGAATTTTAGAAAGTGAAGGTGTGCTGAGGAGGCGAAGGGCCGTAACAGTGACCCAGTTGCAGAAGAGAACGGTAATTAGCTCCTTAGTTATTACAAGTTGGTTCGGCAGGCTGTATAGCTTCTGGCACGCCACCCTGCCTTCTCAAGTCCTCCAGTTATAGTTATGGGCACTATTTTCCATACAAGATTAATCAGTTACCTAATTATTTTATATGGAAAGTTTGAATAATCCAATCAAGTTTACAAGAGGGGATGAATAAATTGGAAAACGAATTTGATGGAGAAATACTTTTAGTTGATGTCCAGAGAAAAGAGGTATAGACCAATAAAGTATAATGTGTATAGAAGAGCTTATACAAAACAAAACAAAAAACACCTTATAACAAGTCCATAATCAAGACGTAAATAATCACGTGGAAAATCAATAATTAACAAAGTAAATAAAATACAACCATTCAAACATTTACATTTGTATTTATTGATATTAATAACTATAATGAATAGCGGATGGCATCGAGAGCAGGCAGCTTAAGTGGTTTGGCCATGTTGTGCAAATGGACGAACACAGGGATCCACTGGACTATGTCCCTGATGGTAAAAGACCAGGAGGACGACCAAGAATGTCCTGCATAGAATATATTGAAAGGATTTTCCGGAAGAGGGGTGTAGATCTACACCAGATCAGGACCCTAGCGAGGAACAGAGAGGGATGGCATCCTGGTTAAACGTACCCCAACGCTGAGAACCACTCAAGGGGAATAGCGAAAGAAGAAGATATTTATAACTTTTTGCATGATCGATCCTCTTAATGAATTCAGCCAAGAAGTTTTATGCTCTACAACGTAATTAAATAAATAATAAATAAATTAATTAATTCGATGGTTCAGTGGAGTCCCAAAACTCTACCCCATATGTCCAAATAGTTAAGAAAATATCGAGGTAGTCAAAAATAATTGTTGTAGTTCCTGACTATATATTTAAATATTTGACAAGGTAGGATCTATATGTCTGCGAGATATACAATATAAAAGTGAATGCAAGAACAAAGAATTATTGTCGACAAAGAAAAAGGAGGAAAACCTAATTGAAGATGTTTTATTATTAAAAAAATCATAGCCGTTTAATATCATTGCTTGAATCTTGATTTAATCTTTTTTTTTTTTGGT
The DNA here is from genome assembly GCA_003667255.2 of Euschistus heros. Lineage (NCBI taxonomy): Eukaryota > Metazoa > Arthropoda > Insecta > Hemiptera > Pentatomidae > Euschistus > Euschistus heros. The sequence continues at coordinate 1,170,194 of RCWM02000335.1, read as the reverse complement.
GGGGAGCTGAACGTCCTTATGTACTCCAACTAGGGGTGAGAGGAGGAGTTAACCGACAGTTCATCATTTTTGAGAAGGTCAAGGTTCATTTCATGGGTCCATCAAGAAATAAATTCTAATCCGTTCAGATGGAGTTTGAACCCATATAATAATGACCTTTAGTACTGAACGCTCTGCGACCTTCACCCCAACTCGCTTGGTCATCGAGTCCCTGATATAAATATTTGTCAGCAATATATTATGCTGTAGCTCTATAGGGATATTCATGAACTATGGCTCTAGGAACAAATTATGAATACGCTCTAATTGGGAATCATTCTTTTTCCACTAAACATAGACAAGACCCCATGGCTTGGGATGACCTAACGATGGTTCGAATGTCAAAGCTATTTAATTTAAAGACTGTAACCTTAGGCTCTGAAGTGAATCCAACTGAAAAAGGGGAGTGTGGTGAGAAACGCAGTAGGCTTGTTATTTGTTCTCCTTTTAATCGTGTGTTCCGTATCCGGGACTTGTGCAATTACCTTTTCAACGCTTTCAAAGGTTTCTTTGTTTACCCTCCTTTGTTCATTTTACACTCAGAGCCTGATTCATTTGCGCTGACCACATCAGACCACAATGCTTCATACAAATTTTGTTTGAATGTTTTTCTTTTATCTAACAACCTTTTTCTCAATTTTTTAAATATATATCTTGTCAAGTCCTGGAGCAAACAGATCATTCATTATCTGTTCATCAAACGAACCAAGAAGGATATAAAAATTCTATTTCTAACCTCATATCATTGCCAGATATTTAATTATATAAAAGAAAACTAAAAAGGTAATGAACCTATTCTAGGCAGACAGATAAGATCGTACATCTTAAGACGAGGATAGATTTGGTGCTTAAAATCTTAGCAGGTTCCGTCACTGCGACCACTTTTGCAGCTGCATTTTTTTTTCTTTTTTCTTTTTTTTTTTTTTTTTTTTTTTTTCTTTTTTTTTTTTTTTTGGCCTACTGAAAAGTATCAATTTTCATTTAATATGTCTATTAACTTAAATCAAAATAAGATATTGATTTAGAACTTACTATGAAGGTGGATAACGAAATATTGGCCTAGAAATATGGTACATGATAGACTATTAATAATTAATATACTACAAATATTTCAGTAAAATTTATTTTTTTAAAAATGTTAGTTTCTACACACCATTGTTCTCATAATATTGTTTGGGCGATGCGTAGCAGAGTAAAGTAGCAGAGGCTGGTAATGTGAAGAACATGACTTTGAGTTCGGTCCTTCAACTTCCTAGAACAGCTGGTTCCGGCCAGAAGTTAGACCAAAAACATCCCTTAATTTGGGGAAGTCTACAAGTTTAAGGCCTTTGAAATATAAATTACAAATAAAATTACCGATTTTGATGAGAAACATTTATATTTCATATTTTATAACATTTCACGACGAGATCATAAGGAAATCTCTAGATTACCGTTGAAAGGTCGGGAATGATATCCTATCAGACTCTGATAGCAAATCATCCAAGTCTCATGTTGATACGTTGGCTCTTCATAGCTTATCAGTGTGCTTATATGAAATTCATAGATCTATTGTTAATTCCTTTAATGAATATTTCTTTCCAAGAACCGATTCATACCTAAAGGAGTAACTATAACTAAACAATCTGATGAAATAAATCTGCAAAATTTATTGCATTGGACAGCTGAAAGCTTCTTAGAAACCTTAGATATAAAGAACAACTGTACGATAACATTGATCAGCAAATGGGGCTTTAATAGAAGCAGTTGACATAGTCGTATAAGCAAAAATTTACTGTTAAATATATTTTGGATGAATCCTTTATTAAAGTGCTACTAATGAGTAGTTATTTGCATTCCACTGTGGTGACTGATATGTATCAACGTTATAGATTTGAATAGCAATTACAATATTTGAGAGATATGCAATAAGCTATCCCTTCACAGCAACTGACAGGGGATCCGAGAATAAACAACCATTCTAGAAAAAAGACGCAGCTAGGCCGTACACCACGGAGTGTTTTTTGGTACTTTTCTCTTATTTATAATATTCTAGGGAAACATTTAGGCCTCACAGAAGGCATGTTGATGTCGGACCTAGAGTCTGGACAATGCTTTAAAAGTGACCAAAAATATATTTCTAAGGTATTATATGGTTCTGTCTTGTTTTTGATTGCCCAGAATCATCTTCTGAAATGAAGTAGTTGGCCTGTCTAGCTGCTCCCTCTTTTATCGCGATGTAGCCGAATTGAACTCGTCATCTCCTGATAACACCTCACCGATGACCACAACTTCCACCATAAAGTCTTACCCACATCATAGCACTCCCTAATTAAGATCAGTTTAGATTAAGTTTGTTTTGTTAATAAGTGAGATACCAGATAAAGAAATGATGCTTACTTTTAGTTGTAATTTTATAGGTCAGCCCGGTATTTTTCTGTTTTAATTTCCGTTGGTTAACTACTCCAAGAGGTAGAAACCTTCATTCTGCTCTCCATAAGCTTTCTTTAAACACTATAACTCCAAATTCTCCGACGTACTGGCCTACATCGAGACGTAAGACACCAGACTTACTAGACTTCTTTATCACTAAAGGACTACAGTCCGTACCTTACACAGTTAGAACTAGTTCTGACCTCTGTTCTGATCATTCCCTTATTCAACTGATCTTGTTTGAAGAGTCATGTATGAAAGAAGAACGCCCCACACTCATCCAAGGAAACATTAATTGGGACTGCTACGAAACAATTTTAAATAATAAACTCTCAGTTCCACTTTCATTGAAAATAGGAAAAGAAATAGAGGACGCTGTTGACGTTTTCACAAAATGCATTCAGGAATCTGCGTGGTCCTCATCAGTTCCCAAAACCAAGAAAAGTTACCAGCCAAACTATCCACAGTATATAAGGGATTTGATCAGAATCAAGAGAAGAGCTCGTAAGGTATGGCAGACTAACAGACTACCATCGGACAAACATACATACAACCAAATAAATAACGAATTAAAACGACAAATCCAAAAATTCAAACAGACCAACTATGATACATTCTTAACAAATCTCAATACTGACGATGGAAGCTTATGGAGGCATACAAAAAAGCTTTTAAAGCATCGTGAGGTGTCAGCACCACTCCGAAAAGAAGATGGCACTTGGGCCGAGTCGGAAAGCGAAAAGTCTGAACTCTTCGCTGATCATCTATCGACTGTTTTCATATCTCATACAGACCTCACTGACAATGAACACGAAATTAATGTACAAGATATCCTTAACAACCCCTTACTACTAACGTTGCCTCCACCAGCCTTTAAGCCAACTGAAGTAATCCTAGAAATTCAGAAATTATCCAAAAAAAAAAGCCCCAGGACATGACTTGACTACTGCTGAGCTACTCCAGCATATGCCCAGAAAAGCTACAGTCTTTCTTAACACTCTTTATTGCAATACTAAGGACATCTAAATTCCCATTGCAATGGAAATATTCACACGTATTAATGATACAAAAACCAAATAAAGACCCCAACTCTCCTTTTTTGTACAGACCCATCAGTTTACTTCCAATTTGCTCAAAAATTTTTGAAAAATTACTGTATAGACGAATTCTAGATATACTAACGAACAAAGACATACTACCATACACCAGCTTCACAGAGTCACAGACTACATTTCAGTTGCATTGGAGAAAACATTATATGCTACTGGGGTATTCCTGGATGTAGCTCAAGCATTCGACAGAGTTTGGCACAATGGACTACTATTTAAACTTAAATCATTCCTTCCTTCCACTTACTATCTTATCCTTCTCTCTTTCCTTTCTGACAGATTTTTCTCTATTCGACAAGGTTCGTATATCTCTTCTGTTCGACCAATTAGGGCTGGAGTACCGCAGGGATCGATTCTTGCACCTCTGCTATACATTGTTTACACACACGACATACCCACTTACCCTAACACTATAATAGCAAAATACGCAGATGATACTGCAATTCTGACTGGACACTCAGACATAAATCAGGCTTCACTGACTCTCCAACACTATTTACAACAGTTACAAGACTGGTTCAACAAATGGAAAAACAAACTAAATAACGACAAATCACAGCACATAACTTTTGCACTTCGACATAACACCTGCCCCAACGTTTACATTAACAATGTTCCAATTAAACAGACTGACACTGTTCAATACCTAGGACTAATGTTCGACAGAAGGATGACATGGGCCCACATGTGAAACAGAAACGCCTAAGCCTTAACAAAAGACTGAGACTATTATATCCAATTCTACATAAACGATCTAAATTGAAAATTACGCAAAGACTAAATACATATACTTACTTATTAAAACCTCTATGGACGTACGCCTCACAAATTTACGAAACTGCTAAAAAAACACACATCCAAAAAATACAGACTTTCCAGTCAAAACCTTTAAGACTCATCACACAATCACCCTGGTATGTCAATAACAAAACTTTACACACAGACTTACACATACCCATGGTACAAGATCACATCCAGACTTTATATAAAAGACTTCACGACAAACTTCACGGACATATCAATAATTTAATACAAAGTATGGCCTCCATAAGCTTGCCAGATAATACCCAAAGGAGACTAAAAAGGAGTTGGTTGAGGGATCTACTCCGTTAAAACTGATTAAATATCATGTTCATGTTAGGAGTAAGTACCGCTGGGTGCTGTCCTCCCTCATGACATTTATCACATCTGCTTGTTGTCACATGTTAAGTGACAGGTGTGGATCAAACAAATAAAGAGAACAAAAAAAAAAAAAAAAAAAATTTCCGTTGACACCAGCGCTCAGGTGTCACTTACCTCAACTATAACGACCTTGTCAGGTTATGATGCCGACAATGAATTTGAAATAGACATTGCCTTTCATTATCATACAACACATTTTTAGGAAATGGAATAAATTAAAATCATGTAAAGAAAACTCCACTTAGGCAAAAATAAAACATTTATTTTAAACAATATTCCTTAAAAAAAAAACAATATCATCCAATATAAATAAAAAATGACAAGAAAGAACAATATTTTGCAATATAGAACAAATTAAAACATTTATATAAAACAACATTCATTAAAAACAACAATATATTCTAATATAAATAAAAAAATAACCATTTGCACAAAAAATTTTCTTCGGAATGACATTTCGCTTCTAAAAAATAGGATAGCTGATTTTTTATCAGAAACCGTGCGAAAAATCTTCTTCAAATTCCAAGTCATATTGAAATAGATACACTTACACACAAATAACAATTCAAAACACCTAGGGAAGGTTACGATAACAGTAGGGGAATAGTTGAGGCAAGTGACACCTGAGCGTTGATATCAAAGGACATAAAAACAGACAAGTACCGTCAACCCTTTGTAAGAATATATGTTTTTTTATTTTTTATTTAAATTACTTTTAATGTCACTTATCTAATTAATTCCTTTAGATTACTTTTTCTTTATAACTAACATATCTTTATTATTTGGCTCCACGAAACCTATTCTAGAAGAGTAAATTCAATAAAGCAATTATTTTCCAAATTATTTATAATTTGTCAGTCAAGTAAGTCCTGACTGGCATTCCTGTTGATTATTGCTGATCTGGACTGGACCAAGAGCAGAGGACATAGCTTGACTCTCCTTACATTTAATTGATAGACATATTTGTATACGTTATAAAAAATACTTTCAACTTTGAAATGGAATATGGAAATTTTAGGAACTGTTCCTAAAACAGTGTACCATTGTTTAGTTTTTCAAAAACTTTCATAAAGGAATTTTTTAAAGATTCTACAATTTTGACTTTTTAATATTTTTGGATGAGCTGAGAAGGCCCAAAATGCTAATTTGGTCTTGAGAAAAGAGGCTCGGACCGCTGATTAAGGTAAATTAGAGTTGATTCAGACCCGGGACAAAAATATGGTTCATAACCATCAAAGGTGTATGAAGCATTAGTGTAAGCCTGAAAAGCATGGGCTGGAATAATGGAGTTGAGGTCGAGGGGTCTTTATTCGAATGTAAGCTGTATAGCAGTGAATAGAGCTGTAGCCAAAGGATCTCCTTCCTCTAAGCGGCCTCCTCTCTCTCTCTCCCTCTTTCTCTCTCTCTCTCTCTCTCTCTCTCTCTCTCTCTATCTATCTATCTATCTCACTCTCTCTCACTCACTCTCTCTCTCTCTTCCTCTGGCTCCGCATTTAGTTTCAACTACATCTCTTATAAAAAAAAAAAATATTCCCTTTTTAGTTGAAAATCTCTTTTCATATTAGGCCGCCCGTCCGAAAGCACTGAATGGAAAATATTTCGCAATCATACAGTCGTTTTGACTACTTCTTCTAATGTTTAAATTAACATTCAGATATTTAAATTAGCATCATCAGTTTTAGTATATTCAGCCGTATGAACTATACTTAATTTAATTACACGCTATTATTTACAAATAAACATATGACACGATTTGGAAATAATTGACTGAGTTATACAACAGTGGTGCGAAAGTTTTAAATAAAAACTACTTTAACATAAAAATAATCTTTAATGACAAGTAACTATCTTATTAAGGACTTCTGATAAATGGTGTAAGTTGTGGATATTGAAAGTTAACTATGACGAGTTATAAGATGCTCTAATTACATTAAACCGTGATACCCGTCCCTCTATTTAAATAGAAAACCACTCAATATCTGTATTGGATCCAGAATTTTCTAGTCTCAAGTTTTCTTTCTATTTTCTTCTAATGTTTCTATATTGCGATATCTAAAATTTCAATGTCGTTATTTCTTTTTATAGTTGTTAACATTCTAAAATAGAATTTTAGTAAAATTAGAAATAGAAATAGAAATAGAAAAATAATTTTATTCTGGGACCAAGTCCCTTAAGAATAACAAATTGTACAGAAAGAAATGATATTAGTTACATCTGGTCAGAGAAATGATGAAGAAATAAGATGAAAAAATAAATAGGTTATTTTGATAAAATGCTAATTATATACAATATAAGAACCCAAATGTTTTATTCGGAGTGAGAAAAAATTATTTTAATTGGTAACACTGAGTGTGTTTCAGAAAGAGTTAGATATCGTTTAATTGAGAAAATATATTGTTGGTAAGCGTCACCTTGGATTAGGAGGAGGTACTGGAAATAGAGGAATTTAAATGTTTTTAGATATTTCGCTTGTCTAATATGAGAAGGAATGGAATTTCATAGGATGACTGAGCGGAATAGGAAAGAGCGCTGGAATGTAGTAGTTCTATGGGAAGGGGTATACAGGTCAGAAAGACGGGATCTTGTGTTCAGTGACTTGATTGTAGATCTGAATTGAAGCGTATTGTAAATATAGGAAGGATGAAGGGTGCTGATGATTTGGTAAAGGAATGATCCATGGAAATATTTTTTACGGAATATGGGATAAAGCTAGTTTAAATTGGAATAGAGGAAGGAAACGTGGGAGCGCCTCGGTTTATCTTAAGTGTATTTAAGTTATCTGTAATGTAATGTAAATTTAAGTGTATTCGTGAGATTTAGTAGGACTTTTGTACATTTTATTGGATATTTTTCTTCTTAAAATTAATTCTGGGTAGATTCAATACAAATTCTATACACTTCTATTAGGATTATTTTATTGGAAAACTAGTTTCACACATAAACTCGCTGCCTTTTATAGTATGATCTACCGCCTTTTAAATATATCGTTAAATGAACAAAATTATAACAAGGAAATCAAAACAATATACACTATAGCTAGCAATAACGGATACAGTAAAACCAAAATCGATAATATTTTAAGAAAACAAATACATAAAAAATCTATGAATAGTATATACATAACATCCCCAGAGGATAAAGCTACCCCAAAGAAATACATTTTGATACCACATTACGGCCCAATATCCACTAAAGTCGGGAAAAAAAAAAAAAAAATTAAGTTTAAACCCTGCATTTAGATAAAATGCCATTGTCATCCATGGTAATGTCCAGTAAAAACAAGAGAAGTCGTTCCTTGGAGTCCAAACCAAGTCCGACAAAACCCCGGACTAGACGAGCGAAGAGGATCACCCCCCCTTCCACGCCTAATTCGCCTAATAATCAAGAACCACAGCCAGGAACTTCATCTGAAGCATTTGAAGATGAATCACCATTTTTTACCCCTAATCCTTTTGATCCTCTCAAAAACACAGGAACCGAAGAGATGGAAACAATTGTTAGCAAAAAGATACCCCGCCCCCCACCAATATATATCAGAAACATACGATGCATCAAACTGTTATGCGAACAGATTAATAAATTACAGGCCCTGGAGGCTATTCATGTGTAAACAGGACCAACGACACCAAGTTACAACCTGAAACACCTGAGACATACCGCGCTATTGTTAAATACTTAAGCGAAACAAAAGCTGATTTCCACACGTATCAGCTTAAAAACGAAAAATCTCTAAGAGTGGTGATTCGGCGCCTGCATCACACAACACCAGCAGACATATTAGAAGAAGAGCTCACTGCAATGGGCTTCAAAGTTCGCCAAATTATCAATGTGGTAAAAGAAAATAAAATGCACCCTGGAGCAGGTAACAAAATTCCCTTACCATTATTTTTTGTCGACCTCGAGCCCACCCCAGGAGTTGAAAAAAAATTTACGACATCAAGAGGCTCTACTACACAAATGTAGTAGTTGAAAAGCCATACCCAAAAAGGGACATTGTACAATGTCATAATTGTCAGTCGTATGGACACACAAAGCGGTATTGTCACCATATGCCAAGATGTGTGAGGTGCGGGGATCCACACAAAACGGAAGATTGTAACAAGCCGCGTGACAATCCAGCAGTATGCGCTTTATGCCACCAGGGTCATCCAGCGAACTACAAAGGATGTGAAACCTACAAGAAACTAAAGGCTCGACTCCTACCCACCCAAGCAAGGAATGAAGAAGCAAGGCCAGCAATGAGACAATCCTCTAGACTAGCAAACGGCAACATCTCCTCCTACGCTAACATGATGGGCGGCGGAGAGCAACCTATTGTAGCAGGGGCCATGCCACAACCCCAGCCTCAAAATATCTATAATGAATCCCAGTATCCAACCCTTAACCAGAACCCTCAGCCTCAGAACCAGCTCCCGCAAAATCCCGTAACCCAGCCCAATAAAAAATAATCTACCTATAGTTCATATCCCGCCTCCTCCTAATGCTAATGATATCACAACCATACTCAACTCTTTCCTCTCGGAATTCGGGTCCATGATCACACCCCTTATATCACTCCTAACCAATGCATTATCCCACATTATCATCCCTGCCCAAAGAAATCCCTAAATGATACCTTCCCTATCCATTCTCCTCTGGAATGCGAACGGTATTCGGAATCATACTGACGAGTTGACAGCACTACTACGCGACAGTAACATTGATATAGCCCTGATTACTGAAACTCGACTAACTAGTAACAGAACATTCAAAATAGCACAATACGAGACCCATCGGACGGATCACCCGGACGGAAAAGCTCATGGTGGTACTGCCGTCATCATCCATCATTCCCTCTCCCATTACTTACTACCTTTACCGAATCATAGCTTCCTACAAACAACTGCAGTTATTATCAAAACCTTCCCCTTCCCTCTTACAATAGCTGCAGCTTATTGTCCTCCTGGAAAAACTGTCTCTAACAACCAATTCAGCTCCTTCCTCGATTCACTGGGAAACCACTTCCTTCTAGGTGCTGACCTCAACGCAAAACACCAACTGGGGTGCCAGAACTACCAATTCCCGGGGCCGAATGCTACTGTCGGCTATCAACTCCAACCATTGCCACTACATTTCTCCCTGCTCTCCTACCTGCTGGCCAACTGATCCTACTCGCAATCCTGACATCCTTGATTTTTTCATTTACATAGGTCTAGGTGCTATCAATCACTCCATTAAACGCCTAGACAACCTCTCCTCTGATCACAGTCCTCTAATCCTCACCCTATCCTTATCACCGATACCAAAAACTTCCTCCCCCATCATTTATTAGAGGCCCAATAAACTGGAACCTCTTTCGTCAATACCTAACCGATTCCATAGACCTCAGAGTGTCCCTGAAAACACCCCAAGAACTAGATGATGCTACCAACTCCTTTACGAATTTGATTCAACAAGCAGCTTGGAATTCATCTTTTCCCCAACCTTCCTATAAAAACCGTATAAAAAGTCCTCTACCACAAGAACTAATAGACCTTATCCAAACCAAACGTCATTCTAGATCCCTATGGCAAACTACCAGGCATCCTGAAGACCGGAGAACATATAACCATTATACCAAATTAGTTAAAAAGAAATTGGCTTCCTTTAGATCCCAATCCTACAACTCATATCTTTCCTCCCTCTCTACCTCAGACAACTCCCTCTGGAATCCAACTAAAAAAATCCTCAAAATATCACAATATTTCCCATCCTCTCCGACGTGAAGATGGATCCTGGGCTGCCTCAGATGAGAACAGAGCAGAAGAATTTGCCAAGCACCTCTCCAGCACCTTTATCCCCCATTCCGAACAAATCCCCTCCCACACTGCTAAAGTTCATCAATTCCTCACTTCACCGATTCCTCTCTCCTTACCTCCTAAAGCTGCTAACCCCTCTGAGGTCAAATTTCTTTTAAAAAAGTTGAAACCCCGCAAATCACCTGGATATGATCTTCTCACCACCCAGATTCTCCGGCAACTTCCTCAAAAAGCGATCATATTCCTTACTTATATTTATAATTGTATCCTTCGCACAACCCACTTTCCTCTGATATGGAAACATTCCATCATCATTCTGTTCCTAAAACCAGGCAAACCTACCAACAAAACCTTATCATATAGACCTATAAGTCTTCTTCCCATCCTTTCAAAAATCTTTGAAAAAATTCTTTTAAAACGAATGCTACCTATACTCGAATCCCAAAGCATCCCTTCCCACCAATTTGGATTCCGGACTGGTCACTCCACTGTTCAACAAGGTCTTCGTGTTGTTGATCACGTATCCTCTGCCCTTGAAAACAAGCAGTATAGCACTGGTGCATTTCTGGACGTAGCGCAAGCTTTGGACCGGGTGTGGCACCAGGGCTTGCTCTTCAAGCTCAAGACGCACTTACCCCAATCCTTATACCTAGTCCTACGATCCTATCTCTCAAATCGCTCCTTTCGAGTTCGCTGTGGCTCAGAGTTCTCCAACTGTTATCCTATTGATGCCGGTGTGCCACAAGGTAGTGTCCTAGGTCCTGTCCTCTATAATCTCTTCACTGCTGATATACCAACCAATCCTAATACCTTTTTAGCCACATTTGCAGATGATACTGCGATCCTATCATCCCATCCAGATCCTGAAAGTGCTTCCCTCAACCTCCAAACACATCTTCTTCAGATAGAAGCTTGGTGCAACAAGTGGAGAATAAAAGTTAATGAAGCCAAATGCAATCATATAACTTTTACTCTTCGCCGCAAATCCTGTCCGCCCATCCACTTCAATAATATCCCTATACCTATATCCGACTCAGTACGTTACCTTGGCTTTCATCTTGACAAAAGACTGACTTGGAACCCTCACACTAGACTAAAAAGACAAGAACTAAATAGGAGATTTAGCCAACTATACAGAACTCTAGGCAGGAATTCTCATCTCTCAGTTGATAACAAACTCTTCATATATAAAACAATATTAAAACCTATTTGGACCTACGGACTTGAACTATGGGGAACAGCAAGACAATCCAATATTAAACGTATTCAATCCTTCCAATCTAAAGTCCTCCGAACAATTGTCAATGCTCCTTATTATATTACCAATAAAACCCTACGTAATGACCTAAAAATACCTTTTGTCCTTGATCTCATTCCTTCAAAATTCTCGAAATTTCATCAAAATCTATCAAATCATCCTAATCCTCTGGTTCAATCCCTATCCAGTCATAACCATCCTTATAACCCTCCAAGAAGGTTAAAACGGCAATGGCCCCGAGACCTTTTGTAATATATAAAGTTACGTCGGAGTCCTGGTAATGACCAGCTTCTCCGCTCAAGTCCTGAGTATGTGTGGCCATAGCGCTCCCACTCAGCCTCCACTGGATATTACCAGTGATGCAGCTGGAGAGCAGCGCTGGGATCTCTAAGCGTCTGGCCTTGACTCCCAATAGGTGAGCGAATAGGCTCGATTTGGGGTTCCCCAGGCTGAGTGTATTTTGTATTGTACATAAAGTATGAATGTAAAATAATTTTTGTATTCTAGTTTTAATTTAATTTTGTTTTTATTTTTGATTATTGTAAATAGTTATTAGTTTTATTTTATGAAGATCATTTATTTTATTTTTTTATTATTATTAGTTGTGTGTGTGTGTGTGTGTGTTTGTGTGAGTGCATTTGTATATATGGTATGAATGAATACATTTATCTCTGTACCCATTGCCCTTTACTGAGGCAGATTGTACACTTATACCAATAAAAAAAAAAAAAAGAAAAAAAAAAAAAAAGATAAACCATTGTCATCATACTTCCCTTCACCTAAAGACAAAATAGACTCTTTCAAAAAAAGTGGTGTATACGAACTAAAATGTAATGCCTGTGAAGCAAAATACAAGGGAAAAACTTAACGATCGGTAAATCAAAGGGTAAAAGAACATATAAGAGCATACACTAATAAGACTCAAAACACCAATTACGCTATCCATCTAAATGAAAATAATCACAACTTTAATAAAGACTCAGGAGTAAAAATACTACTACATCAAGTAGAAAAGAGCCTAAAATTAAATATTTGTGAATCATTAGAAATAATAAAATCGTTTAAAACCGATCCAGATTTTTGATCAACTGATTAGATAAACAAACCCAATAGCCCCATTTTAAATTTATTTCCCATAGCAACGGAAAAATCCAATGAGTCATAAGGGAAATTCCATAGTAAATCCCAAAAATTTAACCTACTTGCCCCCTTCCCCTTCTCACGATGGATATATTTCAATTATCATTTAGACCTCTTAAGGCGAGCACTGATGTTTTATTTCTTGTCTTACATTTTTAAAAACTTTCGTGTATATAGTCTTTGTAACATTTTACTGATGTGTCAAAAAATTCGTATGTTTTAGAACTGAAGATGAATGTTTAGCATTCGAAAGTAGTTTTCTAATAAAATAATCCCAATATAAATGGCAATTAATTCACAAATTCTAATTATATTGATCCTTCTATACCATCATGCGCACTTCAAGTGACAAAATTAATTGCTGTTGCCCACTTAGGGCTAATTTTCATTCATTTAGCCTGGCTTCTTAGTTCGGTTGAGGAAAAAAATTATTAATCAAAATTAAACAGCGAATTATTCGTTTATTTTGTTGTCAATTATATGAATTAATAAAACTTTTATATTGAAAAATTCAATATATTAAAAAAAAAAAATCCTAGTACTCGACATAATTGGTAGTAAAACTTTGTGAAGAGAGTTATGAATAAATATAGTGTACCTCGTGAGCTCTGCAAGGCCATGGGCGATAATAAAGCATTCTTAATACGATCAAATTCATTAGGCTAATTGGACTATAAAATTTAATTTGATGTTGTCCTTATAACAATGCTATGTTATGTCTATATACAAACATATTCAATATATATATATATATATATATATATATATATATATATATATATATATATATATAGATGTTTTAAATTTGGTTGATATTGTTATAATTTATACATAACAATTACGTTGCTACCTGCTACTATTAAAATGTAAATATAATAAAAATAATATTGTAATGTTAGGATTGCTGTTATTGTTTCAATGTAGACAGTGCAATACAGGGGCTATAATAACCGTCAGCAGTTCTTTGTCTTTAAAACAAAAAAAAACAAGTGCTTTGTCAGCTAAAAACACATTAATGAGAACGACATGGTTTATTTATACTATTCAAATCCTTCATCAAATTATTCTGCTAGTTTCATTTTGTTTTTGTTTTTTAATTTCTAAACTAAGAATTATTTGGAAGACCCCCTGGAGAATATAGCAACAGAAATATTGACCTGATACCGGGGGGAGGGGGCTGAGAAGTGGCGGGAAGAAAATATATTCCAGTGTTGTTCACCCCAAACCGGCCCTCGCCATTTTAGCATTTGGCAACCGCCCCTGATATGCAAAGTTTCATTTTGACTTTCAAGTCGTTGTATATTTGTGAACAGAGAAAGAAAACAGAATAGTATATTCTCTGTACTGATACTTTTAACATAACTAATAATCTATAACGAAAATAACTATTCTACAATTAAAATATATAATGCTTGTGAGCTGTGTAGGCATTTTTTTTTTTTAGTGTTTTCCTTCAGCAGTAACCCTGTTGGAAGAGATTTTATTTATTTCTGTATACCCCATACTTAACAGTATACAATGTACATATAATTTTTAATTTTTGTTTTGATTATTATTTTACATATACATAGTACATGTGTCGAAAGGTAAAATCTATATATATAAAAATGAATGTGTGTGTGTCTGTCTGTTCTCGATAGATTCAAAAACCATACATCCAATCGCCGTGAAAATTTGGGAAGTTATTAAGTATATCCCCGGAAAGGTTTTTGTAAATTTTTATTTAAATCAGAGTTGGGGTTCAAGAAATATCCCAAAAATATCAAAATAATATTTATTTTTTATAAATATTACTTTAGTGCAGGTGTTATTAAACAATTACCAATAAAAACATATGTTCTAAATTAATCTATATCTCCTTAGTTTTTTAGGAAGGTTTTAAGAAGAATAAAATTCCGTAAAACGATTTCAAATTCATTTTGATGTTTCAGGTTTATATGTAGGTATGTTACTAAAATAACATTTAATTAGTAATATTTGTTAAGAGTTTAACCATGAATAAATTGAATAATTAAATTTTTACTCATAGAATTTACTTTTATAAAACAAAACTAACCGCAAAAAATACTGAACCAATCTTTACCAAATCTAAACTACATCATCTTCTTAGTTGAAAGAAGGTTTAGCAATAAGAAAATTTACATATTATCAATTAAATTGTTGCTAAAAAGAGATAAAAATGTGGTACGTAGTAAATTTTGAAAATTGACCGATATGTGGCGAGTGCCATTTAAGGGAGGTTATAGCGGTACAGTGTTATATAGGGCTAGAAACTGATAATAAAATTGGTTTAATTCAAATAAATTGTTATAAAAAAAAAAGCTATAAATATTTAGTGTGACGTGTGGATACTAGGGATGTTTAATAATCGAACGATAAGTTGTTAGCACCATTCTGCAACAGAGTTTGCAATAGTAAAATTATTAAATCCATCTGAGCCAAATTTTAACTACAAAATTTTCATAGTTCTAGGAAGATTTTAAATAGTATAGTTTACTATAATAATTCTTTAGGTAATAGTCGGCTTACGAGCCACCACCAAGTTTGATCCTTACGCTTCACTTCGAGTTTAAATTTATCGATAGTTCTTTCCTATAACCTCACATGTAAGCAAACCTCTGCAGGTTCAACTTGGATTGTGTTGTTTAGTGTGTTATATTGATATTTAGTCTTCTTAAATGTAAATAGGTGAAACAGAAGTTAACAAAATGATTTTCATAAAGGATTAAGTGTTTTATCAATTCATGTTTTCTTATTTCCTCTTATCTAATGTGTAAAAGTGTTACAAAACTTAAGAACATTAATTTGTACATGGATTTGGTGTTTTATATATTTTGATTTGTTGTATCAATTTAAGTGATACAATTTCAGTATACATATTTTTTTGAATGGATTCTTTGTCATCCATAATACTTAATGACCTAAAGTGAGACAGATTGTATAATTAATTCAATAAAACATAAAGATCTAAAAATAAATGTGAGAAAGTATATCATAGGTTTCATATTTTTTTATTTTCACTTCCCCTAAAAATAATATATCAGAAACTAACATCCTAACTTTCAACATGGATTCTATATATATATATTCCTTATAACATGGAGAATGGACAATGTGAAAATAATCATAGATTAAGAGGTGTATTGTTGGTAATAACTATTGGTGTAATTTTATAGATTAATGTATTTTTTTTTTAATTTAGAAGCCTGATGATGGAGTATTTTCTCCGAAACATGTAGCTACAAATCTTAAACAAATAGGAGTTATGTTAAATAAATTCTTATTGATTCTGCCTTTATATATTTATAATATCTGTTGCACCTGTGCATAGTGGGCTAAGTATATTGAAGGAACAATGCTTAATTGCATTCTTCAATACAAGACTTTTATAGATAAACAAATTATTCTTCGTTAATCAACTATTAGTAAAGTTCTTTAATTATGAGAGCGGGCGAAGTCGCTACGGGGAAAGCTAGTAAAAAATAAACAAGAAAAAAAGTTATATATATATAATATAAATTAATCAAAATTCACCAAAATCAAGCAACAAAGTTATTTTATCATCAGAAATCCTTAAAAAAAAATATATATAAAAAAAAATAAATAAATAAATAAAAAAAAAAAATGCGGCTTACTACCGCATACCCTGTGTTTCCTTGTGTAATGTAGAAGTTAGTCCATGAGTCTGATTTAATGTAGGTCCGTAAGTTTGTAATGAAGTTATGTAGATGTCTACCTTTGTGTGTTGTGTTCCAACATGTCTGCTACTGGTCTATAGCGTGTGCTTTAGGTGTTCCTAAGATATCAGACTATATGGCAGAGGAAGGGAAGGATCCTTCGAAGCCCCTTTTGCAGCCTTGTCAGCTAAGTCGTTCTCTGCGATGTCGGATGCCCTTTTAACCTCTTGGATCGATTGTTACCGTCAGTTTGTAGGTGTTTTAGAAATAATGATGGGATTGTGACAGTGTCTGTTTTTTATCATGTATAGAGTATATTGGCTGTTCCTTAGTATTTTAATAGTTTTATCTTTTGCCCTCATATTTTGGAAGTATTCTAGAGATTTAAGGATGGCGAATTGTTCTGCATGATTATTGGTGCATTCTGGGCTTAATTTATACTTTATCCCATCATCTAAAATTCTGTTTTTAAAAATGAGCTCTGTGGGCACGTGTATCTTAAAAAAGAAAAATTATATTCCATATTGACAAATGTTTGAGCCCTGAATATCGATGCACGATACATCGGTTACAACAACTATGGTTTCGACAAAGCCAATCTAAATGTATTTAACTATATATTCATCCTAGTATTTATTTAATAGGCGGTCAGTGGCGGGGTGAGGTAGGCTTGCTAAATGACTAAAACGGCCTATATTAGGGCCTAAGTGCGCAGGAGGAAGCGAAGATATAAATTTTGATGAAGGATACAAGGCAATGAATAACAAACGATGCCATAAATGTAGTTGGAAGGGGTGAGTGGAAGGGAAGGTGGGAGGGGAAGTGGAAAGACAATCCTCTAAACCGAGGCTCATGAGGCTGACAATAATCTAGGGGAAGGAGAGGGGAGGGGGGATAGAGAGGGGGGGCAGGTAACAAATATTTAATTAGGCAAGCTGCCTACCTGAGCCGCTAACATAGAAAACTCTATCCTGCATTATTCAACCAGAGGGCGTCCTCGTAATTTCCCAAAGGGAACATCTCTCCAGTCTTGCTAGGTCTGCTCCCGTGCCCTCTTTCTTATCTAGTTCTTACTAACCTATTACTTCGTTCTAGAAAATATATTATAACAGGAGTTATAAGTATTAAAAATTGTAATATACATAAGAAGTTTTATATCCGTTATAAATTGAAATTTTAACCATAAATTTCTAGCCGGTTTTATTTATATCTAAACCTGTATTTCAATAACATTTTATGTCAAGAAGAAATTATTTATATTTTCTACCTGTAGTTTAATGCTATTTTTTATTATGGACGTATTAATTTTTCCACATGAATAAATTTACTCTTAAAATTTCTATATCTTCTCAAGTTTTGATTTGTTAACTTTTATGGCAGACTTTTTTTTCTATATGTAATTATTTATATCCCTCCTAAAAGATATAACTTTGCTTTAGTTAAAGAGGCTTTTTATGGTGGTGTTGAAAAATAAAAAAATGCCAGATGAATGAGAAAGTGGTGATATAACAATTTTCAAGAAAGGTAGAGTGAGAACTATAGAAGAATAACCTTGATGAGTCATGTTGCGAAGTTGCTAGAAAATAATATATTAAATCAATTAATCAATATGTACGGTAGATTTAATTTTTGCAGCCAGGCAATTAATAGAGAACCACTGTGAATATAATCAGAAACTTATCCTAGTTTTTATAGATATAGAGGTGGCTTATGCCTCTGTCAAGAGATGTGTAATCTGGGAAAGCTTAAGGCAGTTAGGGTTATGTTGATTGGATTAAAGAGTTGTACAGAGCACATGAATGTCGTATAAGGTCTAAAATGTGATATACAGAGTGGTTTAAAAAGAAGAAAGGACTAAAACAAGGTATTCTGTAACCGGAATTGTTTAATGGTGTTATAGAAGTTATATTGAGAGAAGTGAAGAACATCAATGAAAGAACTAATGCTATGATTTTTGCAGATGACATAATGATGTGGCGTAAAGACAGTTACAAGAACTGTTGAATAACTGGCTACGAATAATGAAGGATGGAGGTTTGATTCTAAGCGAGAACAAGAGTAAAGCAATTGTTGTTAGAAGGGACAATATGCAGGAAAGGCCTTTGTTACTGGATGCAACTGCATTAGGGAAAGTAGATCAGTTAACATATTTAGGTTCCGTAATATCAAGTAACGTTAAATTGAACCAGGAAATAACAAATAGAATTGGCAAAGGAGCAGGATTTTGCACAGTATCAAACACTTGGTGTGGAACAAAGACATACCAAAGAGAGCAAAAGTTACTATGTTTAAATTGTATTCTAGTCCGATAGTTACCTGCGGATCAGAAACATAGAACATTACGGAAAAGAATAGAGCTGAGTGCAAGCCAGTGAGGTGATATTTATAAGAACAATCAAGGGGAAAACAAGGAGAGATAGAATAAGCAATGAGGGTTTGAGAAGGGGAATAGCTGAGAATAGTTTGAAAGACAGAGAAGGTGTGAAAACAATGTGAAGGAGGATAGGCTATCAAGGATAATGGAAGAATTAATTTTAATTGGAAGAAGGCCAGGAGTAAGACCAAGATGATGATGGGCTGATGATGTGAGAAGAGTATGTATGTATGAAATTATTTGCATTTATGAAATTCAGCGCTACTCTATTATATATATGTTCTACAGGTTTAACTAATTATGTATGATATTTAATGATTATTAACTGGGATCCCCCACCGTGGCTTAGCACGGCGTTCTTTAGTTCTCATAACTAAAGAACATGGGTAGTTTTAACCAACAATTTAAGTTTTTTATATTCATGAATAACAATCTCGTATTGTAGAAAGCATGCAAAAAGAGAAAAAATTTTAATTAAAATAAAAAATGTTCTTCTATTATATAACATATTTTAACAATGTTTTTTGCAGTCTAATTGTTGAATTAAATAACCATAGACCAATGCTTATAGTTGTGTTTAGTTTATAAGTTTGCTTATCTGTTGAATAATTACTTCAGGCCGAGTGTGTACTTGGAGCTCATTAATAAATTAACTAATTGATTATTCCATACGTTTCTAGCTGTAAATTAACAATTACTTTACATGTTCTTAGCTCCTCTTAATTGGTTATTCCGCTACCCAATAGATAATATAGTAAACAAGATTGTTTGTAAATTATGGAGGTGCCTTAATGTATTACACCTCTACGGGTTTTCATAAATTAAAAATGTAGTTAGGTTAGTAATTATTTAAATGTAAACCTGATAAACGATTACTTTTAAATTGACGATTAAATAATTGCTTTTTTGAGTGAATTACTTAAATCTATTTATACATATGCTAAGCTAATCACGGGTGTACTTTTTTATAAAATTATTTATTAATTACAATTAATACAGTAAAAAATGTATACCAAAAAAAAAGAAAAAAAAAAGGAATAGTTCAATATTGCTTCTAGGAGTGCTAGAAAACATGCTGAATCAATTCAAGTTAGTACAACGATCTATTATTAATCCATTATTATCGCACGATCGAGGAAAATCTATTTCAGCAAGTCACTGATTAGATAAGATGAATGTATGGATGAATTATAAGAAACATATTTTTATTATACTGCAAGGCTGGTCGGAACGTTGGAACGTATTACAGAATTTTTTCTTAGACGTGGTGTTCTTCTTTGACTGCATTCCTGATCATCTTCTTCTCCATAAAATTATATTATATGATTTAATTTAATTGTAAAGTTTCCAGAAAATATATTCATAAAAATTACATAGATGCCGGAACCAAAATAAATCAGGTTTTTAACGACGTAAATCCATGTTAGAGAAAGTGGATTCACTGAAAAAATAAGAAATATACCTCAGGACTGTGGTGGAAGCTTTCCTCCCCACTACCAGGGCACTATTCACTGAAATTCTTCGAAACACTTCCTGAGAGCTTCCAGTACCTCGGATGCGAAATGAGCGTAGAAAGTATTTTTTTTCTGTTCGCTTGAAAAAAAAAGAAATTCTTGCATATTTTCTTAATATTATTCATAAAGTTTGTTATTATTTAAATGTATGAGAAATTGTCCATAATAAATGTAAAGAGAAGGATATGTATCTTGATACAACAAGTAATCACCCTCCCAGCCATTAACCCGCCGATACAAGACCATTACTGTAAACTGGGGCCCACCGGTCGGCCTAACCACTACCCGGGGAACATCAAGTCCGTTCCAGGTGAAGAGCTCCTCGGGGATCGATAGCCCTAGGGGTGGAGGGTACGTCCTTCCACGGCCTGTTTGATATTCCTCATCCAACAGCTGACCCGGGGAGAATATTTAATACAGTCTGCATGTCCTTAAGTCAAAGGATGGATTAGAGCCATTCTCCATTAGGCTAATTGGCGGCTCCCTGGAAGAGGTTTCTTCTGGAGGCCGATTGCTATTCCAGTGGTGGGTCTCCAATCCCTGATCACTTTACTGGCTAAACTTTAAAAGATAGCGATAAAACTCGGACAGTGCTTTTATAAAACCAATAGAAGGAGATTTATGGGTCTAATTATGGAACCAAATAAATTACAATCCATACTACAGACCAGGCTTTAAATTACTGCTACATGTGAAAATATCACTGAAGAAATAATACTCAATTATGTTCTTTAGTACAATATTTTTATCAATAAGAAAATTAAACTTCAATTATTAGTTTGAATTATATATGTTCATCTATGTACTTATAATTATAAGCCGGATCGCAATGGGGGATACTAGTTCTACAATATAAAATTTTGTAGAAATTTGTTATTTTATATTGTAGAACTAGTACCATTTTCCGTTTGCGATCACTAATCACAAAAACTGTACCAAATTGTAACTACATCATCTTCATAGTTCATGAGATGTTTAGAAATAATAAAATAGCCTGTTTTTCAACTAAATGTTAATTAAAAATGCGATGATTATGTGGATTTCAGTGAAGTTTGAAAATGTGGCGAACGCTATTATACAATAGAGGTTAAAATGGTACTGTGTTATCTATAACTTAAAATTGGTAGTAAAATGTTCAATAAAATTCTTATTATATCGACAAGGAATTTTTAAATAATTTTCTCATACCATATAATTCGAATAATTAAGTGAACTATTTTCAAAATTAAACTAGATTACAAATACCTTGGCACCCATAGTGCTGTAATTACGATTTAGCTTGAAGCTTTATTGGAAGCATTCCTCGCCAATAAACAATCGGTATTCAATTAGATCACTCTGACCTATTAGTGAGTGGCACCAAAGGACCTGTAATTGTCAAATATTACAGGGAAATTTTAAAATTACAACACAAACATGTGTTAAAGTCATTTGCTTTAATCATAATTTTTTTTTTTTTTTTTTTTTTTTTTGGTGCTACAAAACTTGGTGAGTCCTAGCCTCTTCAGTTTGATTTTCAAATACCGTTTAAAAATATACATTGAAATTCTGAATATGGTCATTCAGTTATCTTGAATATTAATATTTGAATATTAATATTTGATTTTAGGATTTTTTTTTTTTCGTTTTAACGACGGATAGTTATGTAAATGATTACTAGTTAGTGACGGAAGCTTAAATTAAACTGAACTGCAGAGTCATCAGGTTCAATGGTTTATTGTTTATATAAATTTGTAATGCCTATGTTTCCCTAGTGGCCAAACTCATTCTTCACTAGGTTCGAAACCAGTAAAGTGACTTGGAAGGAAAATAACCTCCTGAAAGCCTACTCAGCTAAAGTTGAGAATATCTGGGTTCTGGGTCTAATAAATCCTAATTCATAAATTGTGAATATCAATATGCCCTAATTCTCCAAATATGTAGATAGCCATTGTTACCTATGATGAAAGGATGATAAGTTCTGAAGATTCCGCTATCGTATCAGTGAAATATGTTTATATGGATATTTTTATTAACGAATGACTGACTAAAATTGTTTGAAAATTAACAAAAAAATAAATTTTAAATTCAAAATTACAAATATTCGTAGTTGATGCATTTGTGGATCATGTTGATTATATAGAGCTCAACTATTGAACAGTTTTTCTATAATTTTACCTCTATTTCTATATTTATTCTTATTTATTTATTTTTTATTTTTGTTTTATTTCTTCATTTTTTCTTCTTTTTTCTCAACATTTTTGTATATTTATTAATTAAATTATAATTCCATTGATTAATTATTGTTTATATTTCATATTCACCCAAAGTTAATCCCTATATCATTTTAAAATATTTCATATTATGTGTAACAACATTTTTGTACAAATATTTATGATGGAGAGATGGGACACGTAGAAATATATGCACCCATTGCAGGTATATTGGAATGTCGAAAATTAGGAATATTTTTTTGTTTTTCCATAACTGGAAAGGTAAAAGATGGTTTAATTGGATCCAATTACGACAGAAGCATATAAGCTATGCCTAAAAACTAATTGAAAAATATAGTTTATATGAAATTCGGCATTTCAGTTTCTAAAGTGTTAAATGTATCGATGTAACAAAATGTGCGATGTATTCTCATCTGAATTCTGAAACATCTCTGTTTTATTGTAGACGCGGTTTAGTAAACTATTCAGGAAGAGTTTGTTAGCAACGATAAACCCGTAAAGATTTAACCCTGGACCGAATAGATAAAATAGAGTAATCGATAGTAGGAGATAAAGGCGCCGATACCAGATAAGGCAGGAGTGATGGACTAAAATATTCAAAGTCCATCTATCTCCGGCGGGGTTAAATGCTTTAAGGCCCGCTACCTAGTTGCCTTCCTCAGGCCCTGAATTATAAAGTCGGAGCAAGGTCGGCAGTCAGGTCGGGAGAGGGAGTGACAGCACCGCGGCGACCGGGCATCAATTAAACACTATCCGGGCGGAGTACCCCGGCGGTTCGTTAATGTCCAATGAGCACTGGCCGCTGGTCGAGGAACATGTATCGGAGAAAAAGCTTGAGCACATCAGCATTAAAAATCTAAAGTAAATTGTAGGTACTATATTGTCCAAAAAAATTATAAGCACGGGTTAAATTATGACCGAACCGATCACTTCAGTAGTTACTTTCATTTTATTATAGAACAGTAATTTAATAAATCCATTAACAACCTCTGAATTTTCAAGGTAAAAGTTTCTAAAACTTCTATCAGCAACAAAAATTATCGGGACAGGATTTAAAGCTACATCCAACATACTAAGATTAGGATTGAAGAGTTAATTACCACTATAGTCCAGTCAATAAACACATTGTTGAGTGCATAGAATATGCGATATAATTTCCTATGAAATTATTTATATATGTATTCGTAGAAATTCCAACTGTTTTCGAGATATGCGTTATTAAAAATAGACAATTTTAGAAATAAGAAAAATGTTTACCACACTTTTTGTTAAACATTTGAAGTAAATACCAGAAACGTATATATGAAATTAAAGTAAATTTAATGCTCTACAATTTTGATTCCGACAGTTTTTCTGAGAAACGGTTGTGGAACGTAATAGAAGCAAGAGTTCGACAAAAAGTGAGGTGACATTTGTTTTTTCCCAAAGATCACAGATTTCCAATAACGTATATCACGTAAACGGTTAGAATTACGACAAATTTATAGTAAATTTTATTAGCTTTTATTTAAACTGTTTTCGAGATATTATCGATAAACCAAAAAAATAAAACTTCTCCCCTCCCCCCACCGTTAGCTCACTCCCCAGGGGCGGGGACTTTTAGTATGTTTACCTTCCGACTATTCCTAACGAAGCTATGAAGTTAAAAATTATCGCATATTCCATGCACTCTACACCTCTCATTTCATCACTCATTGACTGGACTGCTTCTATGTGAATTATTTTATTAGAATACTAGATGCGAATGCTAAACATTTATCTTTTGTTCTAAAACATACAAATTTTTCAACACATCACCACTATGTTACATCGATTATATATACTAAAGATATGGAATATCTAGTTTATAGTGGTCTTTCTACGGTTCTCGAAGACAGATTGAAACGTATAATGAACTGCTTTGCCAGATTTGTCTTGGATTTACCGAGGCGCTCCCACGTTTCCTTCCTCTATTCCGACTTAAACTGGCTTTATACCACATTCCATAGAAAATATTACCTTGGAACATTCCTTTACTAAATTATCAGCACCCTTCATCCTTCCTATATTTACAATATGTTCAATTCAGATCTGCAATCAATTCAATATGCACAAGATCCCATCTTTCTGATCTATACACCCCATCCCACAGAACTACTGCATTCCAACGCCCTTTCCTATTCCGCTTAACCATCTTATGGAATTCCATTCCTTCTCATATTAGACAAGCGAAATCTCTGAAAACATTTAAATTCCTCTATTCCAGTACATCCACTTATCCAAGGTGACGTTTGCTAACAATCTACTTTCTCAATTAAACGATATCTCTTTCTGAAACACTTTCAATAACTATGTGCAAAAATTAATCGCCAATCAAAATATTTTTTTCTCATTCTGAATATAACATTTAGGTTCTTATATTGTATATAATTAGCATTGTATCAAAACAATCTATTTATTATTTAATTTGTAGAATTTCTTATTTTCCTGTTTATATATTTAATAAGTATCTGTGTATACATTATCATTGTTATATTATTATTTCTTCTTTATTTCATTTTATTTTTTTTTTTATTTAATCATTATGTCTCTGACCAGATGTAACTAATTTTATTTATTTCTGTACTAAGTTGTTATTCTTAAGGGACTTATTAATTAATTATTTTTCTATTCTATTCTATTCTATTCTAATATACTGATAATCAAAGTAATAATGTATAATACACCTTCTATACCATCATACGTACCTCAAGTGAACATACTAAGAATTACAACACTATTCATATCAATTATAGACAAGAAAGGATAATATCCATATTTCTTACAATTTTAAACTAAAGAGCAAGGAAGCAACGAAAATTCTAAAAGGAGAAGGCTAACGGATTTCACGAGATTGAATAATGAATTCAGGTCTGAAATGGTTGCTCAACTCCTTTAAGGCTTTAATGCAGGTATATTGTATTTTAAATCGCATGCGTTAATTTTTGCGGGTTGAGTGATAGGTGTTACGAAGAAATTAAAATAGCCATAGAAAGGTGATAGAACTTACTACAGATTTCGAGATAGATAACATAGAACTAGGTAATATCGATAGAAACTAATCGTGGCAATTGCCATTTTCACCTCTAAAGAAAATTAAAAGGAGTATTTCAAGAAAAACAGCCAGGGGTTTTAAGATTTTTGCTGTAAATGCAGGAAATACTTTGAAAAGTATTAAAATCATAGTATTATTAACGCGTAATAACGGGCTTGAACAAGGATTTCAAGGTTTAAGAGTTGTATAATTATTATATCTTCGTTATGAAAAATGGGTTAAGTAACTATTTTGTCGCAAATGATAATTTTAGAGTAATTGCAGGATTTTGGAAAATGATCAATAATGGCTAACTGAAAAGTGCACACCATTTTGACTAATCCACTTCTTTGCGGCATCCACAGATTTATTGTACGTTTTATCATCGTGATCCCCAGGCGGTCACAGGTTACTTGCCGATATTCTGAGCTTTTGTGGCTTTTTCCTAAATTTCGACGGCAATACTTCAATCTATTTCAATCTCTAAAAACCAAAAACCTTCCTATATACTTGATCTATTAACTCTGCGTTCTTCTATCCATCTCCTAAACACTAGATCCCAAACTTTTAACCTGCGTATCCCCTCATATAAAACTGCTTCCTTTGACAAATCCTTCATCATATGTGCTACCTCCTTCTGGAATTCCCTAACCACTTCTATTCTCATAACTTTCTTTAAAAATAATTTATTTCTGAACCTTTTAGACAATTAATATTCCGCAAATATGTCAATAATTAAATAAATACTTAGAATTTCTTTCTTTTATAAGTTTATATATACACGATTGTATTTTATGTTATTATTATTTCATATATATTTTTTAAAAAATAATTTAATTTTTTTTCCTGGCAACAATGTATGCTGTAATTACTGAAGCATTTAATTTGTAAATAATGGCCAGACAATTGTACTTTTAACTGTACATTATTTTTTTTTTCTTAGGGGACAGTAATAAAGTTTATTTTTTCATTTCATTTTCATTTAAAGTCGATTCAAAGACTCTAGCTGCCTTATTGCAACAATTTAACTATAATAGTGTTCATTAATGGTACATTTAACATTTACAATTAAAAAAAAAATAATATTCAGAATAATAATAATAATTTTATAAATAGTCGGTCATTAGAGAATTTCTTTGGAAGGTAGAACGAAATATAAGATAACAATGTTGTCCTTTGGATAAGGTTAAAAACTAAATAGGAATCTTTCGTTTACAAATTTTAAAATTGATAATGAAATAGCAGAAATTATGTTTGCTTGATTCAGGATATTCTGGAATGACAGGGAATGTCAAAAGTCTACTTATGCAGATGGAAGCCATGGTAAAGTTTTGGAGCCTCGTAATGAAATCATCCGACGAGGAATTGTTGTCTAGTTCTAACTGCGCACCTCCTCATTTAGTTATTATCTTCTCCGACAGAAGTTCCTCTCCAGGCAATCTAAATATTGATGCAGGCAGCCAAGGCATTACGGTTCATTATTAATTATTGCGATACTATTATTATATCTTTTAATTAAAACATAATTATGTATATCATAAAAACGTGATGTTTATTAAACCCACACCCCTGTCGATAAGCCTGTGAGAATGAGCAATACTGCTTATAAAGTGTCATCATGATGTGTAATAATATATTATAGGTATAACAAATATAATTAGCATTTCGTGCATGAGGGAAGTTGGCACCTAGGTGTAGAGTTCAGCAAAAGTAAATCTTTTGTGAATATTTGACAAATAATTTCCTGGAATCAATCATCTAATTAAATCATTTTTAAATTTTTCGGTTCATTTTTAGTCAATCAATGAAGTTCATTGAAAAATCAACTGAAATATTTAATCCAAGAGAGTATTTGCCAAATATTTATATAGGATTAATTATGCCCGACTCTGCCAAGCGGTAACTATTCCCAAATAGCCTTTATTCCATGATAGCTCTCAACCAACTTCTTTTTAGGCTTCTAAGAGTTATTTATAACACGCTAGTAAATCATAAAAATTGTAATGATGTTAATTAAAGAATATTTAAATTTTTTAATGTAATTTAACACTTTGATTTATTCTAGCTTCATACAATCGTTGCATTCAGATTCCCACCACCTCATCACCTGGAGCGGTAGATTTCACTGTAGGCCCTATCTTAAAATACTCGGGCAAAAACTTTTTTTTTCTCTCAGTTTCAGTTTCAGTTTCTCTATCTATGTTGTATTAAAAAAACTATGGTTTAAAGAAAAAAATATATAATTTTTCTGTCTCTTCTATAATCATAAATTGAATAGACAGCCGTCCATGACTTAGTTTTTTATGCAATACTGTCGCCTCTATTCAATACAGTACCTCAAGATGTTTTTCAGTAACATTCTAAAAGTTAATATGTCAAGATTTCGCATAATTTTTTGTTGGGTATGTCAACATCATTAAAGCAGACATATCATGTATCATGGACATTTTTCTCGATTTTAGCCCTTAATGAGTTAAAATAGCGATACTAAAACACATGACAAGCGAAACACTTCGTAAATTCCAGTTTTTCCAATTGAGAGCATATTAACTTTAACCGCATCAATCTAAAGCGTATAAATGATCACAATGAGCCTTCTGGTTCTCAAGACCTTTAACTTCATCAGGATTCCTTTCTTGAGATGATTATTAAACAACGTTCTTAAGAACATTTTATATGAGGATGGATAGGTAACACAAACAATTAAATAATTTAACCATTTAAGTATCATAAAACCAATTAAATGAGATTCTGTAAAGAGCATTGCAAAACATTATTCAGAATATTCAGGAACAATATTTTTATCGAACCCCCTGCAAACTGTTAACAGCTCCTAGGCCATTGCCCACGAATTGTAAATGCTGTTTGCTTAACGCCTCTATACAATTACCAACACGCACGCTCCTTTCACGAACCCAATGCAAAGAAATTTAAGTCGTAGCTTCTTAGAATTCATTTTCAACATGACTTGTAATCATACAGTTTATCAATAATTTGTAATGTTAACTATATAATTATATAAATAAATATATTTTTTTTTAGATATTTATTGAAGTTTATAGCTGAATACAATAACATCAATATATGACTATTAAGATAGTGATCGTTATAACATGCCAATTGCTTGTAAACAACTATCCACTGCTAGACTTTAATAGTTTTATGTAATAAGGCTCCGAGGCCATTATTTTTTCAGACATTTCGGAGGATTTTCTGAAAAGGAATGGCCAGCATGTTGAATAATACCGGATTTGTATGGTTATGTAGTTTACTATGAAAGTATAAATATCTAGTTTTTATATATATAGTATTTATTTTTTTTTTCCATTTATTGATATTTACAACTGTGCAAAATAATATACAACAAGTAAATGTGTTGACATTGAATACAATGGCATGTAAATAACTTGTGAAGAACTACTCACTAGTAGCACTTCAATAAAATCTACTAATAAAAGGTCTCTAGGCCATCTTCTTTTCAAACGCCTCGGAGGATTATCAGTGATGGAGGAGAAAGTAAGTTGGGAGACTAGTGGATAGGAGTGGTTATGGAGCTTACTATGGAAGGATAGGTATCTGGTTTGGGCTAAATCAGAAACATATGGAACATTAAGATCTTTATGGATAAGTTTATTGGTCACATAGTAAGGAGCATTGAGGATTTTTCGAAGGATTTTGGATTGTAAAGATTGGATACGAGATGAATTGGATGGTTTAGTAGAGCCCCAAAGCTCAACTCCGTACGTCCACATAGGTCTAATCACAGTCATGTAAATGAGTCTTTTGTAATTAATTGGGAGCTTTGAACGTTTGTCTAGTAAATGTTGAAGTAGTCTGTAATGACGGGCAGTTTCTTGTCGTTTTAGTCTTGTATGTGGATTCGAAGTAAGACGTTTGTCCAAGTGGAGTCCTAGGTAGCGGATCTGTTCAACAAGGATTAATGGAATATCATTAAAGGATACTGTAGGGCAGGATGTCGTAGGTTTACGATGAAGGGTAAAGGTTATTTGATGGGATTTGTTTGGATTTATTTTGATTCTCCATTTTTGACACCATTCTTGAGGTTTAGGATATGGGATTAGAGTGTTTGAGAGGCAATAAAGGGATCATTGTTTACTGATAACACACATGTGTCATCAGCGTAAGTGGTGAGGATAGTGGTAGGATGAGTTGGGATGTCAGCTGTGTACACTGTGTAGAGGATAGGACTTAGGATACTACCTTGAGGAACTCCGGTATTGTAATTCAAATAAAAAAATGTATTATAGTTAAGAGTTAAATGAATTGAGGGAATTACTTATTGCCTATATTATCATCATTTTATGCCGCTATAGTCCTAGCAGATCTCTGCCCTCCTCTACTATCCTCTTCTATCCAAAGTTATCCTAATATAATATTTAAAAAAAAATTAAAGTAATTAGTAAACGACTATAAACGTTTAAACATTAATTCCGAGTAATTTAGTGATAGTAATAGTATTGCAGGAGAAGTAATGGCTGCTAGAAGACCCAATACAGTGCTATTAAGGGAAGAAGAGTGAGCACTCCAGCGGAATCCTCTCCTAATTTATGGAGCCGCTTTTACAATTACACTGATTGCCTTAGCTGGTATTCGAACCCGGGATCTGTATTAGAAGGGACAGCAATTTACAGCTGCAGTTTAAGTCTCTGTTAATAATTATATATACAATAAACAATTCCCCTGATCCCCTGTTGAGCAGA
Organism: Euschistus heros; assembly: GCA_003667255.2. NCBI lineage: Eukaryota > Metazoa > Arthropoda > Insecta > Hemiptera > Pentatomidae > Euschistus > Euschistus heros. The sequence goes on along the minus strand of RCWM02000335.1, from coordinate 1,139,726 downwards.
TCCGTAATTGCACAAACAACTTCACCACGCTTTCGACTTCTTGAAAATTTACTGAACAAACTATGTACTTCCGACTATCAACAAAAGACTAATTTACATGACAATGGACCTGTTTTGGGCATACTGAGTTGAGCTTAGGGGCTCTATGAAACCTTCCAATTATTCTCGTATTGCCTTACAATCCAAAATCTTCTTTTAAATCCTCAATGCTTATTTTTTTTCACAAACTAACTTATCCATAAAGATCTTAACAAATGCTGCCCAAAATAGATACCTATTTTTCCAAAACAAACTCTACAAGTACTCAAGCTATTCCAGTATCTCAACTTGCTTTCTACTCTATTTCCGACAACCCTCCAAGGCGTCTGAAAAAAAGTTGGAAATTTTATTAAAGTGTTAAGAGCGAGTAGTTGATTTACACGCAACTATAACGCTATAAGTTTTGAATTGATATTATATATATATATATATATATATATATATATATATATATATATATATATATATATATATAAAAGAAAATATAAAAAGTAAAATTAATTTTTTTCTTATTTTCAGGGCCTGAGAGACAATTCGACAGACGCTTGCGAGGAACACGACCCCTGCCAACATGGAGGGATCTGCATATCCACCGACAGCGGGCCGATATGCGAGTGCCGCAACTTGGACTATGAGGGCATCTTCTGTGAGAAAGGTGGGTAAAATTGACAGCTATTAGATTACAGGATATTATCGAAATAAATTAACTCATTATTACAAAGAAACATTTATATTATGACATTAATAATTCAGGAATGTTACTTTGAAACAGGAGAAATCCAATAAAATACATCAGATTTTAGAAATTCAAATATATAAAAGAAATATAGCACATACCATAATTAATATGTATAAGGAAAACCGTAAATTAACCTTAACAAACAAGAGAGCGTCATAGCAGACCACAAAAATATAGGCGCACTATCCACCTCCTGGTGGCAACTGATTTGGTTAGCCTCAGGTCGTAACCCTGCCTCGTCAGTCTATGGTCACTTCATTCAGAATAATTTTCAAAATATAAGTTCTGAACCACTTCTTGATAACGTTATAAAATAGCAAATTGCTAAACTATTTAACTATTATGACAAATGTACATTCAAGTGGCAGAAAAAAGCTCAGATTAACACCTTTTTACTACAAATGGTGCAATATCATCTTCCTTGTCACCAAAATAAATCAAAATATAATTGTTTGAGTATCTCGCTCTATTTTGTATTGATTTATCACATGGCACTAAATGTTTTTCTCATTATATAAGGGTAAGAAGAAAAAAAACTAAATAATAAATATTAGATGAATACAGCTAAATATTTTTTCTAACTCTGCTTCGTTAGTACTTTCGATCTGAACGGATTTTCTACTTGGCAGTAGCTGTGGCTTAATAGCAGAGTTATATCTTTTCTAAACTGCTTCAAGGATTAATAACATAAAGTATTAAGCACATATTTACAGTAGTAGTAGTATTACACATATGTAGCTATTTCCTAAAGAACAGGTTGAGGTAAATACAAAATTATTGTTTCAGTTATAACTTTATACCTTGTAACATCATTTTTATTTCCTTCATTTTTTAAATTATATTGGTTCTTTAAAAATAAGTACAATATTGGCCAGATTGGAGTAAGATCAGTATATTAGTATATACAAACCGCTATTAGACAATGCAATCACCTCCGTTCAGAACGACTATATTGTATGAATACAAATACAAAAACATTAAACCCTGCTAATTAAGCAATATATATGCATATAACGTTTCTGTTTAGATAGAATTTTGTTTTTATAACTGTTTAGATTTAATTACATATTAAACAAATATTAAGAGTGTGTTGGTATTTTTATGTAGTTTTTTAGAAATTAAAACATTTTAATTATGTTGTTAAACTTGGTTAATGGTCTAAATAACTTAATCGAGCCCCTTTTTGGTCTTCCACAAAAGATTTCTGAGGTAACTGAAGCTTTCCGTCGTGCATATGACCCTTAATCAAATGACTGTGGGCTCCATGTCTGTCATACTATGGAACGCAAACGGACTAAATCAACACAGGACTGAAGTCGACATATACTTGCAGGACAAACGGATTGACATTGCACTAATAAGAGAAACACATTTAACACCCCGAACTAAATTTTACATCCCAGGTTACAAAATATATAGAACAGATCACCCAGACAATACACCTCACGGAGGTACAGCCATCCTAATCAAAACTACTCTCAAACACAATCCATTACAATTGCCCATAACACCAGAAATTCAAGCAACAGCCATCATACTATTAACCCGACAACACAGCATTACGTTTGCTGCGGTTTATTATCCTCCGAGGTATGCTCTGACGCACACTATGTTCAGTGATTTCTTTAGACGTCTTGGTAGATGCTTTATTGCAGGAGGCGACTATAACGCCAAGGATCAGTCTTGGGGTTCACGACTGAGTACTCCACGAGGAAGAAACCTAAAATGTGACCTCCATTAGCTTTCATTGGATACAATATCACCTGACTCACCTACTTATTGGCCAACTTCCAGACAAAAAACACCAAACTTACTAGACTTTTTCATTACCAGAAGACTTAGAACTATACCTTACAGCATAAGTACAAGCTCACATCTTTGTTACGTTGTAAATAGTAGTTAGGAAGGCATTTGCTGGAGTACTCTAGCAGTGATCAGATCATAGCCAGGAGCTTTTCTTTTCGGTAACTTTTTTATTTGTTCGGCAACTTGAGCTTGTGTGAAGGGAGGCGGAGGTATTGTCAGTTGAAGGGGTACATCTAAAGTGCTGTGTATACGTATGTCATGTTCAATGTTATTGCAGTTCGTATGTGGTGTAAACACAGTTGAAAGATGTTTAGCAAAAAGTTCTGATCTTTGTCCATCGGTCACGGCCCAAGAGCCATCCTCCTCCATAAGCTTCCATCATCAGATTTAAGGTTACTAATCTAATTGTCGTAATTCGCTCTTTTAAATTTTAGTTTCTGTCGCTTGAGTTCATTATTGAGTCTATTAAAAGTTCGTTTGTCTGAGGGCAATCTGTCAGTCTGCCATATGTTCCGAGCTCTTCTCTTTGCTCTGATCAAATCCCTTATGTATTGAGGGTAAATGCGTAGTTTTTCCGACTTTCTATGCGTGGGAACTGAAGAAGACCAAGCAGCTTCTTGTAAGTTCTGAGTGAAATATTCTACTGCATCTTCCAGTTAATTCTCAGTTTTGATAGATAAAGGTTGAGAGAGAGTCGTTCAAAAAGGTTCTAAATGCATCCCAATCAGTTTTGCAGTTAGTAAGAATCGGCTTTTTTTTTTTGCTTCACAGGGTTCTTCAAATAGTAATAAATGCACAAGGGAATGTATATTCCAATGTTGTGTTCTAAATCCAAATTGATGGTCTGGTATTACGTTCAGGTTGGTTAGTATATCAGAGAGTCTTTTGTATAATAAATGCTCGAAAATTTTGGAACAGACAGGAAGTAAGCTGAAGCTCAGTATGATGAGGGGATATTTTTATCTTTTATACACCAATTACACAGAGTTGACTACATATGCACGGCACTAGAGCACAAATTGTATGCAACTGGAGCATTTTTGGATGTTGCTCAAGCTCTTGACAGAGTCTGGCACCAAGGGCTTTTCTTTAAACTAAAGACGATACTCCCACCGACCTACTATCTTATTCTACAGTCCTTTCTTACTAATAGATCTTTCTCTGTCCGTCAAGGCTCAGAGCTTTTTTCTATCAAGTTGGCGTCAGCAGGAGTACCACAAGGCTCAGTGCTTGCTCCACTACTCTACATCATATACACACACGACATTCCAATTAGCTCTGACATTCTTACAGCGACATATGCCGAAGACACAGCAATTTTAACAAGTGATAAAAATCCGAATCATGCTTCACTGACTCTACAGCATCAGTAGTCAAAATTACATGACTGGCTTAATATTTGGAAACTACATATAAATTTCGACAAATCGCAGCACATTACATTTACACTTCGACTTGAAACATGCCCACCAGTTTTTCTTGACAACACACCGATTTCTCAAACAGACACTACAACAAATACAAACCTACTACAAACGATTCCACGAAAAGCTACATGGACATCCTAATACACTAATAAACAACATGGCCACAACATATATTCCCGACAACACACAGAGAAGACTAAAAAGGAGCTGGATGAGAGACCTCCTTGACTAGAATAATAAAATAAAAAAAAGACTGGAGGTGCCGCTGGGTTCTGCTCCCTCTCATGCCTTTCAAGCCATTTAAATTCATACAGCAAATTCACTGGTTGTCAAATTTTAATTGACAGGTGTGAATAAATATATAAAGTCAAAAAACGAAAACAAAAACATTTTAAGCTGTTTAATTTAGTTTTCTAAGCATCAAGATATCATTGAGAGTATTTTCTGCACTTAATTTGCTTTTCTACAACGTTTTTCTAGAATTAAATAAAAAATCTTAATATGTACATAAATATTTAAGTAATTAGCCTGTAACAAAGGTCCAGCCTAAGGTTTAAGTTTAGACGAACACCTGAGTGCCGGGCAAGGAATTGAATTTAGGGGGAGTGGAAGGGAGGGGAGTGGGGGGAAGAGAGGGGAGTGGAGGGGAGTGAGAGAGTGCAATGGGGCTACAACTTCACAACCTTAATTAAAACAGGAAACATAGGCTCTAGTAGGGCCCTAACCCTTTGTAGTCACCTCTTCCCACTCGGTTACACTTTGTAGTCACCTGTTCCAACTGGGTTACACTTTGTAGTCACCTGTTCCTAGTCGTTAATCATTGTAGGACCTTGTTTCTGACCAATCTAGGTACGTCATCATTACTTTTTTCAAGTGTGAGGAAACAATTACTCCTTGTTAAAGTAAACTGAAGAGGACAAATAGTGATTTGGCCTGGAAAGTAGGGAATAATCTAATAAACATTATTGTTTGTGTAATGTGCACTACTACAACCCATGAAAGGTCTTGGGTTTAGTACTTAAGAGTAAAGACGCATTCTTAATAGGCAAACGGTAATAAAAAGAGGAGATACGGCCGATATCCTAGGATTTTCCATCTAATTAAGAGTGCCCATTCTATAGTGGCTGGGTGTGCCGTTTGCAGTTTATGAGAATCACGATCGGTCATTTTTAAGTTTTTTTGGGACTATTTAAAGTATAAAAATATTGTTCACAACGAACTTGGGAGTTGATATTTTCCTAACTGTCGTGAAGACAGAATTATGAACTTTTCAGTTGGACATTTTTAATATTTTTCCGAAATCAAGTAAATATTGTAAAAATGCCCTTTGCACCAAAATAGATACTTTAAGGCCTTATTAAGAGGCATAATTTAACGATTTTTTCGTTACGCAGATATTGAAAATCCTGTCTTAAACCAAAGTTAACTTACATTTGAGGTAATTTGATTTATCCACATAAAAATACACAAACATAAAAATTACCGAAAATTCCTTTGGAACTGTGATTTATTAAAAAAAAAAGAAGTTTATTAATGTCCTTTCATGTTTATTAGCAGTAAATTTACTTTATTTAATTTATTCTAATAAATGTATACTAACAACTTACATTTTACCAAATAAAGATATTTTACTAAACGAAAAAGAACTATTTTAGGATTCGTTTGAACTTGCATACAGACAATAGGCGGCAGAGCAGCCGTAGTTCACAACAGCCCTATCTCGAACAACTTCCAATTTCCTACCGATCGCAGTTCGTAAACAATTTTCTGCACGGATAGCGTTTACCTCAATTGACAATGGATGGTCCAACGATTTTCTTTATTAGAAGTAGAGGATGGACCATCAGCAATTTCTGTTTACGCAGGATCTTCATCAAACTTTATTGTCAGGTATTTTTTATTTTTTCTGTGTACTCTTTATTTCTCTCCTAAAACAATTATGTGTCGTTATACAAGAACATTAGATATAAAATAATGATGTTATTAAAAGTCAATTTATATTTTAATTCTTGTGGAGTAGTTAAGTATGTAAAACATATTTTATTATAATTCTCTATTTGCCACCTTAATTCAATAATCACCATATCACAATATCACTAGCTAGACGGATTTTCCTTAACAAGCCTAAGTATAAAGTAACTATTTTAACAAATCAAACTAATAGTTAGAAGAGCACACTGACAAGAAGACAAACGTAATGAGATCCTCTCACCAGCTGGGATGAGGTATTTTATGGATTTGCCATTGGAAGGCTTACAGTGAAAATCGCAAAATATTGTTATAAAAAAAAGAAAATAGAAAATAGAAAATGTATTTTATACAGCAAGGATATCTAAGTGAACTTAAAACAGGTTTCCTCTGGAACGAAGCTCCCTCTGACATTTCCCAGTCTTAACGCATTCCTCTCTACTTTGTCCTTAACCATACATAATGTATAGAAATGGACTTGTTTGTTTTTGTTTTATTGCCTACAGATACTTTGGTTATAAAAGTCAATTATTCGTTTTAATTTTTGTACATCACTTATATTTTTTAAGTTTATTTTATTCACATTTTTAAATAAACTTCTATTTTAGTACATACGAATAATATATTTTTTAAAGCAAATAATTTGATTTTATGAATTTGAATACTGATTATATAGTTATATTATTACTTGTTAGGACTGTTGGAAGATCAATATCAAATCTTAAACTAATGAAGCATGATGTAAACAGTGGGTATTTCTGGAAAATGCGGTTTAAAATGTAGGAGAGTGTCAGATAAGTGTGGTATATTCTGAGTCTAGTCGGTATAACTTCTTCTCTATGACATTGGAGGCTGGATGTACTCCAGGGTTTGACATTTTTATTTTATTTTTTTTTTTTTCATATTTTGTTTACTAGGCGGACATGAATTGTCACACTACTCGAAGAAGAAATTCATTGGCACCTCGTTCTCCTGAATGGCCTTCAGTATTTATTGCCTTAGAATAGAGTGAAATCAAGGAATGCTAGGTATAATTTTAGTCCTTTATTCCCATGCTTTTCTATTTATTAGCGGAAAATTTGGTTTAGGATTTTCTTTCTAGGTAATAGCCAACCCGTTCTTCCATTCATAATTCCAAGCTGATCAATATTTCTCAATCTTTATATTCTTCACATGAGGACAGAAGTACGTATAAACAGGGTCTCCTGAATTTAAATGGCAAAACTTCAGGAACTTATAGGGGACCGAAAAACTAAGACAAAAAGTCCTTTAGAGATTTGCTCGTTTTTGCTTAGTTTTGGAGAAAATCGCAAAAAAAAAAATAAACAAAACAAGTTTTCATTTTTATACTTATTTATTTACATTTATGTTAAGTTCTTTTTAATGTAAATATTACTCAAAATATTGTCCTCTTGCACCAATGCAAGCATTACATCTAGCACTCACTTGATAAATTGCAGCTAAACATTGTTCTGATGATATTTGGTGCACTGCATCTATGATTCGGTCTCTTAATTGCTCTCTTGAGTTGATTGACACCGAATAAACTTTCTGCTTCAAGGTTCCCTATACGAAGAAATCCATAGGTGTCATATCAGGTGATCTGGGTGGCCAAGGTACTACTCCTCCAAGTCCAATCCATTGTTGTGGATAATTTATATCCAGCCAAGCTCCAGCAACTCTGCTATAATGAGCTGGACATCCGTCGAGTTGGAACCACATTTCAATCCGCTGCTGTAAGGGAATGTCATCTAAATAATTAGAAAAGTCGTTCTCCAAAAAATGTGTAAATGTGATACCATTCAATCTTCCAGGTAAAAAATCCGTTCCGAACGGTAATCCGTTCCAAATTTCAAGCCAAACGTTAATAGCAAATCCATGCTGAAACCTTTTCCCTTTAATAGCTCTGGGATTTTCAAGAGCCCATACATGATAATTTCTTTGATTAACAATTCCTTCGCTTGTAAAGGTAGCTTCATCGGTCCATATAATTTTTAATGGAAATAAATTATCATCGCGAATTTTGTCAAGAAACCAGCTACTAAAATTCAATCTCTTGACATAATCTTGAGGTAATAAATTCTGAACTTTTGAAGATGGTATGGGTAGCGATTATCACCTTTCAAAGTTCGCCATATTGCTTGCCACGATATTGCTAATGCAGCAGGTGCTCTTCGGATGCTAGTCTCAGGATTGTCATCGAAGTGGCGTTGGACACAATTTCTTCTCCGATAATCTGCTCTTATTGGTGCCTCGAATTGGTCGCCTTCATTACGTATTAAGAATGACCCAGTCTCTCGTAGTCTATTAAAAGTTAACGAAAAGATTCGTCAATTAGGCAATCTTCTATTTGGAAATCGGCGCGCATACTCCCGCACCGCTTCTAAAGCATTACCGTTACAGAAACCATACACAAAAATCATATCAGCGTACTCAACATTAGAATATGTATGCGGCATTGTGGCTGATGCTATTCACACAAAAATACCTGAATAGCTGACTGAAGACTGATTTAGGAATAATAATCCTAGAAGGAGGCCAAAATGTAAACAAATAAAAGAATGTAAAGGATAATATTAAGTGTTTACATATCTCACTGCCTAGCCTGACGAACTTTGAAAGGTGATAATCGCTACCTGTAACGATTTTGTTGAGTTTTTTGGGTTTTTTTTTTTGCGATTTTTTCTAAAACTAAGCAAATCTCTAAAGAACTTTTTTTCTTAGTTTTTCGTTCCCCTATAAATTCCTAAAGTTTGCCATTTAAATTCGGGACACCCTGTATAATCCATATAACATAGTACTGATGTGTTGACAAATTTTGTATGTTTTAGAACTGAAGATGGATGTTTAGCATTTGAAACTAGTATTAAAATAAAATAATCTTAATAGAATTGGCAATTAATTCATCAATCCTTGCCATTTAAATTCGGGACACCCTGTATATATATATATATATATATATATATATATATATATATATATATATATATATATATATATATATATATAAATAATATATGTATTCTTGTAGGATTATATTAGAGATTTTTGTAAATAATAGCCTAAAATACAATTCAATGTAAATTTCTAGCCTTCCTTAATAAAATAACCAAAACATTTTAATCAGTCCGAATATAAAAAATGCTAAGAATATTTTAATTATAACAAATTTCTCCTTTATTATTCGCTATGGACGCAAATTATTATAAATTGAAGAAAAAATCTAAATTTTACATGAAAGGAAAGGTAAGATCATTAAGACGGCAATTTATGGGGAGGCGAAAGGGTGAAGGGGGAGGTGGGTTGGGGTGGGGAGGGGAGGGGAAGGGGTGGGGGGCCTCTATTAACTGGAAAAAAGGCTAATGCATCTTACTAATTAATAAAGTTCATCTCCGCTCATAATTAAATCCACCCTTTTCTATTAATATTTTAAACTGCCAACGGAAAAAAAAAATTACCAGGGCCTCTTTCGAAATTTGCGATTCATTTCGCATTATTGATGGGGTCAACGGAAGTTTTGAATATGATATTACACCTCGGGGAAATCGGTAATGAAGAGATTATTAACTGAAAAATCTTATGATTATTATCAAAAATACTGAGTTATTGAAATCTGAAAGAAACCAACGTAATTCTTAAAGGAAAAATAATTACCTGTTCCGACAATCACTGCTTTTTATTGCAGAGATAAAAAAAAATATAATATTAAAAATCACAATTTGTATCTAAATTAAATAATACACGGAATAAAATGATTTACGGAATAGAAAAAAAAAATCCAAAAAATTTAAACTTTCCCGTCAAAAGCATTATGATTCATTACTCAATCACCCTGGTACGTCAATGACAAATTACTTACAGGCTTACGCATACCCATGATACAAGATCACAACCAGACTTCATACAAAAGATTTCACGACAAACTATATAGACGTATTAACAACTTAATGCAAACAAGAAACATGCCAGAGAATACCCGAAGAAGGCAAAAAAGGAGTTGGTTGAGAGATCTACTCCGTTATAATTTAGTAAATATCATGCTATGAGAAGGTTCCACTGGTTTCTGAGCTTCCTTATCTGCTTGTTGCCTCAGGATAAGTGAAATATGTGGTTACAAATATTAAATTGAGAAAAATATATAGGAATAATTACAGGTAGTTTTTTTTATTTTATTTGGTTTCCCTCAACAATTTACAAGTTATAGCCCCTTTGTTATAAATGTCTTTAATAGCATAAAATCTTTAAAAATATTTAAAATTATTTACATCACACATTACAGTTTATTAATAATTAATAATAATAAAAATAAGTTTTATTGACATAAATATTTTGATTTTTAAAGTTGGCTACGTCATTGTTGAGGACGTACAAAGAAAAACCACAATTTCTGCCACTTTTTAAAAGAATTATGAATATTTTAAAGCCTGTGACATAGTCTCCATAGTCTACAGAGCTTATATTCTGTTTAAATCGCATTCAGTTTAGTTTATTCTAATTTTGAATGTAATAAGCGTTTCTTAAGAACTAACCGTGCAGCAGATATTTTAGGGATCAGCGGAAAAGTTAGAAATATTTCAAAACTTGGATTTTCGTACACAAGCACAATACAAACAGCATGTGAAAAAATCAAAACTACACGACTTTTGCAATTATACATAACTACCGAAGATTTATAATTATTAAAATTAAAAAAAAAAAATTGTGTTTTTTTAATCCATAGAAAAATAATAGCACAATTGGTTATTTTGTTATTTTTATAATTTTTCAAATTCAGCCAAATAATGAAGAGATGTAGGGTTGCTGCAATTAAATTGTGTGATCGATGTAATGTTAGATTAAACCCAAATTTTAAGTATACCACATTTTTTTTTTTTTTTATTTATATCTATTTATTGAAATTTACAAGTGTACAATTATATACATTAAGTAAATGTAAATGAGCTGATAACGATGACAATAACATGTCAAAGCTTGAAAAGAACTACTCATCAGTAGCACTTTACTAAAAATTTTACACTAGAAGATCTCTAGGCCATCAGGAGGACTATCGGGAATGGAGTGGGAAGCAAGTTGAGAAACTAATGGATTTGAGTGGTTATGGAGCTTACTATGAAAGGATAGGTATCTGGTTTGGGCTAACTCAGCAACATATGGAACATTAAGGTCTTTATGGATAAGCTTATAGGTGAAGTAAGGGGCATTTAGGATTTTTTGAAGGATTTCGGATTGTAAAGATTGGATACGAGAAGAATTGGATGGTTTAGTAGAGCCCCAAAGCTCAACTCCGTACGTCCAAATAGGTCTACTTACATCATATAAATAAGTCTTTTGTAATTAATCGGGAGCTTTAAACGTTTTGCTGGTAAATGTTGAAGTTGTCTGTAACGACGAGCAGTTTCTTGTCGCTTTAGTCTTGGTACCACAAATAAAAACTGAAATTGTCATTTTTGTGTGATAGGAGTTGTAGTTTTGTATTTCTTTCAAGGAGTTTATGACTCAAAAAATAGCAGAAAAAGTTTTTATAAAACAGCATTATTGTAGCATTTATAAATATATCACCTTACATATTTTTCAATAAAAAAAAATTCAAAAAGCCAATGTTGCGTGAGCGCCTTTAAATTAAACTACCCTAGAAATATTTATTTGGGGAAACATCAAAACTTTCAATAATTCCAGTCTTGCCCTAAATGGGTTCAAGTAGTTCAGCATTCAGGTCTCTATAGCAGTTCAGCATTCAATGAATGGCAAAAAGTGTAATAGGAGGGTGGGGAGAGTTTTCTATTAAAAACTATTGAAAATAATTTTCTGAAAAATTGATTAAATTGTTTTTACTTCTATCGCGTTACTAAATGCAATTCAAACATAAAGGAATTATCTGTTTATCATTTCTAAAAACTATTTAGATTTTCTATACTAAAGCTGTTAAACTAACTAACAAATAAAGTACTAAAGAAATAGAATCCCCTCGCCCCAACCCGGCAGTAAACTCAACTATCTTGGATCACTATCAACTATTCACCCTCAAGAACTTGAACACAAGATCGTAAACGTTATCTAGCAATGAGATTGTCCTATATTTTTATAGATCCTAGCTCCACCCTATATTAAAGCAAGCCATCGTGGGGCTATGGCGGCATTATAATGCCCCATCTTGTTATATTCTAGTACAATATATTTAAAACATATGTTATAAAATCTTAAAAACATTTCTTTAAAGATTATTATATTTCTGCTAAGAAAAAATAGATTGTTTCATATTTAAATTACAATATATAGTATATTAGTTAAATATTTACTTTAGCCTCTTTAAACAAATGTATGCACATCTTGGAGGAGTGCCCTCAGTACAGGAGAGATATGGATAGATGTGGTGTACCTCGGCAGCTTTGTATGTTCTGGGGCGATAGTAAACAGTACATTTGTAGTACCATAAAATTTATCGAGAAAATTGGATTATATAATGTTATTTAATGTTCATTGTTTTATTAATTTACTAAATTTTTCCCTCTTTTAATTTTTTTTTTTTTATCACTTTCTTTGTAAATCGTATTTACCTTTTTTTTTTTTTTTTTTTTTTTTTTTTTTTTTTTTTTGAGATTAATAATATTTGTTCAGAACTTAATTATTTTTTATTGCTATTGTTATTGTTACAATCTAGACGGTACAATTAAATTCAAGTATATGGGCAATAATAACCAACAGCAGTTTTTGCCCTTAAAAACAAACTAACGTAAAAACCTGAAAACTTAAATTTCCACGCTTAAGTTCATGCATTTTGAATTAAATCAACCTCCAATGGTTTTCAGTATGAGCAATATTAAAATAAAAATTCATACGGACATACTTCAACCTCTCTGGTATATATTTGATATAATAAAATAAACACCGTCAAATGGATGGGCGAAATTTTAAAGGATCTAAAGCTTGCAGGAATTGCTCAAGAAGATATTTTAGAAAGAGCAATCAAAAAGCTTCTAATAAAGTATATGTCATTGAAGAAACTTCAGATCCAAATAAATGGACCGAAAAGCGACAAATTATTACCGTAAATAACCTTCTGGTCGATTCTGAACCCAGGATTTCGATAAACTGTTCTTTTGAAAATTCTATGTTTAAGAAATAATTCTCTGGAACGCAGATTTTGCTTGTTAATGATAAACTGCCCGTAAAAGATGACTGAAATGTAGGGGATGATTTTTAGATCCAAAATCCACAGTTGAAATGTTGACCATGAAGAAGCACCAAAGGTGGGAGACCTTGCACATATGAAACCAAGGAGACCCATAGCAAGAGAATAAAGAAATCAAAGCAAAGAGGAAGAAAAAGAAACGCAGGTATTACTTTGCGTAATCCCAAATAAAAAATAAATAAATAAATAAGCATTATCTAGATTAGGTGATTATAATTTATATTCATGTTTTTTTTCTTAACTCTACTATTATTTTCTATTTCATTTAATTTTTTGTTTATAAGAATTAGAATGGTAAGATTGTGACTTAATTTTTTTGTACAATTTTTATTATTTAAACGAAAAATATAATATTTTATAATAAAAATAATAACTGAAACCTATCCTTACATGATTTAGTAGTGCCTCAACTGTCAGCTAGGTATATATTTTTTGGTTTAAAGCTGTTTGAACTCCTATTAATGTAATTGTAAATTATAATATATAAATGGTGATAAACAATATGAAAGATTCAATCTCATAATTTATAAATGCGTCCGATGGCCGGCGCACAGTGGTTCAAACGGCCAGAGTTCCCCGACATGTGCGATAAATTAAATCGTTTCTATTTCAATCCACGACCACTTCGCACCACCTTATAACTTATTAAGTATAAAACAATGTAGGAATGTTCTAGATATGTAGCAAAAATGCTGTAATATAAATAATGAAAATCTAACATATAAATGTACAAAATCGTATATCATGATTATGATTAGTCGTACAATTTTTTTAATTGTACTGCTAATATATACTGCTAACATACAAACATATACGCTGCTCATACCCATCAGTCTGGATCCTTATCGTTTAAACCATCGTTTACTTGGTTGTTGGGGAAACTACAAGCCGCAGTATTTCGCTTTAAGTCAAGGTGGATTTGAAACTGGTTAGTTTTAAAAATTTAGCGAACTGTTAATTTTCGCGTATTGTAAATATTAATCGAAAGTATTTGTTTATTTATTATTTTTTCTTCATTTAAATGGTGAAAAAACCGGTAAACAAAACAATGTTTAGTGTATTTGCTTTTTTGAAAAAGAAATCTGTATTATAATGTCATGTCCAAAAAATCATCGGTTTAAAAAAAAAAGAAGATATATATATATATAAACTTATTTATCTGCAAATATTTATTAAATTATTTAATTTGCATTGCACATTGCAGATTACATCAATCTAAATGCACTATTAATCTAATTTAAATCACTAATTTATCTTAATCCATCATGCTGTCACAGAACTGTTTATATCTGATACAACGTACTATATATATAATATGTCTACTTGATATAAATAACAGCAACCTATAATTTTAAATTAGTATAATAACTATAGTATTAATTTAAAAATATAATAACAATTTAATAAAAAATAGTTATAAACTAAAATTAAAAATAAAAATACTTAAAAAAAAACAAAACATCAGTTCAGCTGAGGTAATTAGACAAAAGATGTAATTTTAAATATCTGTTTTTTGTTAACACTAATCTGCAATCGTTTTATTTTTAATAAAATGAATAATAACAATAACAAATTAATAATATTATTATAAAGGGCTTGATGAGATGGCAATAGCCAAGAAAGGTTACGTAAATTTAAATGAATAATTTTAAAAAGGACGATTAGTTGCTTAATTATATTTCATTGACAAGAACATGGTAGGCCAATTTGTTAATGCGTTGCTATAAAAATTAATTGTAATGATAAGTTTTTTTTATTTCATTAGCTAAACCTATAGAAAAAGAATTATTTAGGATCATATATGCTAAAAGATCATTTTTATTTTTAGCATACACAAAATCACAAAATATATTGTTAAAAAAATTCTATGTCTATGTTTTAACAAAAAACCTACCTTTTGTAAAATAGAGCTACCATATATGAAATTAGTGTTTTCAATATCCTCTCTAATTGTTATTTTTTACCAAGAAATTGTGGTAGAAATATGTACACAGGAAATGTTGGTAGGTTTATTGTTAAATACCTTTCAATTGTTATGAGATTATCTATAAAATATGTTTATATTCTATTATTCACAGTTTTCATATTTAAATTACGCTATTTAACAATACGCTAACCTCTAAAACAATAAAATATTTGTATCACAATATGTTAATCTATTTTTTAAAGCTGTTTTAACACAATTTCACAACACATACTTTTAGAATTCATGGACACCTTGCCCGTTTACGCCTAACCTCTACCTGTTTGTCTCCACACTAAGGCTGGCTTCGTTTCAGGCTAACAATTTTTTTTTTTATAATTCCTGAAATCATATTCCCAATGTTAGATATTTACTTATAAAATCACATAAAATATTTAAATAGCAAATCAATCGACTTTTAATTAACGAGTTAATTTTAACTTTTATGATAAGAGGCGTTATCAGTAAGCAGTCAATGCAGAACAAAACTTTGAAAAAAAAAAACCTTAACGAGTTTCCGGTTCCTAATTGCATATTAATTGTGTGAAATAAGCCAACCCCCCTCTTCCCCTATTACCCTCTCGCCTCCTCAAAGTAAACTTTATCCAAGCTTTGTATCTATTTAGGCTATCTTAAACTCATTTTAGATAATTCTATAAAACTTTTCACACTTGTGTTATTCTATTATTGTCTTCTATAATTCAAATTATTCTATTATTAATAATTTATATAAAGAATTTAAAGATTATTATACAACAGTTTTATTTAGGAAACAAATTTTCTGGGTGGAAAATCCTTGAAGAACATAATTAATCAAGATAACTTTATTCTTTTATGTCAGGATAAATTATAAATTGGAAGAAAATTAGTGAATAAATCAATTCCGAAAAAAAAAATCTACGACGCTACTGTTTTTTTTTAAATTTCATGCGTTATTTTCTATTAACACACACAATTTTTGAGGTAAAACATAAAGAAAAATATTGACTATCTTTCATGGTATGATACTCTTTTTTTTAAACTTAGTATTCTTGACAAAAAAAAAAAAGGAAGACTGTTATTTGTTATTATAAATCGTAAAAAGTGTTCTATTTACTAATTTTCCAAGCTCCTTAATTAGTAGTAAGAAAATTGAATTTAACATTTTAGTTTGAAATTTAAACATACAGAAATAGTGTAGCTAAATTATAAAATTTTCAAATCTGAGCCAATTGTAATTAGTTTGAAGTGAATTTTGTGTGCCAAAAAGGATAATAAAACGGCAAATTGTTATTTAGTCTACTTATAATTATGACATTAGATGTTGATAATTTTTTAATTTTAATTACACCTAAAAACTATTGTACTAATAATAAATTATTGTAAAAATAATTATCAAACTGAAATAAATCTAAACCTTCTAAAATAGAACTGTACTTGGTTATTGAAATAGCTAAGGTGTAGTATTAAAAAATTCTAAATTAATCATTCTCCAGGTCTTTCGCCTTAAAATAACGAATAATTTATTCATATATTATAACCCATTGATAATTTAAAAAACCATAACCTGCTATTCGTTATATTATAAAGGATATTTAAAATTTATTTTCTAATAAATAATAAAGGTTTGTAATATATAATGTATATACAAAATATACCTAGGTTTATATAGAATAACGTAGGGGTCCCCATACTTATTCTCATGTACCAAAAGCTAAGTATTTTAAATTTACAGTGATATCAGATAAATCTACTGAACAATGTATCAAAACAAATATAAATTTTCCCTATCCCCGCTGATAAGTTTATCTTTAAAATCGGTTATTTGATGTTGGCAGCTCTGATGTATTAGTGGTTATTTACTCTGAAACTTTACCTAAGTGCTTTCCTCCAACTTTCTTTAACTTCTGCATTGCCTCGTTTATCGTGTGTCTCTTTCTCAACAGCTTTCTTGATGGAACCCCTCAACTTTCAGGGTGATAAAACCCACCGAACAAAACTCTATTTCAACACTTTTTTCAACGATAATTTATTTTAGTTACATATCTAGGTTATTACTAGTATTAGTATTGTTATTGCATAGTTGATGCAAATGAAAGGAAACTTTCAACTATATTAACTAAATTTTATTATGGACAATCGTCCCTTAAAAATAATTATAAGGTACGATATAATTGTAGCCTAGTAGCAATTTTTATATTTAATAAACAATACTAATAACAGATAATTAAAATAAAAAATAAATGATTATTATATTATGATAAACCATTAATATTAAATAAAACCTTTCAAGAAATAATGTAAAATACCGTCAAAAATTACAATAATAAATTTAACAATGATTACATGTGAATCCATTGCAGGAACAATAATCATGCCATCTCACATAATCATATAAACTATGATAAAAACAAAAACAATATTTAAATATGAACACTCTTTTCATCAATATTTTCTTCTTATATAAAACCAGTTGATTCAATAGCGGTATTTAAAAATGTTGAGTGTGTAATTAGATGTATAAGAGCTTTTCAATGATGCTGTCTAGAAAATAGTTCAGTAGAGGCTATTTTAAAATGAAGATTTTCATGAAATAAAGATTAGAACCTGCCTTACTTATGGAAAATGAGTAATAAAAAAGACAGCGAATCTATGTCCCTTAACAATAACATTACATCCATCTTTTAAATTTTTTTCATTATATAAATAAATATCAAGTAAATGTATATGGATATGAGTTATATTGCATATAGTTATATATTATATGGTTATATATTATAAGTTATATATTACTCATGGATATGAGTAAACAAATATATGCTTGTTTAAAATAATATATGTGGGTAGCCTTAAATTTTGAATCTTTTCTAAATCCATTGCTCATATTCAATACTTTTCAAACTATACAAATCCAAATTTACTGAACTATATTAAGAAACTGAAGTATTAAGTAGACTGAAAAAAATAAATTAAGTATTTCAAATGTTTTTAAATATTTTTATTTTTTATTTTTTTTTTTTACTTCAGTGCCTAGCTTTGAAAGTAGCCACTCCTTGAAAAAGCCATACCCAACTAACGTGGGTATATTATTGGTATATATAGCTAAGAGGGTATTGGGAGCCTGCTGCTCGAACCCTCATTAAGATCCCTGTGATGATGGCTTGAGAAGGGGAGGGGGAAGGCGAAGGGACGGGGGGAGTTATTCGATTCCATCGTTGAGGAAACCTTAAAGCCCTTCCCCCTTCCCCCTCCACCCTTAGCCTACGAGTTGGAACGAATAGAGAGCACTCTAATTACAGCCGGCAGCCAGTACTCATGCCTTGGTTAGCTTAATTAAAAGGCCGGGAATCAAAGGTGGTGGCGGTTATGTATATTGTCTCCTCAGTGAAAGTTTACTCAGGACATGGAGCTCCTCTAAGATATTTACTTAGCTATCTAACTGTATATGAAAATATATAAGTCAACTTCTAAAAAGAAAAAAAAAACAAAAAAAAAATCCTTTACTTTGAACTGATTATGAAAGAAAAAAAATCACATAATCATTCAATGCCTGACTTTAATAAGGTTGATATTTAGAAATGAGATGATTTACGCCAAACGTATTAATCAACAAATAGAAAGTGCCTCTGATTAAATTCTAATCTAGAGTTGACGAGACCTCACTATACAGATTGACGATACACTCAAAAACGTACTAAACATTCCTATATCAATAACATAACATGGCACAGTATATACCGGTTTTATAGAAGAAAAATTTTACGATTATATTATACTTTATTTAGTATCCAAATTATGTATTTTTATTTTTTTTTTCCTCCTCACCTGAGTTTAGGGTACACTCTATCAATCACTTCCAAGATGCCTGTGCTTTCTTTTTCTTCCAATAGTTCTTCATTCTAACTGATCTCCTCTTCCTTTCCTCCTCAGATATCTGAATCGGTTTTCTGATGTTGGCCTTAGCTTGGAACCTCTTAGTTTTTTCTTTGGTTATGGTCCTGGCTGTACCATTCTTCAACATCACTCCAGTAATGAGTAGTTCTTTCAGATCCTTCTCCACTTCTCTAAACCGATTTGGTTTCGTTTTCTTTTTGTAAAAGAAGTCAAAGTCGCCACCTTTTCCTTATTGGGTCCAATAGTCTCTCCGACTTTATGTAGAGGGTTTTTTCTTCTTTCATTGTGCAGATTTTTTTTTCCTACTGTAAACATTAGGAAATCTTTAAATAAGTATAAACACCAGATAACAAAGGAAAATGTAAAGCTTCCGTAACATGCAAAAGGGATAGTCATTTTTCACGTGACTAATGCATTTTGGCAACAAACACTTTATTTGTAATAAAAAAAAAAAAATGTAAATTTACACTTAGAATATAGAAATTAAAATTAATAAGGTCAGGACAATTAGTACTCTTGGTCAAAATTCTATAGGTGCAAATTAGTAAATGTTCGATTTTTTTTTAATTTTTGTTTCCTTTTCATATCCCTCAAAATAATAATGTCCTAAAATAAACATTTTTTTAGAATAAAGATAACCTGCCTTACTTAAGGAAAACGAGTAATATGGAAGACAATGAATTTCTTATTATCGTATTTAAAATAGGGTGCAGCAAAAAAAAAGTGAAAATTCTGAGAATCACGGATACAGGAAAAGAAGTGCAAAAATTCCATTCTGATTTATCATCTTGAAATTGCGCAAATCGTTTAACGTTTTCTAATAATGAAATGTTTCCAAAAAAAAAAAAAAAATATTTCTAATCGCTAGCAATACTTCACTCTGAATTATTTAATATATATTCAAACAATATTTACTCGTTTCGGAAGAGATACGAACGCAATAGAAATTGTGAGACCCACTACCCGTAACAAACATAACAGAAGAACATATTATCGGGACGGGTTCATAAGAACTCGAATAAACTCCAGGTAGCAACTTCAACGATATGACACGAATATGGAATTCCTAAATATCGATGACCTGTGACCTTATGAAAATGATCCAAATGAGCAAATATTTCATTAATTATCTTTCAAGTTCTCTTATCGAAAAATATAGTTTTGCTAATAATTAAACTGGGAATTTTTGAAAATTGGCATTTTCGTTCAAACCTAAAACTTCAAACAAATCCTCTGACATCCAGACTGTCAAATTCAGTCCCAAATTTTTATACAATTAATTTTATTCAATTTTGCTACTGTTTTCTGGTCAGGGTTTTCCAGATTTTCAAACATTTTTATTTTATTATTATTTTTTTTGTTTTGGCCGTTTTCGCTCCACCTTAATGTACAGTGAAAGTAAATAAACTAAAAAAAAAAATAAAAAACTTTAACCCTGCTTTACATAAAATAAATTATAATCATTCTCAGTGCTGTACAGCTAGTCCGAAAATATAAATGAATTTCATAACAAAAAAATTATAAAATTCTGTATATAAATATTTTGATATGTGTTGTAGTGAACACATTCTTATATTTTTTGTAGGATGTGGAATATTTGTCCTAAGAAATATTTTGTTTGTCTGTAGTGTTGTTAACAAAGGTGGGGCATATATTTGGACAGTGGTTGTGTCTTATTTTCTTTCGGAAGTTTAATGTTGAACATTTTTGTAGGATTAGATACACAAGTTTTAGTCTCTTTTTTTTATACAGAGACGCTTTTGTTTTATGTGAGGGCACCGGGTCCTAAGAAATGAATTTTGTTTGTCTGTATAATAAGTTAATTGTTGTTAAACAAAGGTGGGCAAGAATCATATCAATATAAAAGTGATGTGCTAATAATTGCAGTGGTTGTGTCTTATTTTCCTTATTTAATCCTGTATTTTAATATTGTTGAGTGGTGTTTAAGGAACGGTGGGGTCTTTATGTCTGGTTTTTATCTACTTAATTCCTTTATCTCTCATGTTTAAATTGGGTTCGAAAAATGAATTAAGCAAATGTTAGAAGATGGTGAGAAGAAAATAGAACTAAGTTAGCCAACCGGCTAGAGAAGGTTGCATGCCACATGCTACAGCACCGATAGGCCCCGCTCCTACTTTAATAGGCTTCGCAACTTTACCATTGACTGCTCTCGTTATATCTTTCCTTCTCAAGATATGATTTGCTACTTCTATGCTCATAAAGGGAAATAGTAACATAATATGATATTGTTAAATAATCATTCCTTAATGAATAATAAACTGAACAGAATCTAAGATTATTATAAACAATAAATGTTATAATTAAGTATTCTCATTATGCATCCCATGGAGAATGATTTTTTTATTTACCACTGAACCAAAATGAATGAATACTTCTTGGATTACATGGCACACAAAATAATTAAAAATTAAATTGATTCTTCTTTCCTGTAAAGGAAAACCTCAATGTTGGACATTGACAGTGTTATAAATTTAAACATTTACATTGCTAATTGCACACTAATGAAAATCTGTTTAGAATAAATTTTAAGGTTAAAAAGTTACTAAAAACCTTGATTTTTCATATCGTTCTTGTTATAGTGACATTGAATATTTTATTACTTCTCAAGGAAGGAGATGGTGATAGGAGTGGGGGAAGGGTAGGAAGGTGGGGAAAGGGTAGGGAGGTGGGGGCAATTCAAATGACAGGAGCCCTTACTTATTCGAAACCAGTATTTTTAATATCGGTTTTAATATTAACTTCATCACTTCCCGCAGTAACCATCATTAGTGAGAACACGGTCAAAATTATTGTAAGGAAAATCGTTTTCAATAGTTTCTTACAGTCTGTGGTTTTATTAATGGTATTTAAACTTTCCTAAAAAAATTGTCTATTTCAATAATCAAAATCGACAATATGCCGGTGTTGTTTTAAATGTGTCAACATACCCATAAAAACACAGACAAAGTTACAAAACAAAACAATAATTATAAATAAAGGTTATATTCACAACATTGCATAAATGCTGATTATTTCTGTGTATTTGCTAGAGACAATATATACTTTTTCCATTCAGATTTTCAAGCAGATGCATTTCCGACTAGACTTCCAGACATCAATCAGGCTTCAATCACTCTCTAACACTTCTTACAACAATTACAAGGCTATTTCATGAAATGGAAAATTAAACTCAACAGCGACAAATCTCAACACATCAATGACACAATGACCTCGAGAAACGTGACGGAGAATACCCGAAGAAGGCTGAAAAAGGAGTTTAGATCCACTTTATTAAAATTTATTCAATATTATGTTAGGAGTAAGTACTTCTGGGTGCTCATGCCTGACAAACCAGTTATCTTTCATAGAGCATTATCACACCTGTGATGTCAGGAGATAAATGACAGGTGTAGATTTGAAAAATTAAAAGGCAAAAAAAAAAATATATATATTTTATTGTCTTCATGTGCCTCAATCCAGTAATTTCTAACAATATTTTGTTTCTAATTTGCATTATCAATTATTTTTATGATGTGCTGACGACTGATAACAAGAACAATATTATTCAAGTATATAATAATAAATATTTCAAGTAGTAAATCTTTTTAGGTCACATATGCCCTGTCCATTAAAGATTATTATTTCCAGAGTATTCCAAGAAGGACTGAAATATTAACCGATTAGACCTTCATTTCCTATGTGGAAGTCCAATCTGGCAGTTGACCTACCCATTATGTTCATTATTGAGCTCAACGAAGCTTTCAGGGAAATAGAAAATACAGCCAATGATTACTGAGTTAAGATCAATAGATTGGCGTTCTAAATTATACCTAGCGTCGTCGTTGTTTTATTTTTTCTTAGAATAAGACAAATATTATGAAATAAACTAGGAAAATATTGTACTGTTTATATTGGTATTATATTAAAAGAAGAATCTATTCTAAATAATAAAATATTTCATAAAATTCTTATTGTTTGTATAGTGAAACCGTGTGAAGGAAGTGTGTTTGTTATTATAAGTATATTTGGAATACATTTGTTCATTCTTTATTATATTATAATTTATTATGCTGGTTGCCCCTTCAACCCGCTGGATAACACTACCCGCATGATAGTTCTGTTTGGCGGGTAAGGTAGACCAAGGCTCCTTTACATTTAAACTGTGAAACCTTTAGAAATTGACAATTTATAAATACTCGTACTTCAGCCTGATATAAGACAATTTTTATCCCACACCCATTTGACGGACATTAGTATCCCAATTTACGTGATAATTACCGCATTGAGAAATTATATTCAATGGTTTTGTATTTATATAAGTTCACTGTTAGATGTAAAGGAGCCTTGGTCTACTTAACTCACTAAACTGAACTATCATGCGGGTAGTGTTGTCCAGCAAATTGAAGGGGCAACCAGCACTAAATTACTTTAAACATACTTTTTGTCATAGGCAAACTATAATTAAAGGTAACTCTTATCTAGTATTTCTTTTCTTAATTATGTACAAGGAAATTTAAATATTGCGATTTAATAGTATTAAGACCATTTTCTCTAGACAGTTTTCGTAGTAATCTCTCCTTTATTCATCAATTTCTTCATTTTAAATTAAATAGCATACATTTTAAAACTTACAGTATAAAAATGGCAATGGGAAAATTCTTCAAAATAAAAAAAAAAAAGTTACTGCTTCAATATGTACTGCTTTGGTGCTAAAGCATACGAAGAGGCATAAATACGCTTTACTTAGAGCAGCTTTACGTCGCAACGATTCTCTGATAAGGAAGGGACCTGCGTAATCAATACCCACGTTGAGGAAGGCTCTACCCTGTTCAAACCGCGATGGGGGAAGATCGCCCATGAAAGGGTTGATGTTTTTTACCCTTAAACGATGGCATTTCCCACAGCGGTGCACGCGTGACTTGACGACACTTTTACCGGCTATGATCCAAAATTTATTCCGCAGCAAGGAATGCAATAACTGCGGACCGGCGTGAAGATACACCCGATGAAAGTGATCAATAAGCAAATTAACGAAATGAGATTTTGAGGGTAACAGTATTGGGTGCTTAGCTTCATATGATAAAGGGGCATATCGTAACCTACCGCCCACCCTGATCAAACCACCGGGATCAACAAAAGGGTTGAGTGACCTCATCGACTTCATTCGCTCCCCGTCCAATACAGATAGACCTTTTGATGTTTGTACACCTTTAACCACTGCTTCAATTGCTTGTCGAGTTTCCCACAGTGACAATAAACCCGATCTCACTGAGTTACGGTTTGATGCATTGTGTATGAATCGAATGGCATAAGCGAATACTCTTACCATCCTCGAATACGAGGAAAATCGTTCTAAGATTTTATCAAACTCGCATTCTCCCGCATTGATGACCATCATCGTAACCGTTTCTTCTGACTTAACTTCCGCTAATTCCAATGGATCAATTAAGACAGGGTTAGACGAAATAGGCCACTTATTTTTTGGACAACAGAGCCACTTTGGTCCATTCCACCAAGTGGTATGCGAAGGTAGTTCCGAAGGACACGTTCCTCGCGAGGCCACATCAGCGCCGTTATTTTCCGAACTCACGTGATTCTAGGATGATAGCTCAGACAATTCTAATATTTTAGCTACTCGATTAGCCACAAACGATTTTAAGCGCGAATAAGGGAGGTGAAGCCACGATAAAACTGTAGTCGAATCGGAACATAAAACGGTGGACCTTACATTCCAGTGCGACAAGATGTCCTGAAGTGACTTCAAAGTGTCAACTAATAATACGGCTGCACACAACTCGAGCCGAGGTTTCGATAAAAGCTTAAGAGGAGCCAACCGAGTTTTCGCAAAGATCAGATAGGATGAACAACCCTTTGGTAATTCCAGATGCAGATATACGACTGCGGCATAACCTAACGCGAACGCATCTGCGAACCCAACAATCGTTACATTCGAGGAACCCTCAACAAAGATGCAACGAGGAATACGGATTTTACTCAAATGTGTTAGATTGTTATAAAATGCTTCCCACTGTTTGCCAATATCGGGGGGTATGGGAGTATCCCATTCGAGTTTCTTTTCCCATAATTTCTGCAAAATCGTCTTTGCTCTAAATACCGCTGGCGCCAAATATCCTAATGGGTCATAAATTCTGGCTATGGTGGACATAATACCTCTCTTTGTCAAAACACATTCTTTGATGACTACCTTATATGACAGACAATCATATTTGGGCTCCCACTGTATGCCTAACAATTTGACTATGGTATCTTCCATGTTAGAAAATGAAATCGGGAACTCCAAGGACTCCGAGGGCACGTCCTCAAAGATTTGTGGACAATTACTGCTCCACTTTTTTAGTTCGAACCCTCCTTTCTTTAATAGATTTATTAGATCCCGCTTCAGAGTTAAAGCTTCGGAAATCGTGTCCATTCCGGTCAAGAAATCGTCAACGTTTCTAACGTGTGTTCTAATAATACACGTGAAGCTTCAGGATAAGGTGTTCCATCGTCCAGCACAAGCTGCTTAATTACGCGCATTGCCAAAAAAGGCGAACAGGATAACCCAAACGGTAACCTGTCAAATTGATACTCTGTCAAGGCATCGGTAGCTCGGAATCGGTAAAAGAAATGTTGAAATTCACGGTCTTTTGTGGCTAGTTTTATCTGCAGATACATTTGGCAGATATCTGCTGATATAGCAATGCGGGGTTTGCGAAAGCTAAGCATGACATCCTTTATATCACGTTGTAACTTGGGTCCGGTGAGTAAATGATCATTTAAGGACCCGTTACTAGATCGAGCATATGCATCGAACACAATCCTAAGTTTTGTGGATGTGCTGTCTTTCAAAACCGCATGGTGTGGGAGATAGCATTTCCCTGTCCCCTTTGCACGTTCTATATAACCCTTTTCCAAATACTCCTGCATCACCTTGGAATATCCAAGCTGCAGTGTGGGATCTTTCTCAAATTTCTTTTCCAAATTTTTGAATCGATTGAGTGCTCCAAATTTGGAATCACTCAATTCGGGTGGATTTCCTTTGAACCGAAGTTTCACTGTAAAGTGACCATCTTTGTCTCGGGAGTGAGTAGCCACAAAATGCTCCTCACAATGAACATCCTGCGGATCTAACCTCGCAACGTTCGCGACGTTTTCCACCTCCCAAAATTTAATCATCACTCGTGTGAGCTCTTCACATTCTGAACAGGGTAGGGCTGTGCTATGGAGAACAGTGCTGGGGTAACAAGCTTCGCCAGCTGAATCACTTTTTAAGGAAACCCCATTAAGATCCAACCGAAAATGGTATCAAGTGCATTAGGAACCCCTTCTTCAAGTTTTATAGTACCCCCGCGTAAAATGTCAGCAAATAAATCTGCCCCTAACAGAAAATCAACCGGTCGCGATTGTTGAAAACAAGGGTCTAGAGCACGAAATTTTTGAATAATTCTGCTAGGAACAGGACTTGTGGGCATGTCTCCACAAATTCGCTTAATCACCATCGCCGTAATATTTAGCTCGGGGAGTGACCTATTTTTAGGCACTATGACACAGGGTGCTTCGAATTTTACATTAGAGATGGTTTGGTTCCCAAAACCGACTAGTCTATGTTTACTGCGCGCGAGTGGTAAATTTAACCTGTAGACACATTCTTCCGTTATGAAGGAGCGTTGCGAACCACTATCTATTAGGATCCGTAAACCATGCCATTGACCTTGATGATCCCGAATCCTAGCAACTGCGGTGCCAAGCGAAACGTCCGTCTGACCTGCGGCAGACACGGATAGTATCGCGCTTTTCGAGGGAGGAGAATCAGCTTGACTGGTGGGGGTGGACTAGTACGAGCTGGAGTAGGCGGGCGTATTGAATCGGATTTTTTGAGAATATTGAGGGAAAAAAAAGTAAAAGAGAATGATGCCTTCTATTACAATGCCGGCAAGATGTTTTAGATTGACACTGATTCGATAAATGCCCCGAAGCCAAGCAATTTAAGCAACGATTTAATTTTTGATGCGGTCGCAACGTTGTTGTGGGGTGAGATTTTTAAAAAACTGAGCAGTCATAAACTACGGTGTGATTTCTTACAAATTGAACAATTTGTAGAGTGAACCCCTGATTTAGAGGTCATTAAAACATGTTTTGAGGACTTAGTGTACACCCAAAATTTTTATGAAAGTTTTCCGTAGCAGTACTCGATAGAAGGGCCTCGGATTGCAATTTGACCGATCTAAGTTGAATAAAATCTACAAACTCCCTCCAAGTCGGAACTTCAGATTTTGAAGCACGTTCCATTTCGAAACACTCGCGGGTTTTGCTATCTAATAATCTGAGACCTAAAGTGCTTAAAATAAATCCCGAGAGGTCCGCCATCTCCAGTTTTAAGAGAGCAGAAGCGCTCTCTAGTACCACTGCTGAGAAGTGCTCCAGCTGGGATAAATCGCTTTGCGTTATCGGTTTAAAGTTTAAAATTTTGGTTAAGTGAAAACGT
Source organism: Euschistus heros (assembly GCA_003667255.2). Classification (NCBI taxonomy): domain Eukaryota; kingdom Metazoa; phylum Arthropoda; class Insecta; order Hemiptera; family Pentatomidae; genus Euschistus; species Euschistus heros. The sequence goes on along the minus strand of RCWM02000335.1, from coordinate 1,112,237 downwards.
TGCTTGAATACGTTCACTGTCGTATTTTTTGGTGAGTGCTTCCCATGCTTGTTTATAACCCGCAGGGGACATTGAAATAAACGAAATTGTTTGTAATGCAGAACCTTTTAACGATATTTTTAAATAATGAAATTTTGAATTCCATCAAGGTCACCCCTATCATGGACTAAGGACCTGAAAGTTTCTTCAAAATTTTGCCAAAGTAGCAATAGGTAATTTTAATAAAATCAAACATTTTTTTTTTAAATATTGATATTTACAACTGTATACATAAACTATATCCCTTATATACAACAAATAAGTATAAGGATAATGATTGCAATGACACGTCAGTAACATGTCAAGAACTACTCACAAGTATCACTTCAATATGAGTTGTACATTAGAAAGTCTCTTGGTCATCTTCATTAGAAAGTCTCTTGGTCATCTTCTTTTTAGATGAATCTGAATATTATCAGGAATTCAGTGTGAGGCAAGTTGGAAGACTAGCGGATTCAAGTGGCGAATAGTTTCTTGTCTTTTAAGTCTGGAATGTACAAAAAATTTCAAGTTGGAAAAACATATATTGCGATAATTTTGAAAACCCTTGTAGAGTTTTACAAGAAACAAGTCCGGCTTTGAAAATGACATTGGGGAAACTGACCCTTGAATGAGGTATTACCCCATCATGCATAAAATTATTAATACAGGGCCTCGATGGCGGAGTAAGTTGGGGTGAGGGTCTCAGCGCGCTCGGTACTGAAATTCGTGGGTTCGAATCCTACCTGGGCGGGTTAAGATTTAATTCGTGGAGGACTCACGAAATGAATCTTTGCCTTCCTACCCAGGCAAGAATAGGTAACCTGTAGGATAACCCGTTCTTCCTGACCTAGTTGGAGTACTTAAGGACGTTAAGCCCCAATAAACTACAATAACCGGGAACTCTTTATAATGAACAAATTAATCACACTATTAAATTTCCGTTGTAGAAAGGTTTCAGTATAGTACTATAATAATTTAATTTCACAATTTAATGGCATATGAGTGAGCTAAACAGTTTCTATAATTGTTCAGTACGATTCGTACTGTGCTGGAGTTGATTAAATACATTAAGCTAAGTCCCTCCATCTGAGAACATAGTATCATCCATCACTTGTAACCCAAGAAACGTTATTGTAGTATTGCAATCGGTTAATAAATAGAATCACAAAAATATTTAACAATATCATAATGTAATAAAATTACAACAGTGAAGTCAACTTCAAACTAAGATGAGTAACGAAGACTATTAACACCTCCCTCAGACAGAATAAACATGACGCGAAGGGAGTGTAATCCGCAAGGCACCGCCCCCTCGACCTCGCATAAATACATTATTCACCAGAGCCTCCGTTCTCTCTTTCTGGATGTTTTATTAATTCCGTCGCCATGGCTTCTTCTTCGGACAGCGGGTCTCTTTATTGGAATACCACGGATGTCTTCTTCTGAGGGGCGGCGCAAAAAATGGCCTTAAAAGACAGCTGAATTTGGCCAGACATCATTAGTTGGCTAAACAGTTTGGGCTCGAGGCAGTTTGTCTTTTAAATTGCCTCTATAGTCTTCTGAAATTGTCTAGATGCTAAAACAACTGTGGACATCATTACTTGAGGAAACATCAATTTCTTTATCAGCAGCTTTTTTTAAATATAGCTACAACAACGTTATATTCTTTATTTTTGACCACCACCAATACTCAGTAAAAATATATATATACTAATTAAGAAACTATAAAAGATTTCTATAAATGAGTTTACATGAAAACTCAATTTCTGTTCAAGGCTCAAGGGAAAAGGCAGACAGTCTTAAACGCACTGTGAAGCTACTGGTCGAATAAACTGATTTTGTTTTTTTATGAATTATCAATCATTATTCACAGATCAAGCTGACAATGACTCTAGCGAAAAATAAAAGTAAATGGGATGTATAAGAGGTAACAAAAATTAGTGGCACTTCCAAATGTCTTGATTTATTTTGACTTAACCTAGGAGTTTCCACATGTACATAAATAATAAGCACTTTAATTTATTTAATTAACTATGGAGACATTATGGTACATCGAGAACATAAAGTTCCTCGATAGTTCTTCACGATGAATTATTATTTTTTTTATTTGAGGAAGGAGTCCTCGGTTGTTTACCAATCAAGATCAACCACCTGTAAACTTGATAATACATTAAATAGTTGATAAACGCTATCACGAAAAAAACTTAATTTCTTCCTAAATAGGAAAAAAACAAAACAATAGATCATGGATATGTCTATTTATCATCTACTGCTTCAGATAAGGAGCTAGAGTGTGTCAAAATGTTACATTATTGAGTATGAAGAAACATTAGACATTTGAAGTTAAAAAAAAAACGTTACACTAGAATTTATTATATTAAAAAGGCATAACTCCCCATTTGCTTTAATCATTTAACTACATGTTTCAGAGCTTGTCATGCTGCTCCATCTTCAGGTTCTACAATCATTATGTTATGTTGTTTTACAATTCTTCACTTTATTAATACATCACTTAACATTTTTGGTAATAAAAACCAAAGATGTTAAGTGATGTATTAATATAGTGAAGAATTGTAAAATAACATAACATAATGATTGTAGAACCTGAAGATGGAGCAACATGACAAGCTCTGAAACATGTAGTTAAATGAATAAAGCAAATGGGGAGTTATGCCTTTTTAATATAATAACTTGATATTAATCTCCTTAAATGAAACATTTAAAGTTACACTAGAAAGACATTGATCCCTAGATAAAAGAAACATATCCAAAAAATATATATCTATAAGTAAAAGTTAAGTTATTTATTTATAGATTTAAAATGAATGAAAATATAAATTAAGAAACTAATTTTAATATAATTCCAAACCTTAAACCTTATATAGTAAAAACAAAGTTTTAATATACCAGTTTGTTGTTAAATAAAATAAGACACGCTTATAAAGTATCAAGCTAAATAATACAAATTAAATTAATTGTTTTAACAGGTAAAAAAAAGGAGCAATGCTTTTAAAATAATAAAAATACGACTTCAATAGTCTTTTCGTCAAACGGCTACGTTTGAAAAGTTAGCTTCATAAAGTAGTTCTAAAAACTTTTCTATAGCCTTCAGTGTGCTTTTTATTTCTTCTTTTTTTCCTTTTAGCAAATACTTCTTCTTATGGTTATTCATTTCTTAATGGCCTTATTTCGCCTGAGACACTTAGAGTTTATAACAGCCATTCCTTTTATAAAATGAGCTTATGTCTTTTTATAAGTCATAAATTTAATACTCTAGAGTTGGAGAGGAAGGGGACAAAACTGAGACTGCTAATAAATGATTTAATTACAAACACTAATAAAAGTATTTTATAATTTATATTTAATATTGCCACATAGAAATTATATCTTTAGCTTATAATTTAGTAAATATTTGTTTTTAACATTTCTTTTAAAAAAGTCATAACTTGCCCTAGCAGCCTAGTTATCTAACTATATGCGCTTTTTATTAGGTTTTATTATGCCTGTTCAGTTAGTTTTAAGCATCCGTTGAACTCTTAATAACATTAGCATACCTCTTCATATTATATACCTTACTTACTGCAACATGATTTATTTATACCATATATATAATAAGTCATACAGCTCGGGAATGACATAATGTCGCTTTCAATAAACTGGAGTCCACAACGAAAAATACTGACAATTTCGATTTGTATTTTACTGTGTGATTCATCGTTTCTCATATGTTTTACACTAGTTTGTTTTTTTATCTATCTTTGTTACTTAAATTTTCTCTAAGGGAAATTTCATCCGTTTCTACCAAGATCACTTTGTATTATATTTTCCTTATATCTGCTTATTAGTGACCATGTCATACACACTCACACAAACGCGTGTTCGTGTGTTTTTCAAATTGTTTTGATAATGAATATTTTATCATAAATTTTCTGGAATTTTTCGTTCTCTTTGTTCTCCAAAATTCATATATTCCCACTTTCTGAGCGTTCCTCATACACTTCATATTTTTCCTTCAAATTGCTTAAGATGTTTTTTATTTTTTAAAAATCAAAATTCATCATCTTCCAAATTTTACTTATTTGTAATTTTTGATTAGGGTTCGTTCTTAATGGACCTTTTAATAACAAAGTATTTTTGTTTTGCTTAAGAAAAAAATAGAAGCCTCCTTTAATTCTGTATACATATCTATAAATTTGTTTTACTTTCTTTTTTTTTAATTTAGTTATTTTATTAGTTTTTAACTGACTACCGTAACTATCTTCTCTTGCTTCCTCTTTAAAAATTTTTTTGAGGTTCTCATTTCTTTTTCAAGTAATCCTTCTAGTTCTATTCCAGATCATCAACGAAATATCTGATGTATATAAGATGTGAGGTTGGATTATGGCTTTGTGTTTTCCGATTTTTCCCTTCTTTTATTTTTATGTATCATAAAATTACTAGTTCTATAAAACTATTTGATTTTTCACACAGTTCATTGGTAAATACCGATTATTCCATATCTATGAACAAACAAATATAAAACAATTAATAATAAATAAAGTGATATCTAAGAATAAATATCCTTGGGATATCTGGACAGAATAGGAGATGCTAAAGTTAAGTTTAACAATAGCCTTGTTTAGTTGGAGTTTGGAGTGGCTCCCTACACCCACGGCTGGTTAGATTGAATCGTCTTAGATCTAATGGAGTTTTCCGTAACTTTGCAATAATGGAAACGTAATTTCGATTTAGGAGTGTACTGTTTATTAATTTATTAATAAATATAGGAAACTTCGCTTTAGAGATTCATAAAAAAATATGCTATTAGTATAAAATAAAACATTATTATTTTATAATAAAAATAGTATAGCTGACTGTAAGAAACATAAGAAGATGGTTTGGAAAGAAAAGTTTTAAAAAAAGGTTTAATTCTTCTTCAATCAGACCGAACCAGTCAAGAAAGGACACGGACAGTCAGGTAATTATCGTAACGAACGTATTTAAGCTGACCATTACGTCTTCATCAATGTCGCAATATAAGATGTGGGTGAAGGATTAGGCTTTTTGGTTAAGATTATTATGCCACGGATAATTTCGTAGATTTAAGGTTTTTATATGCCACCTTTTAGAAGAGGGGTTCGAAAATATTAACGATTGGTCACCTCTCCTGACTGGTGCGGTCAATCAGAGAAGGACCTGGAAGACAGGTCGAAACGTTGGCACTCTATTTAAAGTTCTTTAACTTGTAAAAAATACAAAAAGTTAATCATTATTAAAGGAAGCCATGTTCCCTAAAAATAACATGAAAGTACAATAAAAAAGTATTATTTTCTGGTTGCGTAACTTCTATAGATTTTAAGTTATACCATATAAATATTTAAGATGGAAATCGAAACTAAAATCAAATCTTTAAATTATTTTACAAAACATTCTTATATGATTACATAAGTTTGAAGGAACCGAGTGAGGATGAATTGAAATGAGTAAGAAATTCTAAAATAAGTTTGTACGAATAATAAAGGATAAGTCAAAGGAAGCAGTTCGGAAAGAAGGAATATAAATATCAATGGGATGGGATCTGGTATTCAAAAAATGAATAGAAGAACGAAAGGTAAGGATATCGTAAACGTATAAAGGTTTTTAGGTTTTAAAGATTGGAATAGAAAGGTCCAAGGAAGTATTGTGGTCGAAAATTTGGGTAAAATCACCTTAACTCGGAATACCAGTATGTGATGTGAGAGCGCCTTGGGATCCCAAAAATGAATCTTCATGAGAAATTCATTAATGTTTCCAGACAGTCCTCCGTATACTAAGCATCCATAATCGAGGAGGTGAAGGCTTATACGTGTTTTTTTCATTATCTCTTTTAATTGCATCCCAGACCATCTTCTTCTTAGTACTATTTTATTTTTTATTTATTCAAATTTACATCTGTAAAACATACTATATCTAGTAAATAATTATGAGTTTAATGCCATGATAGAAATATGAAGAGAAAATACTTGCCTCTAGCACTTCAATAAAGTTTTATATTTGAATGTCCCGAAGTCGTTTTCTTTTCAAATAAAAGAGTAAAAACGTTTTAGTTTATTTAATTGTATTATCGATTTTTTAATGTTGCAAGAAAATGGGTTGAATAATTACTGTGTTTTAATGAGAGTGGTCTAAATGAGCAAGGGTTTATTGTTAATAATACAAAGAAAGCATGATTTTTCTTTTTATGATATATATATTTTTATTTATTTTTTTTTTTTTATTGATATCTATATATATAAACATACGTTTCCAGAGTTTTGGGGGTGTTGAGATGGAATTCTAGGGCTAAAAGAATTTTCTATCACATTTTACAGTGTAAAAGCTAAAATTTTTCAAGTGAAGTATATTCAATATAATTTTTTCACAAGAACCGATATCGGATTCGAATTCAGCATTCAAGAGAACCCTTAAATACGAAATTTCATCCAAATAGAAAAATAAAAGTTTGTAAGCTTCAAAGTTTGCCTGACCAAAATGGTAGGCAACTTTTGTTTAAATTGATAAAAACGTGAATTACGCTTAGACGGTTTTACGTATCAACTTTATTTTTTTACACAAAATATAGGGAGGTAATACGCTTGAAATGTATTTGGTTTCATCATCCTATCTGGTTTCAAACTCAAGTTAAAAATCAAAATGTTTTTAGGATTTTCCAATTTTTTTAATAGGTTTTTGTTCATCGAATTTTACATTTATATACATCAAAAGAAAGCTGAGACCCTCCTCTTTCCAGCGATACCAACCAGTGAATTGCATGACAAAGTAATGACGATTTAAAGGTATGTAACCAATAATCGGTTTTAAATTTCCTGGAAGAGGGTGAAAAAAATGATATTTTTTGATTTTGTTGAATAACCGTTTTTTAATGTTTTTGTGGGTGCTGAATTAGAATCTGACCTCAATTTTTGTGTGAAAAAATCTTAGAGGTAGTTTGCTTGAAAAACTAATCATTTTTTTTAGAATTTAATTAACCTAAACCAAAATCTATGGAGCGACTGTATTTATCCTTTAATTCGCAATCAAAACTGAAAATCTTGGTGCAAGAATCATGTCGATATCATTTTTTAAACTCGAGATAAAAAATAAATTAGTTTAATGCTATTTTATTTTTTTTCTCGGCTTCTAGGGCTCATTGGTCGGAACGGCAAAAAAATCGCCAAAAAGATCCGTGAGAGACTGAGTGTGTCCTCCCCTTGTGAGACAATAAAGGAGAAAGTCTTCTGGAAAATTATTCAACATATAGAATAAAAATATTGTGAGACATGCGAGCATTATACCAAATAAGAATACTCAGGAGTTTGTTTTTTCTTTTTAATTTTAGCTATTTATTGAAATTTACAACTTTTTACAAAATAAAATAAAAATATATCTTGTAGATGTGTAGATATTGCTCATAATGCCATTTAATTATGAAAACTAACACTTCAATAAAAGTTCTGTATCCCGAGGCCATCTTCTTTTCAGACGACTTGGTAGGTTGTCTGGAATAGAATGGGAAGAAAGTTGAGATACTAGTGTATTTAAATGATTGTGGAGTTTACTGTGAAAAGATAGGTATCTGATTTGAGCTAGATAAACAATATATCGTACATTAAGATTTTTTTGGATAATTTTGTTTACGACAATGTATGGATCATTGATGATTTTTCAAAGTATTTTGGATTGGATAAGAGAATAATGGTTTAGTAGAGCCCCAAACCTCAACTCCGTATCTCTAAATGGGTCTAATTATTATTGTAATATAAATGAGTCTCTTGTAATTTATCGGAACATTTCTCTAGTGAATTTAAAGAAGTCAAGAGCATCGAACAGTTTCTTGTCGTTTTAGGCTAATATGTAAATTAAAAATTAACTATGAAAATATATTATGATTATAGTTTTCGATTTGCATAGATAATGTTATATTATAGACTGGTTGAATACCATCGTAGTATAAGTATCCTTTGATACATTAAGTGACAGAAATATTAAAATTACACCATATTTTAACTGTCCACCTAATAAAATATGCCTTAATCTCCCTAAATACATTTAACAGTGAACTAAAATGCCTTAGCTGAAGAAGTACTCATTAGATGAACAATAGATGAAAAGAGATCTCAGAAGGAAGCAAAATTCCAGGGGCGTAATATCGTCGGATCCTTTCCAACCAAGTCACAATCAGCAGAGGTAGGTAGGTAGGTACCTTTGTACCGCACGAACCCTCTAAATGGCCAGTACTCAACAGAAAGCTTTGCCTGTTCTTGGGATGGCAGCATTACGCTAAGCGGACGAGTTAAGGTAGTGTATGTAGCTGAAGCACATTTGATCTATTCATTCTAAACATCCTCTATTATACTCTAGATACAGGATCACTGCTTGCCAGAAAAGGAGTTACTGATTATAAACAACACAAATACTGTGGCACATCATTTAACTAAACAACCATCAATAATGAAAATGATGTCCTAACATATTATTCATTAATAATTTATAGAAAGCTGGAAAGTACTCTGACTTATATTCTTTAGCCTGCATTGATTTTTTTCCAAAAATAATAGGAAAACAAATTAACATAATCCTATAATTAACAAATAATACATTACAAACTTACACAGATTTTAACCGAAAATGGACAGAAAAAACGTATCTAAAAAGTTTTAATTTAATAAGTCGTAACACATCGTCGTTTTGACGGACGAGAACATTGTATCATTTAGATACAAAGAAAGAAAAATCACCATCTTATGACACTTATGGTTCTTGCAGAACCGTGGCCTCCTCAACAATTCTCTTCCTTTCAGACCTATCCTCCGCTGTCCTTCCCCATCCTCTTAAGTCCGAAGATCGTCCTCTACTTGTTCGAGCCAACGAAGTCGAGGCCTTCCTCCCCTTCCACCGGGGTGTCCATCCAATATCATCTTAGGGAGCCTACTAGAAAAATATCCCAAATAATTATTTGCCTGTAACAGAATGTAACTAATAAACAAATAAAACATGGCTTTACACAATTTATTTAAAGTTGGGACTTTGAACAACTTACCAATGAGTGAAAAGGTCAAAACATCTTCGTAATAGTTTTAAAAGTTTTAGTGCTAAAATCAGCTATGAACTACGCCAATTTTAATTTTTCTTATTTAATTCATTATATTAATTTTATTTTTATCAGATAAAATTATTAATTGGTTATAATTACAAAATTTTATTGCTATTATATGGCAAAAAGATCCAATAATTTAAATTATATTATTGAATATTAAAGTACGTAACATACATTTGTATGGAACTTTCCAATCTAAATAAACAGTCCTCTCAAAGTGCTATATGCTCTTTAGTATTTTGAAAACATCTTAAAGATTATCATTTTATAAGTTAAATAATACGTAAAAATTATTGTTTGGTGATAACCTTAATTCAATTCGATAATTATTCAAGAATACCCAAAGAGAATTGTAAACAAAAACAGTATTATAGAGCTGAAAATAGGGGCTCAGCCGAAGACAATGGCCATTGTTTCCGTTGCCAATGCCGAGGTAATTATTCTCAAGTAGGTGCAGTTCTTATAAGTGTCCAAAGGCCTTAAAGTCCTTACAAAGCAGTCACTCCCTTCAATCATAAAACTTTGCAAAGCTCAAGTCTTTGAGGCTACCTTACACTGAATTGGGCTTCAAATGTTTCCAAAGAGCCAATATTAATTTTTATTACATTAATGAGCTGGGTTTTTTTTATATATATATATATTCTTTTTTTTCAATTTATGCTAGGGATATTACAAATACTAATTTGTTTAATTAGTTTTATTTAATAAACTGTATTTTATTATTTACATGTACGATTGCTTCAAAAATTAAAATTCTCTCAGATTGAAAGATATGTGGGAGACGTTATTTGCTATTATCCTCTAGGAGATTGCTCCTTGTAGATTGTTTACTTTCTTTATAAATTGTATTAAGGATGATATATATGATGAAATATTTGTATCCACTTCAAGTAAGAGTTCATTGTCTAAATATAGGACTTAATAAAATATATCTTCGACATGCCACTACTTCATCAGTTTATAACAGAAAGAACCTTAATGTCTACATAAATTATAATTTATAATAAATAACCAAACATTTTTACTTTTACTATATTACTCTATAAAAATCTCAAAATACATGACCCACTCATAATCTCAACTAGACTGAATTTTCAAAATTTAATAAATGAAGAAATCTCAATCAAACTAATATGGGACATGCTGGGATTTATGGAAGTGAACTGGAAGACTGGAGCATTCACTGGTAACAAACAAAGAACCACCAGTTCACAAATTTATACCAGATGTTAATCCAGAAAACTACAATAAACGGAAAAGTACACATAATAAACTAACACTGGCCTTATGGCAGATTATTGGCCCACCAAATACCGTTTTAAACGTTTTTATCTCTCAGACAGCTTTGCCACTGCAACTGATGAACAGCACAAACATTACATATATATGTAACTCTAAACTTTTTGACAAGGAAAGATTTCAGTTAATCAACAAAATAATTCTACTTGGAAAAATCTAGCTAATTTTAGCAAAGAAATTAGTTCAAAGAGTTGATTATTAACAAACGAATAAACCTTCCGCCGTTAGTCGCGTGCCCAATATAGACAAGAGTTTTTTTTTGTTTTTTTTTTCCCAATTTAGATAAGAGTTGTCGCGTGGCAACTGTGGGGAGTTTTTACCTTTCTTCGATAAAAACAGCTCAAAATGTATTTTATTTCTGCTTTTAAGGGCATAAGAAATGTTTATTAATTCTACAATGATCTCAAAATCTCATAAAAACTTGAAAATTTAATAAGCTTTTGAATGATATGTTAAACGTAATGATTTTGTTTCAATTTCATGGAGAAATTTACTTTTTAAACATGGTGTTCTCATTTGGCATACAAATCAGTTACTAGTGTAAATAAAACTTTATGACAATCCCTTAATGGAAATGTGCACTTTAAACATAATAAACTCTTCATTGGATTAAAAAGCAAAGAAAAAAATTATTGTTTAATAGAAAATAAAGAAAAACTGTCAATAAAGTGACAACAGATCAGAGGATCTTCTGTTATTACATTTATTTATTTCTTATTATTATTTAGAATTTTTTTTTATTAAATTTTCAATTTAAGGTTTAAAACTCAATGATAATGAACATAGAACTCAATTTTACGGTTAGCTTCTGATTGCATATTGTGTTGAACAATACAACTTTTTGAGGTGAATTTTGTGGGCAGATGAGACTGTTCTTACAGGGGAAGGCTTTTCTACCTATCCATTTATATGGTTGGTTTATATTTGTATAGCTTTCGAATAATGTCAAGGAGCACCATGGTGTTGGAAAATCATATTTTGCCGAACTTGGGTAGAATATCGTGATGAAGTTGCGGTAGGTTATTTTGTAAAAAAATCTTAGTAATATCATCATTCCATCTGTTGAGCAAAGTATGATTTTCGACTACAATACAAACACTGTTCGACAGCAATACAAAGTTGTATAAACTAACGATACTCCACATGGAACAGTAGAAATGCCTTCCGCTGTAAAAACAGACTCATCTGTCCATAAAATACATCTCAAAAAGTGGTATTGTTTAATCCATCTGCATTCAGAGGCTAATAGCAAATTATGGTCTATGTTCATTATCATTGAGTTTTAAACCTTACATTGAAAAATTAATAAAATAATATCCTAAATTATAGTAATAAATAAATAAATGTAATAACATAAGATCCTCTTATCTGGTGTCGCTTTATTGACTGTTTTTCTTTATTTTCTAATAAACAATAATTTTTTTCTTTGCTTTTTAATCCAATGAAGAGTTTATTATGTTTGAAATTCATATTTTCATTAAGGGATAGTCATAATGTTTCATTTACACAAGTAACTGATTTGTATGCCAAATGTGAACACCATGTTTTTTCGATTTCAAAAGTACATTTCTCCATGAAATTGAAACAAAATCATTACGTTTAACATATCAGTCGAAAGCTTATTAAATTTCCAAGGTTTTGTGAGATTTGATGTTTTGTGAATAGTTTTTTCAAAAAACGGGGAGCGTTGAAGTAATATAAGATATTGCGACTTTCCCAAATAAGGTGAAGATCAAGCTGTTCTTTAGATACAAAGTTTGTAAAATTCAAGGTTACAGGTACTTCACTATTATAGAAAATTTAATGCTAAATCCGAAAATGTAGTCAAGATTTGAAAAATATTTAAGCAAAATGGAGATATTACAGCTTTTATAGAAAAAAAACGTGGTTTCCTCAAAAAAAAAAAGTCTTTTTTTATCATATATCTGCAACGGATTGGAATAGAAAGGTGAGATCTGCGGCATTTTGCTACATGTTTAAATAAGGTGAAGATCAAAAGCTGTTCTTTAGATACAAAGTTTGTAAAATTCAAGGTTACAGGTACTTCACTATATAGGAAAATTTAATGCTAAATCCGAAAATGTAGTCAAGATTTGAAAAATATTTAAGCAAAATGGAGATATTACAGCTTTTATAGAAAAAAAAAACGTGGTTTCCTCAAAAAAAAAAAGTCTTTTTTTATCATATATCTGCAACGGATTGGAATAGAAAGGTGAGATCTGCGGCATTTTGCTACATGTTTGATGTAGTCTCACCCAATTTATTTTTATACACTAAGAGATACTCACCCTATATATATATATATATATATAGGGGGGCGATATATATATATATATATATATATATTTTATTTATAAATTTATTTTTTTGAAAATTTAGATTTCCTTTTGATTTTTTTTATATCTGTTTTTCATGTTTTTTTTGTTAATTATTATCTAATTGGTGGTCATATAATTTATTAAATATCTATGATTTTTCACTACGAAATAATATGCTCTTATTGCCTAATATTGATAACATAAAAGAAAAAAAGTATTAGTGTAATAATGTCAGTACCACAATGCATAAACCTTTTAGATAGTTATATAATACTAACTAGATGGTTACTATCCTATTTTGCATTAATGTGGATTTTGTTATTCTTCCGAGGGAAACTGCAATGAGTACGGTTATAAGTCCATGTCATTAATACGAAGTACGTAGTACGCTTTTAATACATTCCAGGCAGTAGTAGTGGTACCTTGAGGCTTTTAGTGGCTTAGTGGGGCCAAAGCAGGGGGAGCAATTGTTTATCTCCTCTCATATCGATTCCAGGCTCCAGTCAGCTCTGGGGAACCGCTATACTGGAGGCTATACTAGCTCTTGATCAAATCATATATCTGTGTTTTTGTGTATTTGTAATACACACACACATATGTATATACGATTCCTCCGATTTCCGACAAAAGAATCGGTATCGAGAATCAGTAACTCAAAGTCGATTCTTAGGAACCGTTCGGAATTGCTATAGATGTTGGCTTTAATTTTCTTTAAAAATCAAGCACCACTATCAAAGCCATTCAATCCTTCATTTATCCGCTATTGGAAAATAAAATACTAAAATAATAAGTTCAAACTACCAAATGTGTATTATAAAAGAATAAAATAAATAACATTTAAAATTAATAATTTTATTGTCCTGAGTAATTATCTAATATGTTGTAGATATTGCTTGCTATTTGATGTTTCTTTTTTTTTTTTGTTTCTTAAATTGTTTCTGATTTAACAAAGAGAATCTATTGAAAAACAATTTTTATCGCTTTTCAAAAGATTCTGTTTGTTAAATTAGCTTTCAGAGGAATTATTTGTTTCATAGCAATTTATTTTTAAACGGATGTATCGATACCGAGAAACGAAAATCGATTTTTTAAATCGGTACCGTTGCACTGAGAAACAATAAATTTTGGTACCGACATATCAGATATATATACACACACATACACACACACACACATATATATATATATATATATATATATATATATATATATATTAAAAGTTAAGTATAAGTTTATCTGTTACGCATACAAACACTGTAAAATTATTATGTCTATGACTTCTTTCGGGTAAAAGCGTGGTTTTTGAATGGGCCATGAAAATAATAATCATGTAAAATTATTAAATAAGGAACAGTGTTGCACCTCGATAACAAGGAAGTGGAATCAACACAAAACTAAAAAATATGATGGTTTAATTAACACTTAAAATACCGGCAATTCATCTGTACATATTTTTAACACAATATATCTGTAAAAATGATAAGAAAGAAGTTGATATTAAAAAAATATCGTTGATAGATTTATGATTAAAAGTAGTAAAGTCAAGAAGGAAACTAATGAATGTAGTTTCTATGAATATCTGCTAAAAATTGCGAAAAGGATCGTTTGAACCGTCATGATAGCTTTATTGTTAAAGAAGGATTATAAAGTAATCTTAAAGTGTTGTTGGTTCTTGTTTTGAAAAAGACTGATTTTATGATTCATTATGATGATTGATTATAAGGCTTTTATAATGACTTATTTCATTTAATTAAATTTAGAATATGATGGTATATAATAAAAATAATTAAATATACAAAAATATTTTATCATTTGTTTCATCATTATTGTTTTCACTTAGTCCTTGAATCATTTGAATTTAAAGGAAGAATAACACAAATGAAGGCCAAAAAAATATTATATAAAGTCTAAAGTTTCTTAGCCGTTTAATTCAATTGTTAATTATAGCAAGTAAACTGGCTGAGTTTTTAGCACAAAAATATTTTTCTAAAATAAACTGAATAAATAATCCACAATCATACCAATTAAAACGGTTTAACCATATTACCGACATAAATGAATGAAAAAAAAAATAGTTTAAATGAAGCACCAATCCGGCCCCTGGGATGTAGACTTCGAAACAGCCTTAGATAGAGATGTCCCAACGACACCCTCCAACTCTCTCTTTATTATGAATAACAAACGCGGCGATCCGGCAATAAAACCAATCCCATCGACTCCATTAAATCAGCTTTCTAGCTTTAATTCCGCCTCGTAATCCTTTATATAAGCTGGAAACGATCCTCTAATGGTCCTCGGTTTCCCATTTATTTGAATGTATTTACCGTTGGGTCGTTGACCAATTCATTAAGGGAAATTGGAGTTGTGGCCTCACGAAAAATAAACTCTTGTTTAAACGGTCTTCTCCAAAAGCCGCATCGTTTTGTTGAAAAATTGTCATCTTTTCAAAGCAGGTTTGTAAGATTCGTTTCACTAAGTCGTTTTTGCTATAGATAAGTGAAAAATAATGAATGCAATTTATTATTTCTTCGTCAAAGTATTAAACACCAATTGAATACAATCCGTGGCTTCCATAAGGTTCAGAGAACACCTAATAATAAATTGTTTTTATTAGTGCCGAGAAGACGAGAAACAATTATTTAAATAGTACAGCGTTTCAGTCCTTGTTAGAGGTTCAGAATTATAAATTAGTAGATCAAAATTGGTGTTATATCTGGATTTACAAGATGAAAGCTGAAATTGTACTTGTTATAATATCGTTATAACAAATCAACTAGAAAAAATAAACAGATGCAGTACGCGTGGCGGTAAAGAAGAATCAATACAATTAGAATTGATAAATTAATATCCACTTCTATTGGAATTATTCTATTTGAAAACTAGTTTCGGACATTCATCTGTATTTCTAAAACATTCACAATTTTCATAACATCAATACTGTACAACACAGATTATAAATATTAATTTTTTTTTAAAATGTAAGACAAGAAATCAAGCATGTTGATATTTCCCTCCAGAGGAAAAAATAACAAGGATTTATAGATAATCCTAAATGGTCCGGTAGGTGGTTCAAAACCTTTTAGTCCCATTTGATAACAATTCTGATAGAAATAGAATATAATTCATTAATCGTAATGTAATTAAATTTTATTATTTTTTTATTTATCTTTTGATTACGAAACCTATATAGGCAAATTTGAAAACATTTGTTTAAGATGTTTTTTATATATTTTTTTACAATATTTTATGCGAATAATCAAACCAGAATGGAAAAGATCATATATAAAGTTATAATTAACGAGACGTCCTTGTACTCCATCTAGAAAATGAAGTGCTCATCGAAGCTGTGAGTTAAGTCCCTATTATTGGCCGGGAGACAATGCGACTAACCCGTCATCTAGCGGCTCTTTGCAGAATTTATTGTCTCGCCTCTGTCTCTTTGTTCCCTATATGACTACTTCATTGTTCAAGAGTAGTTTCGTTTCGCTTGTGTACATCAAGTGATAATGCTTTTCCAAAAAGATCGGGCACTAGTAATCATTAACAACCGAATAAAACTATTCAATCACTATTTTTTTTATAACACTTTTCATTGAAAAAAACAATACAATCTGCCCTACTATAGTTGAAAGTTTTAACTTTTCTAAAAAGAAATACTTTTTTTCACACAAAAATCGCAATTTTAATTTTTTATTTGTGGTATGATTTAAAGCAATGAAAGTGTAATTTAACTTTACCTCGCTCTCACAATTTAATTGTAGCATTCCTTACATATTTTATTTGGCTGATTTAACATTTAAATCTTACTACTCATAAGCGTTGGTAATTGATTGATTGTACTATTATTTTTCAATGAATTAAAACTCAAAATATATTTTTAAAAAAAATATTTCTAATAATTATAAACCCAAAATAATAAGCTGATGTAATAAAAGGGAAATATATATGAACTTATAATAATAAAAAAAATGGTTAATTAATGTTTCATATACGCAACAATAGACGTAATTTGTCATATAAATCATAACATTATGATAAATAGATTTAAATAATATGCACACGCACACACAAAAAAACTAAAAACAAATGAGTAATCTTAACGAGGACAAAAATAATAATAACAGTCGCAGTTTATTATGGATGCCCAATGATAAAGTTATTGTAATAATTAATATAGACGGGTGAAAGAGTAAAGTGCATTGATAAATAATAATATTTATTCCATTACCTAAATGCTACTAATTTATACTGAATTGGTTTGCACATTAATTTGGTTAGAATCCAGTAAATAATTTTAGTCAATATGTATCAATCAATCAATAGATGGGGCTATTATGTCATTTAGGACAATAACTAGCATTAATATAACATTTATCACAAGTAGAAACATAGCACAATCAACATAAAAACTAATATTAAGATTTAAATTAAATAAAAAAAAAAAAAAAAAAAAAATTAAGATATGGATACATAATTAGGGATACAGTTTCAAAACAATGAAGGCTATGACATAAACTTAAGATCCTCCATAAATGAAGGAATTTAACAAGAACAAAATTAATTTACAATGATATAAAAATAAAATAAAATAGAAATAAGTTGACATTTTGAATGTATTATATCTTTTATGTATTCTGTAAATATTGTTTGACGATACGTATATTGTATTATTCGATGTGTTGCTTCCATTTCATATTAAAATCAGATTAATATGATTATTAATACGTTTTCCTCTTAATGATGTTTTCCTGTATACGTGTACTTTTTAACATTTTGAATGTATTATATCTTTTATGTATTCTGAAAATATTGTTTGACGATACGTATATTGTATTATTCGATGTGTTGCTTCCATTTCATATTAAAATCAGATTAATATGATTATTAATACGTTTTCCTCTTAATGATATTTTCCTGTATACGTGTACTTTTTAACATAATTTAATACCTGCGTGGAATATGTAACTAAATATACTGGTTTTGATGTAGTAATAGTCATCCAAATATTCTTATTTTTTCATAATTTTTGTTATTTCAGCGTTTTTTCATCATATTCAAAAATGAATCTATTTATTTAAAAAACCGGTTTAAAAATAATGAAAAAATCTATTAATTTTAATCCAGTCGGGTTCAAATCACTAGTTTAAATGATTTTAGTTTATTGACTAAATCCTCTCTTGGGCTACAAACTCTGTTCAAAAATCACTAAAGCTAGGAGAAAAATACCGTGAAGTGACCAAAATGGAGGATTTATGGTTGAATTTTGCTGAAAAGTGATTTTTTTCTAGGTTATGTCTACTCAAAACTTGAAAAAAAAAATCCAAAAAATGGAAATAATTTTTAGAAAACTTAAGATTGATAATTAAAAGGATTAAATTGATCAAGGTTACGAGACAAGCGTTTTTAGGCAAAAATCAGCTATCTTCAGAATAGCCTCTTCTCGAGGGGGGTCGATTTAAGAATGAAAAGGAAATTTTTTGTATTATGGCCCGCAAAGGTTTTTTTGAACATTTGAAAGCATTTTAGTTATGACATTTTTTTTATATCTCCTAAAACGTTTTGCGATTTGCACTTTGCCTAATTTAATAGCAGAGACCTCATGTCATATACTTACTTGCAAAGCAGTTACCTTTCAATGGCAATATTAATTTGTTAGGTGCTAGAATTTTTAAATAATCAGTAAAAATGTAACCTAGATAAAATGTGTTAAGGAGTTATGCTTATTTTTGTCAGTATAATAATGTCCACCGGATCTATCTTTCCTTTCATACCTCTGCTATTGGTTGCAGCTTATAGCAGCAACAAGGATTTCGTTGGCCACTTCCTCGCTGTTTTCCACAAGTTGAACAAGTGCTGGACTCCGGAGCGCAATAAAACCTCCCAGTGGGCAGATAATAGGAGAACTGGAGTATCCAGTAAGTGCGGCCTGGAGCCGGAACTAGCCCTGCTAATGACCTCCCGAATTGACCTCCCGATTACACCACTCGCCCGGTTACCTTCCGCGTTTCCTTCAAGTGCCAGTTTGTCTGTGGTCGTTAAGCCTGTGGAGTAGCGTTGTATTTTAGTAATTACTTGAAATTATTACGATATGTCACTGTATTGGCCCTTAGGAGACACCTATCCTTTCAAGATAATTTCAGGATATTCTAATTTTAAACTTTTACTAGTGTTACTAATGGGTAGTTTCTTTACAATTTATCGGCTCCCCACACATTTACTAGATTTAAAAATTGTATACAGTTGTAAATATCAATAAATAAATATTTAAAACATGTATTAAATTTTATTTAATTACATCTTATTGCGTTATAGAGGGAGGAATACTTTACCTTTGAAATGTGATGTTTTGACTTAATTGAGGAGTTTTCCTTATGGTTTGAAAGTACCACACCAGTATATCAAATCAGGCTGAAAATTACCTGAATGGATATGAAAAACAAAAAAATATGCACCAAATTTGTATAGTTGTTTTATTACAAGAGAACCATATTTATCAATAAAGTAGCTATTCAACATTTAGTAGTATTGATGAAAAACGCAGCAAGTATACAGGTATACAAAAAGAAAATCAACGGTTTTATTTGATACTTGCATCCCCCGCTCTCACAATTTTCATTTGTTTATCGATAAAATTTTTGTACTGAAATTTAGAATTGAGCATTATTACATGGACAAAGACTATTAAGAAACTCTTGCGATTAATGGACCGCATTATCAGTGCTTACAACTAAAGGCCCATGGATCATATTTTTACACATAATATTAAAATGAAAAGGGATTGACATTTAGATTTGGCAATCGTTCTTAATTTGGAGGAAATAATTTTATTGAATTCATATGGTTGAATTTTATTTTCTATCCATAGAAGTATATGACAGTTTGGCAAACCTCGTTTTTGCCACTCAAGACTATAAATTATTATTATAGACAATTTCATTATTGTAAGCCTTCCTAGAACTGTGAAGAAGATGTAAGCAGTTAAAATTTCGTACAGTTGGGCCTATTAGTTTTACCATTGAGAACTGTTGCAGAAAGGTAAAAACCACATATCGTTCAATTTTTAAACTGCATTGGGATCCAAATGTCACCGAATAATTGTAACTTCTCTCGAATCGTGCTCGCCACCTATCAATGGATAATTAAACTTCACTGCGCACCACATATGTATCGCTTTTTTATGGCAATGTAATCGGAAATCTTTAAATTTTATTATTGCTAAACCTTCCTTGAACCATGGAGATGATGTAGTTAAAATTTGGTACAGATTGGTTCAGTAGTTTTCGCGGTTAGTGATTATAAACGAAAATTGGTTTGTCCCTTTATATAATAGTATTGATAGATTGATAATATGACCGTATGAATGTTTATAAATACATATCTACATTAACTCAATAAAATTTTATTTTCAAAAAGAATATGTATTTATCACTTCATCCGAGACAACATCCATTATTGGTTGTTCAAACAAAAATCTTGGGTTGTTGATTTTTTTTTTGGGGGAGGGGGGGAGGCTTAACGTGTTTATGCACTCCAACTATTACAGGAAGGACGGGTCAACCAACAAGTCGCCAACCTATTCTAGTCAGGGTGGGTAGGTCAAGATTCTATTCGTAAGACGCGAGAAATACATTTTACCCGGCTAGGTGGGATTGAACTCATGATCTCCGGTACAGATCGCGTCATGACCCAGGGTTGTTAATTTAGAAGGAATAAATAATAATATTTTAGAAATATTTATAAAGCACCTCTCAATTATAACTTACTTTTAAAAAAATGATAAATAAAAAAATAATAATGATAATAATAATGTTCGGAAATTTTTAAACCTATGAAGAGAGGAAAAAAAAAAAAGTAAACCTAAGCTGAAGTTGGCTGGACTTGTCCCCCACCTCAGGTCAGAAACCGCAAAAAGTAAGATAAAAAATAAAAAATAATAATAATAATAATAAGGCATTACAACACAGTAGTGAAGCTAGAATGGGCAAGTGAATGTCTGGCACTAAACTATAATTTAGATAAATTAGAAATACTAGAAAGGCAAATCATAAGGAAAATATTAGGCCCAAAAACACAGTAGAAGGTTGGAAATTTCGAAGTAATGCAGATGTAATGAGAAAAAGAAGATTGATGTTTTTTGGTCGCTTATATCGAATGCTTGCTGGTAGATTGACAAGTAAGATTTTCAGATATCTGTGGGGTAAGAAATCAACAACAAGCTGTGTCAATGAAGTAAAAAGGAATTTGGAAAAAAAACTATAAAAATAGAGGAAATAAATAATAGAGAAGACATTCGGTAAAAAGTATTGAAAATGGAAGGATTCCAGAGCAGGAAAGTGAAAAGGACTGTTACTAAATGGTATGAAGACAGAAAGAGGAAACATACTGGAAGAAGAGAAAAGAACAAAGGAAAATAATTAAAATTGGCACGTGGTCCTCTTCTAACCCATTCAAAAAATTAAAATAAATAAATGAAATAAAATAAAAGTGTGTACAATACTAAAAGTCATTTTGAATGACTAGCAATCTTGTCCGCCTCCAGTTTAATAGCATATGGTTCACTTAAGACCCTACGCTATAATTATAATATTAATTTTACTAAATTGATTAATTATTTTCACAAAATATTAAGCTTCTCTATAAAACGGATATACCCAAGCCCTATGGAATCAATATATTTAAAATACACTTTCCTACGTTATATTAATAGAATATAAATTTTCAGAAAGGGAAATGAAGGGTAAAAATAGGACGGCATTGAGGGATGAGTATCGGACAATGACCAGCCCACGTAGCGATAAAGCTTCCACTGAACCGAGTCTATCGGCGGTTGTGTTCACCGGGTGTAAAATGTTACTCTGACGTGGACCCATTGACTGCTGTAGGTGGCTGGTGTATTTTTAGGCAGCGAGCAGCGCTATCTAGTTCGCTGATCAAGAAGGAGGGTTAATTTTAGCATATGATTGACGTGGGGGTTGTAATAGTAATCTGATAGAGGGGAATAAAAGCGAACAATGCAAAATGTCATTTATAACCACTGCCCACCCTACATTTATAATCTTTTGAAATTCAAGTCTTCCGTCCACTCCCAATTCACAAAACGATCACGTTCCTCTGACCTATACTCCCCTTTCCATCGAACAACTTTATACCAATATTTCTTCCTATTCCGATCCTCTACCATCTGGAACACTCTTCGTCCTGAAATTAGAAATTCTCCTTCCTTAAGCTCATTCAAAACAATCATTTTCCAATCCCACTCATCCTTCTCACATCCCAGTCAAACGCCTACCAATATGAGTAATAACTAACATTTAATTTGGTCAAAATCAATAAATCCGATGCCGATGAATTAGTTAATAACTTTTTTAAATATAAATTCAAATTTGGTTTTACATGAATCAGTTATTTTTCCAATATAGAGAAGTAATTACTTCACCTTCTTTCTTTTTACATGACAATTGTGTACAGAATGGTACAAGTGTGTATATGAATGAGACGTTCCCGCGTTTCACATCTCCACACCTGTGCAATCACTGCAAACAAGATCTCGTCTTTCCGATCTCCATTCCACAGAAATACTGCATTCCAACATAAAGCAATAGTTTATTTTCTCATGATTATTTTTATTCTATTTAATTACTTCTTCTGGTGTTGGAATATTTTCTAAAAGATTCCTAAGCAATCTAGTTTACTATGAATTGTATTTACATGTCTCAGGTTCTTCATCTATAAATGGCTTTGTATGAAATGATATAAGCCAGACTGTTGTAATACATTTTTGTTATTCTTGGGGGACAATACGTCACAGAATAAAGATTATTTTTTTCATTTCGTTTCAAAACTGAGACAAAATGCATTAATTATTAAATTAATGGAATCTAGATTCAGAATCCTAGAGCAGAAGATGAAACTATGACTTAGGCACAGAAATACTTCGCAGAAAGGTAAAAGGAAGGCCATTTGAACTTGATTGTAGATTGAGAAAGAAGGAGATGATTGTCTACGGACAGAGAAAATTTGTTCAGGCTCCGTTACTGAGCATTCACACAGTTGTATAACTGTTTCATATGTATCGAAATAAATATACAAAAAAATAGTTTCAAAATCTATTTTATTGTATTGTTATACAACCATTGTATCAGGAGCGAAATATTTCTATCAAAGAAATCCAAAATTATGCTGCAATCTAGGAACTAAGATAAACAAAGCTGTCGGTCAAAACACCAAGACTCGCAAGAATTTACTTTTAGTTTAGTGAAAATGCTTACCTGGCTACATTATATGTAAAGCAACTTTAGTTTTGAAAAAAATATATACTAAATTAAGCTTAAAATTGAAACTCCGCAATGCTCCTTATTATGACACAAATATTCGCATTCACAATGATCTAAATGTCTCATATGTTGCTGAAACGAGATACCTGCTTCCATATCGATTCCCGATAACCTTCTGAGGAGTCTTAAAAGAAAATGATCAAGAGACCTTCTAATGTAAGAACTCTTGTCGAAGTGATACTAATAAGTAGTTCTTTAAAAGTGATTAGCGTGCCATTGTAATCATATTCCACACATTTAGTTAATATATTACATGTAGTTGGAGAATTGAGGATTTTTGAAGAGTTTTTGATTGTAAGGATTGAATGAGAAAAGAATTGGAAAGTTTAGCTGAACTCCAAAAGCTCATCTCCGTTTGTTCGAAAAGATTTAATTACTGTCACGTAAATGAGTCGAATCAGCAGTTAAATAAAAATAAATAATATTACAAATGCATTTATACATATATATATATATATATATATATATATATATATATATATATATATATATATATATATATATATATATATGTGTGTGTGTGTGTGTTTTTGTTAATGGGAGGAGGAAAATCTTGCATAAGACGAAGTGCGCCTTGCGAGAGACCACAACAGTGTGAGATTCTTAATCACTCAAAACCACCTCCCTATTCTTCATCACCACTCCGCGGAACTGCTGTCAAGCATTACTTCACGGGGGGTGGACTGGCTATGTGCCTACTTTATATTTTCTACTGCTAATTATTGAGGCATTAGGAGGCCTCGTCTTTCCCAGTCCT
This sequence comes from Euschistus heros, assembly GCA_003667255.2. Lineage (NCBI taxonomy): Eukaryota > Metazoa > Arthropoda > Insecta > Hemiptera > Pentatomidae > Euschistus > Euschistus heros. The sequence continues at coordinate 1,088,414 of RCWM02000335.1, read as the reverse complement.
GTTTACGTAGCTTTCTGCAGATGTAAGCTGCGTAATTTGCAACAGCATTCCAGTTTTCATCGGCAGAAGTCATCTGGCTAACCAGGTTTTCTGGCACCAACTGATGGCCCAGAGTTCTGGCTAGATCTTCTCTCTCTTTTGCAAATTTGGGGCAACAGAAGAATACATGATCTACAGTTTCTTCAAGGTTTGTGCAATTGGGGCAAGACGATTCATTGTCAAGATTGAACCGAAACAGATAGACCCTGAAACCCCCATGTCCAGTAAGCAATTGGGTGAGGTAATGATCAACCTCTCCATGTTTCCGGGCTATCCATGTCGCAATATCTGGTATCAAACGGTGGGTCCATCTTCCAGAAGATGATGAATCCCAGCGTCTTTGCCATCTTTGTAGAGTATTATTTCTCTCCTCCTTGGTGATTGAGGGCCAATAAACACCCGGTTCCTCTCGTTTTCGGCGATAGATCCGATTGCGTTCATCCGCTAGAAGGTCAATGGGCGGTATGTCAGCTATAACACACACTGCATCATATGAAACAGTGCGAAATGCTCTAGTGACACGAATGGCACTTCTTCGGTATACGCTATTGACCTTTCGGGCGTATGACTGCACTAGGAATGCGGTTGTCCAGATCGGTGCGGCGTATAAAAGAGCAGAGCTAGCCACACTAGCCAGAAGTTTTCTTCTGCTTTGTCTGGGGCCACACATATTCGGCATGATTCTAGCAAGTACATTCGTTACTTGGGCTGCTTTTTTGCTAATTATTTGCAGATGTTCATCAAACCTTAGTCAGGCGTCGATCTGCACCCCAAGATATCTAATAGATGGTTGAGAGGAAATATTATAATCTCCAACGGTCAGGGTGATTGTTTCTCTTACTTTCCTGCTTGTAACGAGAACTGCCTCGGTTTTATGATCAGCAAGCTGGAGACCTACTGATGAGAGCCACTGGCGTATTGTGGCTACAGCTGTGTTAGCACTGTAGACAATTTCCTCTAGCAGTTTTCCACAAGATATGATTGCAAGATCGTCCGCGAAACCCAAAATAACTTTCGCTACCTCCATGGGTAGTCTTAGCACTGCATCATACATCACATTCCACAAGACAGGCCCTAAAACGGAGCCCTGAGGAACGCCACTTGTGATTTTATAGGTTTTTAGTCCAGCATTAGTATCATACCTCAGTACTCTATCGGAGAAATAACTCTCGATAATACTCACAAGGTATTGTGGAACCTCCATCCTTCGCAATCCCTCCAGAATGCAATCCCATCTTGCTGAATTGAATGCATTCCTTATGTCTAACGTGATAATGGCGCAATACTTTTTTCCTCCTCTCCTCCATCTTTTTCCAGCGATAGCTTCTCGAGCAGATTTGACCACAAAATCGATTGCGTCGATCGTCGATCTCCCCTTTCTAAATCCGTACTGGTAATCAGATAGCCCTCTAGCTCCTTCACTGTAATCAGCTATTCTGCCACTCAGAACCCTTTCCAGTATCTTTCCCGCAGTGTCCAAAAGACAAATCGGGCGATAAGAAGTTGGATCGTTTGGTGGTCCTTTACCCTTTGGCAGAAGTACGAGGCGCTGCTTCTTCCACTGGGTTGGAAAGATTCCTTCACGGATACAAGTATTATATACCTCCAGGAAAAGTTCAGGCCTTGACTTGATTGCCACTTTCAAGGCAACATTTGGGATGTTATCCGGACCTGGCGCCTTTGAATCCTTTATTTTAATGCAAGCAAGCTCTAGTTCTTCCTGGGTTATTTCTTGCACTTCTTGATATAGAAGCTGGTTGCTATGAAAGACAACTTTTGGTCTGCTCGGAAATAAAGCCGCAACTATGTTTTCTAACAATTCCGGAGAGCTCGGTGGTGACAGACATGATATTTTTAGTCTGGCCATAACAGTTTTATAGGGTCTGAACCATGGATCTTCGTCCACTTCATCACACAACTTTTTCCAGCTGTTGCGCTTACTCTCCTTAATTGCTTTTACAAGGTTTCTTTTTGCATCCTTATACTCTTGCTTTCGGGACTCATACGTTTGGCGACCTCTTGCACGCTGAGCTGAACTCCTCGTGCGCAAGTATACTCGCCGAAGATTTGCTATATCCTCGTTCCACCAGTAAACTGCCATCAGCTGGTTTCTCTTGGATGTCTTTGTCATGGATGCATCACATGCCATAGCAATAGGCTCCATTAGTTGTGTGTGTGTATGTGTGTGTGTGTGTGTGTGTGTGTGTGTGTGTGTGTGTGTGTGTGTGTGTGTGTGTGTGTGTGTGTGTGTGTGTGTGTGTGTGTGTGTGTGTGTGCGTGCGTGCGTGCGTGTGTGCGCGCGTATGTATATGTATATATCGAAAGTACATATTTTTCTGTAAATATGATTATTTTCCTTATTTCCGCCTATAATCTTTATATTGTTGGGGCCAATAAAATAATGAAAGGTATTAAGAAATCACGATGCAAGTGCAAATAAAATTAAAATATATATATATATATATATATATATATATATATATATATATATATATATATATATATATATATATATATTTTGGTTAAGGAAAATACGGTATTTTATTTTTTTTGATAAATGTACTGTATAATTTTTACTCGATGTACTTCAGGGGGTAATTGCAGAAAAATATTTTTAAAACGATATAACGTTACAAAATAATTTAATCATAAGTTTAGCTACACAGGATTTAGTTGAATAAACATCACTGAATATATTAAGCGATGTGTTTGCAAAGGTATAAGTCAAAAATATATAGGAATTTCCTCTACCTTGAGGATTTATTCTGACACCCCTAAGTACAAAGAATGTCATCCTTCGCTTACGACTTAATAATCTCGTTATATTCACACCGGGAATGTGCTTCGGATCTTGGAGAATCTCTTTAGGAATTATAGGAATATTTGAGATATCTGTATGATGCCCGTGGGATGAAGCCATAGCGCTTATTCCCCCACCCCCCGCAAGTACAAATAAAATAGCTGATAAGACGATCAGTCTCCTTCCTTGCCCATAAATCCACGGGTCTCCCCCCCCCTCTCTAAATCCTTCCCCCACTTCTTCCCCATTCCCCAAGCGAACTCCCAATCCGACTCAACTGACGTCTAATTTATCCGCATTACGGACACTCTTTGCTATTTGTTTGGTTCTCCGGTTGTTTGGCCTATCTACTTTAAGTTGAAGAGAATACTTTACACAGTACGCTTCTAAAGTTAAACGCTGTTTATCATTGTTTTTTTTTAGATCTATATATTTATATATTAATATTCACAACTGTATACATCAAGCAGAGGTGCGGTAAAATGATTACAATGATATGCCAATAATTTGTAAAGAAACTAACCTATATTAGCACTTCAATAAAAGTTTTATATTAAAAGGTCTCTAGGTCATCTTTTTAGGAAGCTTAAAACGCTAGTCTCATCAATATTGGAATAGTTGAAATCGAGGAACAGTTTCGTCATTTTAGGATTGTATGTGGATTTCGAGTAAGATATTTGTTCAGATAAATATAGGAGTCATAGGTAGTGGATCAGTTCAATAGTGGTTAGTGGACTATTTTAAAGGATACTGCAGGTCAGGAAGTAGTAGGTTTACAATGTAGTGTAACGATGGTGTGGTGGGATTTGTTTGGATTAAATTATGTGAAAACAATGATTAACATTTAATGTAGTGGTCTTTTGTATTAAATTGGTAACTTTAAACACTTTTCAAATAGGATAAATATCTAATAAGATATTATTAATAAATATTGCAGCAATAGAAAACGACAAGATGTCGTATGTATCGTGTTGCCTAACATTCATATTAATTAATACAAAATAGGTTTATTGTTAAATACCCAAAATACTACAATACCAGGGCATTATAGCATTATAGTATTATACAAAGGATTAAACTGGTAGAAACATTGTCCTTTTAAAAAAGGAAAAGATTTAATACATTTTTAAAAAATACAACAATGGCGGACTATACTGCGACCGTTAATCGTCAGATTATGTTAAATCTCAAAATATTATCCCTGAGTGTGAAAAGGATTAAACGGGAAGAGATATTGTCCTTTTAAAAATTTAAACTTTATACTGGCAGATCTAAAACCAGTATCCTTTAATAGCATAATTAATATTAATATTAATTAGTTTCCAAGAAGTAATAAATTAATCAATATAAATTAAAATAATTTTATTTACATCTAAAAACATTGATGACAGAGAGACTATAAGATAGTATTAAGGCTTCCGAATAGTATAGGCAAAATTTAATTTTTTGTTCTCCTATTTTAAAGTCTTACACACCGAGGGGCAATAACGATTAGTGCTCTTATGCAAATATTCACCCTTTATTTCATATCAAATCAATGACTTAAATATGAGTCTACATCGATAAAGTTAAATGAAATTATGATACATCGTATGAAGTCATCTATATTACTTACTGCCCACATTTCTAGCAGATTGTAATAATTACTCAATAAATGTTTTAAAAAAAAATGACTCAAAAAGAGTAAAAAAAAAAAAGTATGTAACAAAAAAATTGGTACGAATTTACAACAAAAGTATGTGTGATTATGATATAATAAGTTAACACAAGTTAAGAAAAAATTAAATGAAAAGACATAAAGTAAAATGAGAAAGAATTCATACAGAATTAGTTATTATAAAATTATTTAAAAAAAAAAAAGTTTATATTTTTGTATATATATTTTTTTTTTTGGAACCTACCAGTTATTTTTTTAAAAGTTAATAACAATTTAAGTAGTTTAGTCTGCAGAGGAGTATGCTAGACGAATAAAAAAGAATAACAATAATTTCATAAATTTTATTTTATACTTTGCTTACATTTTTCAAACATCTTCTACATATAAAAACTCGTGAGAATATTCCATGGATTACCCCCTAAAACATTCCAAGGACTACAACCCATGAATTTGGGATGATATATAAGCCCTAGGATATAAATCAGAAGTTGGATTGGTTTCGCTATTATGACCTACATCCGTTTCTGATATTAGCGCATCGATTGTGCCAGGGGATGCCGAGGGAGTCGAGGGGGGTCCTACATGCAAATAATATTTATATCCCTCGAAATATGGCAACCCCTCCGATATTTAAATATTTATCGAATATCAATATTTGTTTTTGTCGGAAATATTCATTACAGTATATGAATTAAAAATTTAATCACACCAAAAGGAATAAATAAAATAATTATAAAAATTCGAATTGTATATTGGGAAGCACATCATGAATACCACAATGATATTTGGCTATACTAAAACCCGGAAAAGAACTTAGATGGGAGACCTTTTTGACTAGTTTTTACTTTGATTAATATATTAATATAAATGCACTTATTTTATGAATAGAAAAATGAGAAAAAAAAATTAACTGAATAAAGCCTAAATTTATAGTTATTGAAAATTTAATGGTGATAACTAAATCAATAATATTAAATTAAATATAATTTTTTTATAAAGAAAAAAGTGTTTTTGGATAATTTTTGTATTTGTTATAAAAATCTTGTGAATCCATAAACAGCTTTTAACGATTCTCAAGGCAAGGCACCCTAATTTATTAATGTTGAATCATTGAACGGGACACGAATAAAAATGCAGAGAATTCTTTTTATCGATCTGTTTACAAAAATGTTTCTGGCATGTTAATGTATTTATTTTAATAGTTGTTTTCATTGCATGTTTTATAATGTAAATATATATAATTTTTTTTTTTTTAATTTTTCTACAACGGCGGACATCATGAGCTAAAAAGCTACATCATGAGCTCGTACATCAAAACTTTCCCCTAACAAAATAATGTTATATAATGTTATCTCAGACAAATTTTACCAAAAGCTTTTTTAAGAACCATTTCGCTTGGATTTCACATGGATTTGTCTCTTGGCCGGGAGTCTATTCTTTTTTGGTTTAAAGTTTTTTTTAATACTCATTTTGACTGGTTCTAGCTCGGTTGGTGTTGCTCGGAACGGATATTGTACTTTAGTTTTCTGATAAGAATTTTAATAGAGAATACTTTTGTTACACAATATTTGTTGCTGGAACTTTATGAGCTTCATTGGTTTGAAGCTCATAGAGTTTGTTTCGAATGAAAAACGTTACGTTTGAAACCGCTATTTCCTCTCAATTTGCTTATTTCAAATATTAATTGATTGATAATTTAATTTAATTATTAATTGGAGTAATTTTATCCTATTAATTTTAAAACGTAAATTGTGAAAATCAGTAGATTACAAATGGACATATGCATGATCTATTGTTTTTCCCATTCAGGGAGAACTTTTTGTTTTTAAATGTTATATTTACTATTAGTATGTTTTATTAGTTATATGTAAATGTTATAGAAATGGTCATTTGGCTTGGAGTCTTTGCTTTTTCGGTGTAACTTTTTTAAAATTTGTTTGGTTAAATAATTTAATAATTAAAAAGTTAAAAATTAAGATTTTTTTTTTTTTTATCTTTGTATGAAACTCTTCATTAAGAATGTTTCTTTAATAACCTATTTTTATATAATATATTTTATTTTTTACCTATGTTATTTATGAAAATACAATTTTTTATTCGTTTTTTATAACAGTATTCCGGACAAGAAATACTTAAATATTAATCTAAGTGTAACTGTTCTCCAGAAACATTAACGTAATCCTGTAGGAACATTGTGTATCAGAATTGTTTTAATTTTCTATTGTATTCTAAATTTGAAAGAAATTATGCTATAATTTATTTATTCGAAGAGTTGCACTTAAACTGCAAAGGTGTATTTTTTTAATAACAGGGTGACTCCAACACTAATTCGATAAATGATCTCTGCCCTGATCTATAATATGGATTGATGCTAATATATATAATAGGTGAGGATGGAGGAGCACGCATAACTGATGAGTCGTATTTGAAAGGGAAAACGCTAATGAGAGGGTTTGCAAGTCAACTGCCGCTAATTGGTATCATTACTGGCCCAAACCCAGCACCTAGAGTCCTTCATCCGTTCACTGCCTGGATATAGTCCTGGGAATGGAGTCTAGGATTGCCTAAAAAATAACATGGTCGTATAAGTATATTTGTCAAATCAAATTATAACTATATACCCATGTAGATTGTTAAAATATATCTAAAACATCTTAGTATTAGTAACATACATATTCGAATTTACGGTTTAAAAGCAACAAACCTATGGTATCAGAGTTTATCAATATACCTTATTTATAAATTTTTTCCGAATTTAAAAGAGATATAATTTTTTTTTGTTTTATAATTATTTATAAAATAATTACATATGTTATATACTATTTATTTCGAAACATCTGCAGACACAATTGAAATGCAGACTTATACGTTTTTTTGTTTATTATATAGAAATTTACAACTGTATTAGAAAACATACCTAGTAAATATGCTATATACATGATGTTAGGGCACCGTAAGGGTAACAGAAGTTACACCCTTGAACAGCTTTTTTTTCCCTTGCGTACTAACTCTGGAACGCTGGTTCTGAAAGTTAAAGGTTCACTAGACCAATAATTAGTCAATAAAAAAAAACATTGAATGCCTTTTTTTTTTTTTTTTTCCCTTTTGAAGCATTTATTTATTAATAGACAATAGTAATATAATTCATTCAATTTCTCTCATATATCACTCACAATTCCATTTACAATTGTGTTTATATATTTAAAAAAAATAATAATATATATCTGCCGTAATGTTCAAAAAAGAAAAATAATAAAACAAACAGAACTCTGATTTAACAAAACAAAAAATTCAAAAAAAAAAAAAAAATCAACTGCTAATATATATAAATATTTGAAACTAATATTTATCTTTACGACAAAATTACAAAATATAAATAAGTCTAAACCTTTATACTGAAGCAAACATATTCAAAAAAAATAAACTATATATATATATATATATATATATATATATATATATATATATATATATATATATATATATATATATATATATATATATATTTCTTGCACAATTCCATTATAAATACCCTGTGAAAAATTTCATCCTTTCGGTCCTGTTAATTACTAAATTTGATTCTTTTCGCCTTGGCCGGCCGCATACGAACTGCTTGACGATGGTCGTGGTCAAGGAGTCCTAGACGAAAAAAAATAAAGTCCTGAGTTGAGATAAAAAAACAATATAGGAGCTATACGGCCTACCAATTGCCGATAACCGAAAGTTCGGGTATATCTTTCGGAAATTTAATCGTAATAGTTACGATTAATGATAAAAAGGAACAATGTTCTGGCGAGCCGCACAATTAACAAAAAAACATCGTCCGTGTTACATGACGCTCACTGGTCAACAACTGGCCACCAACTACTCCTTAATACTACGTCCTAATACGTGATTGTATCAAATGAAAACAAATAGCTGTTATAAACATTTAATATAAAATATAACAATATTTTGTTATTAACATTTTAACTAGATTATTTTTCCAAAAATATGAAATTGAGAACAAAAGTTTTAAAATAATTTAATTTAACCAAATTATCAGGAATTGTTTTAAATATAACATGAACGGCTGAAACACATGAGATATAATGACATGAATAAAACTAGTAGAGGAACTACCCAATGGTAGTACTCTAATGAAATATTTACAAAAGAAGAAGATCCCGAGGCCATCTTCTTTTCAGACGCCTCGGAGGAATGGAATTGCCAGGAATGGGAAGCAAGTTGCGCACCACTTGGATTTGGATGAGTAATGAGTTTATTATGAAAGGAAAGGTATCTGGTTCGAGCCAAATCAGCAACATATAGGATATTAAGGTCATTGTGTATCAGTTATTTGTGACAAAGTAAGGAGCATTGGGTGCGGGAAGAATTCGATGGTTTGGTGGATCCCCATATATCTATACCATAAGTCAAAATAGGTCTGATAATCGTCATATAGATGAGTTTTTTGTATTGAACTGGAAGATTTCAACGTTTGTCAAGTAAGTGTTGTAGCAGTCGAAATGCAGACTAGATTAAAATATTTCTTAAGTGATTGAAAAACATATTCTAAACAATGACTTTATTTAATATTTTTTATTTTTGATAAACAATCTATTTATTGATATTTACAACTCTATACAATATATACAAGAAGTAAATTTGAGGAAAATGATTGCGATATGTCAATAACTTGTGAAGGTTTATTCATTAGTTAAACTTCAATACTAGATTACAAGGTCTATACGCCATCTTCTTTTCAGACTCCTCTGGCTGTTATCGGGAATCGAGTTAGAAGGAAGCTGAGATAAGGGTGGATTTGAATTATTATGGAGTTTACTATAAAAGGATGGGTATCTGGTTCGGGCCAAATTAGCAATGTATGGAACATTATGATCTTTATGGATAAGTTAGTTTGTGACATAATAAGGGACATTTTTAAATTTTTATTTATTTTAATTGTAAATATTGTATGCAAAAATTCTTCGTCATCCTTATTATCCATTGCCCTATAGAGAGGCAGCTTGTAATATTTATTTAATAAAACAATTAAAACCAAAAAATTGCATTGAGGAATTTACGAAGGAATGTGGATTTTAATTTTTGGTTACGAGAATTGGAAGGTTTAGTGGAGTGCCAAAGCATGACTCCGTATGTCCAAACGGGTCTAATAACTACCATTTAAATAGAGCTTTGGTTATCCATTGGAAGCTTCGAAAGTTTGTCTAGTAATTGTTGAAGTGGTCTGTAACAACGAGTTTCTTGTCGTTTTCTTGAATTTTATAAATTTTTTACTTTTCATATATTACGTTTATAGGAAGCATTTTAAGGCAAGAATTCGCTTTATAAACCAAACACAACCAAAAAGGTAAAAACCAAAACAAAACAACAACCTTGTTTATGCTGAGAATAAATTTAAACTCAAGGTCCTAATCCATGTTTATTTTCAATTTACTTTTATATTTTTGAAGGAGAATGAATTCAATTTACATTTTCACATTAAAGAGAGAGTCTTGATATTTTAAAATACACTGTGTGGGCTCTCAGTAAAGGAAAATCGAGCTAGAATGAATAAAAGACTTGATAAGAGCTTGGGTGACATAAAGGAAACCCATGGAATTAAAAAGTTTTTCAATGAAGGTTCAGTGAATTATATCAAAATAAAAAAAAGAGAGACCTGCATAGCTTTCAGGTCATGTGATATCCATCATTTTGAGGGAATTTAAAAGAATCGAAGCTTTTTCCGTTATCGTGGGGAGATTTATCTCAAAGGTGTTATGTTAGTATAGTACTAAAGTGATCTGAACCAGCTATAGTCAAAATATCGGTAAATTGTTTTATTACGACGCCATAACATTCTTTTTTTTTATTATCATCATATTTACTTGATGTATTATATTTGTATGCACAGTTGCAAATTTCAATAAATGAGTAAAAAAAAAACTTTTTTTTTAAAACTACTTGTAACTCTTCTGGTGTTATGAATGATTCTAGGCCCCCCCAACAATCTTCCTCCAAACGATGGGGGTCCTTTAGGATTCATCCGATATACATGACCCAACCATTTTATTCTTCTATTTTCGATACAAGAAACTACATCAGGTTCTTTGAATAGGTTCTTCAGTAGATTATTTGTTTCTTCTTCGGTGGGGCCATATATTCTTTACGGTATCTTTCTATCCCACGTGTTTAGATGTATTTCATAGTACTTGCTTAATGTCCCATTTTTTATCTAATTGTTTATTATTAAATATGTTAATTATAAGTTAAAAAAAATATTAGCTACGCTTACTTGAAATATGGTTTTTAATTACAACTATTTCAAAAAAAGTAAGCAAAGTGTTTCTTGTTTTGCAGGTTGTTTCTTTTTTTTTTTTTTTACTTTATTTATTGTTTTTACATCGTCAAGTAGAGCTTTCAATTTAAAACGTTTTATTTCAATGTAATAATAAGTTCTTATTTTTAAATATCATTTGTCTAAAGTGTAAGTAGCTAAGACACTAAACTTCCAAACTCTCTATCCCGATTTCGATTCCGGTTGAAGGTAGAAAATTACATTCTGTTATTTGAGCTGTGGATGGTTCGATCGAGTGGGTACCCTTAATTGGGGAAAACAGACTGATATCGGTTAAATATCTTCCTATCACAACTACGAAACAGTACATACATACCTAATACTGAACCCATGATGCTTCATAGGTTGTAGTAGTAGTAATTTTTTTTTACTGATTTAAAAAATATTTCCATTTTTCTATTCGGCCTATAATTTTTTCTCAGGGCAGTATTATATTTTATGTAATTTATATTTTTTTTTTCTAATTTCCTCTGTAAATCGTAATAAAATCATTTTAGGTATATTCATTGTATTTATTTATACATACATTATATTATTCTTAGAGAAAAACGTCCCAGAATTAAGTTTATTTTCTGTTTCTATTCCTATTTAGGCGATGCAGCGGTAACAAATCTAAATGATACGAATAAAAACTGTAAACTCTCAAAAGTGTCACTGTATGTCCTTTATTAAAAAGATATACACATAAGTATGCTCAGTTTTGAAAATTATATCGTTTTAATAATATATTATGGGAGTTTTAATTTTTTAAAAACCATCGTCTAAATGTAAGATGACAGACTTTCAAAGTTGTGTTTTTATAATTTAGTCAAGCTCTCTTCAAGTAGAAATGCTAATTCAAAGTATAATTGGTATTTACAACTAAAACAATCACTGGCTAAAATCTAAAGGGGGGATAGTATTTGAATCTAATATATTAATACTAATTCTCTTTTATTAGGTATTTTTATTATTTATATTGAAACAAAATTATTTCCTTCTTATTTTTTGTATTTAATTCTTAGTTATATTTAAAGTTCTTAGGTATATTATTTGAATTATTATCTGTTTAGTATTATTATGTACATAGTATCTGAAGTTTTATTAATATTTGTATTATATTTTATTCTACATAATAAATAGCCGAACATCTTTTTATAGTGCATGGCGCTGCTTACAAATAAATAAAATATATATACATACATATATATATATATATATATATATATATATATATATATATATATATATATATATATATATATATATGGGAGCGTAGTATTAAAAAAAAATCGTTTACTTGATATATTTTGTTATGATATTGATATAAACTAGAAGGACGCAACTAGAAAAAAATAAAAGCATTACATTTTCATTATAATACGACTAAGGGACACAAGATTCATAAAAAAAAACAAAATAATAATAAAAAAATAAAATGGAGGATTAAAGAAGACTAGAACCGACGAGGTGAGAGACGGGTCAAATTAGAGAGCCAGGAGGCCATTAATTTGAATTTAGCATCATAACTTTCCAAACGACGCTCAACTTTTCCTCGCTGAAAGGACCTTGTGAAATATGCCGCCTTGGAAATTCGAACATTGCTGAGGAAGCACAAACTTATAATTTCGAGCTTCCCTTTTGTCTTCCCCCCTAAATAATTGTCCACTTTATTAAATAACTCACAAATAAAAGGGTCTTCAAGTTCGTTGTCTTACTAGAAGTGAAGTACCTGCCAACCATCAGAAATTGTGAAATTGTTGAGAACTGTTTGTAGTGGTACATTCAGCCTTCAGTGGTTCCTTGTATTTAATATTGAGAGAGTATTGTTGAAATCTGGAATCTCATTTGCTCCTTGTAAGCAGGGAGCCTGATTACGTTCCCTCAACCAATTATCAGAATAACCCTTACCAATTATAATAAGTGGATATATTTTTTAAACCAAACAAATAAATGAAAGAGTTAGCGCACCCGAAGGTTCAATACTCAACCATTGAAAACCTCTTCCCACCCCATCAAAACCCAAATGTCCAAAATCATCCTTGACGCAATTCTTCAACGTTTCGGTCCATCCCTTAGTCCTTTTATAAACGGTGATAGATAGTTGCTTATATTTTTTTGTACAATATATATCCCAGACAGCTCAAATCTGATTAATTTTTTTTGAATTTCTGTCATTCCACCTTCTTTACTTTTTGCTCTGGTTAGTGGTTACAAACCACTTTGTAATCCAGGAAAAGAAAAAAAAAATCTTGAATTTAACATGGTTAAATATTAGAATATTATGAATAACATATTAAACGTTCTCACCACAGTGAGAGAGAGGGAGATAGAGCACAGTAAGCAATAAGCTGTTCTAAAAAATCTTTTTACCTTTTTCTTTTTTAATATTTGATTAAATTAAATAATTTAAAAATATATATTCGATAGCAAGAGAGATAGATGTAATCGATCTAACAAACTTCTTCCTAAAATAAAAAAATAAATACAAATAATTTAACCCAATTACCTTCAATTATGTGTAACATAATATTCTATGTGAAGTACATTTTGCTTCAGTTAATAGCTTCAGAGATGATTATTCATATATGCCGGAAATTTGGCAATATAATAAAATTTGGTTCATTTATAATTGGGATGTGTCGATTCCAAATGTTGATTCCATCGATTCTTGAGATAAAAATCTGCATCGAAAATCGAAGATCCAAAGTCGATATCCATTGGTTTTAAATATAGTTGTACGATACCTAATTATGTAATAATCTTAAATACAGAATTTTAAACAATTATCTTTAACTATTCAAGTATTCTGACTGAAATATTTGAAAATATTTGCTAACGGAAAAAAAAAAAAAAAAAAAAAAAAAAAAAAAAAAAAAAAAAAAAAAATTACGATTTTTTAAACTTCGGAAACAAGCACTAACGAACTAAAAGCAGAAATACGGCAGTTTTATTATACTCGTTTAATGTTCCTAAAGAATTTTATTAAACCAGAATAATGTTTTTTTTTTATTGTCTGATTTATTATTTAGACTAATATATTATACTTTTGTAGATAATAAATAATATTTGTAGTTCACTAATTTATTTCTTGAATGATTATTACTCATCTCCAATGATAGTCTATAACTATCTATCGATATATCGATGAGATAATGAATTCTCATATATATTATGACATTTTTTTTTAAGCGAGGCATCGGTAACGAGATAACACCCTTTATACGAGGGTGTTATATATATATATATATATATATATATATATATATATATATATATATATATATATATATATATATATATATATGTTGTGCTCGGCTGTAAATATCATTAAATAAAATTTAAAAAAAAACACTAAGGTTCTTCTACTTTTCCATTCCACTCCTTAACAAATATATTAACATTATTTTACATGTTTAGGGAAAAATTTGTTTCCCACCCTCAGCTTTAACCTCAATAAGAATTCAAATATTTACAGTGCTTTCACAGTCAGTCCATCCAATCCAAAGTAGTTCGTATTATTATAAATGTCCCATATTATGTCTATAAAAAAGCCCTACACAATGATCTTAAAATACCTTTTGTACTTGACCTGATATTTCTTAAATACTCTAAATTCCATGAAAACCATTCCCCTCTGGCCCATTCGTTCTCTAGTTCCACGCATCCTTATAACCCACCTCTCAGACTAAAACTGCAATGGCTCCGTGACTTGTTGTAAATATTTATTATTAAAGTTCTGGCAATGGCCAGCTTCTCTGCTTAAGTCCTGTGAGGCTGTATAATTACGCTCTCACTTTCAGTCTCTACTAGATTCTGCTAGTGTTTCCAAATGCTATAATTGTAAAAGTTTTATATTCAGTATTATTAGAACTATGCCATTGTTAAAATGTTTTTTAACAAGGACGTAGTTCTAATAGTATAAAATAAGGATATATGGAAAAACTGTAAATAGTTAAATTGATTTTGAGGTTTATCCTGAAGATGGAAAACTTATTTTTACCGAAACATGCAAGGTAATGTTAAATATATTCGTTGGGGAGTGGAATGTCAGGGTGAATTATTATCAACAATACATCCTTCAACATAATTGTAATTAAAAAAGTTTTCTAGATGTTGGAGAACAACCGTAAAATAAATAAAAGCCTTCCCCTCTTTTTAATATATTGTTCAGAACACTCCGGAAATTAATATTACTAAAATACACAGCTTATTGATTTTCTTTTACTTTTGTTATTGATTTTATTTTGTTCCCTAAGCTATTCGATGACTGTATTGTATTATTTATTCTTTAACAATAGATTATTTATATACTTTTATTGTCATTTATCGTATCCATGGATATACGATAGATGACAAGAAAATTGCTTATGTGCTAATGTTAGAAAGAGATCAATAAAAGTTTAAACCTATAATAATTATTCAATCCAAGCAAATCGAGAATGAATTAAATCTCTTATGGTTTCATTATATACAAACAAACTCTAGTATTATGATATATGAAAATTTTCAATACATCGTTGGCCTTACTGGCAATAATAAAATAGGAATACATAAAAATAACGAGTAAGTCATTGAAAATGGAAAATAAAGCATTCATATATTCTACAAATAATAAAATGGGAAACGGAAAGAAGACAAAAACAGATAAAAATATTTCGAAAATAAAAAAATATAAATTAAACAATAAAATATATATGTGTATTGGTTTAATATAGAAATAAACACAAAAAGAATAAATATGACACGTGAGGAGCTCTGAAATAGACTGAGTGGACGGTCACAAAAATATTTGTTCAAGAGGAACTGGGTGTTCCGATATAAATAACTACAATATAAAAAGACAACAATGAGAATAGTATTACATTAGTAATAATAAAACCAATACCCTCACACTCCCGTTATTACATTTTTTTATTAAAACACCACAGAATCGATCCCTAAATAAAAAAAAAATTAAACCAGAAATAAATTATAGCTACATTTTTATCTAAGAGTATTTGTTAAAGATAATTTCTAGTTTAGATAACACCTAAAATTAATTTATTTATTACTGCAGTAATAATAATTATTACTGAATTAACTCTTCAATTTATTCGTTATTAAAAAAAAAGTGAATAATTCATTTACGTCCTGCTATTTAAATTATTATTGATAGTTTAAAAACTGCTGGAACCAAAAAAGTATTTTTAATAGTTAGTTATACCGAAAAAAGTAAATTGAATAACCAACCCAGCAAATCTCCTTTATCCTGTTCTCCTGTATCATATAATGGACTACCGCTAAATAATGTGTAACAAATAAGATACCTTGGATTTTATCTGGACAAAAGACTTACCTGGATCCCTCCTCATACAAGATTAAAAAGATAAGAAGCTGTATTTTGACTCCTCCTATATGACGATTATCAGACCTATTTTGACTTATGGTATAGAGTTATGGGGATCCACCAAACCATCGAATTCTTCCCGCATCCAATCACTCCAATCCAAAATCCTGCGAAAAATCCTTGATGGTCCTTACTTTGTCAAAAATGAACTGATCCACCATGGCTTTAATATCCCATATGTTGCTGATTTGGCACGAAGCCTATACCTTTCCTTTCATAATAAACTTACTCCTCATCCAAATCCAATTGTTCCACAACTTGCTCCTATTCCATTCCTGGCAAACCTCCGAGGCGTCTGAAAAGAAGATGGCCCCGGAATCTACTTATTTTGTAAATATTTCATTAGAGTACCACCATTGGGTAGCTTTTCTACAAGATTTAAGAATGCCATTAATATCTATGTTCTAACGGTAAATATTTTTAGAATATGTGCAGATTTATCAGAATTTCAAAGTTCTGCTCCGGTTGCAGCCAAATCATCGGTTTGTCATTCTTCTTCAGTATTCGAATTTATGTGGTTCGCTTAGTCAGGGTTCAGCTTGAATTTGCACTTTTCAAATTACTGTTCTAAAAAGTATTGGGTAGTGAAGGACGAAATCTAGTCGAATTTAGATTTACAACAAATCTTAAAGTTATGCGATCTGCTGGCATGGATTATACTGCCATTTCGAGCAGGGCTTATTTTGACTTCTTTTAAAAAGTACTTAAATTGTAAAATAAACTCAAAGGCTGTTTTGGATTAGGATCTGGCTATTCTTAGAATAATGAAGATTAATATTATATTAATCATAACCTTACATGGGCTTTAAGTTGTGCCATTGTGCCTCTAAAGCTACGCATATACGGGATAGAAAACTAGTTTATGGTTATTATTACAGTAATATTAAACTAGTATATAAGTTCACATGAGCTCTAGTTATAGTAAGCTATACGAAACGTTTTACTATCCTATATCAGAACTATACGCTATACAGAAATATTAGGTATTATACAGCTGGAGAAGGAAACAAAACTCAGTATCTCTACTATTATATAAAAGGACAAGCCATTTTTCGTTTGTGATTACAAACCGCGAAAACTACTGAACCAATCCGTACTAAATTTTAACATCATCATAGTTCCAAGAGGGTTTAGCAATAATAAAATCTACTATAAATTAAATTATTATTCAAAAAGCGATGATAATTCAATAGCAATGAAGTTTGAAAATTTACCGATAAGCTGCGAGCGCCATTCTGTATGAGAGGTTACAAAGGTATGGTGTTATGTAGAGCTTGAATTTGATAATAAACTTTACTTATATCTAAATGAATTATGGAAAAAGATAAATATGTGGTGCAGCATGTGAATCTCAGGGAAGTTTGAAAATCGGCCGATAAATGTTAAAACTATTAAACTCATCTGAACAAAATTTTAACTACGGTATTTCCATAGTTCAAGGAAGGTTTAGCAATAATAATAGTTTAAATGTACAATGTTAAGTGGTAAAAACGAGGTTTGCCACACAGTCGTAAACATTATCGGTTATAAATTATTTCTGCCGAATAAAAATCATTACTTAGTCAAAATTGCAATCCGTTGCTTTTTGATATTGTGTGTAAAAGTATGATCCATGGGGCTTTAGTTGCAATCAATGATAATGCAGTCCATTATCCGCAAGAGTAACTCAATAGTTTTTTTTTTTTTTTTTTTTTATAAATAAAAATTAAAACTTGGATGTCTAATTATGCTTTAACCTAATCTTTAAACAGCTAATTAGAGCTATTTTAACAAAAATAAAAATGACTGCTATGTGTGAAAATATCATTAAATAAATAATCCTCAGTTGCATACTTTTTTATCGTTGAAACAAATAAAACTTTAAATATTAGTTCAAATTTCAAATTTCTTTACTCATGAGATCGGGCGAAGGGGATGCTAGTATAGTATATTCGTCTAATCTAAGATTGCTATCAGAATTGTCACAGATATTCTAAACCTTTTCTTCTAACCCTGATTTTGTTGTTTAAGCCACTGCTAACCTCCTCCAGTTTACCTACCTGGTGCCAGGTCAACTATGAACTATTCCTTTTTGTTGGATAGCGAGTTGTCGTATAGTTTACAAAGAGTATATTCGTACAGGGATGTTTTATACTATACTAAAGCTAAAAATACTAAAGTTTAGTTCAACTATACCATTAGTTTTGGGTCGGCTTTGGAAAAGGGACCCCCAAGGGACTATCCCTAGCTAGTTTTCTATCCCCTGTGTACGTTGCTTAGTGGTATTTAAAATACAAAATAAACTAACTAATGTGACCTAATTATCATTCCTATTAATTTTTTTATCTTAAAAATTTGCTGTTTTTTATCTCTTCTTAAGTTCTAAAAAACAAAAAAACAAAAAAAAGTATCCTCAGAAGGATAATATCTTAATTTTGAATAAAAATGAATAATGAATAAGTTTTATTAATCCCATCTATTTGGGGGAATTGGACGGGAGGTAAGAAAAGAGGAGGGCCCGTTCTTTACAGCGACAGGGAAAAAAGCCATTGTCTTTCCTAATCGCTAGGGGGGAGGGGGGAGGGAGGGAGAGAGGTGGGAGCAACCAGATTTATTAAACTGGGACAACTTTCTTATCTCCGCCTTTTAGTTCAACACTAACTTTTGCATGTTTTAGATAGAGCAATTTTTTTTTTATTTCTTCCTCAGAGGCGAAAATATTACCGGCTCACTATTTTAGATCAAATGCATTCTATTTATATTATAATTTTTTTAATTGAAAAGTATTACAATCTGCCTCAGATAGGAGAATAAGTAAAATGGATGGCTTTAAGAATTCATTCACACAATATATACAATGAGAAATCAAAATTAAATTTTAAAAAATAAATAAAAAATTACCTCATAATATATAATTTAATAAATGAACTGAAAAAAATAAAGAATCTCAAATTATACAATATATGAAATGAAGACAAAAATACAACAATAATAATAGTAAATAACAAAAAAAAAGATTAAATTAAAAATTAAAAATGGAATCATACTTTATTTAGAATATACACTCCACTTATGGAAGGGCAGGCTAGGTCCAAAGAGATCCCAGCTCTTCTCGCTCAGGTGCGTCACTAGAGTAAAGAAAATCTGTGGAGGCTAAGTGAGGGTATACTTTAAATACGTCTTTAATATTCTTCAGTTATTTATAGTTTAGGCTGTTTGAGATATTATCAGACAAACAATAAAAGAAATTCATTGGCACAATAATAATCATAAATGACAATTAACGTAAATTATTTAATTCTTGTTTAATTTTAGAATACCAAAAAATACCTATTGTCCACGATCTAATCGCTAAATTCTACAAATTTCATCAAAATTATTCCTCACATCATAATTCTCTGAATGAGCCCATATCCAGTTTTTATTATAACAATAACCCTCCTTGAAGGTTGATATGGCAGTGGGCCGAAACCTTTTCTAATATTTTTTTTTTTTTTTGTTGGAGTCTAGGATCTTCTTCAATGTTAGCTATTTTACTGATACCAGGGAGGCAGCACAGGATATAATCTAGCCTCTTCATAAGTGGGGGGAGGGGAGGCAGGTTTGATTCTGGGGTTCCCAGAGAATTCTGTATTGCATTAACGGAACGCATGCACCTTAAATTTTATTTTGAAGTATTATTTTTATTACTCCATCATCAAGATTATTCATTTAGTTATTTATTAGGGTTACTAGTTATTAATTTGTTTTTGTTTAAGATCAAATCAAATGTATATGTGGAAACATTTTTATCTCTATAATTTATAGCCCTTAACTGACTCACATTACAATATTTACGGTAATATGATATAAAAATTGGAGTGTTATTTTATATATATGTGTATATATTTAAAAATTAACCAAAAAAATAGGGTGTAATACAGTTTGGTATTCATGTTAATATAATTAATATTAAAAAAAATATAATAGCACTGCATTTTTTTATTCAGCCAATTGAGAAATTTCCTCCATCCCTTTTGAAAAAAATAATCAAATATTAAAATATATCGGTATTTTTATATTCTTTTCACGTTCTAATTTTAAGAATTGTAATTTAATGTTAACGATAGTGAAATATTATGGACTACCCGGTAAAAAAGAAATAAAATAAAAAGAAGCTGTAAGACATATTACTTTTTGTGAGCCAAAATCACATAATCTGAATCCGGGAAATCTGCTTTATGCATGTCAGACTACTCCCATATCTATATTTCGTTTTAGAATAAAGAAGAATTGAAGTAAGGAAATAACTATTACATTATCCTATTTCTGTTTTAATATATATATTTTATATATGTAGAGTGTGAATTTAGATTAAAAAACCAAATATACGTCATAGAAATATATATATGTATATGTGTATATATATCCCTGATGAACCTGGTGGTGGTCTAATATACGAAACAAGCTAAGCGTGGAACATAACTCACACCTACATGTTCCTGATGTTTCGGGTCGTGCCCTCGGAAGTTATTACCTGAGAGCTCTAAGGCCACTGTCACCAACACATCAGCGAGTTCTCTTCCAAATTCTATGAATATCAAGTGGTCCATGCGTGTGGGAGTGTAGGAGTGGGGCAAAGTGACAACTATTTGTTAGCTAAATGTCTCAACTTGACTTTTGAATTGTTATGAAATATATTTTATTTATAAAAGGAATGTTAAATGATTATTTGTGAGTTACTAGTAAAAAAATAACTAAATGTGAAACTTTAAACATGTTTTCATGTCTTTATTTTAAGCACACAAGTTTATCCTTAAGGTTAAGTTATTCTATTACTAAAAATTAATTTATTCTATATTTTAATCAACATATAAATTAATGAAATATATATCTCCTAAGAATAACATAGGCGCTTAGATATGATTTGCCTTGAGTGAATGCACTATAGCGCTCTCACTCAGCCTCCACTGGGTTTTTTACTCCAGTGACGTAGCTGAGAGAGAAGAGCTGGGACCTCTCTATGCCTGGCTCTCTAGGCTGGGGGGTCCTTAGGATGAATGTGTTTTGTAAATAAAGTACGATTGTGTTTTTAACTTATAATTTAATTTTGTTTTATTTTTTGTTATTACTATTTATTTATTCAATATTTTATTTTTTTATTTTAGTATTTCATTTTATTTAAATGTATATTGTTTATGTATAGAAAGTTCTTTTCTGTTATCTTTTTATTTATTTTATTTTATATGTATATATTTTTATTTATTTCTATATATATATATATATTTTCCTCTTTGTACATAAAGTGAGAATGTAATCAATCATATGCCATCTATATTACTTATTGCCCACATTTGTGGCAGATTATAATAATTACTCAATAAAAGTTATAAAAAAAAAAAAAAATTACATTTTTATTACTTACTTGCAAGGACAAGTTATTTATTTAAAGGAAAAATATTTTATAACATAGTTTGGTATTTAATATTATTTCTTAGGGTGGTACCATTGGGTAATCCCTCGCCATGTTTCGGTCAAGTCATCACTCTGCATTGTAATCATGTCGACAGGATGTATTTTTGTAGTACAGTAGTAAATTTCTATTAATAAAATGACTATTTGTTAGCTCATATTATTTTTCACATACTGTGCTTTATGCAGTAAAGCCGCAGATGAGGATCAGGAACAAGAAAAATGACAGTTCGAGGTAATTTGTTTTGTAAAATTTTAGCTTAAAACTAATGCTCTCCAGATCACAAGTTGTACTATAAAGTTTTTAGATATATGGTTTTAAAATATAAAAAATAAAATCTAAAATAATTTTAGAAAAATAAGAAAAGCTCTCAGAACAATTCGATCATGAGGGGGAGTCCTTACGAGACCTTTGTCTTTGATGCTAAATTCTCTCAACCGAAATTGTTTGACCTGCCGTTGAAGGGTGCACTAACTTTCTATTTATCCAGACATCTGGACTTTCAGAGTCCGTTTTGACCGAGTTTAAATTCAAAAAACGAAATCAGGCGATATCCAAGCAGTAAGATGCTATAGAAATCAACAATTTTTTTTTTTTTTTTTTTTTTTTTTTTTTAAAAGAGGACTTTAAAGTGAAGACATCTATCCCAAGAAATAATCCGTTAAACGTAAACAGTTTAGTGGTGTGAGTTAGGTTAGAAGGGAAAATTTCCAAAAAAGTAGAAACTGAGATCTCAACACCACCTGTTAGCTTGTACAAAATACTTAGAATGGTCTCGTGGAGGGTATAAAGAGGATTGTCATATGTTTTGGAGTTCAAGAACCCGTTCTCAATGATAAAAAATATCAATTTTGTAATTTACATTTTCGATTTTTTTATAGCTATGGTTACCAATCATAAAATCCGATCTCAACATAGAATTCAAAAATCACATGGCCAGATGCTACGTATTTTCTATCCTGATGTATGGCTGTGAGAGTTGGACTCTCATCCCAGATACTGAGAAACATATTAAGGTCTTCGAAATATATGTGTACAGGAGGATACTAAAAATATCCTGGACCCGAAAAATAAAAAACCTGGAAGTCCTGAATAGAATGTGCAAGCATAAGAATTACTGTACACCATCAAGAACAGAAAACCCCAGTATTTTATGCAAATTATGAGAGGACAGAAGTATGAAAATTTAAGAATAATTAGTGAGGGAAAAATTCCTGGCAAGAGATCAATAGAAAGGCGGCAGAACTCTTGGCTGAAGGATCTTCGCCGTTCGTATGACTACACATCCTTAGACTTATTTCGTGCGGCCGTCTCCAAAACAAAAATAGCAATTTGGATAGCCAACCTTCGTTAGGAGAAGGCGTACTAAGAAGAAGGAAATGGTTACCGGACATTCTTCCTCCTTGAGTAACATCCTTCATTTAATAAAAACCTGAAATTTTTTTAGACAACCCAAATAATGAACTTCGGTCATACTTGGTTTCCATGTTATGTTTTTAATTTTTTTTTAACACATTTTATATAAGTTAAACAAAAGGTATTGTTGAGCCGAAAGGAGTTCTGGGACATTGTTGGAACAATGGCAAACCGCTGTGATGGAGCAACCCCCTACCCGCGGGAAAACAGTCGTAGCAGACTACGGCGACCTCAACATTACGGCGACCTGCAGTTGACGGCTGTAATCAACCACCGCACATCGCAACCCGTTCCATTTATGATCGCCATTTTCGGGAGAGAGCGGTTGACGAATTCTGTTTTCAATGCCTTTCCGATATAGCACGATTAATTTATTTATCCAAAAATAGATATATTTTTTTTTTAGTTTTTTTGTAAAATAAAGGATCAACTTATATACGGTATAGTAATATTTAATCTCAACTAAAAGGTGATTTCCATAATCTATCAAAAACATAATATATCTTTAAGTATTCTTTTTTTTCTTTAACAATTTTTCAAATTTTAAATAGGTTGTTGAGTTGATCAGTAAAAATAAGAGCATTGTTGAGATAAATAAAACATTTTATTTTGCCAACGTATCGGCCATCATCAGAGTGGAAAAAAATTAATCTCCTTTGTTATTATTAAAAAAAAAGAAGTTAAAAACCTAAACGCAGCACTCCTCTCGAAAACTAATTGTTTTATAGCTTCCTTCAGTTCTCTTCGTGAATTAGAGTGCTATGATACCCTGCCAAGGAGAAAAGGAGCAACTCAAAAATTACGAAATAATTGCTTATTGGACTAGACTAGTAGAAAAGCTGTAAAACGTTTTATTACTGGTTTTCTGTGGATCGTTGAGTCGAAAATTTTACAATAAATCAAGTAGGTCCAATAAGTCATCACCTCTCAATTTTTGCGGTGTTGCTTTTCTATTTATGGAAAACAGTTTGTTTGTTTATTTGGGCTTAACGTTCTTATGTACTCCAACTGAGGCAGAAAGGTCGCGTTATCCTACAGGTTACTAATCATGGTATGAAGGTCAAGATTCATTTTAACCCCCCTAAATGGGATTCAAACCCACGACATTCCGTACCGAGTGCGCTGAGACCCTTGCCCCAACTCATTCGGCCATTGAGTCCCCATGGAAAACAGTTTCGAGAACAAAAGAGGTCAAGTTCATTAGGATTTGATCTATGTTCGAAAAATAAACTGGTTCTTTAACTAAATTTTTTTATTGATGACCTAATAAAAAATCTATAAGTCTTTCTTGTTATTCAACATCTGCAATGATGTAGTACGAATGTATAAATATTAATGCATAATCCATTATTATTATACTGGTCATTGTGAGAAATGAGAGGCGACATTAGATGATTAAACGATGACGGAATACAAAAGTAGTGGGCTATCATTACATAATATATTTAAATATTAAAGATACCATTGTTGTTGCTGTATGACGATACAACAATGATATTAGAGGCCACGAAGGATATTGTGCCGGGCCATCCATCACCCTAGCTAATGGATCGCGCACCTTCAATGCGCCTTACCGTTTCGTCCAAAGTGCCGCATTTATTCCCTTCTCTTTTGTTCCCCTTATCGATTCCCGCTTTTTTCCCTATCTTATTTTTTTTTTTTACCCCACCAACCCCCTAACCTATAGTACGAATAGCCTTCCAACAAGATGAATTCAACTTTTTATAACTTTAATTCTCGAGAGCCTACGCACTTGTGTGCCTTAAATCTTTGAATAGCTTTCTCCTTGATTAACTGCCAGTCCCTCAGCGGTCTGTGAAAAGCTCTTTCAACATTTTTTAATATTGTAAATTAAAGAGTCTGATTTGAGTAATGAGCACTCAGGAATTATTTATTTACCATTTCATAAATAATTTTATAAAATATTTTTGACCTTACAATAATAAAAATATCGATAGCAGCTGCAGAAGGCTAAAAGGATGTTTAATAAGGTTATTCAATCCACTTAATAAAGTTACCAATGGGACATAACACACTCATTAATGACATGAGCACTAATGACATACAAATAAATACTCGTAAGGAGAGTGAAAAGAAGCTGGATGAGAAATCAGATGAAATAAATAATTTTTTTTTTGACATGGATATGTCTTTTGGCTGTGGTCTATAGTTTTCTTATGTAACATTTTTTTCACCCTCAAAATATGTAACCTTTCTTAATACCCATAAATGTAACATTGTGACACGCTCTAGGTTCGTTGGTCTTGCTCGGATCTAAAATTTGACGACAGTTTCCTTTGCAGAACTAATAGATATATATGCAGTAGACTTAGATGGACTTATCCATGATCTTTTGTTTTTCCCAGTCAGCGATAAATTGAGTTTATTTGTTCCATGCCAGAAAGAGGTACTGTTGAGTGCTATTCTCCCTCACAGCTATAAGGTCTGAATTGTTACATTTAAATTCACTCATTGTTACATTTATAAGAGGTTTGAATTTAAAATGAAAGTGAAAAAAAAAATAAATAAAAATGTATACCAGAAGGAGGTATCATTGGGTCAATATCAGAACAATTTCAGATCCGTCCGTGGAGATTCTCCATATGTATTATTTTAAGCAACAAAACTCTAAAGAAAACTATTATTGAGCCAAGGCTGCGAATAAGTGTCTGAATTTACATATTACATTAAAAAATTCACTTCTCAAATAAAAGAACTCAACCCATCCTTTGAGAAATCTTTTATTATCTTCGCTTCCTCTTTATGGAATTCATTGCCCATCGCAATTCGAAAAAAAACTCCAATATTACTTCCTTTAAACATCACTTATTTCTTTACTTCCTTAATTTTCAATCTTCCGAGCAAATGTGAAACATGAATATTTATGTAATATACATTATAATAGTATACATAAGATGTATCCGTTCACAAAATTTCGAATTTATTTTCTAACTTATATTTTAATTATTAACGAATTTTTATTATTATCTATTATTATTATTTATTATAATTAATTATCAAAGCCAGACGATTGTTCTATGTACTGTAATCATATGTTGTTCTTAGGGGACAAGTAGTCCCAGAATAAAGTTCATTTTCTTCTTCTTTCTTCTTCTTAAAATTGATAGGATTGCACCTTTTAGGATAGGAAATCTACTATGTTACGACTATCTTAATACTATCCTGTAACTCTCATCGCCGTCATCTTATTTGATATGACAAAAAATTATGTCGAAACGAAATGACCAAGGATGTACTTCGACAGTTAACAATCGTTAGACTCTAGCAGAAAAATAGTATCCTTCAGTGGCTTTGGCAAGGAAGATATAACTTTTAAAAATATATAGATAAGAGTATCGTCTTGATTTTAAAAATAATCTCAGAGTTCTATACTCTATCAAATGCTTGGGCAATGTCTAGAAATAATAGAATTGGATATTCTAATAATCTGAAGACAATTTATGTTTTAATTTTTATTATTTATTATTTTTATCCAATTATATCAAATAATTATATATTTATATCCAATTTAATTATACAATTCGAATTATAAATAAAGTCATCAGTTACTAGAAGTATTCTCCATCAACGCTAAGGTAACAGAATCTTCTCTGAACATAGACGTTATGGTGATTTACCATAACGAACCAGTCTATCGTCTTTGTCGGTCCCTTTGAGATGGCGGTGGTGGTTTTGGACTACAACAGAAGCTCCAGAGGTTACTAATGACTCTATTATACTATCAAATGCCTCAAATAGGCCTAGTGCACGCTAGACTATCTCAAACCTCAACATTGGCAAAATAATATCAAAGGTAATCATAATGTATAACATATCTCCCTAAAAGACATTTAACGGCAAAGAGAAAAAAATAAATAAATATATATTATAATTTGCAGGGCATGATTATGCGAACAATATAGTCTCGAATCGTCGCCAATACAGATGTTTTTATTTACTGACTAAACCTCAAGAACCTTATTAAACATTTTTTTATTAATTTAAACCCGTCTAGGAGCTCTTATGACCAGCTCCTTTGGATGCCTTCTTTTGTTCCCAATACTTCCTGGGACCAGTCAATAGTTTTTTCCTTTTTCTCTTCCGTCATGGGTTTTCGACTAGTTTTAACTTTTGGTAGTGGGGACCAAGATTTCACCATACTTCTAAATTTCGACCGATCCTACCCATCAATGTCAGAAATTCAGTATTAAAGTCTTTTTGAACTTCAATAAGTCACAGACTTCGAGTCCTATAACTTTTAATTAGTGAGATCCTCTTACCAAAGCCTATTGCTGTCCATTCTCAGGAGGTGCCGATAGTAAACCAGCCGCCTACGTCGCATACTAGTGTTGGCTGTTTCTAATTGTCTGCACAATTCGTGATTCGCCTTTAGTCTGTAGGATCCATCTTTGAGAACTCTCAGTCCATGAATTTTCCTTAGAATACGTCTTTCGACTTTTTCGAGATCATCCAAGGGGTCTTTCTTGTCCATTAGTAAGGCTTCAGCTGGATATAAGAACAGGGGCCTACCTACAGTTTTGTTATGTTGAATTTTGGCTTTCTTCGAAAGGCACCTCTTATTGTATAGCGTATTAAACATCTAATAGTAACAGTCAAGAAATTATCCGTATTAACACATTGAGCCAATACTGTAAAATATATATAGTGGAGGAATAGGATTTTACGAAGAAATCAAGTCAACCCACGTTCCTGACGCAATCACAATGATGAATTAACTTCAGAAATCCAACGGAAAACTGGTGAAACGCCAACATAGTTGTTTTTATTTATTGACTGAACCTCAAGAACCTTACTAAGCGCGCGCGCGCACACACACATTATTATAATTATTATTTATTATTTTTTGGTTAATCCCAGTTAAGAGATCGTTGAAACTTTCTTCTATTTTCCCAAAATCTCTTCATGAATTCACTGTGTTTTTGTTTGCGCTTTTCAGTCCATGCTCTTCCAGTGTTAATCATATAATAGTTAAAATATGTTTGTTTAGACTGATACCCAATTATATCCTACATATACATTTTATCCAGTCAACCAACATAGCTCTTCAAAATTCAAAAAAGGTCACGAACCCGAGTGCCTTATTATATAGCTAGTTGAATAAACATTTAATGTTTTTACGTTATACAGGTGGTGGTGAAGGAGCAGCGGTGATGGGAAGCTCTTACGATTAACGACCGTTATTCACCCAGCTCTCGAAATGATTATTCCCATTTCCATTCCCATTTATGAATTCATTAGGGTTTGCCATTAAGTACAACTTAAAGTAAATTACTGGATGTCAAATGTAAATTACTTGGCTGATGACCGAGGGAGAGCTTTCGGAAGCAATTATTGTCACAGCTCCTAAAAGCGACATTAATTTAATTTTCTGCCAAGGGATCAAGTTCCCATACAGCTTTACACCATCCATCAGCTCTTGTAATTACGATTAATAACGCAGTTTATTTTTCTTTAATGTAGGAAAGATATTAATTCATGAAATGATACCTTGGTTATAAAATAATTCTTTATAATAATTATTAGAGTGAGTATAAACAAAATAAAAATCAAGATAGTAATTCATGACTAACTAAACCGACTAAAATATGTATAGTACTACTCAATTACATACATAGATACATAGATAGTGACTCTCATAGAATAGATACAAATTATTATATTATATAAGCAAAATTACTATATTACTTTTGTCATACCAACATTGTCTGCTACAAACTGTATCAAACTACCTTTAATTAGATCCAAGATAAATTCGTTTAATGACAATTTGTCGGGCCTGAAGACTAAATTAAAATGACAACTGCCTGCAAATATCTTTTGATATAGTAATTGTCTCAAAGACAAAAATAAAAATAACACATTCATTTCAGCAAGTTGGTGGGCAGTAAGCTGGCTATGTATGAATATATTTCGCGAAACTCTGTCGAGGCCTTGCTCCAAATACCAGTTTTTATTTTCACCCTGATATCCCTTAATAAAACCGGCAATATGAAGCGAATTCTTCCACGCTTCCCGAATTCCCAGTATCGTGCTGCGGGGGCTGGCCATGTGGCTGGGAAGGTCCATGCCTGGGAGCAGTTTGTTATTGGCGATGACTAGATAACCAGAACCAACCTTAACCAAACACAACTCCGGTGCACGCCAACCTTCTGTAATTATCTGCAGCGCTAACACTATCTCCTTTATTTACATTGTCATTTATAGAGCTCATGTTACCCATTAGCTGCTTGTAAGAACTAGTCACCTGGAAAAACAAGTTCGTCACTCATAATATTTACTGGCAAATCGAGTGGCAATATAAACTATATTGGTTTCCTCAAATAGTTTTCATGTTTTCTTTCAATTACCACTCTGTGTAATAAACCTGTTTATATTTAATACTTGTTAAAGCTGGATTATTTTTATTTATTTATTAATTTTTTTCTTTTTTATGTCATCTCCCAACATTTGTAATGAATACTTTGTAATAAACGCAATGTTGTAAATAGATATGGTTTAAGTTATGCATTATCTATGCACGAGTTACATATAAAACTATGACATATATTTTAAAAAACAAAAGAAAACATATGTTCGACGTTAGAGATAGTAAAACGGGTTCAGCCTTGTCTGAACGCCCCAATAAGTGGGCGGAATAGGTTCTTGATACTTCCCGGGCTGAGTGTAAATTGTACATATAGTATGAATGTATTTCTTGTATTTTAATTTTGGTCACTTAATTTTATTATTATTTCATTTTATTTTTAATGATTGTAAGTAAATATAAGTTTATTTTTATGATGATTATTTGTTTTATTTTCATCTTTTATTATTATTAATTGTGTGTTTATGATACGAACGAATACACCATTAGGTCAGTTACATATTGCCCTTAACTGAAGCACATTGCACATCTATTTCAATAAACGTTTTTCAATAATAATTTAAAAAAAAAAAAAAAAAAAAAAAAGACAGTTAAAAAGGGCAGTCTCAGCCAGATCTCATTCTAGGAAAGTTAGGACACTACCATCAGTTAGAAATAGACGCCATTCAAGTATTACACATTCTGTTTAACGTTACTTCAACCAAAAACTGTTTCTTGTTTCATGCATGAAATTTAATTCTTTATTAGTTTTAATTATAGAATATAATTTTAATTTATGTTAATAATTATAGGAGATATTTTTGTTTATATTTTTAGAAAAAAAAATAGAAGAAAAAGTAACATTTTTCTCACCGATTTGTTTTTTACTTTTTATGTATATATTTATATTATATGCACGATAGGGTATTTTATTGATGATAACTGATTAAGAATCAATAAAAATAAGAAGTGGTAATTAACGACTACAAATTCTATTAAGAGTAGCCAAAACTAAAATGGCAGAAATGAATTGAGCGGAATGAAGCATATTTCAATAAATTCAAATACAGTAAGACCTCCATAATCCGGCACGCTCGGAGGTCCGACAATGCCGGATTATTGAATATGCCGGATTATCAAGGTCTTCCTTTAAAATGGTTTAAACAGGGAATAAACTGTAAATAAACGCACATAAACTATATTTATATATATGTTATTGGGTTGTGCAACATTGGTAAAGAGTTAAACATTTCACTTGTCTAACAAACAACAAATTATCACATAGAAACATTTCAACACATAAAACAAAAACAGAACCAAAAGTTATGTTTCTTCAAAAAAAGATGTACATACAGTACTGTAGAATGCAATCAGATTCACTGCCTGCTGCTGGCACCGATGATGATGAGGGGTAGGAAATTGCAATGTTGCAGCACTTGCATCTAGGATCGTCTTTTTCTGAGCTCTTTGGAACATTGAAGGAATATCAACCTGCTTTTTTGATTGGTTTGAGAATTTTATAAAAATTGTTTAGAATGATGTGCAGATTCATTACTTCAGTAGCATCATAATGTTTACACGTTTCAGCAAACTTTACAAATTTATTCAATGCCTCCGAAGCATCAGCCCATGTCATGTTGGTTGGTGGCGTTGCTTCCTCCTCATCACTCTCGGTTTCTTGTGAATCCTCTGGGCTTTTTTATGATTGCCACATCACTAAGCTCCTCATCTGTAGGTTCATCTTTATCAATATCGATCCATTCGTAGAGTTCTTCTTCTGGAAGACCGCTCAGTGGATTTTTTGGAACAGAAGAAATGGCATTCACCGGTTGATGGGTCATCAACGTTTTCATCTTCCGAAGACGTTTTTCAAAATGTTTTGGCCATAGCTTGCGCCATGCCTAGTGCAATGTTGTGAGGTAGATTTTTACACACTGTTTTAGACGATGTGGAGCCAACAGATAGCCTAAATCACTCAATAATTACAAAAACTCTAATTTTTATTTTTCAAGATGATGGATGCCGGACTATCGGGTCTGCCGGACTATAGAGATCCGGATTATCGAGGTCTTACTGTATAACCTAATTATTTATGTAATGGTTTTATTTTAAAAAGATAAACCTGCATCATTCCATTCATCTCTGACTGCCCAATAAAAATCCATACAGCCTTTATCAACTATATAGCCTTTATAAACCATGAAATATAGGTTTTCTCAAATATTTTCGTAAAAAAAAAAAACAACAAAAAATTGCATTCCAGAGATTTAAAAATTCAAAGTCCTACTTATTATTAATAAATAAAAAAATGAAAAAAAAATTGAAAACAAGTATTTTAAAAATATATTAGTTCCGTATTAATTTATTTTTTTTTCTAGTTGGTCATGAAGAAATAGTTGATTTTTACCAATTAAAAAAAAAAAAATGTTTTGTATTTTCTCTGAAACTCGAATATTTTTTATTATTGTTTATTCTATTATTTTTTAAAAATTATATTTCCACTAATATAAAAAAAAGAAAATTAAAAAAATAAATCCTACATCTAGAGATGGTAATGAATCTATTCATAGAACATGTAAAAAAATATGTAATGATACAATAGAAGATTGAATAAAATATATTCTGTAACAGTGATTCAAAAAATAAAAATAAAAATACCGTTACACTACATAAACTATATTCACAAACTCTACCTGGGGAAATCCGAACCGAACCTGCCAACCACTTATGGTTTCCAAAGCCGGATTCCAACGAAATCCCAAGAGAAAAGGGATCCTAAAAAAAGATAAAAGCGCTAGGAAATGTACGAATCGAAATAAATTGAGACAAATACTGAACGGTCCTAATCAGAAGACAGCAAATATAAAAAATACAGGAATACATGTACTCATCTTCTCAATAACAGTAACTCTGACAGATTTGGAACTGAAAAAAATAGCAAAATAGATGCCTTCGTGAAAAGAAAAGCAGGGCTCGATTTTTAGCTATCGAAAATCACTTCACCACACGTCATTTTAATATGGCTGAAATTCATTTTAATACATTCTAAATGCATTGTGGTGCTAGAACATTTAGTAGCTACAAATTAATTAGGTACTGTCCCAATATTACATTCATATTTTCAGATTTACCCAGTTTTACAATATATTTATTTTTGTCATAATCAGAAAATTTCTTGATTATTATTTTATTTAATATGTTATGTTTTATTCTCATTTTTTTATAGCTGTCACATTGGCAGGTTGTTATTTTATAGATTTGACTTTCGTGTATGAAGAATAATCAAGACAAAAAAAAAGTATGTATATACACAGGATGTTCGGAAGGTCATTGGCCAAAGAGGTATCTCGGGTAGGGAGGTTCATTTTGAACCTATTTAAGGTCACTTACCTATATAAAAAGTCTTACGTTTTTTTTTAATGAATTTGCTTGTAAAAATTGCCAAGAGCAAACATTTATGCCTTATAACTTCGTTGTTTACTGATATATCAACGCCATTTTTTTTGCTATAATTACTAATGGATTGTCCATGTAAAATAAAAAATATTTGAACAAGAACAAAGACAAAAAAAAGGAGATCGTTAAGCCTTGTTAAAGGCCTTGTTTAAAAAAAAAAAGAAAAAAAAAGTAAGGGCAAAAAAAAAAAACATTAAGAACTTCAAACTTCGTTTAGGCCATTTTTTTTGCTAAATTACTAATAGAAAAAAATAAAAAATATTTGAAAAAGAACAAAGTAAGGGCAACAGCCAAAAAAAAAAAAAAAAAAAAAAAAAAAAAAAATTAAGAACTTCAAAGGTTATAAGGGCAACAGCCAAATCCAAATTATACTAAAAACATTATAACTTAAATGCCTTATAACTTCGTTGTTTACTGATACATCAACGCCATTTTTTTTGCTATAATTACTAATAGATTGTCCATGTAAAATAAAAAATATTTGAACAAGAACAAAGACAAAAAAACGGGAGATTGTTAAGCCTTGTTAAAGGCAAAAAAAAAAAAAAAAAAAAAATTAAGAACTTCAAGTTTAGGTTAAAAAAAAGAAGAAAAAAGTAAGGGTAACAGCCAAATCCAAATTATATTAAAAACATTTTTTTGCCTTTATCAAGATTTAACGATCACTCATTTTTTTTTGTATTTGTATTTTGCATCAAATCTTTTTTTATTTTACATGGACAATGTATTAGTAATAGCAGCTAAAGATATGGCGTTGATATATCAGTAAAAAACGAAGTTATAACGCATAAGTGTTTGATTTTGGCATCTTTTACAAAAATAATCATCGTAAGACTTTGTATATAGGTAAGTGACCTTAAATAGGTTCAAAATGAACCTCCTTATCCGGGATACCCCTTTGGCCAACGCCCTGTATATGTTATTGTTAAAAATTTGTATTCTAGTATTGTAAAATAAATAAAACAGTATGTAATTCAATTCAAGTATTCAACGCACTCCAAATGTAACCTTTGTATATAGGGTTAGTAAACTATATTTTTAAAAATTGTTTCACAGTCAACACTTGTAGATAGGAGGTGTGGTCGCAAATCACACTCAATCACCACGGTTTTTTTCACATCTGATCTAAGATTAGGTGCCAAATGCATAAAGGCTTTGAGGTACGCCTTCTCATTTTATTTTTTTGAAAATTCATACTTTAAAATGTTAATATTTTCAGTTTTATAAACTCGGCTGCTTTCAATGAGGCTATCGAGCGCCCTTCATACCGAAGTAATAATTAATAAGAGTAGAAAATTAGTAGGTAAAAAATAGGTCACTGTCAAGGAACATTATTTCGTAGCTTATTCATAATGTCATGTCAGCCAAACTGCTTTTAGTAATGAGTTTAATAATATATAATTTTACTGGATTCTCAATTAATTGATCAATTTAATTCCACATGATCATAATAGTGAAATTGGAGATATAATTCTTTCTTAAATTAATATTTATTGAAAAAAACAAACTGTTTTTATAAACAGGAAAATACTATACACTGAGAATATTGTATTTTTCATTTAAATGGAACAAGTATATAAAAGTATTCTGTTCTTCAGTCTGTTTTAGGAATTTAGAATTTACATATTACTAGCATCTCCGCCGGGGCTTCTTTCACTCTCATAAGTAAAGAACTTACAATTATGTAATTTTAACAAATAATTGAAGTTTTATTGGTAAATCGATGAAAATCTTGAATTGAGGTATAATATTAAGCATTATTTCTTCAATGATATTTTCACGCATAGCAGTAGGTTTTAACCTGGTTAAAATTGCACGGACTAGATGTTTAAAGATTACGTAAAAGCGTAATTAGAAATACAATTGTTAATTTTAATGTATGAGTTAGCAATCCAGATGAACAGAGACGATTAGGAAACTCTTGCAGATAATGGACTGCATTATAAGTGCTTACAACTAAAGGCCTATTAATTATATTTTTACAAATAATATCGAAAAGCAAAGGATCATTTCGATTTAGAATTAATTTTATTGATTTCATCTGGTTGGATTTTTAATCCTAACCATAAAAGTATGTGACAAAGTGGCTAACCTTATTTCTACCACTCGTCATTGTACATTTAAATTTTTATTATTGTTAATCTTATTACTGAATTATTTTTTACTGAGGTGTGACAATATTCCAGCATTAAATATTAATTCCAAATTTGCTAGATTAATACTACGATTTGCTAAATCAATTTAACCACCCCTTTGTTCCAGTGCTATCGTCAATATTGTACACGAAAGGCAAACTTCATTTCAAATATTTACCATTGAATTTAAACATATTTATGCATAACATATATAAGAAATTTCACACTTCATATTTAACACACGTCCAAATAATAACTAATTCCTAAATACAGTATAATAAAAGGAAAACATTTTTTTTTTTTTTTAATTTATTCACATTAATAGGAAATTTGAATTAATGATAAAGCTGGTTTAATCAAACTGTACTCAGCATATTAGCTTGGGTACGGCTGAGCGGGTTTGTAAACTCAACCGCAGTAACCAAGTACACTTCGGTCCTCCTCAATTATGGACAACTGCAGATACTTGGTTTAGTTCCAAGCTCGATCAGAACTTGACAGATGTTGGATCTAGTTCTGCAAGGAGGAGTTTAATGACGTTAAGGTGCCTCAAGGACTTGTGATCCGAACCCAGCCCAATCGAACCTATTACCAAGAGCAATTTCAAAGATATACTGGATTTAGTTATTTAGTTATTCCATGCAGCAATATACATCGTTGCACTCATTATATAAGTGGCAATTGATGCAGTGAAGATTATTTGATATTTGAAATAGCTAACTATAAACTCCAAAGATTTCTGATAAGGATTCAAGTTTAAATACACATAAATTCATCTTTAGGTTTTATCTCTTTTTTTCTTCAATCTTCATTTTGGAAATCTACTAAATAAAAAAAAAATCAATTTCTCCCTAACTGGGCAAAATAATAGATGATGCATATGTATATATGCAATCTGCTGCTTTAGGGAAGGAAATGTCGACAATTTTTTGGGGGAAAAAAATAGTTTTTTTTTTTTTTTTACATTAAAACCAATAATATAGCTGCTAAAAAAAAAAAATATTTCCCATTAAATTTCCAATCAGGAAACCGTAGGCAAATTTTTGATTCGAGCAACACCGACTGAGCTATAGCCGTATATATAATTAGAGCCAAAATAAATATTCAAAATAAAATATGTATATATTTATATAGTAATGATAAATAAAATTTGATGTAACCGAAATAAAAGATCAAAATGAGATCCAAGCTGTGGAGATCCAGCAAGCTGGATTAAGCGTCGGTTTGAATCCGGTTTACGATTTAATAAATTTAAGATTAAGTTTACGCCCCAAGGATTAAATTTCGACATTTTTATTCTGCCTAGAATATATTTGTAAGTTTTAGGATGCCTATCTTTTCAGTTATAGGTAGAATACAGGATGAATTAATTCTCAATTAATAAACATAATTAAAAAACTTAAAATAAAAATATAACAATTAAATTTTAAATGGCCATTACGCTGACATCTGTAACAAAATCAATAATTTACAGTTTAGCTTAAAAAGAAAAAAAAAGAATCTTGTTGCTCCATTTATCTATGTTATCTTCGTTGAAGTTTGATTCAGCTGTTGATTCTTAAAAATGTTATATATATATATATTTTTTTAATTTGCTTATTACAGTCCTGGTAATACCTCGATGATCCTATTAATATGTTAGTGTCTCTCAGCCCCGATGGGCTCTCAATATCAATAACGCTGTTATGTATAGTACTTTATGTAGATAACATTATATAACATTATATAACATTAGTTGTTTAGTGTATATGACTATATATATCAGAAGTTTAGAGGCTTGTATAGCTTGTATTGAATATTACTATAATTACTCTATTTCTTTATAATCATTAATATAAATTGCATATGCTATATTGCAATATAGCATATGCGAAGTAGTACTAAGCAACTTAAGTTATGAGGACACGAATTGGAAATCTTCAAAATTACACGGTAACACTCAAATACTGTTATAGGAAAAATGTTATAAAAAACTACAAGACTTGCCAACCAGGAAACCGTGAACACAGACAGGTTGCATGCAGCTAAGAACTTGGGGCCAAAATAGCTATAAGGGGAGAAATATAGTTCGTGTTTAAATCAAGAAAATTATCAGGAACTATTGCATGTCGCTCGAATCAGGATGACAACTTACCAAAAGTTTCACAATTTTTGCGACAATGAATAAGAAAAACTATTTCCTGGTAGGTATCTACTCTATTTCATTTCTACCTGAGATTAAATGTTTATAATAAATAAATGATTTAAAAAAAAATAATAAAATAAAAACAATTTCGGGATTTCCTAAGAATAATATAAAGGCATAATGGTGTGATACTATTATCTGCCTGAATTAATTGACAGATTAAACATACTTCAGATTGCAAAAAAAAAAAAAACATCGACATGTTATGTCCATAAGTAAGATAAGAGAAATATATTAAATTTACAATACATGAATAAAATAATTCAATATAAACATACATAAAAATTAAATTAATAAATACAAAAAAAAAACAACTTATTTTTAATAGAATAGAAAGCAAATTTTTCTCTGATATAAAGTACCTTAACAACAACATTACATGACAGAAAAAAAAAAAAATTATATCTGGCCAAGAGAATTTTAACATAAAAAAAAACCTGTACCACTTACAACCCATGAAGGGTCTCGGGTTCAGTACTTAGGTAGGCTGTACTGTTTCTGAGCCAACGGTTGTGAAAGGAGGTGATTTGGCTAGAATTCACGCTCAACCGCAAGGTTTTTCCCCCAATTAAGGGTACCCACTTTTTAGGAGGCTGGGTGTTCCTCAGGAGGGTCTCCCGACCTCGAATTCGATCCACGGCCGAAATAACAGAAAATAAATTTTCTGCCTTCAGGCGGACTCGAACTCGGGCCCGGGAGCATGGTAGTCAAGTGCCTTACTCACTGAGCTACCGCGACTCCATTTTAAAATAAAAGAAGATATATAAAAGAGAACACTGATTTACATAATATCAAATACAAAAACAAAACTAGAAAAAATACAAAAAACTATACAAAAAACAAACTAGAAACAGGAAAAATAAGAAATGTAGTTAATATAAAAATGAATATTAAATACAAAATTGTAGAAAAATAGAAAATATTATAATATAAAAGTAAAAAATCGATAATTATCTATACAGAAATAAAAACATTATCATAGGAAAACTATAAATTGATTCTATTTTTTATATTGGGCATACTTCACATCACATTCGAATCACATCTGTTTTAATGTTATTTAGTTGTATAAGATATAGTTATATACGTTCTTCTTTGGTAAATATTTGTGTGAAAACAAATGTTACCAAAGAAGATAAATTGAATGTTAAAGTTTGAATTATGTATTTATAAACATTAGTTCTTTTTGTTTCCAGGCTGTTTTTATTATGTTTAAGTAAAAAAAACTAATCTAACATTAAAGATATAAAACATGTTCAACATAGAATTTAAACTTATACTAAAAAAAAAAAAAAAAAAAAAATTAAGATTTTTTTCTGAAAATATTGGTAATGTACTACAATAATTACTTTTGAACTAAATAGTAGTAGTTTACTACTGTCTTGAACCCATGATATTAGTATTACAACAGGTGTATAAGTCCTGAAGAGTTTGGGAAGATTTCCTTTCGTTATTGACATAAATATTTGGTTAATATTTAGAAGAAAAAAAAATAGATAACGTTTCGAATGAATTCTAGAATGGATATACTTGTAGTATATAAAATTTTAATAAAAGATGAATTCTAATTCTATTTATCAACCGTATTATAGGTAATTTATAATAAATATGAAATGGATATAATGAATTTTCTTTTTCATTTCGATAAATATATAAAACTCTTATTTACAGTCATGCCTGCATAATCTATTTCGTTATTGGCTTCAAACTAAATGTTTACAAAGTCAGGTGTTCCCTGTCTGCCAAATAAACAGACTGACGTTTGCCTTCGAACCGTAGGAAAACAATTAAATAATCAATAATCATTCCATATTAAATCAGAACGGCTCAGGTAAAGAGTTGAACATTGTATTATGTTGATTAAGTTGATTAGTTTGATATTGATAAGTTGATAGTTCTATAGCCACTAGCAGCTTTAAGGGTGAGGCTTTAATTCTTAATAAATGGAATTGATCAACATGCTGTTTCTAATTCTTTTTAATCCTTATTACATTTGTCTGAAGTTTTTATACATTAAGGAAATATATAAAATATAAGGATGATTTGTCTAAAGGGTGAAAATTCGAGGATTACTTTTTTTTCTGAATATTTTTTTTTCAAAAAGAGTGGTCACCATGAAAATATTAAAATCTTCAAAATAGCACCATATTGAATTTTACAAACTTATATTATTGCTATTAAATTCTAAGCTTATCAATTTAAATTTCGTTATTAAGTTTAAAACGTCTCTATTTACATAATATACCATAAATAAATATTAATAAATTATAAATTAACTAACCCAGGAACACTAAATTTTCGGTTTAGGAACACATTTATCTCACGACAATTCACATGCTGAAAACTACTAATAATAGTGCAAAGGTTAATTTTTAATTTTTTAATTTACATCAATTTAGTCCTTCACAAATCTGAAACTTTAATAATCCCAATAAATACATAAAACTGTTGTACAAAAGACCTACTATCCTAAAAAAACTTTGAAAAGACACGGCAGTATTATGTATGTAAATATAAATACTAAATGCTCGTAAGTAGTTGAATTAAAATTCCATTTACGAAGCTTAAAATATAAAAAAAATGATCGCCGTTTCGGACTACTACAACATTTACTAGACAAGTGTTCAAAGCTCCCGATAAATTACAATAGACTTATTTACATGTAATTAGAACCAATTAAACATATTGCGTTAAACTTTGGGGCTCCTCTAAAGATTCCAATTTTTCTCGTATCCAAACCTTATTATTCAAAATCCTTATGGTTCTTATCCAACATCAACTATCTTTATGTCCCAAAGAAAGTTATCCATAAAGATCTTAATGTTCTATATGTTGCTGATTTTGCCCGGACCAGATTCCTATCATTTTACAGTAAACTCCCTACACACTCGAATCCACCATTCTTGTTTCACTCTAAATTCACGATTTTCCGAGGCGCCTGTACAGGAGATGGCCAAGAGGCCTTCTAATGTACAGCTTTTACTGAAGTGTTACTAGTGAGCAGTTCTTTACATATTATTGACCTATCATTGTTATCATTTTCTTCAAATTTACTTGTTCTATATGATACATACATTTGTAAATATCAATAAATAGATTTTTAAAAAAACTTACCATTTACCAATAGGCACTATTACATCTAGTACTTTTTTGTACTATGAATCATTATAATACAAGATTATGATTATAAATCTACAAAACCACACAAAAATCTACAACTCCCCGTCAAAAGTATCGCAATACTTTGAAATATTTGAATTTTACAAAAATCTCTGTTTTTTAATAATAAAGAAAGGTTCTGAAGTCTATAATAAACATTCCTAATCTAGACCTAAACATTTTTTATTAAAATAAATTACAATATTTTTCCCAATAAACAAAAAAGTTTGAAAACTTTTATTTTTTACAATTTTAACTTTTAAATTTTAAATTTATATTTAATAAGACATATTGCCCCCTCTGGCTTGAATGACTGCTTTCGCTAGTCTTGGCATTCTTGAAAATAACGAAACGAATGATAAACATAGTTTGGAGGAAATTTGAAAAAAAAATAATCTAAAATTCGATTAGTTGTTATTAACAGG
The DNA here is from genome assembly GCA_003667255.2 of Euschistus heros. Lineage (NCBI taxonomy): Eukaryota > Metazoa > Arthropoda > Insecta > Hemiptera > Pentatomidae > Euschistus > Euschistus heros. The sequence continues at coordinate 1,047,639 of RCWM02000335.1, read as the reverse complement.
GGAAAACATTGATGTATCTAATCCTTAATGTCGCACGTTTAATAAATAATAATTATATGAATATAAACAAAGTAAGGATTAAGGTAAAAAAAACAAGAAAATCTGAAGAATTATAGGTGTTTCAATACTTTTGACGGGGAATTTAGATAATAAGAGACAAATATTACATAAAACACATGTAAGGGACAAAATATTATACAGTTTATAATTGTACAGAAATTTATGATATCTCGGATATTATCTAACAAACGGACTGTTAATTAAGATTATAAATGTACACAATATACCTTTTGTTTAGAACAAAGACAACATTGTACAATAGGTTGATCTGAGGCGGTAATAGTATAACCTGTAGGTTCTAGGCAAACTTGTTACAGTGATAACGTGGCTGCCCCCAGCTCCAATCCAATCTTACACAGCCCGCTCTAACAGAACAGATCCTATCTGTGTCCACTGGGGGTAGGGGAGGGAAGGTCTAGATACCACGCGAAACTGCGGAAAGCGAATAATCGATTTTTTTTTTTATAAGAGCTTTAGAGAAAATTGTTCACATAAAATACTATCGAAATATTCTGAGGAAGTGAATAGCTCAATATTATAATTACCGACTTGTGTTGCGAGCACTGGTTAACATGATTCATATACAAAAATACAATGTAATACATCTGTAAGTAATCAAAACCTGAGAAAATTCATTTAATTTTCTTTTATATAAGTTTAAATAATTATTTTTAATTGATTGGCGGAATGTACTCAGTATTTAGACAACAATTTTAGTAATGATAAATAAATAACAATTGCTCTCATTTTCTGAAACCTCTCTGGAATATTACTAATACATATCACTGTTAAATTACACAAAAACCATAAGTATATCTGCTATTTGAGATATTAAGACAAATAACACAAGTACCATAGTCCATCATAAACAAGATTATAGACACTGACCTACGCTTGCCAAGTTTTATAATAAAATAAATGAAGGACCAGGGGAAAAAACAGCCCCTTATACTAACATGTGTTTCCATGGCCCTTCATATAAAAACTCCAATAAACTATAACAGAAATAGCTACATTTCTTGTGCCGTCAAATATAATTAAGTAGCAGAATATATACTGGATGTATAATAATAATAATAATAAAAGACTTAACGAACCCACAGGTTCGATGCTGACACCACCAACCATTGACTACACACCTCCCTCCAACCCTTTCCCTCAAAACCCAAATCTTCAAAATCAGCCCTGATGAATCTTCCCATCTACGTCTCAGTCTTCCCCCTAGGTCATTAACCGAACGGCTCAAAACTGATTACTTTTTTCGGAATTCGACCATTACTTAGCCCAACGATCCTACATGCACATTTTAACCGTCACGCTGCTAATACCTGAACTATAGTTACCGGATATAACTCTCGCAGTTCCGCATTGTGAAGCCTTCTAAATTCTCCCGTTTCTTTAAACTTTTTTTGGGCCAAATATTCTACGCAGTACTTTTTTTTTTCTCGAAGACTTTAAGGCGTTGTTCCTTCCTTAACATAAGCGGCCAGGTTTCGCATCCGTAAAGAACTGTTGGTATATACTGGATAAAAGCCAACATATTTTCAATTTAGTAAATTTAAGGCAAGGAAGGTGTTCAGCCTACCGTTTTGTTTAGTGTGAATTTTTTTTTTATTTGACCTATTGCAATTATCTGCTGAGTTAACCAAACCAGTAAATGTGAGAATAAATAAAGTATTTTATGACCGGAGATGAGATATTGGCAGTATCCAGTGGTACATTCTTCAGAAACATGATCAATAAATCTGAGTTTCGTAGATATTTTATTTAAAAAGTTAAATCGTACGTTTTAGAGCGTAAAACATCAACCATCAAACATCAAACATAAAAAAAGTTTAGTAAAGCTATTTAGTAGGATTGAAAACAATCAGCATAGGAGATTTTCCATTATTTAAAATATGTTCAATTGAAACTGAGAGTACCTTCTGAGATTGCAAGTGTAAAATTGTATTTATATTTTATTAATAGTTAATAGCAAGCCTTAATTTGAATGTACATCAAATTATTTTTCATCTGAGACAAAAAAAGCAATAATCTGAAATTCTGGTTTATTCCTTGACTCCTACTAACAAAAATGTTTAGGTAGTTCAGTATTCTGTTTATTTAAAATACTATAAATTATAAAAAGGGCTTCCCTCCACCTATACGATTAACGGTACTTTTTTTTTTCATTTATTATTTTTAATACAATGACTTATGATATCTTCTTTCCATGTTTCAGACAAAGCTCCGTCGGAGGCGACGTTCCGAGGAGTGGAGTACCTGTACTACGACCTGAGCAGGACCGGAGGAGAGCCGATAGTGAGCAACCAAGACTCTATCTCTCTCTACTTCAAGACAAGGCACCCTTCTGGCCTCCTCTTTCACACAGGTAGGTCACTTCATATGTGATTATTCAATTTATAAGATAGTTGTTATAACCGTAACAAACTAGCTTTATAACGGAGTTGTATACCCTAAGCTCAAGATCTCTGTTTGCGCTTATTGTATGCTGGTTTATCTCAGTAAGGTTTCACCACCATCTGGCCATCTTACCTCTTGTGTAGCAGTTAACGGTATGCTAAATCTGTTGATTTCATACACTATCTTGTGGGCGTTCCCTAGTCTGTATAAGCTTCTACGATGCAATGTAAAGTGAATTATCAACTGCTTTGCCAGATTTGTCTTCGATATACCGAGGCGCTTCCACGTTTCCTTCATCTATTCCGACTTAAATTGGCTTTATCCCATATTCCGTTGAAAATATTTTCATAGATCATTCCTTTACAAAATTATCAGCAGCCTTCATCCTTCCTATATTTACTATATGCTTCAATTCAAACCTGCAGTCACTTCAATGCACACAAGATCCCGTCCTTCTGATCTATATACCCCATCCCACAGAACTACTGCATTCATGCGCTCTTTCCTATTCCGCTCAACCATCCTATGGAATTCCATTCCTTATCATATTAGACAAGCGAAATCTCTGAAAACATTTAAATTCCTCTATTTCTAGTACACCCTTTTATACAAGGTGACGCTTCCTAACAATCAACTTTATCTAGCTCTTTCAGGAACACTTTCGATGCTATTTGCACGAGTTAGATACCAATCAAAATAATTTTTTCTCACTCTGAATATAACCTTAAGGTTCTTCTATTTTATATAATAAGCGTTGTATCATAAGAATCAATTTATATTTCATTTGTAGAGTGTTTTCTTATTTTCCTGTTTATATATTTAATTAGTATCTATGTATACATTGTTATATTATTATTTCTTCTTTTTTTTTTAAATTTTATTTTCATTATATTTATACATTATGTCGTTGACCAGATGTAACTAATTTAATTTCTTTCGGTGCTAAGTTGTTATTATTAAGAGACTTGGTCCCAGAATAAAATTATTTTTCTATTCTGTTCTAAAGTCCCTCAAACAACTGCTGGGTCGTTACCATTTTAAGACAGTTAGATTTATTGAGACTGATTGAAAATTTCGTAATTGGTAATGTTTGATCAAAGATCGTAAATTATCCTGATAAAATTTAAAAGGAAGTGTAACTTCCTCACAAATTAAATCAGCCGCTGGAGAGAGGACTATATATAATTTTACTAAAATAAATGTTCGCAACTTTGGAGAAATTTGAAGTAGAATAAATCTAAACCAATTATAAAAATGAAAGTAACTCACCCATGTGAAGATCACAGACCGGTAGAAACATTTTGGGCACGCCGATGCCGTATTTTACAGAATAGAGTTATCAGCCCTATGGCCAACCCCCAACCTGGAGGGCCTGGAGCAAAGCAAAGCACAGAACCTCTCACCTTCCTGTGCTTTCCATGGTGTGGTTAGCCAGAGTATCTGTACTCCGTGATCTAACCTGGTAGGCGGTCACACATCCAAGTGTTAACCACGCCGTTTATTATTAATAGTACCTATTGTGTGCATGGATTAATATCCATCCATATTACTAGTTGCTCTCGAGTAAGGTGAATTTTACTATTTACACAGCACGGTTACGAAAAAATGAAAATTAAAAAAAGGATAAAGAATGATACATTTTTCCTAATTCCGAAATTACATATACTGGTTGTCAGGTGATTAGCATTTTTTTATGTCAGAACCAAAATATAGTTTAAATTAAAAATAAAATTACACACTTCGTTAATATATTGAATAAACTAGAAATTTATAAAATAGCGCCTTGAAGACAATGAATCGAGGGCTCTGAGATTTATCTCCAACTCAAGCTACTAGAATACCAAAGGTTCGAAAAAGAGCAAGGAGCGGGGAAGAATGTAGAGCTTCCAGGTCAGCACACAAACTGCTTTCTTTGTCCCTTTGTGCCTCGCGTTCCACTCTTTGTGTCATTGTTGTTTTCTTCTTGTTTTCCGTTCCCTCTTTGCCATTTTCCTTCGCATTAGAGCTAAGGGCCAACTTTGTTCATTTAATTCCTTATGGTTAGGAACATCCTTTATTCTGATTTTTACTCTTGATTCTAATTTTTTTTTTGTAGGTTTCTATAATCAAAAGATGTGATTTTTTTTTTCAAATTAAATCATTAATATTATTTTAAGCTATAAAACTTCCGACAAAATTCAAAATTAATAACCCCTAGAACAAACTTTCAAAAAGCATAGTTTATCTGAATGCTAAATTTAACAGAAACCTTAAGTTTTCAGCTCACTTACTTAAAAAAAAAAAAAAAAAAAAATATGAAAAGTGAAATTGAAATCGTATAGACTAAGACAAAAAGACTTTTCTTTGAATGAAAATTCAATTCATATGTTCAGACATGCACACATACATGCATTCTTATGTATTTATGTTTATTATGACTTAATAGCTTTATAAAAAACATTTTCAGTGTTTTTTGTTTTTTTTTCACTTAACCATCTTATATGTGATATTAAGTCAATAAAATGTAATCAGATTATCCGGGGTTTTCAGTCATCTGTGAATCCACATAACCATCATTACCGCGGAAAACTGGGGTTCTACTGTATAATCGATTCTTTTGCTTTAGTTTTAACTGTGACCTACTTGCAAGGTTTAAAAGATAAATCAATAAATAAGTAATGGAACACGAAGGACCAACTCCGTAATGTGCACAATGCCATTTCAGAAGTAATATTATGATCGTGTTAAGGAAAAGTTATTGCTAAGTATTGTAAGGGTTCCTTGGTAGGAAAATTACTAATAATGCTAACCAAATCCGGAATTTTTTAGCAATAAACAGAAAATTGGTGATCTATAATATTATAGAAATGCATGCAGCTATGATCCTACAAATCCTACTGTAAAAATGAGTTAAGGTTGAGCTGTAATGTTTTCGATGATTTACTTTGGACTTTTCGAGAAAGTATCATAAACATATTTTTTTATATTACAAAGTTTTTGAAATCTCAGTTCAAATGATTCCAAAGGTTTTAAAATCGATGACAGAACATTAGATATAAATGAAGTATGAGATTACCTCTCCTTATAATTTGTTGAATACTAGATCAGATAAATGAGAAGATGGAAGTGGGTAATTGTAACAAAATAAAAATAAAAAAACTTAATCAGAACCTCAACACAAAACAAATAAAAATATTGCTTGAAATATCCTGCTTTTTACTCCTTTTTTTTTATCATTATTGATATTAACTAATATTTTCGTACAATCCACCTATTTTTTTAAAATTTATGTATGTACCTCTTATGTAATTTATAATACCATAAAAAAACAAAACTATATACTTTAATTACATATATATATATATATATATATATATATATATATATATATATATATATATATATATATATATTACTTATATACTAAAATTATAATAAATATGCTTTATGAGTCGAATATTACAACTGTTAATTGACATAAATATGTTTTTTGGCGGATGTTCTATACCTTTTTTGTATATTTTTGCTATTACATTTTTTTTCACTCTCTAGTGTCAACATTTTGAGACGCTCAAGCTTTTACTGTGTTGTTCAAATCGAAAATTTGAGGACCGTTTTTTATCATAAATTTAATGGAAAATATTTTTTGTTTTGTAGCATTTGCTGCTCGGATCTACCGTTTAGGAGCTATATTGGTTTAAATGAAAAAGTCACTTTTTTTTTTTAAGAGATTTAAGAAATAGTAAAAACCTAATCCCGGAACTTTTCCATTTTCCATTAAAAGATCTAAAGCGGAAGATTACGTTGAAAGGCGTAAAAGTAGAGTTTGCTAAAGGATTGGGCTAATACAGGCAAGTTGTGAAGGCGAAGAAAATAAATTCACAACCAATTCATTTACTATCTCCGAATGGCTAAGCCGCATAGACCTCTTTCCAGTAAAAAAGATGGCTACAGCGAGGGTAGGCAGCTCTTATCCATCACAACTTATCAGGCTAAAAGCCTAAAAAAAATTGCTTCCGCAATCAGGGTTATTTTTCAATACAAACTTGAAAGGTCGAGCGCGCTAAAATAAGAACGCCGAGAGACTTTTGTACGCCATCGAGCGTTTTACATTTAATCGGAACAACAGCCCTACTTTTAATATGTCACTGGAAATACAAATTGTAAGAAGATGTGCAAAGGCATATAAACATATATCGTGCCTATTTATGTAGGGTTTTAAGTCCATGGACGTTTTTATGTTTTTTAAAATTATTTATTTATATTTACAACTGTATACATTGGAACACAACACACAAGGGAAGACATCTACATAACTTCATTCCAGACTTACGGGCCTACATTAAATCAAACTCATGGACTAACTTTTACATTACACAGTACAATCACAGGACATGCGGCAGTAAATAGTTATTTCTATCAATTCAAAATAAGAGATTCTTTCCTATGTCCTTGTGATTTCACTCAAGAACAAAATATACACCACCTCATATATGAATGCAGACTACTCACTGACTACAGAACTATTCTACAGACAAAAACATTACAGAAACTAGGACATTGGCCGGTGGATGGTCAATATTTGATGAACAATTTATTTGAAAATTTCAAAATATTCCTTAAAAATTCAATCATTAAAATAGAGGATATAAATATAAAATATCTTTAATCCACTAAATATTCATAAACTTTCCTCTAAATAACTTTATTGCTTGATTTTATTGAATTTTGAATTATTTATGTTATACAACTTCTTGTTCTTTGTTTTATTTTATTTTTCTTGTTTATTTTTTATATTAACATTTCAACACATGTAAAATTATAATCAAATCAAAAATAATAATTACATGTACATTGTATACTTTGTACAAGTATGGTGTGTACAGAAAAATTAAATAAAATCCCTTCCAACAGGGTTACTGCTGGAAGGAAAAAAAAAAAAAAAAAAAAAAAAAAAAAAAAAAAAAAAAAAAAAAAAAAAAAAAAAAAAAATTTACATTATATAAAACAAGTAAATTTTAAGAAAATAATTACGATGACATGTATACATGTTATGAACCACTCACTAGTAGCATTTCAATAAAATGTCTACATTAGAAGGTCTCTCGGGCCTCATAGGATTATCGGAGATTGAGAGAGCAAGTTTAGGGACGAGTGGGAATGGAGTTTACTATGAAAGGATGGGTGTCTGGTTTGAGCCAAATCAACATCATATTTAACATTAAAACCTTTATAGATAAGTTTGTTTATGACCTAATAAGGAGAATTAAAGATTTTAAGAAGGATTAGTGGAGGCCCAAACCTCAACTCAGTATGTCCAAATGGGCGTAACTACTTTCGTACCACTGGGAGTATGGCTAATCAAACTAAACTTAAATACAAAATACTAATATGTTTACAACTCAATAAATACATCTAGATTCCTAATCTAATATAAACTTATAATAACAATTATCACTTATGTCTAACTTATATCTAATTACACTAATTTCTATTGTATACTATAATTATCCTAAATAACTGAATGCTAGGTTTCACAGTTACATATAAGCTTCTGTAAACCTATATACAGCACTTACACACACAGAGACTGTCATTACTTTCACTGACACTAAGTCACTGCCCCTGGATAGTCACTGGTTCATAACAGACTTTTGACTACATTCACTGACACAGGCTTACCGCTGCTACGTTTACTGACACATAAAACTACACATTACTGTCACCAATACTAAGTCACTACCACTGGACAGCCACCGCCTTAGTCAGTAACTAACTGACTGACGACTTACCAATGACTGCCCTTTCACTCACTGATCACTTACTGCATGATCGCTGACTCATAACTGACAGACTGCCACTCGACTACTCACTCACTGATCTCTGAAACATGAATACTCACTGACCAGGCTGGGGGCTGGCCAATTTAACCCCTCATCGAACTTTCCAGACCGAGGGTCCAGACCGTTCGAGGCAGGTAATGGCTGGACCTATCTTGACTTCCTGCTTTTGTAGCACCTTCCGGCTTTATCTGACCAAGGGCCTGGATGGCCTTTGATCTTAGTTACTACCTCGGACCGTAACATTACTATTACTCTAATTATTGAGCAGCACACAATTAACATTATATACTTATTACAGGCTATTGGTATTATATGGTACTTATGTAAGGTGCCGAAGAGTCTACTTCGGCATCACATAGTGCGTCTCTACCTGGTCCTATATCTCCCATCATGGTCCGCATTCTTTTGGGCTTCTACTTCCTCCTTCACAACACCCCTAAAAGACTTCTTTTTATTCCCGGGATCTATCTTAAATAGGAATATACACCCTCCAGCTATATTTGATATATAAAATTTTAGGGATATGAAACATTAAAAGCCGGAAATGCTCGTTATTTCTCCGTCACAAAACTATTCAGTTTTTGCTAACTCACCAGACATTAAAAAATTAGGATATACAAGATAATTATACTACCAACAGCTTTCTATAGGTGAATAAGGGAAAGAACAACGCCTTAATTTTTTTGAAGATAATGTTATGTGTATAATATTTGGTCCGAAAAAGGTTGAATATATAGCATAGAGGCTGATCTTGTGGATTTGTATTTTTCAGGACTTACCATTTCATATTTGGCCTTAGAATGTATTTTTCAATACAGTAAAAGGCCAACCATAAATCTTTCTTACTTACATATCCTTGTATATTAATCTTCCAAAGGGGCTTGGAGTAAAAAAAAAAAATGTGGATTTGGTTTTTGAATAGATGGGTTGGAGGGAGATCTGTCATTGGCAGGTGGTGTCGGCATCGAACCTTTGGGTTCGCTAAACCTTTATTTATTATATTAACTTTCATTATTTAAACATTAGACAGCAAATATAATTTCTATCGCCCTAGAGAAAGCCTGTGAATGTAGTTCGATACTTCATTCCAGCATTAATTATGTATGGTTCCTTCTGACTTCATCTGATAATTATTTGCTCATTACACTGATTTCAAATATTTTACGGTTTGTTGAACATTGACCTAAACTTTGTGTATTCATCTAAAGTTCTCTACATCATACATGGTCCATGTGGTATTTGTTGGATACCTTTAAATGAAAAATCATAATGTGAAATAAGATACTAAATCTTTCCAACTGCTCATCAAGGAAGACTATTTCTGAAGTAAAGATATCTTTTTATATGGCGGTAGATGGGAGAAGACAGGGGATGAAAGGTATGAAGTAGAGTAGCCATTGTGCCTCGAGCTGACAAATGAGAAGGAGCCTTCGCGGGGAACTTGGTGAGTTATGCTCCCTCAGGTTAATGTACGCCTGGTCCCTCTATCTACCTCTCGCCCATCTTACATCTTCTCTTTTTAAGGGCATTCCAAGCGGAAATATCTTTTCTTAAAGCGATTTTGAAAAGAATTCCCAGAGATTTATAAATTACAGTCTTTTAGATTGAAATAGTTATGTAATACAATAAAAATAAATTAATTTACTTCATTAAAGATGTTGTTAGGTTATACGGAAATTAACGCAGAGGTGAAATCTTTACCCTCTAATTTTACTCTTTTCTATCTTTTTTCATTGACAGAGTATGCTATGTTTCTGCGCCCTTTTGCGTCCGGATAAGCATTAATCTAAAGGGATGCCGGTCAGGATCTACTAGCCTGACAAATTATTATTTTTTTGTTTTAACTTTATAAATCCAATCACTCCAATCTAAAATCCTTCGAAGTATCCTTAATGCTTTTGTCACAAATGAACCGATACACAATGACCTTAATATCCCACTTGTCGCTGATTTGGTGAACCAGATACCTCTCCTTTCAAAATAAATTTACTCCTCATCCAAATTCACTTGTTGTACAACTTGCTTCCCATCCCATTCCTGGCAATTCTCCGAGGCGTCTGAAAAGAAGATGGCCTCGTGATCTTCTTTTGTAAATATTCATTAGAGTACTACCAGTGGATAGTTCCTCTACAAGTTTTATTCATGTCATTATATCTCATATATATGGTATAGCACATTTACTAGATCTGTTTTTAATACAGTTGTAAATATCTATTTATAAAATAATAAAAAATTTTTTTAGTATAACCTTACTTAGGAGTTTCTTTTTTAGTCCTTTTAATAGTCAAATTAAAGATTTTTTTTTCAATTTTCTTTCAATTTTTTTTCACACCTGTTATTAGAGTGACAGAGTAATAAGTGAATTTGATGATTTTTAAGAATACAGGCCTTATAGACGTATGAGAAACTATCACTCAACAGTGCCTCCTCCTGGTATGGAAAAAAAAAAAAAAAAAAAAAGATTTATTTGAGCAAATCTCGTATCCAGCTTCTTTTAATTAAGCCTTCTGCGAGTATTTCCAGGTATGTCTGTCGTGGCCATATCATTAATGAGTATGTTGTTATATTCATGAAGTCTGTCGTGAAATCGTCTATAAAGGTTATGTATATGTTCCTTTACTGTGGATACTTCTAAATCAGAGTGGAGTGTGTGGTTTGAAATGTGCCAAGATGATTTCGTGATTAATCTGAGTATTTTTGATTGGAATATTTGTATTTTTTTGAGGTGCCTATTTTTTGCTGTCCCATATATTTGTGTGGCGTATGTCCATATGGGTTTCAGTAAATAAGTGTATGTATTCAATTGTGGCCGGAGTTATCATGTCGACCGTTTATTAAATATTGGATACAAAAGTTTTAATCTCTTGTTTAGACTGAGACGTTTTTGTTTTACGTGTGGGCCCCAGGTAATTCTTCTATCAAATGTAAATCCTAAGTATTGAATTTCATTTGTTTGTTTTATGGGTTGATTGTCGATGAAAACAGGTGGACAAGAGTCATGTCTGAGTATAAAGGTTATGTGCTCTGATTTGGTGCAATTTAGTTTTATTTTCCAATTTTTTGAAGTAGTCTAGTAGTATTGTTAAGTGGTGTTGAAGAGTTAATGATGCAATGGTGGGTATTCAATGAATGAAAGATGATATGATGTGAGTAAGGCGTCGCCGGTGGCAGTTATGGTCTGGGGACAGATGATGCCTACTAGTTCACATGGTGGTGTCAGCGAGGTGAGACCTACGAGGCGTGATCAGGACAAGACGAAACCCCAAGAGTATGTTTCCTGCCTTTTTTTAAGCATTGTCCCTATCCTAGGTTTAACACGCCTAGTGACCTCTTGGTAGTTTGAAGTTGGAAATAAACTTAAGATAAAGTGTTTAACCAGAATATTATAAATAAGGGATTAGTACCAAACACTGTCCTTTGTGTACGGCCCAGCTTCGTCTACTTCCTAGAAGGGTAAGGTTCCCCAAATTTCTTGTTAAGGGTTGTAAGGAGTTTACCTACAGCGTCCCACGACGAACATTACTATTTTTAATTTTAAAATGTATTAGTTGGATACATAGCTAGTAATTACTGAAAAATCACTGCATGCGCCTGGTTTAAAAAGATGAACCGACGATTATATTAACCTATTTTCAGTAAATTATTCAAAATCTCAAGTGAATAAATATCTTTAAGGAAACTATTGAAGTATAGCATAGATGCTATTTACGAAAGTTACTTAATTCAAAAGAAATAAAACCAAACAGTTCCAGAGTGAACTTTTTGTAAGCAATCTACATGTTTTAAAAATAGAAATGTAATTTTACATAAGTGAGATAATAGCTATAAAAACCAACATTTAAACAAACATTGTTACATCATTCATTGTAAAACATAATTTTTAAAGCAAGGATTCATAAATGCAAGAGATGGACTTCTTAGGGAAAAGTAATGCTTCTTTAAAATAAATAAATGAAAGAATCCAGAATCCGGGAAGGGCTTAGCGGTAAGGTTTTTTTTATGTGTACTCAGAGACCGGAGTCGCACTTTGAATGAGAATAAAAGAAACAAAAAAAGGTAAAAATCGGGTAAAAAAAAAAGGTAGAGGGGGCTCTAAAAAAGATACCAGAGAGCTCTCCATCCAGGCAATGCTGGTCTGCTCCATATTCAGGGGCAGGTTGGTCCTGTCGAGGATTAACTCTTTTATCAAAGGATTTTAGCACAGAATTGATGTATTTTATATATATATTTATATAATGTTGGCAGGAAACATTACTTTTCCCGCAGTAATAAAACAAGTATAAAAAAGTCCTCTAAACCATAGTATTCTCCTAATACAGATCCGGCCGTATTCTGGCTCAACATATTCTTGATCTATATAGTTAATAGTAACATAGGAATTTTATAGTAACTTAGCGTTACTAGTTACATATCTCCTAGTACATATTTTTCTGTTTTATCATCATCGTCATCATTCGAAACTGTATATTGGTTTAAACGCTTGATCGGTTAGAAGTTAAAATTTTATTGTGTTGATTTTGAGTTGACCGTTAGTCATTAGTATCCTGTTCGCTATCATGACATTTAGACGATTAAAAGATACTAATAAATAAAATTTTAAAAATTTAGCTTGGAATCAGTGAAAAATAAAAATGATAACGTTTGAGAAGAGGCTGATTTGGGTTCCACATAATAAAAAAAACAACGACAAATCTTAAATCAAAAACTTAATCTAATGTCCTTACTATTTAAACTATTTAAGTTTTAACTTAAACATAAACTTGATAAATACACATATTTATGTTTGATTTGAATGTTAGGTTAACACTTGATGAAGTTAAAAACTGTTGATAATAGTTGCCCATTTGCAATCGCACCACAGAGATTCGATGACAAAGGAATTAATAAAATTTTGAAAATTTAGCTTGAATATTATCGAAAATATACAAATCTCCCGACCAATATAAACGCTGACTCCTAGTATCCTCCCTTATCTTCCCCCATTTGACTAACGGTTGTGTGATATGTGGCGGGAAACTCTCGACGGTTCTTGAGGACAGATCTTCATTATGTTTGTCTTCGGACCTCGAACGTCACACTGCATACAAGCAAAGATATTAACTTTTGTTTCAAACATAATAAGCTAAGTATAAGGTATAAGCTAAGTAGCGTACTAGTCGTTATGGAATTATCCTGACATATATATAAATGATATAATTAATATAAGCTATGTTTGGGCTGCAACAATATACACTCATAATTCATTCGACATAAATAAAAAAAAATTAGCTTGGAAACAGTGAAAAATAAAAATGATAACGTTTGAGAAGAGGCTGATTTGGGTTCCAAACTAAATCAAAAACTTAATAAGAAGACAAAATGAAACTGGTCCTCCCATTTTATCAATAATTCATCATTTTCAGAGAATGATCAAGTCAATTTCCAGTAACCGACGTTAGATAGAAAAATAAGTCCGCATGTTTAACTCTTAGATTTTCAAGTATAGATAGATAAACTGTGATTTTTGTTAATATTTGATTTTGTCAGTTTGTGGGTGCTCGTATAACAAGAATCTTAAGATTTTTTTTTTTGTTATTGTAAATACTATACAAAAATGTTTTGCGCGGCTGAATTAGCTGCCTCTGTCAATCAATGTTACAAATTCGCTTCTAAGATAAATTCCTTAGATGATGAAATTGAAGAGAAACGAAAATATATATATAATATGGTACCGTGCCAAGCTAAGGGTTAATAATGAATCGGACTTAACACGATTCTACCAAAATTTACAAGGATACAAACTATGGTATAGCCATGGCCATTAACTATTTATCAGAAAAAACAAAAATGGACACTCAAAAGAGGGTGGCAGAGAGATATACTTTTGTAACATCAATAAGTGAAGGTCAAAGATTACCGCTGAGTATTGTTCTCCTTCATACTTAACAGGGCGGTTTTTATATATTTTTCTAAGTTAGCTAATTGGAGATATGTGTTTTTGACTGGTGAGTATAAATAAACAAATGGAAAAAAAAAATACATAAGAACTCAATTTCTACCTGACTGGGAAAAACAATGGATCATGGATATGTCTACCTATAATTTACTGCTGTTCATTTGGAAACTGTTGGCTAATTTTCTATCCGAGCAACACCAAAAGAATCTAAAGCGTGTCAAAAAGCCAAAACACTTAAAAATGTAGGCAAACGTGATGTTTTTCATTCATAATATAGCTCCTAAAGAGTAGGAGTAGCGGTAAATCACAATGTTTTATCGATTTTTGAAAGCTATTCTAAATCCATGTATAAAGGATGGTATTCTAATGAAGTTCATCTGTTCCATGACCGTTGTTGAAGTCGAACACGGCGGAGCATTCCATTGTTAATCAACTTCGGCAAGTATTAAGTGGTAAAGTCGGTACAGAGCAAATCTCTGGACCATTTGAATTTTGATAGGACATTTAGTTGAGCTTAATGGCGGGATTGTCGGCTATCTTCCTCCCCCCTCATCCCTTCGCTATCTGAGTTTGTAATTAGAAGCAGGAGTTTTACCTATTCAGCTATTTGAAATCGGATTATGGCGAGGATTACATTACACAGGAAAATGGTACTAAGGAATAGAGGGTATTCTAGTCTGGCTTATAAATGATATAATTTAGCATTAAATTTAAATATATTTAAAATTTATTGGCTAACTGGCTTTTTCCTCAAGTAGAGAGACAGGCTTGGATCGAAGATCCCTAGGCTAAGTATATATATTGTATTGTGTATCAAAGCCTTAACTCACAAATGTGTTAAGTGTAATTTTTTTTCCAAAAATGCTTTAAATGCATCATTGAAGCATTTCGATGTTCAGATATTCACCAAAATCTTATTTGAAGTGCTAACGCAAACTCAGAAAATTCGAGTGACTCGGGTTTAATAAAAAAGATCAAAATTTAACACCAGTTTTGCAAAATTTTATTTTCTGCACTTAACACATCTGTGAGAGCTAAGGCATCGAACTATTTATTATCTAAATGGTGATATTTCATTCTGTTTTATATATTGTATAGTTTCATATAAATATTATTCGATTACAATTTATTGTACATATCGCATAAATGGATTCTTAACCATCCGTATTCCCATTAAGTGAGAAGGCAGACTGTAATATGTACTCGTGAAGCTAAAAAAATATATAATAAATAAATAGGATAAACCAGACAGTTTTTGACACCCTTGAGGAATATTAATACTATAATTGTAGAAATAATAGCTCAATAGAGCTGAAAATTACTGTTATTTTTCCATAATTACTATATTTAAGCTAAACAACAAAGTTCAACCGAAACATCATTCCTGGAATATGTATTATAAGATAGTGAATAGCGGGCGTTAATGACCACCATGGTTTTACGCCCTCAAACAACACCAACCAACCAACAAGATAGTTAATACAATATACCTTATATCACAACACGCCTATATTTAATACAACATACTATATTAAAACTTACTACTAATACAACTACTAATACAAACTACTAATAAAACTGAACATACTATAATACATAATAAAACTACACTAATAACTAGAACATACTAATTTAAATAACAACACTATATCATTTTTTTTTTTTTTTTTTTTTTACTACGTTTATATAGGCGATTCGGTGAGATGGGGTTGTCGTCAATATAAAATCAGTTATTAAAACCCTACGGATATCTTTTAAAACACGTATAGAATTGAAAGTATTTTTACACAGTTGAGTAGTTCGATTTGAAAGAAATATTATTATTTCTTCTTTTTTTTAATTAAATATTTATAAACTAATTTTTAAGTTAGGGCACCAATACCTATCTGAGGTGTCAATAACTGTCTGGTTTTCTCTAATAAGATATTGGTCCGTTTTTAGACTAAAAAAATGCTGTGATTCAGCCGATGCGTTCTGCCAAAACATTTTCGCTTTCGAAACCGTCCGATGTATTTCTTTTTCTTTTTTCCCGGCAGCGAAAAGTGCCGTAAAACAATCTATGATTTTGCAGTTATGCTGTTGTTCTATGGAGTGGGGATATGTGAAGTATATAAGTTAAAAGTCGAATGTCGAAAAACTTGATTATAATTGATGAATTATTCGGCAAATCTATTGGAACATTCCAAACTAGTGTATATTTAATAAATTCCAACAGAAGTCTTTATTCTACACTTAGATTAGAATAGAAAAATAATTTTATTCTCTTAAGAAGTCTCTTTAATACATATACTTTAATACACATACATCTAATATATAGAGAGGAAAATAAGAGAACACTCTACAAATTAAATGATAAATAAATTCTTTGGGTACAATGTTTAATGTTGTATATAAAATAGAAGTACCTAAATGATATATACAGAGTATGAAAAAAAAAAAAATATATATATATATTGAGCGGAATCTAAATCATGCAAACAAGGCCGTTCCCAGGGGGAGGGGAGGCAAAATCTTTGGGGCTCCGGCTATTATGGGGCCCGGACTAAGGGAACCACAGTTAGGAGGGGGTTATAGTACATTTGCCCCTGGGCTCGGTTTGGCTCTCGGTGGCTCTGCATGCAGATAGTTATGGATAGGATTACAGAAATGCAAGAGCAGCATACTATTTAATACAGTAGATATATTGTTAGCAAGCGTTGGATAAGATTGAGGTACTGAATATTTAAATGTTTTCAGGAAATTTGCTTTTCTGATTTGAGAAGGAATATAATTCCAGAGGATAGTTGAGCGGAAGAGGAAGGAGCGTTAGAATGCAGTAGTTCTGGGGGATGAGGTATAGAGATCAGAGAGAAGGTTTCTTAACCTTCCATCAGGTGCAATATGATTCGTAACTCAGTCGGACGCAATTCATCTCAGAGATCAAGTATTCGAATACGGAATAAATTTCATTGTAATAACATTTGCCCTAACTAACTCCCGATCTTAAATAATGGTTAGGCCATTTATGGTGGGAACAATAATTATATAAAGGGCAAGGAAAATGTAAACAAGGTCTTGTCTTGTCTGTATCTTCTTTGAATCTATACAGACATTAAGTTAGAATGTCTTTCACAAATGAACTATAGCGATCATCGTCTTTATTCATTTGCTCAAATTTGTGAGATATTAAATCTATGAAACATCTAGTTTTACCAATAGGAATAAATGTTCCCCTCGTAAATGTAAATTAAGTCATATCTTAAAATACATCGAAGACCGAACAATCTAAAGTTCTGTTGAAAAAAAACAAGTAAATTATGAAAAAATGGGATGATTGAGATGATAAAAAGTACAGACACGAAAGTGCAATTTGTTAGCTGGAGCAGTTGCTGCCGGGAGCCCCGGTGCAGCGTATCTTATCGTAACATCTTACACTCCTCAAATGTGCTCTAGCTCGCTAGCTCTATCAGCCAGTTTAATTAACTCACTCTATGATTCCTACCGATAATAACTCAACTCCCGCTGCATTTTCTGATACCATCTAGATTATAACTTGTTCTGGGATATAACTCGTTATATACTTTGATTTATTATATGCAAGGTTTCGAACAAATTATGCAATTTCTGTGGTAGCCATCTTAATTTTTATGTTCAACAGTCATATTTTTTATTTATACTAAATCATAGAAAAAAAAATCGAATTCAAAGAATAAATATTTTCTTTTTTTATATTAATTTATTGAAATTTACAACTGTACAAAATCAATCAAGTAAGTGGATTGATAACAATTTCAATAGCATCCCAAAACTTGAAAAGAACTACTCATCAGTAGCACTTCAATAAAAATTCTACACTAAAAGGTCTCTAGGCCATCTTCCTTTCAGACGCCTGGGAGGATTATTAGGAATAGAGTGGGAGACAAGTAGAGAAACTAGTAGATTTGAGTGGTTATGGAGCTTACTATGAAAGGATAGGTATCTGGTTTAATAAGTGAAAAACAAATTTCAAAAATAAAATCGCTTAAACCATTTGGACTGGTATGTTGGGTTTGGCACTTGCCTGACAATTAAAGAATATTTTAAAGCAATTAATTGATATAAGTTTTTTTTATATTTAAAAAAAAAAAAATGGAGGATTTGATGCCGACTAATAGGTACCTATCGCTGATTCTTTTTCTTTCTTTTTTATTTGTAACTGCTTCATTAGGTCAAGGTTAACTTGATGCTATTTTTAGACATCTTTAAATATTATATACAACAAGTAATAATTAAATTAATTAAATGTGTAGGTCTTTTACAAATATGAGCTATCAACATTAAATTGTACACACCGATGAGTGTGTGAGTACGTGTTAAGATTTTGTATAAGAAAAGAAGTACTATAGAAATCACAAGAAAAGAAACGTGTATTCTATTCTATACCTGTATTTTCTTTACATCCCCGCGCTCCCTATTTTGTATATTGAGCTGTAGGGAAGTTTCTGCTGGTATCCACCTTGCCTTTCCTAATAACGACTCTTGGTCACACAATTTATTCTTTGTGACTGTTTATTCTGGGACCACTTCCTTTTCATATGAAAGAAGGACTTATAAAAAATGTGTTCATGTTTATACCAAATTCAGGTCCAGGTTTTTATTTCTTTTCCCCCTTCTTACCTGCCCGGATAACGGTTTTTAGAATGGTACATTTTTACATATGGTCAAATATAATATTATATATTATTACAACAATTAGATAAGGATAACAATAATCTAATGGCTCATAGTTTAAAGGCGTCTAATGTATTTAAAAGTTAATTGTATAATAATATCTTATTATACTATCTCAAAATATTTAAAATTTATTAAGTATTTAAGGTTTTTAAAGGTCTTCCTCGCCTCCCCCTCCAAAGAAAAATAAAATTGTTTGTTACTTAGACCGTAGGATATAGTATATTTGTTAGTGAAAATGTGTGTTACAACTATCTTTGTATAGTTGTTGATTGAAGTGTTTTTTAACACATATTAAAAGTCGTGCAAGGAAAGTAGTTAGTAACTCTTTTTGCGGCTTACGGAATTTTTTCAAAGAGGCGTTATATCCTAATATTTTCAATTATTTAAGTTTCAGGAATCAGTATTTTATTTAACTATTATACATATGTTATACATATTTTATATAACTATATACAGCTCTCATGAATAAAGAACATCAATACATTTAACTCAAAATTAAGGTTTTATATGATTATCGTTAAAAATCATAGTATTTTTACTTTTTTCTTTTCTTATTTTTTTAATTACTTCTTCAATAATATTTTCACACATAGCAGTAATTTTTAAACTGGGTAAAATTGTACATATTTGGTGTTTTAAGATTACGCAAAAGCATATTTAGACATTAAATCTTTAATGATAATGTATGAATTGATAACTCAGAATGACGGAAACTATTAAGGAACTCTTGCAGATTATGTACTGCATTATCAGTGCATTACAACTAAAGATCCATGAATTATATTTTTTAACATACATAAAAAAACAAGAGATTGACATTTTGATAATAATTTTTATAAGGCAAAAATAATTTTTGTCAAAAATATTTTTGACAGTGTGACAAACCGTGTTTCAGCGACTTAACATTGTAAATTTTAATTTTTAATATTTTAAATTTTATTATTCTCAAACCTAGAATAGAACCTATAGAACTATAGAGTTCTATAGAAT
Organism: Euschistus heros; assembly: GCA_003667255.2. Lineage (NCBI taxonomy): Eukaryota > Metazoa > Arthropoda > Insecta > Hemiptera > Pentatomidae > Euschistus > Euschistus heros. Next base: position 1,027,737 of record RCWM02000335.1, on the reverse strand, counting down.
AAGGTATTGAGAACCTATTCTCAATACCTATAGAACTATGAAGTTGATGTAGTTAAAATTTGGAACAGATGGGTTTAGTAGATTTACCATTGTAACCTTTCATGTAGATTAGCACTCGCCTATCGGTCAATTTTCAAACTTCATTGTTATCCACACATTATCGCTTTTAACAAGTTGATTGAAAATCAGTAACTTTTATTATTGCTAAACCTTCCTGGAACTATGAATATGATGTGGTAAAAATTTGGCACAGATTGGTTCAGAAGGTTTCGTGGATAGTAATCACAAAAGAAAAATATTTTTCTTTGAAAAGTCTTTTCATATAATACTATAGATTTGCTCAAAATTACAGATCAAAATTTAATACGAGCTTTTTATAAATTATTAAAATCGGCCTGTTAGAAAGAAAAACGTGTCAGAAGGTTAGGCTTTTTTTTTAAATTTTATTTATGAGCTCGTTTACCACAAATAGCTCTCAGTGTAAAATAAATTAAACGAAAATGCGAAAAACAACAAAGGATCTACAACATTGTAACAGTGCCTTGTTTCCTGTCCACGGGCGGAAGGTTTACTTAACTGACAGCGGGTTTGTTACTTTCCTCTATTTCTGTCACTGTAACTGAACCGAGCGGGATGAATAGAACATGCCGGCACAGACCTTTCTCTTTTTTGATCATAAATTATAATTATTATTACATTATAAAATGTTCAAAATTGAGAGAAGAAGAACTGCTATTGATTATATATTACAATCTACCTCAGTGCAATAATTGATAGGGATGAGGAGGTATCCATATATGAAAAATATATTTGAAGTTTTTAATATTGGAACAAAAGTTATTGAAATTAACAGCTTTACGAGAATATAAATCTATTAAATCTCCTGAAATACGGGTATAATAGTATTATAAAAACTTGTAGAGAAACTACCTATTGCTAAAGCTAAAAAAAATCTTATTTTATTACTCCTCGGAGGGTTATAAGGAATAAATAGGATTTAAGTTGAGAAGCATGTGGATTTTTTAAGTATGTAGTTTTTTTTTTTGTCAAATAAAGGCATGTGGTTCATGCCAATTCAGCAACATTAAAGTCACTGTAAATTAATTTATTTGTGACTCGAAATAGAATTAAGATTTTTACTAATTATATTCGATCGGAGGGACATAATACAGGAGGAATTCGATGGTTTGTTTGAAACCCATAACTCTATGTAGTGATCCCAACGGTCAAGTGGATGAGTTTTTTTTTTTAGTGAATCTTCTGTCGGGATAAAATCTGAGAATCGAATCTATTCAAAAGTATCTGACAGTACTCCATTAAAGGGTGCAAGATAACAGGGCCTGGTAGGTTTTTGATGCAGAATAAAGGTTAGTTGATCTCTAGTTTATATTACTTCACGGCAAGTAATTTGTTGTGTCTGGAGACCCACGAATGCAGTATCTGTTAATTGATTTTCTTAAGAAAATATGTAAATTTAATTTAAATACTATTAATTAACAATAAAAATATTTTAATCATAATTAATCGATAATTAAAAAGATAAAGTTCAGTGGACACAACAAAATTCGGAACTCAAGAGATCATTGGAAAAGTTGTGATTATTGAGAGTTCAAACTAACAGATCTAATATCCTTGTTTACAAAGTGATATGTAGTTATAAATGCAGTAAATAATGCAGCTACATCTGTACGTTCTAAAATGTAAGGTTTCACTAGTAAGCCTTGAATTAAAAAAAGAAAAATTGAAAAAAAAAAAATCAAAAAAATTACTACATATTTCAATAAAATCATTCAAAGTACGTATGACGGTAAATCATACAATGATCAATCCTAACATTATTTGCATAATATACTTGTCAGGTAAACACTATCTTAAGTATATTTTAGTAACTTTAATATTTTTATATTTATCGTAATTTTTCATATCATATAATTCTCATGATACAATATTATATAATTTTATCACAAGATAGAATGGGAAAGTAATTTTGGAGAAATTAACTGTATTGTAAAATTTAGAATTTTTTTTTTATTTTTATAGCTTATTGAGTAAACAAAACAATTATAAACTGTTATCGCTATGAAATAAAACATAATTTAAATAGTTATGCAATCAAACCTGAATTGATGTATGATGTTACGAGAACGCTAACTTATCTATGGACGGTAGCTGGATGAATGGTTGACCCCTCGGGATTTGTGGTCCAAACGTTTCCTTTGATCACTTTGAACGCTCTAATCCAGGTTCCAGGAGGATTTCCTTTGAATTGTAAACCAAACACGGCTAAGGTTATTCACTCAATGGTACCCAATCCTCAGGGCATCCAAAGCCATTTAATCGCTAATAGAAAGGGTTTCATACATGAATGAATGAAGAGAGGACCTACAAGAAGTCAGTTATGAGAGGATAGTAATGTCCATTCGCTAGTGGTTAGTATGATATTCAACTAAATGGTCTAGTAATGAAGACGAGGAAGCTTTTCATATTATCTACTTGTGTTATTCACTTGGCAATCCTTTGAGATAAGGAGGATCGAGCTCATAATTGGACATGGAAAGGACTTGGCTCAGGACAATTATAGAGATATAAGTTTACAGGACGAGAATTATTTCATTTCAAGCTGTAATGTATATAAGAGTAGTTATTCAATTCTGTTTAGGACCTCTAGTCTTACTGGCCTAAATAAAGATAGGATATTCCAATAGATCTGTCTGTGGTATTTTATCATTAATCAGTCTGTTTTTTATGCACTGAAATTGGGAGTGCTAAGCAAAACAGTACACGTAGTCCGGATGAAGAGATCTGAGATCCCTATAACAGTTCTTGAAGAGCCATTATTACAACGTACAAGAAGAGCAGGTAAACCTAAAATTAGATTGGTAGACGGTGTTGCTGACACGACAGACCTGCTGGGAGTCAGAAATAGGGATAATGGCGGAATCTTATAGAAAAAGCCAAGAGTTGTAGGATCAAGTTGATAGATACATTGAAAACCTATATGCAATTATTTTTTAGATTATATATCATAATATAAAATAATGAATATAAACACACGCTAGTGAACTATAAAATTTTCACAGGCCAGCATCTAGATAAACTTAACTATTGCTGCAATAAGGAGCTTGTTATGGAAGGATATGATTTGGTTTAAAGAAGCAAAAGAGATAAATTTGATGATGGATAAGGGTTGTAGAGTATGCATGAATATTCAGAAGGTTCAACAAAATTTGGAATATATGAATTTGTTGCCACTCTTATGATGTTATTATTAACATTAGCATATTAGTTTTCAAATATAAGGCGTCTATTTTCACATATTTAAACATATAAACATTCAAATCATCAACAACTCAAAATACAGGATTTATTATATTAATGTAACAATGTTAAACAACATATTAAACGTCGTGAAGAAATGGATAAATTGACATTGTGCACTTTTCAGTAGGTTACTTTCGATCGTTTCCCATAATCTTGTAATTACTCTATTCATACCATTATACCGTAATAGATAATTTAAGGCCTTATCGAGAGGCACAACTTCTCGTGTGTTCTCACAATACCGATGATGTGACAACACATCCTGGTTTGAAGGTTGTTAGTTAACTCGTTATCATCGTAATTGGACTTACCTTTCAATTCTTACCAACCGATATATTATGGAACCCAACGAGGTTATTTCGTTAGTATGATAAGTATACTATATAAATAAAATTGATGATATCAATATCTGAATATTTTAGGTAATTAGGATGAATTTTCACATTTAAATCTAACCATCTCATGAATACCTTGAAATTGGTCAATAATTCACCAATTTCTCACTTTGGATAAAGTTATTTGTAGCATTGAATCATTGAGGAGTTTAGATTGCTATTGTACAAAATGTATTAGATGTTTTCAAAAAAATCTCTATTACAATTACATATGTTCTTGTTGCATTTGAACACATTCACCAAAATATTTCAAATCCAATTAAATGTTTTCCTTCAAGGTTCATGATCCCCTCATCTTCGGCTCGCGCACTTAGCCCTCAATATAGTAAGTTGGGAAAGTCTAAAAGAAGAAGAAACTTCTTAGTAACTCCTTCTTTTATTTACGTTTTCTGCCCACTCTCACAAATATCACTTAATTTTCTCAATTTTCAGTTTTTTTTTTTGTTTTTTTATGATGATTAGGAATATCTTTTTTAATTTATCTGGGACTTTTACATTTTTTATATCTTAACATTAAGAAAGAAATATTTTAAACCACCAATTTATAATAGCTAGATGAAGATTTTTTTTCTTTTTAAGCAGCTTAAGAAATGAATCGTAATGGTTTTCATGAAAAAAACATATGAATAACATAAATGGAAAAAGGATAAAATAAGGAGAAAGATACGTTGGGTTATTCAACGCGTCGCCATCTGTTATATGAATGAATACATTGCTTATGCAACTCTGATGTAACATTTAATTCCGAATGGGGAATTATCTCTATGGACTTGTATAGAAGGATTACGTTATGCGAAACTGATGGTTTATTGTCAGAGTTCTGGCTTATATAAACAATAAATTCTTGTTTGTGGCATGTATAAAATGCAGGGAACAATATTAAAAGTTATTAATTGTGCTGTACCTAAGACAGTATAAAAAATATTATTTGGTATTATTTTTTAAGATAATTTCATAAACCATTTTTTTTACATGGTCATTTCTTCTGGGTGAGGGTCTATAGTTTCCTTGTATAACTTTTTTCACTGTCAAAACATTTTGACACGTTCTTGATCTGTTGACACCAACAACTAGCATCAACAATTTCCGACAGTATTTTCATCAGATATAGTTTATATAAAAGCAGTAGATTATAGATAAACACGTCCACACCCGTCGAAAAACATGACTGCCATTCAGCGAAACATGATCTAATGTTTTTCCCAGTCAGGGAGAAACGCTGAGGGCGTTTGTAGAACTTTATTTGTGAAATTTTGTAGTTTTCGAATAACGTCACACACTTAAAAGTTATGAAACATAAATTGGGAGAAATAACAAATTTAAAGAGATATACTTGTAAACAGACACTGACTGCTAGCTTTTAATTAAAAGTTCTATATTAAAACGTTTCATTTATTATTAATTTATTACAAAAGGATATCTATCTAGTTCGGACTAGTTTTCTACTCAATTCAATATTCTCAAAAATAGGGTTCATTATTAAAAATAGTTATAATTTTCTCATCGAAATATACGCTCCTGCAATAAACAATTAACTTACACCAAACTATCGGTAATAATATCGTCGGCACTATGTGACAATTTTTTTTTTTTTTTAATCCGTTCGTTTACTGTTGTTTTCTATAAGGCCTTATGGTAAAATTTTTAATCTGATCGGCACTTAGAAAACCGATGTCATTTTTACGAATTTAAAACATTTTACCACAGGTAGGCCTTGTAGAATACAACGGTAAACGAACGGAATAAAAATGCGTTTTTTCATATTCGTCAGTTTCACATAGTGGATACGATATATTTATGAAAAAGCAGCCATGATACAAGGAAATAAGATTCCCAAAGAAGAGTTTAGGAATGTACAGAGAATGTCGATTGAAAGAATTCAAGAGACTGCAAGGAATGGCATCCCCAAGCAAGTCCCTTTACAAATGTGGACTGGACATTCTCCATTCTGTTTGAACTGTCTTAAATAGTTTTACTCTAGAATGAATAAAAAAGTTTGTATAGTAGGCTAATAGCATAGTTAATATTTTAGTTTTGTGAATATATAATATAAAGAAGTCATATTATAATGAAAAATTCTAAGCTTAAAATAACTCGAGATTGTGATGTGATAGAACAAGTTCGAGTCTAATCTTCCTAATTTATGATAAAGGAATATGCAATTTTTCCTTTTAAGATATGTGTGCTATGAAAACAAACTTCCCTGAGTCTTTTGCAAATGTTCAAAATAAAGCATAATGTTTTTGTTCTTTCGCCCATGGTTTAAGTAAGGAAATGCCTATCTTAAAAAAAAAAAAAAAAAAAAAAAATCTTTTACATTGAAAAAAACGTGAATGTATTCATTCAAACCTATATAGTTCCTAAACGGTTGGTCCTAGTAACAAAAAAAAATATTCTTGATTGAATTTCTGAACAGGAAACTCGTCAAATTTTCGAAACAAGCAACACCAACAGAGATAGAGCGTGTCAAAGTGTGACATTTTTGAGGGTGAAAATAAAGTTGCAGAACTGAGGGTGAAGACAAGATTACAAAATTGAGGTTAAAAAAAATTTAGACAAAAAAACTATAAACCTCTCGCCAAAAGACATATCTATGTCAAAACTATGTTTCAGAAATAGATCGCGCATATCTCAATCTATAATCTACTGCTTCTGAATTTGACATAACCTTAGCTCGTGTGATGTACTTGTAGATATAATTTATGCTAATTAATTTAAAGATAAAATAACAGGGGGTTATTTAAGTTATTAGAAAGTTATTTGCTGTGTCAAGGTATATAGTTTTGATAAAACATTTTTTTTTCTATATTTTTTTAGTTTTCATTACTGCTGTAACCTTTAATAGGTATTTATATTTCTATGCACTAGATCTCTCAACGTAATGCGCATTCCAATACATGTGACCTGATCTCTTGTTACAGTTATGGAATGCAAACCCCCTTAAAAAAGGTAGAAGTACAAGCTGGCTTACTAGGAACTGAATGAGGCAAAAAAAAAAAAAATAAATAAATAATGCTGTGATTAACAAAAAATAATTTAAAAACCAAAGATCATGTCATATAAAAAACATTAAAAAATGAAAGTAGTTGTGTCTAAATAAAGCAGTTCAATTTACAACCACAGATATCACATAAAATAAATTTAACGATGATTCGTATTTTAAAGAAATGGTTAATTAAATAACAATAGTTAAATTTGTTCTAGTTCGTTGCATATTTAATATATTTTTTAGTATTCACTGTGTGTATTTTGTTATTTTGATATTTACCATATTCAAGGAATAATTCTAGTCTATAAATACTTACTATTGTTATTTCATTGTAAGAATATATAATTGAGTTATCATTACTAACTGAATAAAATGCAAGTTGAATGAATGGTTAAAAGTTCAAACACTGCACAAACTATTCCTCAATCTCAAAATGAATACAATTTATTCAACTTTGATTTTCAATAAGTTTATCTTTGTTTGTTTTACTTTCTTTATAAAAGTTTATTAAGAATAAATACATATTTATTTATGTAAATTTAATAAATATTAATTTTATGAATGTAATTATAAAATACAATTAAATTTAATAAGTAAAACAGAAAATCTGTTTTACTTTTCTAGTGTATTGTATTTAATTTGTGTTACTAAATAATTATTTATAATTTAAAAAAAATAATTACTTATATATGCGCAGGTTGATTTTGTTATTTTATTTACAATTGCTTATTTTATTTACAATTTTTTTTTTTAATTCTTAATGCTAACTAACGATCTTTTAACTAAAATATTCGTAGCTTCTTATTTACCTAAACAATTGATTTCGAATTTCATCTGGAAAATAATGCAGCCTTGCTTTCTATAAATTACTCCCTTGTTGTTATATTTTATAGATAATGTTTTGATATTTATTATTCCTCTCCTAAAATCATTTTTTAAAAACCTCTTTAATACTAACAACTGGAACAGCTCAAGAATAGAACGGAAAAACAAATCATCAATAAGAAAGGTTTTGGCGTTACGAAATAGTTGCCGCTTAGTTACAAGCCTCTGTCTCAAACAGCTCTTCTCTAAAGACCTGGGGCCTACTAACATTTTTTAAGAACCTGGGCCACTTTTTCAATGATAACAAAATTATTAATTAAAGTCGATAGAAATCAGAATCTTTTCCTGTTTAATCCTGTTCACATGACACATAAGGATGTTATTTTTAGACCTGTCTGGATCTAGCGCATTTTAACGGTCGCAGAATAGACCGCCATTGTTGTCTTTTTGGAAATCCTCCACTTTATTCCATTCGAAAATTAATTAAATTGTTTGGATTTTTTCTTCCCGTTTAATCCTTTAGGTTTTGGTCCTCATGGTCAATGTCACACACATATGTCGAGAAGTTAGAGATAGTCTCTCGATCCTATCAACACCTCGTCGAAAGTATCTACTTAACTGCTACAATTAAGGAGTGGCGCGATTAAGAGGTGGCTCCTGCATTAAGTTCAAAGGTCACTGATATAAATTATTTATTATATTATTTGCGATATTGCAGATAAAAAATATGTAGTTATTAACTTATAAAATTAATGATACTAAATACTTATAAAATCCTAAAAGAAATACCTCGTATAATGTAGAATACGTAGTTGGGTATAAGGGTATAGCCCTACAACAAACACTAAATAAATTAAAAGGAAATGGCCATCAAAGGGAAAAGGCTCAGAGAGAGCCCATTAATTATCTCGACTCATAACTAAATGACCGCTCCACTGCCGGCTCAGGTCGACAAGTAGATTGTAAATATTCCATCATACGGAACCCCCATCATCCGCGGCGGTTGAGGGGAATTCATCTGTTGAACAATTTCCCCCCTCAATTCGATTCCCCCCTTCCCGCCGATAGAATCCAGTCGGGAGAAGCGAATTTTCGAAACTTTTTACGGAAATTGAAGTTCACTTGGTCCGGAGGGGGGGGGGGGGGGGGGGAGAAAAAGAGGGGGTTCTAATCTTGTTCCGCAGAACCGAGTTGAAACTTTTCAAACTTCGCGTACGTGCTCTTCCCCGCTGCACTGGGAAATATTCTCTTATTGAAATATGTCGAAGAGGGTCATACATCTAATAAATATTTATGAGATGGATATAGGAATACGTTTATTTGTAAATATATCTAATATTTTATATAAACCCTTGAGTGAGATAGATTGCAATATTTTCTCAATGAAAGCAGTTATCATAAAATAAATAAATAATAATAATTTATTATTATTAAATACCCCACTGTTGGGTTTTTTATATATATATATATATATATATATATATATATATATATATATATATATATATATATATATTATGTTTTTATGTATATATTAAATGTTTTAACTGTCGATATGTATAAGATCTCAAGATAGCAGCCTGTGTAAAGGATTAAACGGAAGATAGAGTATCCTTTAAAATGAACCAAACAAAAAGATATAATAAATTTTCGTCTTTTTGAAAATTGTCTAACTCTTTTCGTTTGTTGGAAAAGAGCACTCTTTCTTCCCGTTTGATCGCGTTTATAGAACACTTAACGATACGATTTTGAGATCATCCAGGATATAACGATATTTAACAGTCGCAGGATAAACCGGCATTTGTGTCCTTTTGAAAATTGGTTAAATGTTTACGTTTCTTAAAAGGGACTCTTTCCCTTCAATATATAAATATTGATATTTACAACTACAATATATGCAACATGTAAATTTGAGTGAAATAATAACACTGACATGTTAATAACTTGTACAGAACTGATAACCAGTAGATCTTCAATAAATGTTCTATATTAAAAGGTATTAAGGCCATTTTCTTTTCACGCACCTTGTAGGCATGTCGAGAATAGAATAGAAAGCAAGTTGAGATACTAGTGGATCTGAGTGATTTTAAAAATGACTATGAAAGGGTCTTTGAACGTTTATTTATTAAATTTTGGAGTACTCTATAAGAAAATTTATTCATAAATTTTCATTTAAACGGTGTTCCTTAAATGAAAAAACGATGTCTTCAATCACTTGCTGTACATCTTTGTATGCCCTTCTAAATCCATTTGAAAATGCAGTTTCCAAAAACCTTTTTTTTTTTTTTAATATTCTACGTAATAGTTCATTTTCAAAACCTAAAATAGAAAATAAATTGTATAGTTATCGTAGCATTTATTATTTACTAATGTAAAAAAAATGAAATAGTATAGTAGCATATAGAATATAGTAGCATTTATTATTTACTAATGTAAAAAAAAATGATATACTTTAAAAAATTATTCAACAGCTGTAGAGTCGTTAAGTGATACAAAAAGTACGAAAATATATTACGTCAGAATGAGGGAAATACACAAATACACACATTTTGTATTTTACTTGTAACTTTCCTAATATCTTTTATTTCAATTTTGTTTATTAAGTCTGCATGATTATTTCTCTTTGTTCACCTTAACTCAGCCTATCATAAGTTATGATTTTTGTTATATTTCTGAGATGTCTTAGACAATTTAATATTATCTAAAGTGGCTATTTGCTGTACCATAACCAGAACAGTTAATCAAACGTAGAACAACCCAGATAACTCTTCTGTGAAGGCCAATCAATAACAGCCGATTTGCCATCGCTAACATTGTCTCCCCCTATTTTTATAAAAAGAATAGGAGCTCTAATTTGATCTAGTCATCAAACTTTCATATTATAAATTTGAAAAAAATAGTTTTTTTCGAAATACACTTTTTTGGCAAAACTCCTCTTTATTATAATCTAACTTAGTCTTTACTAATAGAGGAGTTTTGCTAGTATTTCTAAAGTTCAAAAGAATTATATTTTTTTTCTACATCTATATCTCTGTGAAAAGTTCAAAATTATCTTTTTGATTATATCTCTGTGAATTATCATTTTCTGGACACTACTCTACTACATAAGTTTCCTAATTAAACCCTACAACGACTACTTTAAATGCATCACTCTGGAATTTTCTTGATAGGATACACTTGAAGTAATTCCAATTTAGATCCCAGACCTTTGTAGGTTTAGCTTTGTGCTGGGAAGTTCCTCATGTCTGCTGACCTTTGGATTGTACAATGTTCCGACTTTGCTTCAAGCTTTTACTCGGGAATATCAAAGAAAAATTTATGAAATGATTTTAAATACTTAAACGAAAAATATTTTTATTTTTTTAATAGAAAATGCGTTTCTTTGAGACAGAGTAAAAAATCTTTATTTTCATAAATCATTTATTTACTATTAATATTATGGTAAAATTCCAATTCTATAAAATGTCAAATATGTACTGAATTGATTTAAATTCCCAAAGTTGTTATTTACTTATATCAATTTTTTTTTTCAAATTCTAGCAGACCTGTGCCTCTTAGATTTAAAAAAAAAAAAACTGAAATTATGTTACCTTTACTTAAAATAATACAGTTTTCAATTATTCTTTTAAAAATATTTGTAATGTTTTTTCACCCTTAAACGTGTAACTGTTTGACACGCTAAAGCTCTGTGTTGGATCAAAATTTGACATTAGTTTCCTTATTAGAAATTTAATGAAAAATATTATAATAGCATATAATCCCTACTGTTTAAGAGCTCTATTGGTTTAATTGAAAAAAAAAATCACGTTTAAAATCTCTATTTTCTCTCAACTTTATTTATTATGAATAATTATTAATTGTTAATTAAATGTAATTATAATTTATGTAATTTGATCATTTTAGTTTTAAAATTTAAATTGATAAAATGAAGGAAAATGTTAAGAACGATTTTGAAATCTGGTCGACAGCTGATTTGTATGTGATACAAAGATTGATGGGTTCAAAAGTTCAGCACATAAACCTATTAGCAGGCATGACACTAAACTTCTAGAGAACATTTTCCTAGTGTGATCCAAAGATAACTGTTAATACTATTATACTATTCACTATTAAATACGATTTTAAAAGAACAGTTACAAGTAACCGATTATAGATATACTTATCCATGATCTATTGGTTATTCCAATCAGGGATATATATCTTTGTGGATCTGTGTTACACTTTTTGTAGTATTTCCTTACTTTTTTAGAGTATCGATTGACCTAGGATTTGGTAATCGCAGCCTATCACAGTCCTAACCAATTAAACGTGTTGTACCGTGGATTTTCTTGCTAGAAGTTATTCCTAGTGGTTAACTAGCTACCAAGGGCTAAGAAATAACCGTTTAATATGATCTATTTTGTCCGAGTTTTTGAAGTAAAAATGAAAATAAAATTCATTTACTTCATGAAATAGACGATTTTCCAAGATGTCTATATTTTGTTTTGGCCATGTTGCAGTAGCTCGATGGGAATCTTCCTTGATTCCAAACTCCCAGAATCAAGTAATTTATTATATCAGCGAAGAAGAAGAATTCCTTAAGAAAGTTAGTTTCTTAATGGGGAAGGGGGAGAATCTGGCGGTTGAGTATGTTTCTGACCAACGATTTGTCGACAACAGTACGTCCTCACAAAAGTATAGAACGTAGGTTTTAATGATTCTGGGACGTATTGTCCCCTAAGAATAACAAAATAAAGTATCATAAAGTAGTACAATTGTCTGGCATATATAATTTCATACAAAGGTATTTATAAATGAGGAACAAGAGACATGCAAATACAGTTAAGTAAATAATTGTATAAATAGCTTTAGTAAATAAGATAACATAAGAAGGATAAATGAAATAATAAAAAAAAAAATAAATAAATAAATAACCCTGAGAAAATGAGAAAAGATATATACAGAGAATGAACTATGTCTATATGTCCATTAGATGAAGAAAATATTTACAGAGATTACGATATATACTTAAATACACTGCACTCATTCACCTATATACCTATACACATAACCATACACATATGAATTGTCGATAGATGAAATTTCTATGTTTAGGAAAAACATTTAAAGTTAAAAAATAAAAAAGAATTTTTATAAAAAAATAGATAGAATGATTATTTACCAATATGGAACTAATAAAAGATTGTTATTATATGAAAGACAATTTATGAGTCAATTCACCGATATCAAATTTTTTCGATTTAACCCTATTTGATAGTAATTACTGTTCATATTGACTGGCATCTGACTGGGATAAGAGGAGATATTGGAAAAGGAGTGTTTTAAATGAGCTTAAGGAAAGGGCATGTCTTATTTCAGGTGGGAGAGTGTTCCAGAGGGTAGTGGATCGGGCTAGGAAGGAATGCTGGTATAATGTTGTTTTATGGAAAGGCAAGTATAGGTTAGAGGAACGAGATCTTGTTGTGAATCGGGAATAGAAGGAAGACAAATTTTAACAGATCATAAATGTAGGATGGTAAATATTATATTTTCTATAAAAACAAATAAAATTGATAACATTATAATAACTTATAGTAGTCCAAAAAATAAACCTTTCATTATAAACAGAGATTAATACTTTGTACACCGTAAATTTAAGCGCGAAGAAGTGTAACATATTATCAATAGGACGTTGTTCTAATTACACAAAAGGATAATAAGTGGGAACATAGTAAATTGATAATTATTGTAAACTTGATTATATGTTTGTATATTTAATGTTGCTTGTTAGTTTAGAGGTTCTAAGAGTTGATCCTGACGATGGGAAAAGATTTTTCTCGTAACATGTAGAATACTGTTAAATATAGTCTATCAAGATTACCAAGCTAAAATAATTCATTATTGATTAAACCTTCTTCAACATTATTGCAATTATATTTTTCACTAAATAAATATTAAAGGAATTTTAGCCTTTTTTTTTTTTTAATATTATTATTATTATTATTTTTTTTTAATGGTTTCTCATAAACCATTTTATAACTCTAAGTATTATATAATTATAACTCTAAATGATATAATTATTGAAGTAATTCATTGATATCGGATATAGGTGAGATTGACTGACTGGATCTTCAATTATTACACATATTGGCGGCGTCTAACTGGGATTTAAGGAGATATTGGAATAGGAGAGTTTTATATGCGTTTAAGGAAGGAGCATGTCTAATTTCAGGAGGTATAGGGTTCCAGAGGGTAGTGGATCGAGCTAGGAAGGAGTGTTGGTATAATGCTGTTCGGTGGAGGGGAGTATATAGGTCAGAGGAACGTGATCTTGTTGTGAGTTGGGTGTGGAGGGAAGACTTGAATTTCAACAGGTTATAGATGTAAGGTGGGCAATGGTTATTAATGACTTGGTACAGGAAGGTGCCTAGGAAATATTGTCTACGGGAGGATGGATAGAGCCAGTCCAAGGTAGTGTAGAGGTGCGATACATGTGAACGTCTCGGGGTACCGGTAACAAATCTGATAAAACTATTCATGATTCGTTGTAATCTGTCCCGGAGACCCACTGAGAGGCCCCCATACACCACACAACCATAATCAAACTGAGGAAAAATGAATGAGGAAACTAGGAGTTTTCGCGTGGATTGAGGAAGGAAATGACGGGAACGATGGAATAATTTGAGGATTCCTATGGATTTTCGGGCTATTTGGGCGATTTGAGGCTTCCAGGTGAGGTTTTGGTCGATAATGATTCCTAAATTTTTGGCAGAGGAACAGAAAGTGATAGGCTGATTATTCAGGTTTAGGGTAGGAAAGTTGGTAATGGATTTGAGGAGGGGACTTGAACCGATTACAATGGCTTGAGTTTTCCCTGCATTTAGCTTTAAATTATGCAAGTTAGCCCAAGAACAGATTCTATCGAGGTCTTCCTGGATCCTAGATATAGCTTCATGTAATTCGTTAGGAGGAAAGGATAAATAAATTTGAGAGTCGTCTGCATATGGTAAAGGTGATGGGAACAATGTAAAATTGACAAGGGAAGATCATTAATGTAGGAGTTGAAGAGGAGGGGTGAAATGCTGGAACCTTGGGCTACTCCCGAAGACAGAGGTAGGAAGTCGGATAAGGGTTGATTAGGGATAGATACGGCTTGAGTGCGGTCGGAGAGGAAGGATCGGATCCAGTGGATTGAACTATTGGAAAATTTTAAAGTATTTAATTTGGTAAAAAGGATACGATGGTCAATGGAATCAAATGCTTTAGAAAAATCTAGGAGTATCAAGACGGTCAGTTTTTTTTCATCTATTGCAGCGTGGATATCGCTTATGATTTTGGTTAGTGCAGATTGTGTAGAATAACCAGGACGGAAACCGGATTGGAAAGGATCGAGTAGATGGGAATCTTCCAGGAAATGGGAAATTTGGGATTGCACCAATCGTTCAAGAGGTTTTGAAAGGTTTGAAAGGATGAAGATCGGGCGATAATCTGCAGGACAGTTAGGATTAGGAGTTTTATTGATGGGATGAACAATAGCTTTTTTCCAGGAGGTAGGAAATATAGAGTTTTGTAGGGAGAAATTATAGATAAAGACAAGGACTGGTAAAATTTCTGGGAGGCATAATTTTATAAGTTTAATAGGGATACCATCTGGGCCTACGGAATTGGTATGCGATTTCATGATAGAGGAGATAATTTCTGTGGGGGTTATGTCGGAAAAATAAAAGTTACTGTCATTGAAAGGTGTTTCTGAGGAAAAAATGGAATAACGGGATGGAGAGGAGAGAGATGATGAAACAAAATAGGCGTTCAGGTTATTAGGCGAAACTGGGAAGTTGGTTGAGGTTGAGGATCCGGAGGGTTTATGAAGGGCGAGTTTTCGAAGGATTTGCCATTTTGACTTGGAATCGGGAGAGGAGGATAAGGCTTCGTGGAAGTAGGAAGATTTTGCACTTCGAATTTTTACTTGCACCTGATTACGCAGTATTTTGAACACTTGATAGTCGTCCGTGAGTCTCGTTCGTCTGAATCGCCTTCGTGCAGCCTCACGCTTTCTCTGCAGATCTTTCATTTCTTTTGACATCCAGGGTGCAGGTCGACGACGATAGGTAGAGGTTTTTAGAGGAGCGTAGGTATCAAGGATTCGGAGAAGATTGGATGTGAGGATTTCAACCATGGAGTCTATGGAGGAGGAGGAGTAGATTTCACTCCAATCTAGGGTTTCAAGGAGAGGTAGGATAATATCACGGTCAAGGGCGTCAAGGTTGCGGTAAGTTATGGTTTTTGAAGAAAAAGGATAGGTTTGGAAATCGTAGGATATTTGGATTAGGTCATGGGAAGATAAAAATGAAACGGGGCTTTGTGAGGAGGAAAGGAGATTTTTTTGAGAATCTATAATATATAGATCTAACCATGTGTCGGTCCAGCGAGAATGGTGAGTAGGAGCAAAAGGTACGATGAAAAGGCGGAGAGAATAGAACAGGTTATCCAGGTAACGTTTATCATTGGAGTCAGAAAGCAAATTTGTATTGAGGTCTCCGGAGATAATAATATTGGAATAGAGAGGAACCAGGTTAAATAAGGAAGATTCGAAGGACTGATCGAACGGAACCAGAGGAGGACGGTATATCACAGCGTATAGTAGGTGATGATTGCCGGCAGAAATTTCTAGGATAAGGTATTCAACGTGAGGATGTATGGATGAGGGGGAAAAATCAAGGATTCTTGTTTTCAGGCTGTCGTGTACATATATGCCAACACCACCGCCAGTCCGGCCAGCCCGGTCATGGCGGGTAAAGGAGTAATTGGGAATGGAGACAAAAGAGGAAGGAATGTGGGGCTTAAACCAAGTTTCGGAAATAGATATAATATGATAAAAGTTATGTGAGAAATATTGCTGGAATTCATCAAAATGGGCAGGTAAGGATTGGGAGTTAACGTTACAGGTAGTTAGGATACTAGACATACTGAAGAGAAGTTAAGGGAAAGACATTTATAGGAAAAAAACCCTGTAATATGAGTAACAACCTGCAGAGTACATTGTATAATAAAAATTAATAAAACTAAAATTAGAAAAATAAAATGAAAAAAATAAAGTAAAACTATTTATGTGGGAAAAAATTTGAAAGATAAATGTATGAATGAAATAAAATTCAAAAGTATGCATTATAAATAAATAAGCCAAAATGATGCAAGAAAATGACAGTAAGTAGATTATCAGGTAAATGACAGTCATACGAAGACATCCAAATCCTGAGCCCGGTCGACAAAGATAACAGGGTGGCCGTCGTCTTTTCGGCAGCGCACTCTACCGGCTGAGAACCATACATATTTTAGTTTACCAGTTACTTTCTTCTGCCTAGCCAGCCAGTAGAGGTGTCTGTTGGTTGGTGTCATTTCTTCTCCGATGAAAATCCGGTGGGAATCGTTCTCTATGCAAAGTTTATCGCACGTTGTCATTTGATGCTGCGATATTATTGGCGGGTCTTTCGCCAGTTTATTTAAAAATTAACGAACTGACGACTTTATTTAACATTTAAAAAGAAAAGACAGGATAAAAAGACCTAACATTAGACAAAATAGAAAAACCACCGTTATTCAGTAAATAAGGACCAAACAGAAATCTATACGGACGGTAGTAAGGACAGCGAGAACGTTGGATGCGCATGGTTATTGTAAGCTCAAGATGGCAGAACCATAGAACATCAGTATAAACGAGAATCGTACAGTTCGAATAACCAAGCCGGGGAAATCACTGTTTTGAAACTTAGGGAATAATTAACGAAAAAAACAAACGCACTTATTACAATACATTCAGACATTCATGGATATTTCACAGAACTAACCAGACGAAAGATCTTTGGAGCCGTTAAAGAAGAACACAGATGGAGAATCAGAAGCAATGCCGAATTAGTTGAATTGTACGGAGAGCCTGATATCCTCTGTGTTATTAAGAAGAGCAGGCTTAGATGGTTAGGGCATGTAAAAAGGATGGAGCCCTGTAGGCTGCCTAAAATGATGCTAAATGGTGCACCAGGAGGAAAAAGGAAAAGGGGCAGACCCAGGCGGCGGTGGATTGAGGACTTGGAGGAGGATGGGAATAGGAAACTGGGAGAGTCTCGCTGGAGACCGCGAGGCATGGGGAAGAACGGTGGCAGAGGCCCAGGTCCTGCAAGGACTGTAGTGCCCAACAGTGAGTGAGTGAGTGAACCAGACGAGATATAATAACCATTAAAAACAAAAGGGAAAATGGTCTCTATAAAGTGGGTTAAGACACATTTTGGAATCGAAGTTAACGAAAGGGCCGATCACCTAGCCAAAGAAGATGCTAAAAGTGATTTTTTATTTTGATATGACAGAGCTCCCTTATCTTATATTACCCAATTGTGGGTGACATCTTCAAAGTCACCAACTTTACACAGATTTATACTTCACATTACACACAATAATTACAAACACACACAAAGTAAGAACTACAAACTAACACAACTAATGACAGGATGACAGGAACAACATCTAAAACGATTTAACATAATGCGATCTGACATATGTAATGAAGACGGACAGATTTAAAATTTTAGACATGTACTTTACGAAGCAGCCTTCAGACCTGGTCGACAAACCCAAGATAATATTTTCATAATTCGAAGTATAATCGAGAAGTTTATTGAAAAGGACAAAAAGACCCACCTACCCTTCTTAGATCTCTCTGGGGCATTTGATAATGTACCACGAGTGGAACTCAAACGGGCGCTTGAGAACAAAGGAGTGCCTAGTAACTTAAAACAGACAATCCTTAGCCTATACCAGAAAACATATGGGACGGTCCGGATAAATGGAAATAAATCGGACAGATTCCAAATGGTAAGAGGGGTAAAGCAAGGGGATAGCTTAAGCCCATTGCTTTTCATAATATACATGGACAGGATTATAAGGGAAGCTAAACAAAGGAGCCCCAAATTCAAAGTAGGAAACTGGAGAATGCATCCCATATACATCCAGAATTTGATATTTGCCGATGACATTCTTTTGATTGCAGAGAGCAGAGTGGCCCTGCAGGAAGCGCTGAAAGTCTGGGAAGAAGCACTGAGCCGAAAAGGGATGACGATTAACCCCAACAAATCAAACTATATGATCGTGTCTAAAAGTGGTTGCTTGGAACAAGGAACTGTGGCTTGTGGAGGTTTGGACTTGCAACAGGTTAAAGTCTATCAATACCAAGGTGTTAAAATTAGTAATGATGGCAGGCTTGATTCTGAAATAAATCAGCGCATAAGGAAAGCGAACAACATCTATTACCAGCTCCGCAATGTTATAATTGGAAAAAGGGAAGTAGAGATGAAAACCAAAATGGTAGTATATAAGCAAGTATTCATCCCAACGCTGACCTATGCAGCTGAAAGCTGGCCTGGCATCAAGAAGTTTGAAAGCCGAATACAAGCCACACAAATGAAATACCTGAAGAAGGCTCTTGGTAAGACAAGGTTGGACCGAATCCGAAACCAAAGAATAAGAGAGTATATGGAGCAGGAACCGCTGATAGACTATATTCACAGAAGAGAATTAAAGTGGTTTGGCCATGTACTAAGAATGCAAATCAATAGGTTGCCAAAAAAAGTAAAGGAAGCAAAAGCAGTGGGAAAACGACCCAGAGGACGACCTCATAAATGGGAGGACCTCATATCGGATCTGGCGAGGAGGAGGGGACTCACTATGGGAGAGAGTAGGAGGTTGACTGCGGATAGAGAGGTGTTAGAGCATGGTTGCTGGCTGCCCAGACACCGTGAGTTATAAGGGTTAGATGAAGAAGAACTACTTTACGAATATAAATCATTTAAAAGGCAAATAAACGTGGAATAGGACAAGAGACAGAATAAAATTTGTTTTCTAAATTTAAGATTGACTTACTCACATTTATACGAAAGATCGACTTTGAGATACTGACTAATGATGGGCAGCGGAGGTAGTTCCTTTTTGGCTAGATGATTTTTTTTTTATTTTTATTTTTTTTTTTTTTTTTTTTTTTTTTTTTTTTTTTTTTTTTTTTTTATATAAATGTTTTGTTATCTTATAACGTTATTTTTCAAGAACTAATCACGCTGCAAATAAATAATGAATAAAGTCCTTATATCGGGCTACCATATAAGAAAAAAAACAAAGAAAAATCGAGATATTAAATTAATAATTCCTTGTCATTTGGAGCAGCTATCAAAAAAACAGAACGAAGTTAAGGTTTAGTATTTGTTTGAAGTTTCTTTCCCTTAAGAAAAATTAAATTAATCCTGACCCAGTAGACGGTTTATTGGATAATGACTTATTCCAGAAGGAATAAAAAGTTTTTCAGAGCTTTGTTATAAATTATCCATGATATTCGTAGTTTATACAACTAACTTCTTTGGGATTTAGCAAAACAACCGTTTCTAAACTTTTTTATTATTTCAAAACTTTTTTTTGACTTTAAAACGAGATTACACTTTATTCTTGACCTCTTGCCAAACTTTGATTATATGTTATTTATGACTTATAAGTAGGGTATAGTTTATAAAAAGTACATCATGTGATAGGGATATGTTGAATTTTATTGATACAACTAGCATGCTCTCATAAATAAAGATCTTAGATTATTTTAACTAATAATTGAATTTTTATTTGTTTATCAATAAAAATATTGTATTTGTAAGTACGGAATTTAGCATTTCTTCCACGATATTTTCACGCATGGCAGTAATTTTTAAATTGGTTAAAATTGCATTGATAAGGTGTTTGAAGAGTATGTTTAAACATAATTAAACAATCGATTTGGCAAAAAAAAATTTATCAATCCATATGGACATATCCATATTTCAATTTCTAACCATAAAGTATATGACAATTTGCAAAGCTCGTTTCTGGGACTCAAGACTATACATTTTTATTATTATTATAGTAAAATTTATTATCATAAACCTTCCTAGAGTTATGAACATGTAGTTAAAATTTAGTACAGTTGGGTTTAATAATTTTACCATTGCAAACTCTGTTGCAGAATGGCCACATATCGGTAGATTTTTAAACTTCACTGGGATCCATATGTCGCTCCATATGTTTATAGCTTTAATAACAATTAAATTTAAAATAAGTAAATTTCATCATGAATTTCTAGCTCCATATAACAACGTACTTTGTAACTTCTCTCGAATGGTGCCCGCCACCTATCGGAGGATTATCAAACTTCACTGCGAACCACATATTTAGCACTTTTCCATGAAAATCAATGTTTTCACTATTGTCAATAATGCAGCGTTCCCATTGGCTTTGTGGAGAAAGCATTGTTTGAACTAAAACAGGCTATGGACAAAACACTCTTTGCTTAAAACCCTGATTTTGTTTACTAATTTTGGATGGGACAAAGCTTGTTTTACTTGCTAATACTCATCAAATATTGTAGGGTTCTGAAAAACAAATTTAGTGATACCAAAAACTCAAAAAAAGAACATTTTTGAGACAAAACACGTTGTGAAAGTTACCTCCTCAGATATAGATGGAGCATCATGTCATCAATTATGTAATCATGTTATAAATTGATTAATTATTCTTTTGAAGAAATTGAACGATAGATTACATACAGAAAATAAAAATGGAAGTAATTTTTAGGTATCTATAAAGCTTCTACTGAATTTTTTTTGTTTTAGATAGCTAGAAACAAATTCTTTGGCTATTGAAAGAATCTACTGAGAGAATATATATATATACATATTTAAGATAGCAGAAGACGCCCTAAGGAAGGTTCACCCGACGAAGAGACGACTACAATGCCCCAAGGCCCAAGATATTACTTATTAAGAAGGAATGAATACCCTGGCGCCGCCCTGTCCCCAACATAAATAGAATTCAAGTTCCCTTCTCGGAACTCTAATGTCAAAGGCGATCTTCGATCGTTAGCTAATACCAAATGGATTAGAGAATCAGCTTTCCTACTAAGGACAATTTGGAAGCCTATGTTATATATTAAATCGTTTCATATCAAATGTCTGTTTTTACTAATTCAGAAAATTCAAAATGACTGTGGTTAACAACGTTTACGTGTAAAGGTTATGGGCTGTTATTAATCCCTTCTCTTTTATAATATTATCTATCATTCCCACAATGTTTATAGGCCTTCGAGAATGATTATAGAACCGGACAATTTCTTCAATGACAATAATTTTCCACCGACTTAAAAAAAAACAAAGTTTTCCGTCAATTGATGATTCTTTTTTTAATCGGTAGGTCATACTTCAGAGGTGTTGCCATAAAAAATTTATTGGAATCAACTCAGCGCTTTTTTAGAAAAATTAAAAAATAAAATATTAATAAGAAATCATTGTTACATAACCTTCCACTATAAAAAAAATTATCTATGGTGACTAAATCTAAATTAGAAAAAAAACAAAAAAACCGACTTAAACATTAAACCTGTTTATACAAACTTTTTTTTTTTTATTATTATTATTTTATTGAAATCTATGTATATATAGCGAGTAGTCCTTGCTATATTATTGACATGTTATTGTAATAGTTTTTCTTAAATTCACTTTTTGTATATAATACAGTTGTAAATATCAATGAATAGCTTTAAACAAAAAAATATCTGATGCTCAATAATTAGAAATGTCTTTTTTTTTCATTGATTATAGCCTTTAAACTTTATTTATTTTTTTTTAATTTATTTTTTTTAAATACAGAAGTATATTCTACTGACAATTTATAACGATAAAGCTGAGAACATATACAAAATAAAAGCATAAATCGTAAAAATGAACAAATGCTCTGTTTTGTAAACATACAAATCTTTGGACTCCCATTCGCTGCCCCTCCTAAATTGGAATCCAAAGCGAAGGGATACAAAGGGCCGTGTATTGAGGGAGGTCCCAAAGTCGGAGTAAAAACACCTCCTGTACCAAAGCCCTTAAGAAGCAGGGCTTAGGGTTTTCTTTCTTCAGGCAATAGGGAAATATTGGGCTGGGATCTTCTCTACCCCCTGCTGCCCCTTCCACCCCTCGAGGATCTTCAGGCCTCGTGTCCTCTATTTAATAAGCTGGATTTTTGCGTTCATTCTTTAAGAAGCGAGGGTCATTCTGATATCATAAACGTGATAGTATCATCATTTCAATATATCTGCTTGTCATCATTCATATAGAGCTCAATGCAACCTCAGCACTAATAATGGCGGCTAAATCATTGCAACTTATCGTGGCTGAAGAATTTTACACCTTACAACACTAACTTACTTTAATAGTAACCTATTTATTGAAGAATTTGATAATATGTTTAAGCCTAAACTATTTATTTATAATACTTCTCTGTATTCAGATTTATATAAAAACAAACTCTCCTGAAATAATAAACATTGTAACTGAGGCTTAGCTCAACTAAACAACACATAACAATTAACAAAAGATCTTTCTCCTTATTTAGTTATAAAAAAAGAATGAATTATTTTAAGATATAAAGAACGTATAACAGCAATAATAAGACGTAGAATTCCAACTTTTCTACTATTAAATATTCACTATCATTAAAATTATTAAAAATGTTTAAACTAATCCAGATTTTTTTTTTAATGTCCAAATAAATATTTCCAATAGTCCCATTTTAAGTTTGTTTCAAGTAAGAAAAGAAAACAGACAAATCATTTAGTTCACAACAATCCTTAGCGTGCTGTCATGGGTATTTCTCAGAATGTAATCATAATAAAACATAGGATGTAGTAGTGAATTTAATTAGCTTTCAGATGCAAAAATGAAATTTTGGATGGGATAAGTAGTTTCGGAGTTACAGTCTAAAAATTAATCAAAAATTACAGGGAAAATGTGTTTTCATGGAGAATTGCAACTTACCTTAACTTATATAATACATGCGCTTTTGCGAACTTTAATTTATAAATCTACTGGGCTATTCGTTCATAAATTTATTTTAATTTTCAATTCTCTTGGCAAAAACATGTGTGGCAGGTTTTCGGGCTCACAGCGTGAGAATGAATTATTGAAGTTGATTATATATGCTGAATTAGAATATGTAAAGCGAATATGGTCTTAAAGGAGGATCTTCAGAAATCTTCAGAACCTTGCTAAATATCACAATTTCCAAAAACATTAAAATTGTGACAGGTTGAAGGTAAATTTGAATATACAAACATGTTTTGAAGTATTAATACTCTACAATATTTATAATTATAACGATTGTCATAAGATGAACGATTTAGAAGATATGGGGAGAGAACATGAGATGAAAATAGATTTTTTGCAAATTTTCTCATTTGCCATATCTCGGAAACGGTACGGAATATAAAAAAGATGTATAAATTATAATTTTTAGACAATTTAATTAACTACAATTTAGTAAATAGTCATGTTTTGCGTACGACGCACTGTTTTTGCGATATGCGCGAAAAACCGGAAACCTTTGAAAAAAATCTGGACCTTCAGCCCTCTTCTTTTCTTTTTTTTTTTTTTTTTTTTTTTTTTTTTTTTTAATGAAAAATAATCTTTATTCTGGGACACCTTGTCCCCTAAGAATAATATATAAGAACAATAAAAAGGTATTATTTTCTGGATGCGTACATATCAGACAGTAACTTATATAGAGTGTAAATTATATACTACAAGTCTTTGGGTTTACATAAAAAAATAAATAAATAAGTAAATAACAAAATTAAAATAAAATAAAAGAAAAAGAAATATTCTAGCAATAAAATATTATTACATAATTTCGGAAGATTGATAATTGAGGAGGTAGATGAATAAATTATGTTTAAAGGAAGTGAGAGAAGGAACATTGCGGATCGAAATGGGTATGGAATTCCAGAATAAAGCTGCACGATTAATAAAGGATTTTTCAAAGGAAGCAGTTCGATGAGAAGGGATATACAGATCTATAGGCTGAGATCTGGTGTTCAAAAGATGAATGGAAGAACGAAGGGCAAGGATGTCGTAAATGTACGAAGGTTTTTTGGACTTTAAGGATTGAAATAGAAAGGAACCAAGGAAGTATTGTCGCCGAAAACTTGGATAAAGCCACCTCAACTCGGAATACCAGCAAGTGATGTGAGAACGCCTGGGGATCCCATAAATGAATCTTATAAAGGAGTTCATTAATCTTTTCACCTTCATTTTAAGCTCGCCAGACAGTCCTCCGTATACTAAGCATCCATAATCGAGGTGGCGAAGGATGAGGGAAGATACTAACAATTGACGGGTATTGCGAGGGAAAGATTCACGGAATCTTAGGAGCTGTTTGAGGATGGAGATGGTTTTTCGGGTAATGTGGGAAATATGGTTATTCCAATACAAATGTTGATCGAATACTACTCCGAGGTTTTTGACAGAGTTTGTGAACTGAATAGGAACGTTATCGAGATAAAGAAGTGGATAACAGGAAAGGGAATTAAGGGAGGGTTTCGATCCAATTAGCATTGCTTTAGTTTTTTCTGGATTCAGTCGTAACTTATTCTCTACTGCCCATTGGTGAATGCTATAAATGTCATCTTGAATTTTACGAGTTGCCTCAAAAATCTCACAAGGATGAAACGATAAGTAGATTTGAAAGTCATCAGCATATAAATGATATCGGGAATTATTAATAGCGTCTGTCAAATCATTAATGTAAACGGAAAAGAGAGTTGGTGAAAGAGAGGATCCCTGAGGAACACCTCGCGTCAGAGGCACAGATTTTGAAGGAGGTTGGTTAGGAACAATAACTGTTTGGGAACGGAGAGATAAGAAGGACTGGAACCAGCCAAGAGCACTATTGGAAAGGGAGAGTTTTTGTAATTTAGTCAGAAGAATTTTATGATCCACGGAATCAAACGCCTTGGAGAAATCGAAGAGGATTAGGATAGTAATTTTCTGTTGGTCAATTGAAGAATAAATGTCTTGAGTAATTTTTAAAAGAGCGGATTGAGTAGAATAACCTGAACGGAAGCCTGATTGAAGAGGAGTTAGGAGATCTTTATTTTCAAGGTATTTAGCCAGTTGAGAATGGACTATTCTTTCAAGTGGCTTAGATAGGTTTGATAGGATGGAAATAGGCCTAAAATGGGATGCTGTGGTAGGTGAAGGAACTTTATTCAATGGACGAACTAGCAACTAGCAGAAACGCCAGCACGTTTTGTATTTAACTTCCTAACTACTCTTAAGATGTTTCCGAAGAAAAATCTTGGATTACAGACAAGGCACTCTACACCCCCTTTTCGGCTTTCATTGACTGGACTAGTATACAAGGTGGAAATAAACAAAGAATTTATTTTTTTTGTTTAAAATCGAAATTAGCCTTCGAATAAAATAATCCTAATAGAACTGGCAAATAGTTCATTAATCCTAATTGTATTGATCCTATTATACCATCATGCGTACCTCAACAGTTTAAAACTTATTGATATTCACAACCGTATGAAATACAAAAAAATAAGGTAATGGGAGAGATAATGGACAATGTAACATGTTTATGACTTTTGGTCACATAAAAAATGAAAGTTTTATATAAAACATCGACTCGACTAATATATTCGGAAAAACTCTCAGAAGGCTAAAAAAAACTCATTTAAACTTTTTTAATTTGTTCCAGAAGAAGGTAATGTTTAGTTTTTTTCTCCCTCATGTTTATGAATAAATGAAAGCAAAAAAAAAAGAATAAAATATTTCATTTTTATTTGTATTGAATTATAGATTTGAAGTGTCGATAATTAGAGAAAACTAATATTTAAAAGTTTTTTTGTTTTGTTTTTTTGTGAATATTAGTTTTCTGTAATTATCGACACTTCAAATCAATAATTCAATACAAATTAAAATAAAATATTTTATTCTTTTCTTCTTTTTTTTTTTTATGCTTTTATTTATTTATAGACATGAGGGAGAGAAACACTAAACATTACCTTCTTCTGGAACAAATTATTTAACTTTTTTAAAAGTTTTACAATTTTTATTTTTTTTTTTTTTGTAAATAAGTTAACCACTTATTGTCCATGAACTGAATCAAATTATAAATGTTGGTTCATGCATTGATAAAAAATTATTGATAAATAATCAATATATTATTGATAAAAATGAACTGGTTCAGGAAAAAAAATTAATGAAATTTGTTTAGATTTTTATCCAGCGGATTAGTATTATATTACTTTTATGTGCATCAAGGTCTATTTATTTATCTATTAACGTAATGTTATATATAATAAATTCATCTAATATAGTCCAATAGTGGGTACAGAGCCCATACAGACGACAGGCAATAAGCTACAAGTGCTAAGGCAGTCCATAAAGTAGAAGAGGAGAAGGAAAGAAACATCAGAAGGAGCATTAGAGGAGCTTATCTTGTTTGAGCTCAAGTAGCTCGCGTGACAGGAGCTAGTTACCGAATCAGTTTTTTCACGGAGCTTTTCGATCACTTGTCGTCTATCGACTTTTCTCTTTGTATACATCATCGATTATTTCTTTCACTGTCACGCAATAACCTACTTTCTCCGCCTAGCCTACTTTTTTACAGCTATTATTAAAGCGCGTGCTATATTAAATCTGAATGGAGGCTCTTGGAATTTATGAGAGCTAGGTCAGAACTAGATAATGTATTGGCGATCATAAACGTTTAAACTCATTATCAATTAAAGATAAAAAAATAATTAGGGTTTTAAACTTCATCTTCAACCGTTGTTCCATACCAGTGATATAATTGTTGCATTTAAAATGGGTTGTGAATATTTTATTGAGTTGGATCCTACCTCTCCTCTTCCGATTGGTTAATGTAAGATATATTGAATCTTTATTTATAGGTCAACTAACCAATTTTGTATATTGTTAAAGCTCTTAATTATTTTTTATGGTTAGAAATCAGGTGAATTTCTTTAAAAGTTCTTTTTTTCTGGGATAGTAGTATTTCAGACATCTTAAATACAATCGGAGTTGTGATTTAGCAAGTTACGTATTATTCGATACATTTCATTTGCTAGTAAAAATTACAGCTAATATTCTAAAACAGTATTTTAGACACTGTTCAAGATTATGGGTCTTCTAATGTTTCAAGTACTAATTAAATACTTAAGTAACAAAACACTGTATGCAGACCTGCGTGTACGCACTGTACTGGAAAACATTAAAACAAAATACGAAAAAAGAATATTTCACGAAAAACTTTATGACCATCCAAACAGACTCATACAAAACATGATTACAACAAATATTACTGACAATACGTAGCGAAGGCTATAAAGGAGCTGTATTATTATAACAATTTATTGAAATTTACAACTGTACAAAATATATACATCAAGTAAATGTGCCGTTAACTATTACAATAACGTGACAAAATTTGAAAAGAACTACTCTTCAGTAGCACTTTAATAAAAATTCTACACTAGAAGGTCGAATTTTCAGAAGCATCGGGGGATTATCGGGAGTGGTGTGGGAAGCAAAAAATTAGGGGATTTAAGTGGTTATGGAGTTTATTATGAAAGGGTATATATCTGGTTTGGGCTGGAACACATGGAACATTAAGATCTTTATGGATAAGTTTATTACTGACAAAGTAAGGAGCGTTGAGGATTTTTTGAAGGATTTTGGATACGAGATGAATTGGAGGGTTTGGTGGAGCCCCAAAGGAACCTCCTTAAGTAAGAACAACCTAAAATAATGTCAGGAGAAAGTACAGATGGGTACTGGCCTCCCTCACGTTCTACATGTCTTGTTTATTATATCTTTTCCGGCACATTCGATGGTCCACTCTTCAATCTAAAGACAGGAGTAAATCAATAAAGATAAAAAAAGAAGTAAAAGTCAGAATGACTTTAACTTCACTTTTTATTGTGTTTTATTATCATATTTTATTATAAATCTTTTAATTTTAATTAAATTACTTGGACCCTCATATAAGACTAAAATGTTTTCTACTTCTTCAACATTTACTAGACCAGCGTACAAACCTTCCGATTAATACAAAAGACTGATTTACATTGCAATAATTAGCCCATTTTGGACATACGGAAATTAGCTATGGGGCTCAACTAAACCTTCCCATTATTTTCGTATCTAATCCTTAGTGTTCCTACATTATCACATATCTACTTATCTATTTAGATCTAAATGTTACATATTTTGCTGGTTTGGTCCGATTCAGATACCTATCCTTTCATAGTAAGCTCTGTAAACACTCAAATCCACAAGTCTCTCAACTTGCTTCGTATTCTATTCCCGACTACCCTCCGAGGCGACTGAAAAAAAGATGTTCTCGAAACCTTCTACTATTGGAACTTTTATTTTACTTATTTATTTATTTATTTTATTTTAACTTTTAAGTGCCACGAATAGTTGATTGCTTTACAAGTTAATTCCATGTTACACTAATCACTTTACCACACATTTACGAGATGTATATGTACTATACATTTCTAAATAACAATAAGAAGATAAAAAAAAAAGATTATTCAGGTTGGTCGGTATTAATATAGTTAAGTATAACTATGGTTATATGTTCCTCATATATTATAGGTTTATTTGATTATTTAAACCCGGTAGTTCTATATAAATTAAAGATATGCCCAATAAATTAAAAAAGCCTATCCTCTGGTATTCGAAGAATATTTTTGTCATCATCTATATATCTTGCCAACATGATGATATGAATATTTTTTATAAATATTCAGAATTTCGAGGTGTTGAATACATCAATTAAATACTTTTTTTTTCAAAAAATGGAGATGAAATTAGCTGTTTTTTTAGTTTTTTTTTACTTGTGGTTCTGATTAGTTAAATGTATCTGATTCTTGAATAAGGTAGTCCCATAGCGTTATTCCTCCATTCTATTGTTATTCTGTTATTGTTGTGAAGTTATTATTATTATTATTATTGCCATGAGATGGAATACCTTCTTTGTATAGAGAAGAACCAATAGAACAGAGACTACAATAAGATAATCCAGAGAGAAGACTAGATGCTATTAGAGATGGCTAAGAGACTGTTGACGAGACGACCTCGTTATCAGACCTGGGGGGAGGGGGGAAGGTAATGCCATGTCAATAAGCATTCAGCTCTCTGTTTGCCCCTCCCACCCCCTCGTTGATTGGCCTATCTCTAGAGATAGCATCTTATGCTCACCATATCTGCAAATACACCTTCCTCCCTATCTCATAACTTAGTCGCTAATTACTTCTTGTTAATTCTGTCTGTATCTGCCACCTGTTCTTCTATAGAACCTAAGGGTAAATTACACCGCGCTTTAAAGCAAAAGAATTCAATAGACATAAAAAGATATTAAGGAAAACACAAAAAGTACCCCTTACACAATATTTATTTATTTTTATTTGTTTTATTGAATAAAATTACAAGCTATAATGGGCAATGAATAATGTGGATGGCAAATAATCAATTTATACAATATGTACAATTCAATTAAATAAAAAAACCTCTTAAAAAATACTATGCAAGATATTAATATAAGATAAATCCGAAAATAAAAGTATAAACAATGTAAACAATAGTAATAATAAAAGAGCAAAAATAATAATAATAATAATAAGCATTACAAATTTTAAAAAATAATGAAAATAAATTAAAAATCACACTATATATACAATGTACACAAACATCCCAGGGATATCCCAGACCTAGCTTGCTTGTCCCCCACTTATGGGAGGCCAAACCAGGCCTACAGTAATACAAAATATTTATGTGTATAAGAAATTAATTTTTTTTGCAAATCTAATTGTATAAACAATTTATTTATTTATTTTTCCCCTCTTACAGAAACACAGCAAGAAGGGTGTGTATTTTAAGTATTTGTACAACTACTAAGCAAGTAGGCATATTACATGTACTTAACATGTTCAGTATTTTATAAAATATATGACATTCCAACTCATCCTACCACTGTCCTCACCACTTACGCTGATGACATGTGTGTTATCAGTAAACAATGATCCCTTCATTGCCTCTCAAACACTCCAATCCCATATCCTAAACCTTCAGGAATGGTGTCAAAAATGGAGAATCAAAATAAATCCTAATAAATCTCACCAAATAACCTTTACTCTTCGTCGTAAACCTACGACCTCCTGCCCTACAGTATCCTTTAATGACATTCCACTAATCCCTGTTAAACAGATCCGCTACCTAGGACTCCACTTGGACAAACGTTTAACTTGGAATTCGCATACAAGACTAAAACGATAGGAAACTGCTCGTCGTTTTCGACTTCTTCAACATTTACTAGACAAACGCTCAAACCTTCCGCTTTACTACGAAAGACTCATTTACATGGCAGTTATCAGACCTATTTGGACATATGGAGTTGAGCTTTAAGGCTTTTTCTACCTCTAACCTTCTAAATCTTCCCGTATCCAATCCTTACAATCCAAAATCCTTCGAAAAATCCTTAACGTCCCTTACATTGTTACAAATAAACTTATCCATAAAGACCTTAATGTTCCATTTGTTGCTTAGATAGCCCATACCAGATACTTATCCTTTCATAGTAAGCTCCATAACCACTCAAATCCATTAGTTTCTCAACTTGCTTCCCACTCCATTCCCGATAATTCTCCGAGGAGTCTGAAAAGAAGATGGCCTAGAGATCTCCTAGTGTAGAAGTTTTATTAAAGTGCTACTGATGAGTAGTTCTTTTCAAGCTTTGACATGTTATTGTAATCGTTATCAGCCCATTTACTTAATGTATATAATTGTACAGTTGTACATTTCAATAAATTGATATAAATAAATATTAAAAAATGTAGAGGTAATTTTCATTTATTTTTTAAAGATAAATTTTTAATACATACAAACATATAAA
Organism: Euschistus heros; assembly: GCA_003667255.2. Classification (NCBI taxonomy): domain Eukaryota; kingdom Metazoa; phylum Arthropoda; class Insecta; order Hemiptera; family Pentatomidae; genus Euschistus; species Euschistus heros. The sequence continues at coordinate 996,441 of RCWM02000335.1, read as the reverse complement.
AAAATAAAACAAGATTAATGAAAATTTCCTAAAATGACATAATTAAGTGAACAAAAACCAATCAAAAACAAAACCAAAAAAAGACCCCTCTCTAAAAGCAACCAATTGCCCTTTTTTAAAAATATGCATTCTATAAGCTGTACTCTTTTGTTACCAAAAAAAAAAAGGGCAGCCGTATCGAATGTGATGAAAAGACTGGCGTGTTTGTCAGTCGCAGTTAAAACAAATTATAAATATCTGCTTGCAATAAAAATAAAGTATGAAAAAGATTGAAAAAAAAAAATAATATAATTAATTGAATACAATTACTACTAGAACACAACTAAGATGGTTAATGAATGAAGTTTGACCCTAAAATAAAGCTCGTAACCCAGGGACATTGATTAAGCTCTTAGGAAGATTATTATAAATGGGCTTCAGCCTGGGTCATAATTACTTCAGTTATATTAATTATCATTATTTTACTATAAATAATATTTTCTTTCTATTCCATTGCTGTTTTAATTTTATTTATAGATAGGGTGGTAATATAAGTGCTTAGTTATTAATAAATCGTCTTTTGCACATTAATTAGTTTTATACTCCAGTCATCGGTAAAAATTATGGGTGTTACGGAATAAATTTGTTTGCATTAAAAATGTAAATATTTTTGAGGCAAATATCTTAATTTTTTCTGTGTTTTTTTTATTATGAGTTCGTATGTGTTAATGAAGTTAAAATTTCAGAAGCATGAGTCTCTTAGTTTAAATTTTTATTTTTTGTAAATATCGACTAAACATAATTATATCTCTTTAATACGTATGAGACATCTAAATAAAATTTAACAAACTTATAAAGATTTAATAACTAAAGAAATAGAAAGCTGGCGAGTGCGAATAAAACAAGGACATTCCTACTAAGAGTATGTGAACAATAGTCTCGAAACGTCACCAAAATAAGTTGTTATTTTATTGACTGAACCTCAAGAACCTTATTAAACATCTAACAGTAACAGTCAAGAAATATATCTATATTAACACATTGAGTGAATACTGGAAAATATCTATAGTGGAAGAATGGGATTTCAAGAAGAAATCAAGTCAACTCACGGTACTATATACAGTGTTTTATAAAACTTAACAGAAAGCTAGCGAGTGAAGTGAATACTGGAAAATATCTATAGTGGAAACCTCAAGAACCTTATTAAACATCTAACAGAAAATGGAGTGATTTCAAGAAGAAATTTCAAGAAGAAATCAAGTCAACTCACGGTACTTGCGCTATCACAGTGTTTATAAAACTTCAAAAATCTAACAGAAAGCTGGCGAGTGCGAAGAATACAAGGAAATTCCTAAGAAGGGCACGATTATGAGAATAATTTAGTCGTCAAAATAAGTGAGTATTTTATTGACTGAACTATAAACATTAAGTAGTGAAAATTAAGAAGAATATTAAATGAATAATAAAGAATGAATAAGTATTTGGCCTATTAAATAAAGTAATATATTTGACATAATTTTAATTTATAAACAGCTTACTATTAATAAAATAAGGTGTAAAATTAAAAAAATATGCGGATCTGCGAAATAATGATAAAATATATTTTTTATAACTTGAATAGCAATTATGTACCAAAATAATGTTGTTAAACAGGACTTCATAATGTGGCAAAGCTAAAAAATGTCACCAGAATTTTAATAAATTTTATCGTTTCTTTATTTTTCGTTTAAATATTATCTAATCACTTACTTACCGATATAATAATTTTATTCACACGCATGAAAAAATTCAAAATTTATCGAAAGTATTTATTTATACTAAAAACTATATGATCAGTTATAAGGTTTAAACCAAATCGGGGGGAAAAAAAACAGCATCAATTCATATTATACGATTCATATACATTTTCATATCAAATAATATTTATGTACACGTAACTACTTACAATGGACATTTATTTTAATAATTTACTTCTTATTCTCATGGTGCTTTCTCTTATAATTATAGGTTAGCGACCACTATAGCTAATTTTGCTTGATTTTTTTTTAAGAAGGCTTCAGATGTTTATCCCGAATAGTTTCTGGTATTTCTTAACTAGGAAAGATTACTTCATCATTAGCTAATATTTATTATTTCTTAGAGCATGATATAACTATGAAGTTTTTTGATTTTTACTTCATACTATCTGCTCTTCATCGTTTATTATCCTCTCTGTCAATGGTATTTCGGTATTCTACCATCAACATCTCAAAAGCTTCAATGTGATTCTTGTATGCTACTGTGTTTTTTTAAAATCTAACAAAATAGGCAATGAGCTAACATTAAGAAAGTGACCAATAATATTCTGAAAATGCAAAAATCTTCTCGCGGATAACATTCGTGTAATTTACATACCCAACGTGCAAAAAATGCTGCTTGACCTAAACTTTCAACCATTTCCTAGGAAAGTTTTAATTGTTTAAGAAATCCTGGAAGAAACGGGTTTATTAAAAGGCATTAAAAATGTTCTAAGAGAAAACAAAGAAGTGGTAGCTTCATTGTAGGAATTTCTTAAAAGAAAAGATCATAAGAGGTAGAGGGAAATATATTGAACGGAAAACATTCAATTTCAACCAATATTTTCATTAGAAACCTTGATAAAATTTTAAACCTCACCTCATTAAACTCAATTCTAACTAATGAGGGGAAGTTTCAGGAAGTATGCTTATAAATTGAGATATCAGAATATACAGAAATAGAGACAAAGCATACATTTGGTAGCTGACCTGTTAAATTGGATTAGTTTCTGTGAAGTCCCTAAGGTGAAATAAGCACTAGCCCCGTTACAGGTCTATACAGAATTCCTAACTTAGTTATTAGAGTTTTGCAAAAGTGTGCAAACTCTAAAAAGGATGTACTAATTTAGCAATAATACAGTTACTGTAATATATAAAATCACAAACTTTTATGAATGCAATTAAAACTTCAGATCATTTTAAACTTAAATTTATAAAGACTTTACCGAGCTATAATAAAAAAACATCCAATTATTCTCTGAGTTGAATCATTTCTCAATCATTTCAGTGTACTGGGAAAGATAAATTGTATTGGAAAATAACAACGTTCCAATAATTTTTAAATGGAGAAAAGTTATAATGAAGTTAAGAATATAACGACAAAACTGTGATGTTATCATAGTTGCATTTCTTAAATAAGTTCAGTGCTGCATCGATGAGAAATGAAATATTTTTTATTTTCTCTATACTTTTGTCATTAAATGTTAGCTCATCTGTTCCTTAATTTAAAACAAGGAACACAGAAAATTATCTCTGGTTAAATTTTTAGTAATCTTCTTTTGTCATTTATGATTTGCGTTTAAAGAAAAAAAAAATAAAGAGAAGTTATTATACCTACTTATTTTTATATAGTGTTTTATATTTTCTACGCCTTGAAAATGTCCCCTGACTACATGAGTTTGATAGTGGTGATGGATCCTGGATTGCTTCAGATGAAAATAGAGCAAGACAATTTGCCAAGCATCTCTCCAGCACCTTTATTCCCCATTAATCTCCTCCCACACTGCTAAACTTCATCAATTCTCCACTTCACCGATTCCTCTTTCTTTGACTCCTAAAGCAGTTAATCCCTCTGAGGTCAAATTCCATTTAAAATCCGCAAATCACCTGGATATGATCTGCTCACCAACCAGATCCTCCGACAACTCATACAAAAAGCGATCATCTTCTTTACTTACATATACATATTCTACCTATACTCGAATCCCAAATCATGCTTTCCCACCAATTTTGATTCCGGACTGGTCATTCTACTGTTCAACAAGGCCTTTGTGTAGTTGATCGTATATGAAAACATGCGGTACAGCACTGGTGCTGAGCAAGGCTTTTGGCCGGGTGTGGCACGAGGGCTTGCTCTTCAAGCTCAAGACCCATTTACCCCAATCCTTATACCTAAACCTACGATCCTATCTCTCAAATCGCTCCTTCAGAGTCCGCTGCGGCTCCGAGTTCTCCAACCGTTATCCTATTATTGCCGGTGTGTCACAAGGTCGAGACTTTTCTCTATAATATCTTCACTGCCAATATACCAATCGATCCTAATACCTTTTTAGCAACATTTGCAGATGATACTGCCATCCTAGAACTCAATAGGAGATTCAGCCAACTTTACAGACTATTAGGCAAGAATTCTCATATTTCAGTTGATAAACTTCTCATACACAAAATACTTAAACTGTGGAGGACAGCAAGACTGTCCAATATCAAACGCATTCAATCCTTCCAATCCAAAGACCTCCGAATATCGTAAGTTTTAAAGAAACACCATTGGAAACCTAGGACCACGTATATTCATAAAATGTAGCAATCAGATTCCACAGGATTCTTACATTCTAGTAAAACATATATATAATATCGTGTGTATTTTACAAGGCCTTATGGTTAAATTTCGAATCTGATCGGCAATTTGAAGACCGAGGTCAGTCACAACATTTAACGAATTTTACCACGAGGTAGGTCTTGTAGAATACAAAAATGTATTTCACATTCCTTAGTTTTACATAGTTGTGACGATAGCTTCATAATAATTTAAAGATACTTAAACAATTTAAGAGAGTTAATACAGAATAAAAGTGGATGTAAATTAATAGGGATCATAAAAATGGTATATAGCATTCGTCAACTACTAGGTTTTTCCCCAATTAAAGGTATCCATTTTATAGATGCTTGGGTGCACCAGGGTCCCGAAGTCGATCCACGGCTTAAATAACAGAAAATAAGTATCATGCCATCAGCTGGTATCGAACCCAGTCAAGTCAAAACACCTACTGGGTTTGCGATCCTACTCAATGATGTTAAGTTGACTAAAATTAAATAAATTATTTTTTAATAAATAAAATAAAAGGAAGGAACAACACAGCCAGAGGATGCGTAATTACTGGACCAACGGCCCGATACAAATGCAATAATAGTTGAATGTCGTGGTCCTTAGCTGGATTATACTAAGCAAGAAGAAACAAAATATTTTTTTATATACGTTTGAGAGAAGTGAACAGGCATTTGAATTCGCCACAACTTTAATAGTTATATGACGAATAGTTTAACCAAACATCGTTTATTTATTTATCATATTCTAAAGCATTAATTTTTTAAAAAAATGAATTATTTCCATGGTTATTCCTGATATACAAGTTGCAAGTATTGGCAGAGAGCGGTGGAAGTTGCCACAGTGAGGGACAGATGCGGGGAGTTGAGAACACAGATGATGCGCGGCCCCGTTGAATAAAGATGAGCTAGCCTAAAGAGATGGACTACTTGGCCTTCGTAGCCTCCGCCGCAGGTGATCAACTACAGCCCCTCTACTGTAGTTAGGCCGTAAATATCGGATATGCATTAAGGGAGAAGGGGGGACTATCGGCAGTATTGTATTATACTCGTATTAAAGAATATATCAGCGGGTCTGTTCAACTTAAGAAGAGCTAAGAGTACTTAGAAGAGCCTGTGTACCATGTGATATGGTAATTATAAGATGCCGTGAAATTAGATAGTATAAATCGTACAATCGTAGTTTCTAACACTATCGTTTTATATTTTGAACATGGAAAATGTTTTAGCGATATGGTTTTTGGAAAGGTGAGAGCGCTGCTTGTAGTTTGGCTCGCTCTAGCTCTGTTGGTGTTACTGTTTCCAAATCAGAAATTTAATGGAAATCACTTTTTATCAGATAAAATTTGTCGCTAGGACCAACCGTTAAGGATCTATATCAGTTTGAATGAAAAAAAGTCACGTTGAAAACCCATATTTATAAATGTAGGGACTTATTTGGCACGCTCTAGCCCTGTTGATGATGCTGGAATCGAAAATTTGCTGGCGGTTTACTCTATAGAAATTAAATGCATAATATTTTCTGTTTTATACCACTAGACGCTAGGATCGTTACATAGGTAAAAAAAAAAAATAGAAAACATATGAGTAGAGACCGGATTTTTGTGCAGTAAAAAATCAAAAAATGTGCAGTAAAAAACTCAAAACATGCAAAATCGTGCAGTAAAAAACTCAAAACGTGAATTTAAAAACTTTATACATGCAGCAATCCATTTATTTACACAAATATGCAAAACTTAACCAGCCTTGAATAATCTTAATGACATTTTGACAAACGTTTCGTTTTAGTGTTAATTCAATCTGAAATACTTTAAAATTTGGGGGGAAAAATTGTTAATAAAAACTAATATAAACTATCTTTATTGGAATTTCCTTTTAAGTGGAAACAACATATAATTAAATGTTTTTGAAAAATAAATTAGTTTTTAAAAGTTTCGTGAAAATGTACGACATTATAAATTTCAAAATATTTCTGAGTAAAATTATGCCGCCTGTCACTAAATAAAACGTTCTTTAGCAAAGAAAAGGAACGTTATACATCTATGGACGTAACAGGACAATTTTTGTAGCATGCGATTGTGGATGGATCCAGATTATCAGCTTCTATTTCCTTTCCGTTGATACAATAATTTATTTTTTTTTAAGGAATGTAGCCGTAGTTTTTATCAAGGATTTATTCGAATTTTAAAAATAAACATATTTTCATTTTCAATTCGTTTTAAGCTTTCTTAGGGAGTTTCAAACAAATATCAGCTCTGGATATTCATTGGTCCATTGTTTCAATTTTGTAGAAACACTCGCGGACGTTTTTTGCATTTTCAAAGTTAATAGTTTAAAATCCTGTCAACAACTAGCCTTTTGTACTAAATCAGAAGTGGGGAATGAAATAATTTGATATAATAAATTTTTGAAATAATGAGTAAAATTTTCTGAGGAAACGTCTTAGTTCTAGGAAGTACGTCGATCCTCAATGTTTGCCTAAATCAAAGCTCCCAATTCAATACGATTATTTAAAAGTAGTAGGTTCCAAATACATTTGATTTAATCTACTTTTTACTTTCAAATTAAAACTAATTAACCTTTTTAATATAAATAATTGTTAAAAATGTTGCCTAATTATCGTAAGGAAAATTTTCAAAAAATAAATGTTTAAGTGAATAAAATTAGATGAATTTGGTTCAATTGTGCAATTTCGTGCAGTAAAACCCGAATTCGTGCAATTAAGCTCAAAAAGTCAAATTTGTGCAATTTCGTGCAAAATAAAATTTAAGAATAAGAATCCTTAGGTCATAAATGAGATAACTGCTTGGGTTAGAAAGCGCTAAATCAAAGCGAACTAAATGTGCAATAACACAGAAATCCGGTCTCTACATATGAGCATCGAAGGTCAAGGGGGCAACCCCTAAAACATGTCCCATTTTATTCTTTCTTCAGCCGAAAGGCTCAAGTGGGCCTATAATTTTATCGAATTTCCGACACTAAACAATATCGTTTGAGATCCCCCGATTACCTGTAATATTCTACAGGTACCTAATCATAAATCCACATTTTGAAATAGCATCATATTTTTTTTTCAGAAACCATACTGAATCATCTCTTTAAATAATTTATAATTATACCCTACTACCCATATCTGGCATACAATTTATCTCATATATCGTAGGGTTACAATTGAAACACACTAACAAGGCGAGGACACACTCAGTTACTCACGGATCATTTTGGCAATTTTTATAGAGGTTTCTGGTCAAAAAATATTAGACACGTATTCTAATTCAGCATCTTCAAAAACATTAAAAATAGTTAATTCAACAAAAACTACAAATATCATTCTTTTACCCTCTTCAAAAGGAATGAAATTTTTAAATCTATTATTGATAAGTTATTTTATTGAATAAGTTTAAGACCTGAAAGTACCATGTCTTTAACATATTTTATAAAGTAATGTCAATACTAAAGCAGAAAAAAAAATCCTTTATCAGTGTTTACTCAAAAACATGTTATTTCACTCACAAGGGGAGAAAACAGTCTCTCTTGGATATTGTTGGCAATATTTTGGAGGCTCATGATCCAAAACTAATAAATAGATTTTTTGCTTTTCCGACTAATAGGCTCCAGAAGCCGAGAAAAAAAAAATTAAAAGCCTTAAGCCAATTTATTTTACATCTTGAATTTAAAAGTGATATCGGCATGCTTCTTCCACTATTTTTTTTTTTTTTTTTTTTTTTTTTTTTTAAGTGTACATCTAACGAAAAATACATCCGTATCTATAAATACTTCTAGATTTTGGAAAAAGATTAAATGCATTTTGAAAAAAATTGGTTAAAAAAAAATTGACCCTAAAATATTTTGCAAATTTATACAATGGACCTTCGTTCATACATAGTTTTAATCATTGTGTAAATCCATAATGCTTTAAGGCAGATTTTAATATTTTTTAAATAAAGGAGGAAACTTTTGTAACTTTATTTTAATGATATCAACATACCTTGTCCAAGATGTTCATTAAATTTTCAAAATGCCATCAATACCTTTTCTGACGATCCTAACCACCAGGCTCATTCATTATCCAGTTGCACACACCCTGAACCAGAAGTGGCACCGAAACCAATTGGAAATGTTAATTTTTAGTTCTGGCAATGGCTCAGTCCTGAGTGACTGTTAAAACGCCTCCACTGGATTATGACAGTCGTGACGCAGCTGAAGGAGCAGAACTGAGATCTCTTTGATGGGCTGGGTTAGGGGTTCCCTGGGATACTTGTATATATTGTATACAAATTGTGACTTTATTTTTTTCTTTCTTTAATTCAGTTTTAAATTATTATTACACTATTATTATTCTTATTTACTTTATATTATTTTTTTATCTTTTATACTTATTTTTTTTTAGGAATATATATTTCTGCTGTTATTATATAAATAGATTCCCTGTGAAATTAAATTGGCAACAGAAAAAAAAAAGAAAATAATTTATTCTTATTTATTATTCTTTTATAGTTATGAATCTAATGCATTAAATAAAAAGGCATTTAATTGTAATTTCATTTTGTTTTTTAATTTTATCAATAATGTGTTAGAATTTGTTTAAAATAAATTATAAATAATTTTTATTTTTTCATAAAAAGATATAAAATAAAACCTTTAATTAAATTAGACTTTTCAAAAAAGGGCTCTTGAACAACCAAAGGGACTCATATAACAAAAACAACTCTTTAATTTGCTAAATAATCAACGGACCATCAAATTACCGCTCATTTAATTTACGAATGTTTAACTTTCCGTGACTGGATTTATATTTGGAATTGGAATAATTAAAGCACTTATTGAGTGAAGAGAGGAAGAAAGAGAGAGAGATGGATAATTTTTAATAAAAATAATTTCATTTAAAGACATGAAATAAGAATGCAAAGTATATAGAGGAAAATTTGTAAATATGGCCAACCTCTTTTGTTTTTTATTTAAAATTACTTTAAACTTAAAAAATTATAGATTTAAGAATTTTATTAACAACTACAACAAATTTCTTAAATGCGAGAAAGCAAAACAAGGATGATTAACATTAGTTAATCCTTAGTTAGTAAACGACGATTTACATAAAGCTTTCGAAATAGTATAATTTTATTACAGTTTCTCGTGTATTGCAGTTTTGGCATGCAACCGATTCTGAAATTCCGATACAGGGCAAATAACTATTACATGAAGCGTGGTTCGACCATAATCTACAATATGTTTTTAATTACTGATTATTTAAATTGATGAAAACCTTTTTCTGAACAAACATCTTAGCAAATCTTTGCTTTTTGATATTGTTTGTAAAAATATGATTCATGGGCCTTTAGTTATATGCATTGATAATGAAATGAAATGAAAAATAATCTTTATTCTGGGTCACCTTGTCTCCTAAGAATAACATGGAAGTACAATCAAAAGGTATTATTGTCTGGCTGCGTACATATCAGGCAGCAACTTATAATGCATTCCATTATCCGCAAGAGTTCCTTAATAGTCTTTGTCAACCTGTATAACCAAATCATGCATTAAAGTCTGAGATAATCATTTCACTTGAACGCTCAATGTTTTCCTCGTTTATGGCGGTAACTGGTCGTCCAGCTCCTTCATTTTGCGTAACACTTGTGCGACCATTTTTGAATTTTTCAATCCATTCATAGACACTCCGTTGTGGCAAACAATTGTTCCCGTACTGTACCAAAAGTCTTCGATGATTTCGGCCCCTGATACACCTTCCGACCACAAAAAAAAATATCATTGAACGTTGCTCTTCTTTGGTGCAAATAGAAAGTGGAGCGGCCATTATTAACAGCACGACAGCGATAACAAAAAACCTACCAGCTTGATACGAACATAAACATAACAACGAATAAACAAAGCATGCGCCATCAACACAAAAGAACAGTACTGCCAACATAAACAAAAATATAGCTATATTGCGGATAATTATTGACTTACCCTCGTATATTCTTGAGAAATACTTAATATTTTAATACGTAGGAATATAAACCTATTACTAAAGGCAGTGTGCCCATTATCCAAAATGTACTTATCTTCCTCCACATCCTGTGTTCTACACATATGAAAGTGTAATAAACTTTCATCAGAGAAGCATCCTGGACTCTGGATCACGACTGAATGATGACCTCTATCAACGCCGCCCCGGAATACAAATTCAACCCCTAAATACACACCAACTCCATCACGAGGCGGACTACAAGAGGAAGAGGGAGGGTAACTTATAGCGGGAGGATATTGACTAAGAGAGGACAGAGGACAGAGGACAGAGGACAGGGGACAGCTCCTCGATCTCAGGCGAGGCTAATAGCCACCGCCGAGCTGGGGATCGCTCTTCGCTCGCTCACAAATCAAGGAGGCCGTCGCAGCAGTCAATCTTTCCCTAACTGCCCGCGGTCCCTCAATGAATAATGTCGCGTCACTCAAGGGCACTCAATTTAGGTAAGGGCGGTCCTTGAGGAAGTATTTCATCAAGATTAGTTCAATTCAATCTCTAAGGACATAATAAATGGAATATTAGACAGCTTTAACACCAACTTAACATAATATTTATCACCTTGAACTAATAATATCACAGCATTTTTTTTTTTTTAAGTTTACTGCATTAAAATGTCGATTTTTAATATTTTTTTTTATTTTGAAGAGAAAAGATTTGCCCAGTCGGGAAAGACATAGTGGGCTTTTTTGTTCAAAAAAAGACATTTTTTTTATTTGCCAATGAGTTTATTAATTGGAAACTAAAACTGAATTTCAACTATTTCTTAACACTTCCGTGAGTCGTTCCCTCGCAATACCCGTCAATTGTTAGTATCCTTCCTCATTGTTCTCCATGAAGCTCAAAAGATTAATTAATTCATTTATAAGATTCATGTTTGGGATCCCCAGGCTTTCTCGCATCACTTGCTGGTATTCTGATTTAAGGTGACTATCCAAGTTTTCGACGACAATACTTCCTTGGTTCCTTTCTATTCCAATCCTTAAAGTCCAAAAAACCTTCGTACATTTACGACATCCTTGCCCTTCGTTCTTCCATTCATCTTTTGAACACCAGATCTCAGCCTATTGATTTGTATATCCCTTCTCATCGAACTGTTTCCTTTGAAAAATCCTTTATTAATCGATCAGCTATATTTTGGAATTCCTACCTATTTGAATTCGCAATGATTCCTTCATTTGTTTTTAAAAATTCCACCTTACATATTTATATGTATATAATTCATATTCTATACAAGTTGCTGTCTGATACGTACGCAGCCAGACAATAATACCTTTTGATTATATTTTCATATTATTCTTAGGGGACAAGGTGTCCTCGATTAAAGATTATTTTTTTTAATTTTTTTTATTTTTTTAATTCATTCATTCATTCATCCATTCATTTTTCATTCATTCGCTTGGCAGAATATAAAGTAAAAGTAGTATGCTAACTATAACATGAGTTAACACGTTGATTGCAACCACATTTATCAGAAATCTGGCCTAAAAAGACAATTTGATTTAATCACGTAATATCATTAAAAACTCTACTTCTAGTGCATAGTTGGCTTCTGTATCAGAAATCTCTTCGCGGAAACCACCTACGCTTTAATTCGCACGATACACGCTTCGACCTGTCGCTTCTCTAAAGCTGACTCTTATATTTTCCCAGAAGCCACCCATCGATATTGGCACTGATATATTTCGAGTTTAATCTTAGCTGCACAAAAATGGCAAGTAAACACAGGACGAGATACCTCGTAGTTGGTGTCCTAGAAAAGAACGCAATCTCCTAGTTGGCAGTCAACGTCTTAAAGAATAATATGAAAAATTAAAAACAATAAGAGAGCAAAGACAGAATTCTTGTGGATATTTCAATGGTGCTGGAGTGGTACCATGGCAAACTAAATTTTCTCGTTGAGTATTCAACATTGGAAGACACGAAAAAAATGAAACATGTAATAAATGTAAATGTAATCCTAATTTTCAACTAAAAATGAAGAGTAGGATGAAGATGGGGTCAGTCAAGAAAATAAAAAAAAAAAATACATGGCATGCTTAAGTTTTTTTCATATAGAGTTTGTTCCTTTATCCATTTACTATTTAAAAGGAAAAACGGATAGCTGTTCAATATCTATTACTTCCGAAAGCATGTATTTTATTTCAACAAGCACCAGCGCATAAATAGTTGTTCTTACAAAATAATTTTATAATAAATATCCTTTATAAAATATAATTTTACTATATATATATATATATATATAGGACATATATATATATATATATATATATAAAAAAATCTTAACAAAAACAAAGTATGTTTTTTGGATTTCATTTCAAGCCCTACCAACTGGGTGAATATGGACAAAAGCATAAAATCAAAACAAAAACATTAAGTATTGTTTTTTGGATTAACTCATATTTAAGCCCTAGTACTCGTAACTGGGTGAATATGGACAAAAAGAAGATTATAAAAAAAAAAAAAAAACACAATGACAGTTTGTTACAAATTTAAAACAACTTCCTGATCCACAGGACAGTACACCTAAATATACATGAATATACTGTTAAAATATTTTTTATGAAATAGTCGAAATGAAAAATAATTTAAATAATGTCAAAGAACATATATCTGTATAGTAAAAAGTTATTGTGATAGTTTTTATTTATTAATTATTTTCTGTTAATCAATATTCCATGATATCATTACATGCGATGTATACAAACATTTAGCGCTCTTTTCTTTGGCTAATCCTTCATTTAATTCACCTAAACAGATTTATCTGCCTTTCATCATTAAAAAAAAATAATCAGTGGAAAAATTAAAATTCATATTTAACCGCGATAGTAATGGACAAAAAAGGCCAGTGAGTTCAAGAATCGTTAGTATGGTGCAGACTATTAGGTTCTATAACATTTTTTCAAAATATTTTGTTTTTCATTAAATTATAAGAAAGTTTTGAACTTCAGCGTGGTTCCAGATTTTAGGTCTATTAAGAAAAAAAAAGAAAAAAATAATGAAATTGTAAGAGAGAAATATCCTATTTCGATTACTCAAAAGAAAGCATGATTTAAGACAACGCTTATATTCATCTTTCACTTTGAATTGTACAAACCTAAAGGGTGCTAACAGACGTGTAGGATAATAATCATCACTGTTAAAATATAAAAGAAAAAATATACAAATTTTAAATATAGTATATAAGAAAATATTGTTTCTAAAATAATATTCTATATTTAGTTTACATGACTATTATAATATACTTTTGTAACGAGTTAGTATATTCTAATACTAAATACTGTAGGAGCATATTATCCATACCTCATAACGTAAATCCATTGCTACCATTACCAGCAGTATCCTAGAGAGTATTTTGCGATCAAATATAAACCTGCTGGAGAAACCTGAAGCCAATGAACCGTCAGGTATCGAGCTACGAAAAATTGTGAAAGCGATTTATCCTGTTTAGACAAGAACAATTTTTCATCGTATGACGCGGCCTGACCTTGTATTCGAGGCAGGATTTATTAGTAGCCGATTGGATATGGATAGCCTAGGGGAGGGGGGGAGGTGTGGAGAGTGGGGCCATCGATGAGGCACCATTTCGCTGGAAAGGCTGGTCCCGGTATCGGTATTCTGGAAGAAAAATATGTAGCCAATTTATTGGGTATGTGGAGTCGTCAATGATCCTGGGAGTATATGACCTTATATGCACTTAGTGCAAGTCCATTTTCTTAAGGCAAACTAATTTGAGAATAAATTAATTTAAATAAAACAAGCCATACAGATAGTAGTTTCCAGTAACGGAATTCTGGAAGGTACTTCGAAACGGTTCTATATTCAAGCAATGGTAAAGATCGATTTCATAAAGAAAATTGCAGAAAATATGCTCATTTTTATATTTTTGACAAAATATTTAGTGTCTTGGAAACTGTTCATTGTTCAAGAATGGTCATCCTTTATACATATTTTTTTTTATTTAAGTAAGCTTTGTAAATGTTATAACCTGTCATAACTAAAGAAAATATGTAACATGGATGGTTATGAATACATTCATTCAATATGCGCAACAAAGAATGAATGAAACAGAAAAATACAATACAATACAATACTATACAATACAATATATAAAATAAAATAAATATAATAATAAAAATAACAATAGTAAAAACAAAACATACATCCAGCCAAGGGATCCTAGAACCAAGCTCAAGGGTGCAACTAAACTCAAGCGATGCAACTAGCATGTTTTTTTTATGGAATGTTCTTTGAATAAATAAACTTTCTAACGTCAGGTATTTGTTTTATCCTTTTGAAACTATTTTTGGTGATTTTTTAAAGTGGACCCATATTTACTTCCTAATTTCCCTGGTTCAATTTTAAAAGGTTTTTGAAAGTAAATAATTGATGTTAATCATCGTTTTGCCTTCTCGCATTTAGGAAAAGTGCTATAGTTGTTAATGAAAGATAAAAATCTGGAATTCGTGAAGTTTAAACGTAACTTTAAATAAAAAACAAAAGAGAGAGGAAATATTTACATATTTTATTCTATTTATTACAAACAAAAATTAGTTGTTTCTTTTTACTGTAGTTTCAATGAATTCGTAGTTAGATAAGAAAGTTTCAAAGTGAACTCAAAAGAGACTAAGTTTGAAACAAGGTCCATACCTTTACTACGCCAATGGGTATAAGCTAATGACATGGGGTCAAGAGCCGCGTGATGTCCTCAGCAGAACTCTAATTACCAAGTTAGTTTCAGTAAACTTTCTTAAGATGGACTGCCCAACATCGAAGAGGAATGGCAGGGTTACCGCTCTCAGTAATGGTATGCTTTATACTCTAAAATTCTGGGAAACACATTCCCGGTAAAAAAGTGCCTAATGGGCCAAAAAAGAGTTTAGACTTCAAAAAATTACAAATGAATCGTGAAATTTAGCAACAAGGGTTGGGGCAAAAGTTCCCCACCCCTTGAGAATGACCACTATTCTCAACTCCAATCATCAAAATTAATCTTAAACCAAGTGTGTATTCTATATAACGAGTATCCAAACTATGAATCCCCTATTTTTAAAATATTAAAAGTTAACATTCTGATAGGGGAGCCTCCTAGGCCAACAAGTACGGGCGCGCGTAACTCACAGATACCAATTGTATATAATAATCATATATGCATTTTTAATCACCATATCAATATTATATTGTTATAAAAGACAGATATGGTCTAAAATTAATTTTAAAAAAAACGTTTTGTTTTATCGCACTAGGTTTTTTTTCACAGCTGCATAAGACACTCAAAAAAAAAAAAAAAAAAAAAAAAAAAAAAAAAAAAAAAAAAAAACTATATGGGATTCTACTTAAAACTATATTTATGAAAATCAAACAATTACCTCTTGAGGTAATTAAAATTACCACAACATTACCTACAATACAAGATGAAACACAATCATTGCAAACATTTTTTGAATGGTTCTAATAAATAAACAGACAAACATATCTTACAAATCAAACGGGTGATTATCGTTTTTATCGTTTGTAAACATGAGCTATACGGACTAATATATGTGTATAAGAAATAAAAATATAAAATCATTATCGGACTCATTCAAGTCCGTTTAGTTTCAGTTTTTGTTTGAATCAAGTGTAAATTCAATGTTTATGTTACTATAAATTACCAATAAATTACAAATTTAACAACGAATAATTTTAAATATGACTTTCATTTGATTTTAATTGTAATATTTAAGATATATATGTTACTATAAATTTACCAATAAATTACAAATTTAACAACGAATAATAAATATGACTTTCATTTGATTCTAATTGTAATAATTGTAATATTTAAGATATATATGTTACTATAAATTACCAATAAATTACAAATTTAACAACGAATAATTTTAAATATGACTTTCATTTGATTCTAATTGTAATATTTAAGATATATATGTTACTATAAATTACCAATAAATTACAAATTTAACAACGAATAATTTTAAATATGACTTTCATTTGATTCTAATTGTAATATTTAAGATATATATGTTACTATAAATTACCAATAAATTACAAATTTAACAACGAATAATTTTAAATATGACTTTCATTTGATTCTAATTGTAATATTTAAGATATATATGTTACTATAAATTACCAATAAATTACAAATTTAACAACGAATAATTTTAAATATGACTTTCATTTGATTCTAATTGTAATATTAAGATATATATGTTACTATAAATTACCAATAAATTACAAATTTAACAACGAATAATTTTAAATATGACTTTCATTTGATTCTAATTGTAATATTTAAGATATATATGTTACTATAAATTACCAATAAATTACAAATTTAACATTACCAATAAATTACAAATTTAACAACGAATAATTTTAAATATGACTTTCATTTGATTCTAATTGTAATATTTAAGATATATATGTTACTATAAATTACCAATAAATTACAAATTTAACAACGAATAATTTTAAATATGACTTTCATTTGATTCTAATTGTAATATTTAAGATATATATGTTACTATAAATTACCAATAAATTACAAATTTAACAACGAATAATTTTAAATATGACTTTCATTTGATTCTAATTGTAATATTTAAGATATATGTATCTTCGGATCGAAGCGTAGCGCAGTGGAACAAATGTTCACTACCTTATGGTAACGAGTAATATGAATGACAAAAAATCCACTTACTCGTTATATACAACGAAAATTACTCATATTAGGAAAGTGTAAATAATAAAATACGAATATATAAAACACTAAATTCATGTTGAAAATTATACTGTTAACTTGTGTTATACTTTTTCACATTAGGGAATCGGAAATAAAATACATAAATAAAGAAACACTGCACAATACAAACCAACTTAATACTATAGTAATGGAATTTTACAGTTGAAGTAATAGAAGAGAGTTATCGATAAATATCGAACTGAAAGAGAAGAATCGGAATCGATCAACAAGTGATGCGAGTTTGAGGACTTTAGTAGAGCAGTGTTTCCTTGTTGTAACCTAAATTAAATAAAATGGTAGAATAAATATGAATATCATTGTAACGTAGTTGGAATATTTAAAATAGCATTTCATAAAAAAATAAAATCACTCCGATATTCACTCATAAATATTCATAAATAAAGTGCTCCAATATTCAAAGTTCAAAAAATTGTCGATATTTGTTTTTAAGATAACCATTCCTTCTTTGTTTGTTTATTCGGGCTAAATGTCCTATGTACTCCAACTGAGACAGGAAGAAGGGATCATCCTACAGGTTACAAACCTATTCTAGCCAGGATCGGGAGGTCGAGATTCATTTCGTAGGGCCCATCCCTTGTTTGAAGTAATAGTTCTTAACTAGGAAAGTGTTCAAGTTGATCCTAAGTACGCATGATGTCTCTATCAGTAATCTTTAATTTGTTTTAGAAAATTGAAGATGATTTCCCTTTCAATTTGTCAAGTTACATTCAATGTTTAATGATTCTATTTTATAAATGTTTAAATTTATGTAGTTCTTGAAACTATGAACTATGGAAACTATGGAAGCACAATAATAATTAGAGTAAGACATACCTTACCTAGCTTCTTCATTAATTTGTTTCGTTTACAGTTACGAGAAAATTTCAGTTACTTCTCTTTCTAATTTAGATTCTCCTGTTTTTAATTAAAGTGAATTCATCCAGCAATAGGTTAGCTATTCTATTTAATTCCGAGTTCTATATTTAGCACAGTTCTTGCAGAGCATTCAGATCGTATCCTTCGTCTTCCTATTTGTTATTTTCTCTAGAAACCAATACAGTTAGTTCTGGCATGAGTAGCACTCCGGATCATTCCCATCGGAATGTCAAAAAGAATGGGATAGAAGCGTCTCATCCCCGATTCTCTGTACACCCTCAACTTCTTTGACACCATTCTTTCGATACCGCTTCAGAATATTAAGATGGTATGATTATTTAAAATTGTGAAATGTTATTTATTTACATTTTTTGGTTTACATTTAAATACACTTTAAAGTTAAAATATGATACAGGATATAAAATTTTAACCTGCTTCAATATGTTAAGTAATTAGTTCAGCAGATTCAGTTACTCTGAGAGTGTTATTCATAGAGATGGGAGGTAGCAAGGCTTAAATAAATGTAATAAGGCCTGTTTAGGTGGTAGGGAAGGGGAATTAGTTAAATAAATATGTAAATAAATATATAAATATGAACAAGGAAGTTTTCAACAACGAAAAATAACAGCCACTTAGTTTATATAGGCTCAGGTATAATGCCTTAGAACATAATTATTATACCTGTTGGCCCTGAATCCTCTTCAAGTCTTCTATTCCATTACTAAGTCCTGGAAGCAATTTGGTGGAAACAGAAGGAATTAAAATGGCAAGGATTGTCGAGATCCCATGGACGGTGGGAGATGTTTTCAATAATGAATGGAGGTCGAGTGGGTGGCCCAGTTGGGACTCCTTCAATATTTTATGTTGTGCATTGCCCCCAGTCTCCTCCTAACTCCCTAAGTTTAAAGTAAACTGGTTCGTGCTTATCGTCCCCGAGCCTCCTCCAGATGGTCGCTTCCAGGGGCTGGTCTATAATTTAAACCTTAAAATTTCATATAATCTTCTAAAGTCAGCTGCTTATTGCTTTTATTTCTAAATTAAATCGACTGAAATGTTATTTATTTATTTCGACTGCCGATTAATTATTCAACATTCCTATTTGTAAATCCCTTTTGGCTTAAAAAAAATTGTAGAATTCTTGATTATATGTATTCCACCTCTTTCACTGCACCAAAGGTGCATTTTTAAAGAGTTCTGACGAGAGCACTGGTTTTGAGACGAGAAAGTGATGGTACTCGCTTGAACGTTGGGAACCCACCTGCTGAGCTTTAAAGCTATGTTAAAAAACTTGGAGCTACATTCTATGGTGAGTCACTAATGGGTGAAACGTTTGGAAATATAGTTGAAGTGTCATTCGGAATACAACCATTTTTCTCCTAATTTTTAACTTTAAAAAAATGCTCTGCTCTCTGTCCTAATGCAAAATCGTCCCTAATTCTATTTTATATTGAGAAGACTCCCTCCAAATTTCGGTCGTTTAATATTCCTCTATATTTTTGTTCTAATCTTTAGAATTCGTAAACTTCATATACTTTTGTTTAATGCCCACGCCCTGTTTTCCTCCATCTTGAATAGCTGATCTCAACTAATTGCGTTATACTACATAACCAAACAAGATAGTACAATATTAAACAATCTAAAAAAAGCGCCTTTTATTACTAATTATTGGCTAGCCACAGAAGGCATATGCCTAGAGTACAGTTCCATAAAGAACAAATTATACAATAATTTTTTTTTTTGAGAGAGAGAGAGAGAGAAAGAGAGAGAGAGAAAGAGAGAGAGAGAGAGAGAGGGAGATAGATAGATAGATAGAGAAAGAGAGAGATTTAAACTGATTCAGGTGAAATACATTTAATTGTTCAACATGACAATCGGATTGGATTTGAACACTAAATATATTTCTATTATTCTTGATCAGTTTTCGTCCATTTTAAATGTCAGTCCTCAACTTACTTTTTTATACCACTTCACCCGATTCATTGTTAAATCCTTTATTATTCGTTATGTCTAGTTCTAAGATTCCATCCTACCTTAACGAGCTCATTCTCTTACTGCTTTAGAAACACATTTTGTTTCTCCTGCCCTTCAATTACGAGGACTATAAATACTAACAAGGTGTTGTTGTTGAAATGTAAATAAGCAGTTAGTCTCTTTTACAAATAAATCATGTGAAGAAGTGGATAAAAGAACATCTATAGGATGGCCAAACTACTGGTCATTGAAAGCAATAATGAAAAATGATATTCCGAAAGAGATGAAAAAGAATGTTTCAATACCTGTATACTTCCTGTCGTCTCGTATGGTAGCCTGACTTGATTCTAACGAAAGCTCAAACAAGGATGCTGATACGCTGGTAAAGAGTAATTGAAAGAAATATAACTAAATAAAGAGGAAGGAAAAGGTTAGGAGTCATGTCATCAGAGAGAACAGACATAATTCGCTATATCCAGAAACAGAAATGGGAATGGGCAGGGCACATCTTGAGAAGAACTGATAAAAGGTGGTCAATGGAGGTGACTGTTTGGACACCCTATTGCTACAAATGGTGAAGAGGAAGACAGATGAAAATTTGGACTGACACATTTAAGAAGAAGGCCGGACCACTATGGTGGAGAATGGCGAGGGATAGAGATACATGGAAAGAGAAGTGGATACAAATCGCGAACTCGACTTCCCAGTAGGCTGATCTCCTGGGAAAGTATAGATCAATACACCCTTGTAGGTATATATAAATTGTATTTATAAATATGATAATAATTATGGACTTATTTGTAATATGTTTTTCTTTTATTTACAATTTATTGAAATTTACAACTGTACAAATATACATTAAGTAAATGTGTTGAAAACGCTTACAATAACATGGTAAAACTTAAAAGTAACTACTCATTACTAACACTTTAATGTAATAAATAAATAAGAATAAGAAATAAATAAGAATAAAGTTCATTTTCTTCTTCTTCTTCTTCTTCTAATATGTATTATTTAATGTAAATTTTTTTTTTGTTTTATATATTTGTTGAGTTATGAACATAATAAAAGACCTATTATTATTATTATATTATTACATTTTATATTATATTATTAAATTTTCTATCACATTTTACAGTGTAAAAGCTAAAATTTTTCAAGTGAAGTATATTCAATATAATTTTTTCACAAGAACCGATATCGGATTCGAATTCAGCATTCAAGAGAACCCTTAAATACGAAATTTCATCCAAATAGAAAAATAAAAGTTTGTAAGCTTCAAAGTTTGCCTGACCATTTGGTCAACTTTTGTTTAAATTGATAAAAACATGAATTACGCTTAGACGGTTTAACGTATCAACTTTATTTTTTTACACAAAATATAGGGTGGTAATACGCTTGAAATGTATTTGGTTTCATCATCCTATCTGGTTTCAAACTCAAGTTAAAAATCAAAATGTTTTTCGGATTTTCCAATTTTTTTAATAGGTTTTTGTTCATCGAATTTTACATTTATATACATCAAAAGAAAGCTGAGACCCTCCACTTTCCAGCGATACCAACCAGTGAATTGCATGACAAAGTAATGAAGATTTAAAGGTATGTAACCAATAATCGGTTTTAAAATTTCATTTTCTTGGAAGAGAGTGAAAAAAATGATATTTTTTTATTTTGTTGAATAACCGTTTTTTAATGTTTTCGAAAGTGCTGAATTAGAATCTGACCTCAATTTTTGTGTGAAAAAATCTTTAGAGGTAGTTTGCTTGAAAAACTAATCATTTTTTTAGAATTTAATTAACCTAAACCAAAATCTATGGAGCGACTGTATTTTTCCTTTAATTCGCAATCAAAACTGATAATCTTGGTGCAAGAATCATGTCGATATCATTTTTTAAACTCGAGATAAAAAAGAAATTAGTTTAATGCTATTTTATTTTTTTTTTCTCGGCTTCTAGGGCCCATTGGTCGGAACGGCAAAATACATGTCTAATATTTTTTGACCAGGAACCTCCAAAAAAATTGCCAACAAGATCCGTGAGAGACTAAGTGTGTCCTCCCCTTGTTAGATCACAATTTAACTTCGTTAACTGAATTTCGCATTAGAAATTCTAAGGAAAAGGAAACCTGTGTGATTGAACTAAATGTTTAATATTTTTAATTCCTATCATATCTCAAGTTTTATAAACGTTTGAACCTGAGTAGAAACTGGTATTTAAATGTAATAAGTGAATAATGAGAATTCATTCAAGAATCATAAATATTCAAATAGTTCACGAAGTTAGCCAGGTATCTTTCTGTGTAAATAATAGATCTAATAGTTCATAAAACTTTCCAAAGTCCAAAATATAGATTCTATATTAAACAATTCAAAACAGAATTCTTGTGCTGCTTATAATTGGTCCACCACAGAGTGAATAGACCTAGACTTCAAAAGGCCCTTATACAGAAATGAAAATTTTTTTTTTTATAAGAGGGAGAGATAGAGAGAGTGAGTGAGAGAGAGTGAGAGAGAGAGAGAGAGAGAGAGAGAGAGAGAGAGAGAGAGAGAGAGAGAGAGAGAGAGAGAGAGAGAGAGAGAGAGAGAGAGAGAGAGAGAGAGAGAGAGAGAGAGAGAGAGAGAGAGAGAGAGAGAGAGAGAGAAGGAGGGAGGGAGGGAGTATAATTTCAATTAAACATATGAAATAAGAATGCAAAGTACATATAAATAAAACATAAGAACATAAAAACATATGGTTTTCTTCGTGTATATTATCAAACATAGATGGATGGAAGAAATAGATGATAGCTCAAGACAACTTTTAATCCAAAGTCAAAACAGTGTAAAAATGCAACAAAAAAAAAATACTCCGTTATAAAATTTCATTTTTATTTATACAAGGTCGTTTTGTTGGTAATTAAAAAAATTAATGAACTAATTACTATACAATATCTTTATTCATAAATTCTAGGCTTCTGAAATGAAGATGGCCTCATGACTTCCTAATATAAAAATTATATTGAAGTACTACCAATGGGCAGTTGCTTTACAAGCATTGACACGTCATTATGAACGTTGTAATCACATTTACCGGATGTTTTTTCAAAAGTTATTTTTCATATATACAGTTGTAAATTTCTACAAGTAGATAATGAATAAAACTCGTAGTTACCCGCCAGGCTGTAAATCATTTTGTTAACACTTTATTTATCTACACGTTTGTAAAGTTGCCTTCTATTTAGCGGACTATAAAGGGCGGTAAGCGAGAGGACGTGCTAGCCATTGGTTGTTTACCTCCATTGTAGGGGAGGGTAGGAGGAAGGAGGAAGGAATGCAGAGCAGGTAGGTTGGATTTCAGAGGAGTGTGGAGAGCGGGCTCCTTCGACAATACTGGATTCGAAACACGTCCCAACTGCTCACAATACTCGGTTTGCTACTACCTTCTTCCAATAACCCCGACCGGTTCTATACAGGAAAATGTACCCCTGTAGCCATTATTGTTTAACTACATTTCCAGGACTTTTGTCCAATTTTGTATTGGAGACATTTTGTTGGAAATACTGACTTTATTTACTATATAGGTGTATAAACAATATGAAACCTATTAAACATAAAACTTCAAATTTGTTTGCATTATTTAAATGTAATCAGTAGTTGAAAGGGTGACACAATGCCCTCTATTTATTTTATAAGTTTTTTGCTAATTGAAATACAGACTCGCAGACCTTTGCGGCTCAGTTTAAAAAACAAAATAAAATATAAATTTTATTATAATAGAAAACACTTAAGTAACTTGGGACAATAAAATTATTTGGATTGGAATAGAATAGAAAGAAAACTTTACTCTGAGAAAAAGTACCTTAAGAATGAAATTACATAACACAAAGTAAAATCATATCTGGTCTAGAGATTTAAAAAAAAAAAAAAAAAAAAAAAAAAAAAGTTAAAAGTATATACAGAGTTTGATTAGAAAAAAAATAGAGATAGGAAAACAGAAAGAAAGATAGTCAATATAGTAATAAACACTATCAACAAAATTGTAGAATGAAAACAGAAAAGTTATGATGGAAAAGAAAAAAAAAATAAATAAATAAATAGAAAATAAAAAATTATCTATTCAAAAATTTAAAACATTAAATTAGGAAAACTATAAAGTTAGACTAATGATTCAAGCGTCATACACACCGAAGCGAAAATAACAGCAGAAAAATTCGGCCCCCTCTATCTACTCGCTTTGGTCTGTGCACCCCTTATGTCGCCTCGTAAATAGAGCAGATAAAAATATATAATTTACTGCGGGTTCAGTATTTGAGATGAAATAGTTTAGCATTCAAATAACTCCTCTACTATGTACATGATTTTCTTATAATTATTAATATTAGGAAACATCTTCATACTGATTAAGTTGAGCATAGCCATACTGCGATCTTTATTTCAATTTGTTACATTTATAAAAAAAAATATTTTATGTTTTTTTGTTCAAAGGCTAAATGTTATGGAACTAAATTCTGCACAGCACGAGTATAATACTCCATATTTTATGCTTGCAGGTGATGGAGATGACTACTTGAACTTGGGTATCCGAGAAGGTGGAGTCTTCCTTTGCATGAGCCTCGGGAGTGGAAAGTTGGAACTGCAGATCAAGCCAAAGAGGGTTAGGTTCGATGACAATCAATGGCACAAGCTGACGGTACACAGAAGGGTACAAGAAGTAAGTTCAATATTACTGCATTATTTATTTAGAAATCTTCTCTAGATCCTTAAGTTTTATCGCATATATGCTTTTATACTTTATGTTAAAATCACATCATTTTTTTCTGTGCAGTCTAAAATGTCAAAGTTGTGTAAATCCAAGTTGTTACAAGTTTTTGTGCACTAACCCAAATTTTGAATTCCAACCCTCATAAATAACAAGAATGTTTCAATCAATTGTGTCAATCTTTATTTTGACCAATCCATTAATCCTGTGACTTGAGTTGGTTCTTAAAATTTAAAGTTGGTTTAAAATGACCCTATTTTAAAACGAACGTGGAATGTCAGAAGATAAAATCGCGATTCATCCATTCTTGAATTGTGAATTTTAGTGCATTACGGCAAAATAAGTATAAGTCGCAAAGTTAGCCTCTTCAAAAATTTGTGCCCTGGAAGGATAGTCAGGTATCCATCGAAATACTGCCGAAAATTGGATATGAAGTGATTTTTTTCTCCAAAATATTATCATTTTGTTTATTTTTTTCTTTTTTTCTTAATATGCTTTTACTAGGTTGTTACAAACTTTGTTATGCATGAGAATAGCTTCATGTAAGATTGTTACAACTAACCATCTTTCTGGGATTATACAGGGTGAGTACCTCTCAATTAAAAAAAAAGAAAAAAGAAATGGATGATAGTAGATCAAAAATGTAGGAAAATGCCGCAGACCTCACCTTTCTATTCTAATCCGGTAGAGATATACGATAAATCTAAGACTTTTTTGAGGAAACCACGTTTTTTACCGTAAAAGCTTTAATGTATCCATTTTGTTTCATTATTTTCAAACTTTGACCACATTTTCTACATTTTTGATCAATTTTCACCCTTTTTTTTTACACTAAGATGTACTCACCCTGTATACTCCCAGAAATATGGTTAGATGTAACAATCTGATATGAAGCTATTCTTATGCACAACAACTTTTGTAGCAACGTAGTAAAAACGTTCAAAGAAAAAAAGCAATTTCAAACAATAAAAAAATAAACAAAATTATAATATACCACATCAAAATCAGATATGAAAAAACAAGTTTAAACAAACAAATCGCGTAGATTTGTTTAATACAGCACAAAATAGTAGTTAAATTCCTTAGTTAATTAGTTAGATATTAATTTAATAATAAAGGAAATAATCATTATTATGTATCACTATTTAGTATTAATATAACTGCATACAATTAAATTAAAACCAATATAAATATTTAATATAATTAAAGGAGCTTAGTAAAGTTTTTATAATCAGGTTAAAAGGATACAAATAAAAATATGAACGTAGAGTATTTTATACCAGTAAATTACTTTCCACTCAAGAAAATTCGTTTATAATATAATGCCCTACCCTATCAGGAAGCAACTATTCACCCATCTTTAAACTATCATTATTCAATATTTTCTTAGCAATATTTGCTTTGGACATAGAAGTAATTCTTTTTAAACTTACTTTTATCTATTCAGCAAACACACAAAGAGGTCACTTGTTTTTACCATTTCTCTGTTACCATCTAACTGCTATTAAATATTTTTGTGGTTTTAATGATTAATTACTGTTTCAAACAAAAATGTTGAAAAAAAAAATAATGTTTTTTTATAATTGTGAAAAAAACATAACAATTCATTGACGGGTAAGAATTATATATATATATATATATATATATATATATATATATATATATATATATATATATATATATATATATATATATATATATTAATTGTTTGTAAAGACATGATAATTTTATATAAATAATGTACTTGGTAATTAATTTGTAAGTAGGACTTATTGCTCCGAATAACAAACATTAATCAGTGGACAAATATATACTTTTATATCACATTTAAAGAGAAGTGAATGAATGAAAAATAATCTTTATTCTGGGACACCTTGGGTATAAGGGAGGTAGATGAATAAATTATATTTAAGGGAAGAGAGAGAAGGAGCATTGTGGATCGAAATGGGTATGGAATTCCAAAATAAAGCTGAACGATTAACAAAGGATTTTTCAAAGGAAGCAGTTCGATGAGAAGGGATATACAGATCTATAGGCTGAGATCTGGTGTTCAAAAGATGAAGGGAAGAACGAAGGGCAAGGATGTCGTAAATGTACGAAGGTTTTTTGGACTTTAAGAATTGGAATAGAAAGGAACCAAGGAAGTATTGTCGCCGAAAACTTGGATAAAGCCACCTCAACTCGGAATACCAGCAAGTGAGGTGAGAACGCCTGGGGATCCCAAAAATGAATCTTATAAAGGAGTTCATTAATCTTTCCAGCTTCATTTCAAGCTCGCCAGACAGTCCTCCGTATAAAAGTGATGTAGGAATAATAATATATATATATATATATATATTTTAATTATATATTGATATTTACAACTGTATACAATATATACATAAAGTATATCTGGTTAGGGGTGGTTATACATTATTTATGTATATCTAGTGGTTATGGAGTTTTTTAAAGAAATAAAAAATAATCATTATTCTGGGAAACCTTGTTCCCTTAGAATAACATAACAGTACAATAAAAAAGAATGAGTGGCAGCGAACATATCAGACAGCAACTTCTTTAGATTATTAAATAGATAATTATAAAATAAATTATAGATTAGATACTTATAAATATACAAGTAAAATTTTTTTTTCCTCTCAAAATTTTGTAATTCCACTATTCAGAAAATAATTATTAATATACATTTCTACTGCGCTAAACACTATAGAAATTTATGAAATAGTAACAAAGTAATTATCTTAAGAACTAACTTAACTAAATACTAAAAGAGAAATATAAAATAGATACAGGGAAGGTTTTAGAATCTACTCCATTTAAATTTCATTGAATATTCCCCAAGACAAGTCCTAGGGCAGTTCCTGTTTGTAGAGCTAATATACTAGAGTAGACTCCACCACCCGCCCCTCCCCCCTCCATCCCTACAGAGGATAATAAACTTTAACTCCTAGCAAAACTAAACTTTTATTAATTCTAGAAAATCTTTAGTTTTATAACACAGCATGAAGATAATAACTTAAAACGGCTTTAATCCTACCCAAAATTATAAATAAATTTAACTATTTCTTTTTTACAGAAAAATATAATATCTTAAACAATGTATATTCATAAAAATGATATTATTATACTATGTCTAATAACAGTAATTCATTTTGTATTTTACTTTTATTTCTTTTTAATTCATTCTCACATACCAGACTTAAAAGATAATTAAAACTGCTCGTAATTTCAGACTACTTCAAAATTTACTATAAAAGTGTTGAAAGCTCCCAATAAAGTACAAAAGACTTATTTACATGAAAGTAAATAGACCCATTTAGACATATACAGTAAGCAGAGTTATTTATATTCAAGTGAGTAGTTCTTTACATGTTATGGACATGTCATCGCAATAATTTTTCCGAAATTTGCTTGTATGCAATGTATACAGTTGTAAATATCAATAAATAGGAAATCCATTCCAGCCAGACCTCTTAACTGTTTTTGAAAAATTCCCCAGGTCAGTTTTGTACTAGAATTGTTACAATTTAGATAGTCAATACCACATCCACCAGTAACATTGTAAGCAGTTTCATACTGCTCCATATTCTGATATTAATCAGAATTATATTATATATAATTACTTGTATAACTTAAATAATTTTATTGTAACCGGGTTTTTTTCATTTTAGGTCATGATTATGAAAACAATATAGTCTCGAAACGTCGCCGAAATAGTTGTTTCTATTTATTGACTAAACCTCAAGAACCTTACTAAACATTTAATAGTAACAGTCAAGAAATATATCCAGATTATATATCGAATCTTATCGAAGATTGAATGGGTAGAGAATAGAAAAAAAAAAAAAAGTTTGAACACTATTGATTAGGGCTTAAATAAAGTGAAGTGCTAAAATTCAATTATAAACTGAAGCAAAACAGCTTTGCCTAACGTTTCAAACTTTTTATTTTTTACATGAGGATGACATTTAACCTGTCTGGAATGATCCATTACCACTAGACACCTTTTAATAACAAAAAATTAGTTCAAAATTAATTATTTTGTATTAGAGAGTATATTTGGATTTTTTTTTTTGTTTGTTTATACCTAAAAATAAGAAATCTTAAAAAAATTATTTTTAATTTATTTATTTTTTATTATTTTTATATTAAGTTTTTAAAATCTTATTCACATAATGTTTGTTAGTTTGATTCCATATTTAAAAAGATTTATAAAGAATTGAATTTTAAGGACTGACCTTAAATAGAAGATTCGAAACATATCTCCACGTGTTGGTTGAATCATTCCTTATCTGCTGTTTATTGTTATACTTTCTTTTAGGTTATAAATATTTGAATCTGTGAAACAACATCGAATTCTACATGAATTTATTTTTATATAAAAAAATCAGATTATTCCCAAGAAATAACGTTAATGTTTATAACTATACTTTATATTTTAAAAATAACTTCTACTACTACAACGTTGAATTCGGCTTTATATTATCAGTACAGTTTTTTTTTAAGAACATTTAAACCATGTTAGGTACAAATAACTAAAATTTCGGTATTTCAAAAATGTTTTATTTTGCAACATGCTTAGTGTTGCTACGTAAGCATTCTCGAAACTCTGCAGCGCCAGTTAGTGGATCCACGAAAATATATCCACCTTCTCTACTAGAATAGGGGTGGTTGGAATAGGTTAGTAGGCTAGTTTACAACCCGTGTTTCCTAACCTAGTCGAGTACCTAAAAACATTAAGCCCCGACTAACAACAAATCAAAAATTTGGAACCTCTCTGTAAGTCATAATGTAAACTTTATTTATTTTATTTATTTCCCTTCCTTGCCTCTCGGCTACACGGGTTTTGCAGGGATGGCTTGTAGCCATCACTGCTGGTTTTAACAGTTTAACATAACATTTCAATATTACTTTTAACATTGCAAGAATAAATTTTCTTAAACATTTAACAGAAAATTTCAATATTACATTTAACATTTAACATTTCAAGATTACACTACACGTTTAAAGTAACATTTAATATTTAAAATACATTAAACGCTTTACATAACTACATACTTGTGTTTAATACAATATACCTTATATCTAATACAACAACCTATATTTAATACTACATACTATATTAAAATTAATTACATACTAACTATAACATACTATAATACATAATAATAACTACATAATAACTATAACATACTAATTTAAAATAACAACATACCTATATCAATTTTTTTTTTTTTTTTTTTTTTTTTTAATTTTACGTTTATATAGGCATTATTCGGTGATGGGGTTGTCGTCATAATTTATTTATTGGGGTTGTTGTCATAATGTAAACACCAAAATAAAAAGAGTCTATTTATAAATCTATTGAAATTTACAACTGTAGAAATAAAATGCAGTAAATGTGATAATAACATGAGAATTGCATGTAAAGCAACTAATTATATGTAACACTCAAATAAAATTTCTAAATAAGAAGTTCTCGAGGCCATCTTCTTTTCAGACGCCTCGGAAGGTGGGCAGGTATAAAATGTAAAGCGAGTTGAGAAACTAGTGGATTTAAATGGTTATGGAGTTTACTGTAAAGGGACTGGTTTGATTTAAATTAGCAATATATGGAACATTAATGTCTTTTTGGATAAGTTTATTTGTGACAAAGTAAGGGGCATTTAGGATGTTTCGAAGGATTTCGGGTTGCAAGGATTCGATACGAGATGAATTAGTTGGTTTAGTGGAGCAATAAAGCTTAACTACTTTGTCCAAATAGGCCTGATAACTGTAACGTAAATGAGTCGTTTGTAGTAAATCGGAAGTATTAAACGTTCGTCTGGTAAATGTTAAAGAAGTTTAATACTGCGAGCAGTCCTAGGTAGCGGATCTGTTCAACAGGAATCAATGGAAAAAATGATTTTACGTAGAAAAGAGAACAATCTTGTTTTCCTTACAGGAAATTTCTCAACACGAAAAAAGTATGAAATGTTATGAAAACAAATAATCAACCTACTTAGTTTTTTAAAATTGATTTATTTTTTACTTATCCCTGAAAATACAGTGAACTACAACTAGGGGAAGATAGCAATATGTGACTATTCGGAGTTCATTGCCTTGTTTGTCGAGACTGAAAGGGGTCGCCCGGTCATAGAACTTGTATCCCCTCCGGGCATTGATTCTTTATCTGTGACATCTCTTCTTCTTCTTCACCGTCAGTGGGCAACGACGCCAGTCAAAGATCTTCTCCTGTAGTATTTGTAGAGTATCTTTAAATTGAAATCTGGAGGGATAGGAGAGGGCTTTAGTTTGAACAGACTTTTAAAAAATTCTTTTCAACATTTCCATATTTTTCAAAGTTTAAACTAACCAACTTAATGTTTTGTAACTTCGAGAGACAATCAAATTTTAAGTTAAAGTTAAAGTTATAAAGGGTTAGGTGCATGAAGGGCTTATGTAACAAAAAATAATTTTTTTTTTTTTTTTTTTTTTTTTTATTATTTTTTTTTTTTTTATTTTCCTTTAGTAGAAAAATGTTTTCATTGTCCCTTCTTAGGTAGGTAGGTAGGTTGATTGTTTTTGGACACTCAACTTCTATATAGTATTTTTTGTTATGGTTTCATGCCATAATTCTATCCAAGTATTCCTGGCCAAATACTTTAAAAAATTGCAAACGTTCTAAGGGGTATAGATTGTTTTGACGTCTAGCGAGGAAATGGCTGCTTGCTTGGCTGCTTCGTCTGCGGCTTCTTTCCCTTTTATCCCCACATGGGATGGTATCCAGATAAGTACCAAGTTCTTTTGTGAATTTTTTAACATTGAGGCATATGCCTGTGCCTTTCTTACTACTGGATCCTTGGTGTACAGGTTAAGAAAAGATGTTATAACAGAAAGGGAATCAGTAAATATGGCAAGATTTTTTTCATCCAGGTGCATAGCGAAACGTAACATCGCAGTAACCGTCCAGCATTCCGCTGTAAAGTTACTGGTGATTGGTGGAAGTTTGTTTTTCAAACACTGTTGTTTGAATATTTTTTTTAGTGTTAAATCCATTGTTGGAATTTTTAGAGTCCATGTTGGATATTTCAAATCATCAGTTGTAGATTCGAGGTGTTGTATTTCTCTTATATATCTTTCGGCTCTGATTCCCAACGGGGCAGGCTGTCGTTGGTTTTCCAGAAATCCTCTGAACTTTGGTTGGAACACGGGTATCCAACCTGGATTTTGGTAACTGAGTTTTAGCCTACCAATATAACCGCAGGCAAGCTGGTTTCTACGAACAGCTAGTGGTGCTTGCCCAGCTTTAACACAAATGCTATATACGGGACTAGTCCCTTCGTTTTCTTCATAACTATTTTTCTAGTAGTTTTGGAATATTTAGACTTTGCTAACTAACCCTTCTGCACACAAATCCTTCATCAAATGAGCTAGATTGAATTTAAAAAAAAAAATGAGCTCCTTCATCCAAGAAACCCTAAAATTTATTTTTGTTAACATTTTACCTTTTAACCCAATTATATATGAATTACAATAAACAATTTAAGTGCTAAATTCTAAAAATTATATTAATATTGTTGTAACATTGCTTTATACTCATTTTTAGTTAGTATTATAATTGTTACATTGTAACCAGATCGTTTTATCACACTGGAAAGTTGTCCATTGCTTCATGAAATGGTGTTTAATAAAGTCTTGCATTGTATGCTGCCCACATTATGATATGGCTTGAATAAATCAGTGAATGGACATCGATATACAAAATAAACGAAAAAACCGACCTGCTTCTTTCATGATATCGCCAATGGATGACGATACCGTAAAATGGTTTAAGTATTTACAGCTAAGAGCGCTAACAGCACAATGTTTTGAGAGTACATAATCTGAGCTTCCATACATTTTTGTTCATTTTGTTTATATGAGGGTAATAATGGGATGATGAAGGAACAATGTGCAGTAAAATGAAGTATTATATAATACTTTTAAAGTCTTAGACACTCAAAAAGAAGGTTTCGAATATTGATATCCTAGATTTGTAAGACATTAATAATATGAAAAAAACATCGACGATATAACTGACAAACGCTGACCATCAAATTATATGGTCAGTATAGTTGATTACATTATAAAATGCCACCGTTTCATAAATCGACATAAAAATCAATTTTATAAAAAGTTATAATTGAAGATTCAATATATTCTCTGTCAGTTAATTTTAAAATAAATACAAAATAATAAAGAGGTAGTATGTTAAACTGTATAACAAGCTTACTCTTTGAGAATCTCTCCCATCGTCGGGTTCATGCTGAACAAGCTAAACAGTTAAAAACAC
The DNA here is from genome assembly GCA_003667255.2 of Euschistus heros. Classification (NCBI taxonomy): domain Eukaryota; kingdom Metazoa; phylum Arthropoda; class Insecta; order Hemiptera; family Pentatomidae; genus Euschistus; species Euschistus heros. The sequence continues at coordinate 963,419 of RCWM02000335.1, read as the reverse complement.
TTTACATTGGGACCGAAAATGATATGTCACATTTAATAAATTATATTGTTTTAAAGAAAAACAAGAAGAAAATAAACTTTATTTTGAGACAGCTTGTTCCCTAAGAATAACATATGAGTGCAATACATAGGGCAATCATCTAGCTATGACAATTGATTAATAATTACAGCAATTGATTCCAAAATGAAATAAAAATCTTATAAAATGATACAACGTGTGTATGCCAATATAATATCTATTACATAAATATTCATTATTTACATTTGTTCGGAAGATTGAAAATTCAGGAGGTAGAAAATAGTTGATATTTAAAGGAAGTTAGAAAGGAGCATATTCGAATTGAGATGGGCGATAAAATTCCACAAAGAGGAAGGGCGGATAACATAGGATGCAATCCGATGAGCAGGAGTTATGGGTTATGGGGTTATGAGGGTTGAGATACAGGTTGATGGGTTGGGTTCTAGTATTTAAGAGGTGGATGGAGGAGCGTAAGAGTAAGAGGTCATGAATGTAGGTTGGTTTTTTTGGTTTTCAATGATAGGAATATGAGAGCATTTAGGAAGTATTGACTCAGAAATTGGGGTAAAGCCTCCCAACTTCAGAAAACTTGTAAGATATGTGAGAACGTTTGGGGATCCCGAAAATAAAGTAGATATAAGCGTTATACATCAGTCTTCTACATCTCCTTTCGAGACCAAAGAGTCTTCCATATAGATTGTTGTTGTAAAGCTAAATGAGGGGTTATCTTTCAAAACTGAGCATGCCCATTTTCAGTCGATTTTTTAATTTATCTATTGATAATTCCTTGCAAGCTGCACACTAATTTTCTTTGTTTTCGTTAAATGTTATAAAAATCTATCAAAAATTTAAGTAATGTTTTGGGTTTAACAGAAGGTGCAGGATTGTTGTAGGTTTTTAGCTCTTTTTTTTTTTTTTTTTTTTTTTTTTCCAATTTTCTGAAGTAGACCTGTTCAATTTTGATAGATAACTCAACTCCTCTAATCTAGTGTTCTTGTTTATTTATATTCCAGAGGAAATTTTATGTTCCGGAGTTGGTGTTTAGTTATTTTTATTTAATCAGATATGTTTATACCGATTCACTTGCAAGTAACCCAAAGTCATTTTAAATGAATTAAAAAAATAATAATACTACAAAATTGGACATCTCATCTTTCTGTTGAAAATAAACTTCTCATATCCAAAACTTTTACTAAACCTATTTGGACCAACAGACTCGAACTGAAGTGGACAGCAAGAAAGGTGAATATCAAAGGCATATTTAATCTTTCGAATCTAAAATCCTATAAACTATAGTGAATGCTCCATATTATGTCTCCAACAAAGCTCTTTTAGGTTTTGAAAACAGCGACAAAGTTGAAAAGAGCAGCGACCTCTTTGCGGCTGGTGAATCTGGTCAAAAGATTGTATTTATATTATTGTAGTATCTTTTAAATGAAATTTAAATTTAATATTAACATAAATATAGCCCTTTTATAGAACTGTATTTAGAATTTGACTCATTCTTGTACTCCATTATTTGATTTATTGTACTCCTATAAATAAATTATAATAAATATAGTAATTGTAATTATTTATGTCTTTGTTTTTCTTAATTATATTATAAGGATGATTGGTACTATAATCGAGATTTCAATATCAAAGATTAAGAAGAGGACTTCAATTAGCAATTACAGAATTGAAAAAGGGGATATTTCCCATATTATTTATTATACATATACATACACAAATAATCAATAGTACAATAAAAATGACTGAAAGAGGTAATGATGATTAAATTGGGTGTTTGATTCCTGGAAATTAGTTGTCAAATAGCTATGATTGAATTTTGCCCCACTCTGGTAGATAGGTTTGGCTCGGAGATCCCTAGGCTGATTGTATATATTGTTATATACGTATTATGATTGCAGTTTTAATTTCATTATATACATTGTGTAGTAAGGGGTTTTATCTATTTCGTTTCATTTATTTTATGTTGTACTTATTGTATATAAATATCCATAACCAACGATATTACTTATTGCCCTTAAGTGAGGCAGATTGAAATATTCAATCAATATAAGTATAATCGAATTGAAAAAAAAATGGAGCCACTATATACAGAATCATTTGACAATATTATCATAGTTTCTTTTTTTTTTTTTTTTTTTTTTTTTTTTGTTTATGACGTAAGTTTAAAATTAAAAAAAAAAAAAAAAAAAAAAAAAAAAAAAAAAAAAAAAAAAAAAAAACTGTGTCACAGAATTTTGAAGGTGGCCTGAAGCTAAATAATGTAATTATAAATTTTGGATACGTTCTAATTTTGTTTTTTAACATATATATATATTTTTAATATACAAATTGTAAGATCCAGTAAGACTAATAAAAAAATAGTATACCGCAATGTATAATTCTTTGTATTTTTTTTTTCAGATCTCAGCTGTGACAAGCTTCTGCAGGGTGAGTCAACTCATTTTTTTAACCTTAAATTTAACTGCTAAGCGGAAAAATGATATTAGAGCTAAGGACTGTTACTCACAAAAACTCCCTCCCATCAGAGCTGCCCTAAGCGAATCAGTCCTCCCTAACTCGGTTGATATAACTCAATTCCGGATCAATTATAGTCGTTAAGGGCTTGGGTTTTTTCACCTTTATAATCTCCTTTTTCGCTTTGGTTGGCTTCGGCTACTTGAATAAAACCAAGTGAAAGAATCGTCTGGGAGGCCATTTTATTGACTGTATATTATAAATTGCATATTCAATGGCAGCTGTACATAAGTTGTTTTTAAATATTTATTTTTATTTTATATTTTAATACATTATAACAGTTGGCAAATAAGATAATCATTACATATGCAATAAAAACATTTTCAAGGATAATCATGTAATGAAACGGCAGAGCCCTGTGTTTTTTTTTTCTATTTGTTACAACTTTAGAAGAAAACATTTAATAAATAGCACCCACTGTGTGAATCTTGACCTTTGCATGAAAGATAAATAGGTTATTAACCTTTAGGCTAAACCCCCTTCCAGCACTCTTTAGGATAGTAAAAACATCAAACGAATACCACAATTTTCTCACTTAACAGTTTTAAATATTTCCCCACCCCTAAACAATCATTAACACTAAACCTAAAATGCCGGTCAAATGACCCTCTTCGGACTTTTTAGCAGAAGTTCTTGGAAACAAAGTTCATACATATATCAAAAGTGTTTTTTAATATCCACTTCTCTCGTATTATTGTTTATTTACCGAGGAATTGTGATAGAAATATGTATACATGAAATATCGGTAGGTTTAGGTTTACAGGAAATGTGAATGGGTTCAGAACATGATAATTGTTTATATAAACTTGCTAACTTAAAGGTTATTGTATTTAAATTACTATTTTATAAAATCTACAATTAATTTACACCTAAAACAATCGTAATAATTTCATTATACCCAAGTCATTGAGAAAGGGAATAATACTTTTTTTAATAAATAATTATGATAAATTCTCAGTAATTTAAGAGAAAAAAAAATTTAATGCATATAATTATAAACATAATCCTGAGGCCCTAAAGTTAAGTTTTTTAAATCTCCTCTTTAGCCGCAAATTAATTACATTTACACAGATGCTCAAAAAATTAAGGAAGTGTTGGCTGTTCAAAGGTTCTACCCACAGAAATTTTCCGAAACTTTCTTCCGTACATTTTCTTAATCTTTTCCAATGAGCAATTTATGTATAAATGTATTTAATTGATACTTTGGACAGGAGACAATATCTAATTTGCAGCGATTCTTACTCCGCCCTTTAGGCAATCCAAAACTTCCAGTCATCTGAAAAACCAATCGTGATGAAAATAATTAAATCAGCCCTAAACATGAATAAAATTATAAAATTTCTTCAGGATCCCAGTCACACTGAAATAGAATGAAATGAACTGGTAGACATAAGCGCAAAGGAAGCAAGAACTATGTTCCCTTTTCTCTATGCAGATGTGATATGACTTTAACAAATCTGTGTTCAGCCTTTTGCAGAGAAGCAAGGTTCAACCTTTGGGCTAAAACCCCTCAAACAAATAAAATAAAAGAATACATGATAACTCTCTTCTGTTATCACCTCTTTCAATAAAACACAGGGAACCGACTATATTAACGCGCCTCAGGACATAAGTTGACTCACCGGCTTCTTCCTGAAGGCAATTCTCCACCAGAATGCAGCACTTTCACCTGCTGACAACAATTTTTAAAAAAATTTCACCCACTCTACTATTCAGGACTGCATCTCCTGGGATATCGCCTAGCTTTGAAACCCGAGAACTATGGAAAATTCTCTACCCTCCACAAAAAAAACAAACGATTTGTAACATCTAATATCATGTTATCCATCACGGTGCCCCTAGCCTGAGATATTGTACATAACACCTAAAATTGTTATCATCAATGATAAACATGATTACAGCATAGTACTGACTAGATGTTCTGTAGATGCTTCAAAGGATTTAAGCCAAACCTATGTGTTTTCATTAAATGATAGAAATAAAGCAATTTAAACAATACATCAATATCCATTAAATAAATCCAATTATAATTGGGCTCATGTTTAATAATTGTTTAATGTATTTAAAACATTAAAAAATTAAATAGAGGATTCATTTTTTTGGAATAACAATTCTTTAGAATATGTGGAAGCGAACCAGGATAACAGCTATGTTCACTGCATGCATATCCTCTTCTCCCCCCCCCCCCCCCCCACAGCTCCCAGCTAGCTTGATAAGGACAATGCAACATGGCGTTTATGGACAGAAGATAAGAGGAAATTTACAACAGTTCTTAAACAACAAGGTTTATGATACATTGAAAATTTATACATTTTTTACTTGCCCGTTGGAAAAATCAAGATATGGGTTTTTTTTATGGTTTGTTACAAAAGCTACTGGACCATTAACAAGCAGCGATAACACGGCAGCCTCTCTCCTTGTGATTTATAATTTATAGTTATTTCAAAACAGTAAAATGTACCTATTGTGTATAATGTTAACATCACACTACGATTATAATCGTTTAAAATGTTTGCAAGTGATAAAATCATAATGATTCAGAGAATAATTTTTTTATATTGTTATATCATTATTAATAGTACTTTCTTCAGGAAATTGAAACATGTTCAAATCTGATGATTAAATAAATAATTTAAAATTTTAGAATCGATGAATTAAACAGTTTTGTCTTTGTTTTTTTGACCTGCATCTTTGGGAATACCCACACAGTCCTTTTAACTTAATTTTTAAGAAATAGGGTTTTTCCCCACTAACCCTTGTTAACTGTCTGTTTAAACTCACTCCCCTAGGTTAGTTGTGTACTAGGATTGTTAGTCTATTCATATCCACCAGTAACATTGTAAGTAGCTTCATACTCCTCTATATTCTGTAATTATATATATATTTTTATTACCCTACACATGTTGTTATATACCTGTACTGTAGCTAACTTTATGTTTTGAAATAACTTGTAATTAAATGTTAAATTAATGAGTAAAGTCATATTTAGTTGTTTAAAAAAAAAAATTAAACGTAATTCTTTCAAAATGTCCACTGATATTGGAAGTAGGTACCCTCCCACAGGTATCTGTATATTTTAAAAAATATATATATATTTTTTTTGCTTAAAACATAAATAAATTAATATTGCTAAGATTCAGATATCATGGTTCGAAAAAACATGATTTAAACCAATTTTTTACCGATATTCTACAGCCCGAGTACACTAGAAATAAAAAACATTAAAAAAAAACAACATCTTTCTAGTCAAATAAAATAATTAATACGCTTTCGAGGCAGTTATCGGTACAATGGTCTTAAATCTAAACATTTTTTTTTTTTTTTAACCACTCCTTTTGCCTTCATTTAAAGTAAAAATTATGGAAACATAAAAGCGAAATTGATAGTAGTTAATATACAACACAACGAATTATATTCTGGGACTGGTTTTTATTGTTTTACAATGGAATACATAAAATCTGAATAAATAAGAATAAATAAACAAAATAATGGACTAAATTAATAAATTTTAGGTGTTAAAAGGTTTAAAATTCAAAACAATGTAAATTCTCTAATCAATTGACCCTAAGTCGTCAAACTTCTATCGTGCTGAAGAACTAAAATAATAAAAAAAATAGTTACGTTTATATCATCGCGTCGAACGCAGAATGCACAAGTTAGTTTTAATGTTTTTGTGTTAACGTGATTCCAATAAAGTAAACTAGAAAACTATTTATGCCGGGAAGTGCCGTAAGCACCGCCAATCATAGTTCTGAATACACGTTCCATATCCCGATAAGTCTTTTTTAATTCACATCACTGGCAAACAAATAAGTAGTTTTGAATTTCAATTCAATCATCACAATTATTAGTATTTTAATTTAATATACATATTTTTATATATATTGCAGTTGTCACTGGTTGTGGACGGTGTGTACGCCGAACACTCCAACACGGCTGGTACTTTTACGATGCTGTCTTCCTCCAGGGCGTACGTAGGAGGAGCAGAAAACGTACTCAAGCTTTCTGGTTCAAAAGTGCACAATAATTTCGTTGGCTGCTTAAGGAAGGTAAGTCTTATACTTTTTTTTTCTTCAAATTTTAGTCCCAATCAATTTTTATTGGTTCAATATATTGATAAAAATTAAACATTGAAACCAAAACAGCAATTCTATCTGGACAAACCTCTTGCTAAAGAGAAAAGTCTACATTCTGACTTTTCTAACATTTACCAGACTATCAGTCAGAGCTTATAATTAATTACTCAAGACACATTTATATGAATATAGTCAGAACAAGTTGAGCTTTAGGACTCCACTAAACTCTTATATTCTTCTTGTATCGAATCCTTATAATCCTAAATCATTAGTGAACAGTTATTTATTATTTTACAAATAAACTTAATATCCCATATGCTCATGTTGCCCGGACCAGATACCTGCAATATAAAATTTTAATGAAAACCTAATGCCTTATAATATTTTGATCCGTACCTTATCAATAGATTCAATAATTTTTAATGTCATCAATAGATTGTGTTACGGCAACAGAAAGTTCAAAAATCGGTAATGAATAATTAATTTGCAACTAAGTAAAGTAAAACTTAAGTTATTAACAAAATAATATAATTTATAGTACAAAAGCGTGGGGTGCAACAGACTTTTTTTATAGACGGACAGACGGACTGACACCATTGACATATTAAAATGAAAACATAATAATAATGATAGGGATAATCTATATATAAATACTAGTAAAAGATATGCAGAAAATAAGAGAACACTCTAGCAATGAAAAAACAAATAATATCTCAAGCTACAATACTTTGTGTAGTGCAAAACATGCAGTAAAAGTATCTATGTCGTGTTAGAAAAATTCTTTAAGTGGAAACTAAATTATACAAATAGATTTATAGGAATCCAGAAGCACGAAAACTATTATTTAATTGACTAGAAAGATAGTTTGCAAGCGTCAGCTTGGATGAGAATGAGGTAAGGTGAAGTGGGGCAAGTGCGTCATATGGAGTGCAAAGTTCAACTTTAACTTAACATGAAAAATCAGCTATTAATGCTAGGAAAATATTTTTTGTTATATTGCAAACGCTGAACTATAATATTTTCAGCAATATAGTTGATTTCCCTGATATCCTAAAAATTATTATCAGTGCGAAGGAAAATCAATTTTAAGTCTCATTTACGCACTTGCCCCACCTAAACGGGGTAATCGCATAAATCTCTTGTAAATTCGTTAGCAGTGAATTGATTCTTTGATGGGGTAAGTGCAAAAATAAGAAACTCCTATAAATCATTTTACTCCTTGAAATTAAAAAAATAGAGAAAAATATATACAATACAATTTTATAATATTATCTCATTCAGCTTTAAACAACACCTAGATCAACAGGTTGAACTATGAAAATTCCTAGAGAGGTTATCTTCTACAATAGAGCACTCTAGTATGTTAGGTTTGGAGGGTATGAAGTTATGTTTACATACAACAGATGGCAGTTGATATAACAAAATGACAATAGAAATTATGGCGGACTAATACTCTTACCCTATAAACGCACTTACCCCACCTTACCTTACTGAAAATAGAGGTACATGAATGTGCTCTGGGATTTCGCTTGTCTAATAAATCGGTAGTCAAGTGGTAAGCAAGTTGTGTAACTAGCGAGTTTTTACTGGGTATGGAGTATATTAAAAAAGGATATATCTGGTTTAGGCAAAATCAATCCTATGGAACAGGATTTTTTATAATTTATTTTAAATATTTTTCCTCCCATTAGAATGTATTTACGAATCAAAACAATTACAAAGGAAATTACAGAATATGTTTTATTAATCAAGATTTTTTTTTTTAAATTTGTGTACTATCAATCAGCTCGGAGGGCTTCTAAAATTTTGAGACATAATGTTTGAGAACAAAGTTAGTTTACATAGTACAACGCTTACACTCCTCTCGAGTCTAGAAGGAAAACCTAATCTCCCCTATACCAAGTCGCTAACATTGTTAATCCCTTTTCGCAGTTAGGGCTTAATTTCTGCGTGCTTCGCCGTTTCCTCAAAGCTGCTCTCATCTTGGCGGGAGATTTACGGCGAGCTCCGAGCCATGTTGTGAATATGGTTAAGTGGTTATAGTCTTCAACTAACTAAAGCTTTATTCTCTAATCAAGGAATTTAATAATTTCACTCTCAGCTGGAGCGTAAACAAGCTTCAAAGAATACAAAGATTTTTGTATTTAAGTCTACTTCCTTAGTATAACGAAATATATAGAAAATTCAAGGGAAAATTCAACCCAACCGATGTTTCCATTTTATCAGCTAAAAGTTTCATTTTTTTAAAAAATAGCCCTCCCTATAATACTTAAACCAGGGCATGTAAAACATATTAGGATCATTAAAAAAAAAATTCATTAAATTGAAGATATTACTGGAGAATTTTAAATAAAAGAAATTTTAAATTATAAGGTTGATATTCGCCCTTTAATTTCTTATGTCTTTCATTGGATGGGGAATTGGGATTTTGAATAAATTCTTGAGGAATATGCCCCATCTAACTACAAAACTGTAATCACTAATATCAGTGTAAAATTTCGTAGATTTATTATGGCCAGAATTCATGCTTAACTGCCAGTTTTTTCCCTCAAGGAAGGGTACCCACTTTTTTAGAGGCTGGGTGTGCCCCAAAAGTCTCTCGATCTAGAATTCGATCCACGACTGAAATAATAGAATATTAATTTCCTGTCCTCAGCTGGGCTAGAACTCCTGCCCGGGAGCTTGACAGTTAACCACTTACTGAGCAACCGTGCCCCCCCCCCTATTATGTTAGAGTTTCTTTATTTAATTGTTTACATTGTTTGTTGTCTGTTTATTTAGGCTTATCGTTTTTATGTACTCCACCTAGGGTAGGAAAGATGGGTTATCTTAATGGTTACCAACCTATTCTAACCAGAATGGGAAGGCCAAGATTCATTTTCTTGTAAAAAAAAAAAAAAACTCCTTAGAAAAACATAAGTTTCCTTTAAGTGCATAAATAAATCTCAATCTAACCAAATATTAGGCATTCTAAATGTAGATATATTCAGGAATAAATGTCAGAGAGAAATGCAAGTCTAGAAAGAGAAAAATAGAAATTTTTAGACTTTGAATTTTAATTTAAATAAAGATGGTTAGGAAAAAAAATTAAAGAAACAAATTATAGTATATGGAAAACAACAGCGAAGTTTAAATTTACCACAGTTTCAGAAAAAAATAACTTTTTGTGACAATATTGTGTGTTCAGTTAAGAAGTAATATACTTCGTTTTACTCGAAAAGTATTTGTGCTTTCGAAAGAATTTATCTGCACAAAACCTGTTTGAGCTAACGTCTGCAATGCGTGGTAAAAAGATATGTTCTAATTTTTAGATTTTTAGCAAATTCAAAATTGAAATAAACACATGGATAAAAATATAAGTTATAAATGCAAGAGTAATAAAAAGAAAATTATATATTCATTGAAAACAATACAGTATTGTTAACATATGGCTATAATAACTTCATTTATTGCACTGTTGAATAAACAAGTATTCATTAAGTTAGAGTTGGCCTTGGATTTTAGAAAATAATTTAAACGATTTGAGAAAGTATTATCGCATTGGTAATTTTTAATTCTGCTTTACTTTTTTTTTTTTTTTTTTTTTTTTTTTTTTAATATTACAAACATTGTTTTATTGAATAAATATTACAAGCTGTCTCTTATAGGGCAATGAATAATATGGATGACAAAGAATCCATTCATACAAATTAAATAAAAAGGTGAAGAAACAAAAATCCTTTAACTAGAAAATAAAAATTTTCTAGCAATTCAGCTTTACGAACTTATTTCTAATTTCCTTTTATGATATAAAATTACCACAAAAAAAAAAAAAAGAAAATCGTTATTAGATATCTAATTTTAATTTGTATATGTATCAACATAGTTTTTAGAAATTTTATAGAATTAATGACTTAAATTGGCATTGAAATTTATATAATGCTTTACCATTAATATGGATACATAATTACACATTGAAAATTATCACCAGTTTTATTTTGAAAAATAAAAATAAAAAAAAGAGAGATGGTAACTTTAATTTATAACGATAATATTTAGGTAGTTTAGAAACTGAGTATATGAACTTATTTTCATTCGACACACTGAACAGAAGTAAATTTTTGATTCACACATTAGATAATTTCTGAAAAACCTTACAATCTGCCAAACTGAAAAAAATAACCAACCGATATTATTATACTCTCTTATCCATCCCCTTGTTCAGGGATATTGATATAAATCAAATAAGTATAAAATGGTAAACATATACAGAAATAAAAAAATAAAAATAAACTGGATTAATAAAAAACGATTATGTAAAAACGAAAAGCAATACATATTATCATGACCAGAAATGTAGGAAAATGATATATTTAATAAATGAATATATAACAATATAAGACTGCAAAAGCGAGTTAAAACGTAATGAATGAACACAACTTTAACCATCTTCTTCTTTAAATTATAAAGAATTAAACTTGTACTGAAACAATAATAATAACTAATAAATAAAGGCTTAGCGAACCTGAAGTTTCTACACCGGCACCTCCAACCGTTGACCGCACACTTCCCTCCAGCCCACTCCTTCAAAATCCAAATCCCCCAGATCGATCCTTACGCAATCCTCCCATCTTCGTCTCGGTCTAGCCCTCGGTGGTTTATCCGACGGCTCCGAACTGATTCCTTTTTTCGGAATTCGATCATTACTAAACCTAAGAATTGACATGCCCATTTCAAGCGTCGCGTTGCTGTTACTTGAACTATATTTACCGGATATAACTCACGCAGTTACGCATCGTGGCATTGTGAAGCCTTCTAAATTTTCTAGTTCCTTCAAATATTCTGTGCAGTACTTTATTTTTAAAAAGTTCAATGCGTTGTTCCTCCCTTAACGTAAGCGGCCATGTTTCTCATCCGTAGAGAACCGATGGTAGTATAATAGTCTTGTATATCCTAATTTTAAATTTTATGAGAGTAAGTGTGAAATGAGTAGTTTTGCGGCTGAGAGATAACAATCATTACCGGCTTTTAACCTAGATCTAAAACAATAACATAGAAAATTAAACATAATTTTGGTGAGAATAATAAATAAGTGAGCGAGTCATTTCTTAATCATATCACCATAAAAACCCCACTAACGTTGAAATAAAAACCACTTAAAGGTTTTTTATTTTTATTTATTTTTTAGTGTAAATATGCCTTTAATATGTTTATGCTAAATAGGCTCCATTTTTTTCATTCTATTTTTCCTATTACCCTTTTAAACTGGAATCTAATAAACATAGTACAGCATGAATATTGAAGGTGAACAGTGAACGGCACTCAATAGCTAGAGCAAACTGATGCCAGACACAGATCCCAGGTACAGCTCATCAACGCCAATGTCCAATAAACATTAGAGGAGTCCATTATCTCAAACAAGGAGGGATAAAGCCCATTTACTGTTGAGATCCTCTGCCATTAGGTCCGCCCCCTAAATGACATACTATCAACCGGACAGTATCATCGGACCGTATCTGACCTCCATCCGACATGACAGTTTCTGTTCCAACAACACTACTTCAATACACTATGATCGACAAATTTTCGTGTTCAATCTAGAACATCAACTAAGGATTTCAGTTATTTTACAGCTGTTGAGGTCGTTACGAACTCTGCACAGTGTGGTGTAAATGGCAGGTCTAGCCGGCAGAAATTGAATCACCATTTTCTATTAATTTTAGGATGCTGTTTTCGAAAAAAATATTCTAAAAAATCTAGGACCTCTGGTTTTGAAATATGATATTATTCTTTCAAATAATAATCTTCTTCTATCGATATTCACATTTCTTCCTACCTGTCTTTTACCTACCACGGTGTTAGAAATCTGGTAGTAGACCTGGTTCGCTTAATTTATTCTACTTGATGTTTCCGAGTCTGAGAACAGATCTGTTTATCACTGCTCCAAGGTAGACTAAAGCTTGAACCACCTCCAACACCTCTCCGTTGCAGTAAATGTGGACATCCTCATCTTGTCTTCCAACTTGTAGGACCTTACTTTTTCTTGTAACCAATAACCATGCATTTCCTACTAAGTTCTTCAAACCACTTTGTCACTTCCTGCTAGAGCTTCCCCACGGAATCGCCGATCAGACCTATGTCGTCCGCAAATAATACCCGACTCCATCAGTTTTGTCGGGGTTTTGCAGCGCAAAGCAATTAATTAAATTACTTTACCAAACTTTAAGTTTCTAAACACCAATTATGCTGACGCAGGTTTCTATATTTTGGGTTAAAAAATAAAAAATAGATACAATAATTCATATATACTATAATTTAAATTTATCTTTATCAAAACATAATTTATTTATGATACGTAAAAAAACTAAATAAAAAAAACAGCCAAATTAATTAATCAACACTTTAAAATTAATCATCTAGTGATTCACTAATTTCATCACTCTAAAAATCCAGGAGTCTCCGACAACCTATTTAATTGGGTAGTTCAGTAGAAAGAAAGGCTAATAAAAACAATATAATCAAGATATCTATGTTACAAGATAGATTTTCCTGATAACTTTCGCGCGAAATTATTTCGGTATGAACTGTAGTATGCACAATAAAAAAAAAAAAACATAAACAATAAAAAAACTATTCCTCATTTACTGAAAATTTCTGAATTAAAATATCCGGAATTTTTGGAATGTATGTCCTATAACTGTTAGCTACACCAAAGTAATCGTAAAAGTCCATAGTGCTCGTTTTACTATTGGAGGGCGAATGGTATCTAAACTACAAGCAATTACGAAAATAGTATCGTTGACTACATTAATTATACAATTGAAAGAATATCAATAAATAATAAATGAAAAAAAAAATGAAAAAAAAATTACCATACCTGTAACCACCAGCTGCATGTTGAACTTAATAAGTCTAATTGTAAGTTATTTTGGAGTATCGCTGTCCCGAATCGCAGATTCACTCGTTGGGGAATTTTTTTTTATTATTATTTTATTGTATTAATTAATTACATATTTAAAAAAAAAAAATTACGTATGAAAAAAATCAATTTCTCAGAGCCTAAAGTAGAATATTGCAGATATATTATAATAAGTCGATTTAAAAATATATATAAAGATAAGGTTTGGAAAAGAATAAAACATTTATTACGTACGTTTTACGGAAATGCTCTCATACTTAAGCGAATTATATACTTCACAAAGTATTTTAGTATTTTATCATGTTTGTTTAGCATGTTCAGTAGCCAGAAGCTAAAAACTATCAGAAACTATTTTCGCTAATTCTAAAAGATGTATTCCAACTGATAATCTTTGCCATAACGAACAAGTTTTCTGCAGCAGTGCGGCCGTTACGTGACTTCTACAACAGGAAGGAAAGGTATTAAATAGGCAACCGCCAAGCCTGCTTAGATTTGATAAACACGAAGCCAGCTGTACTCACACTTCCTTTATAGGTTCTATTTATGATAAAACAGTTATAATTTTATAAATGATCCCTTATTTTATTTATGTAAATAAATATATATATATATATATATATATATATATATATATATATATATATATATATATATATATATATATATATATTTATTTATTTATTTATTTATTTATTTATTAATAAGCTTAAAAACCAGTAATGAAATTGCCTATGTTTGCACATCTATGTCCATTTCAAGATCATCTGATGCAGTATCAATAAGTTTTTTTCAAATATTATTCAAATTCTCAAAATACTTAGAATATGAATTCATCAGTCGAAAATACTTACACGATCAACTGATAATCACTAGGCAGCGAACAAAATCAGTTATTCATTCTATGCACGTACTTAGCCTCCACTGGGTTTTTAATACCTGAGATTCCAGCGCTGCTCTCTTATCTGCATATTAATCGTTGGCTTTTCCATTCATAAAGGAAGCACGTGAGACAAAATAATTTAGGAAAATTTATCCAATACATATACCTATTTAATAACAAAATTATTAAACAAGCAATAATAATATACATATACAATTTTATTACATATGTGAATTAAAAAAAGTATGGTTTGAAAAAAAATAACTTTTTTTCTTTGAAGGACCGACATTCTATATGCCGCCGCACGATTCCGCTATTGTCAAAAACTAATAAACCGAACTTGGTTGAATCAGTTCTGTCTTTGATATATTGAAGTGCATTTTTACAAATCTTTCGTGATAATTTGTTAATGACGATTCGTTTTCTGGTAGACTGCCCTCAAATAAAAGTAGACTGCCCAAAAATAATAGTAAAAAATAACGACACAAAAAAACGGAAATAAAAAAATCGATTGAGACCTCAGTTGATCGAGACCCGGTTAATCGAGTTCTGACTTTATTGTATAGTTAGATTTTTTATTTGATTTAATTTTAATATTTTTAATATATTTTATGAATGGATTCATATCAATACATTTATTGTCCTTAAGTGAAACAGATAGTAATTTTTAGGCATTAAAATCTCTCCCATATGTCATGTATACTGATTTATAATTCAAAATGTCAAAAAATATATTTAGGTAGTAGTACATATGAATCGCGATTTACAGACGTATATAAAGGCTTTTTTTTATTAAAATTATTAGTATACAAGATTACCTGGCTAAATCTGTTACCATATTTCTCTGAGACCTAGATAAGAACAAACCATAGGCAGAGGAAGGATCCAGCCAGTACCCTACAACTGCCTACATGCAGTTGGATGTAATAGCTAGGGAATTTGGAATGCAGAAACTGTGATAATGTCAAATTTAAGATAAGGCAGCAAATTAACTGTAATAGAGGAATACCAACTCAGCTGGCTAGGGCCTATCATTAAAATTCTTGTCTTGGTCTAGTCAGAAAAGCCTATGAAGCCAAAATAAGATGGAGACTAAGGCACAGAGAATTAATTGGGAACATAAACAAACAAAGAGCATAAACAAAGAGAAACATTAAGAAAAATAAATAGTTGAGAACTAGGGTTTAAGGAGGTGGTTTTATAAGAAGGAAATTCATATCGTAATGGTTTAATGAGAAATAAATTATAGTGACACATATGATATTAAAAAAATAAATAATTATAATAAAAGTAAATAATTATAATTAGAAAAATCAATTTCTTTTTTTGTTTCAGTCATTACGTTTTAGTTCATATACATCGTTTTTTGGATAGGTTCTCTTTTGTCTTTAAGTGAATAGCAATGGTTTATCTATTTTTAATTCAAGATTTAAATCTTTTTTTTTCATTCCTTTCAGACTTTGGTAGATATATAATTGATTTTTGGTCTTTAATTTTTGAAATCTATATCACATATAATCCATGTTATAAAGTCCTGGAGTTTTGAAAATTGTATTTGTTTTAGAACTAATGATGAATGTTTATTTATTTTTTTTTATATCCATTTATTGAAATTTACAACTTTACAAAATAAATACATCAAGTAAATGTATTGATAACGATTACAATAACATGTCGAAATTTGAAAAGAACTACTCATCAGTAGCACTTCAATAAAAATTCTACACTAGAAGGTCTCAAGGTCATCTTCAGACGCCTCGAAGGAATATCTGGAACGGAGTGCGAAGAAAGTTGAAAAACTAACGGATTTGAGTGGTTATGAAACTTACTATGAAAGGATAGGTTTCTAGTTTGGGCTAAATCAGCAACATATGGAATATTAAGATATTTATGGATAACAACGTTAGGAGCATTGAGGATTTTTTGAAGGATTTTGTATTATAAGGATTGAATACGAGATAAATTGGATGGTTTAGTAGAGCCCCAAAGCTCAACTCCGTACGTTCAAATAGGTCTAATCAGAGTCATGTATTTGAGTTTTTTTAAATTAATTTGGGAGCTATGAACGTTGAAACTAGTTTTCAAATAAAATAATCCTAATATAATTGGCAATTAACATGTCATAGCAAATAAACACGTGAGTACATTAAATTGCTAAAATAGCAGTTTTATTTTCGTGTTCCAATTTTTATATTACTTTTAAATTAAAAAGTAAATTTTAATTATGACAAAAAAAAAAAAAAAAAAACTGATTTTTAAAAAAAAATAGATGACAAATGTGTTTAAATCGGTATTGTAGAAATTGCCCAATTTTTATTTCTTAATATCTCGATTTTTCTTTAAGTTTGATAATTAATTAAAAAATTAAGTTTCTATTCTTGTAATAAATAACAAACTGAAAAGATGAATCTAATATAAAAAAATTAATCTATAAAGGCCATGTTTTCCTTCTAAGCAACCTATTTTTAAGTATAGAAAATAAATGAATAAAATAGCCGACTGCAAAAACAGCCAATTAGTCAGCCCATCTCAAAAAATAATACATAGATATAAAATATTATATTCTAATATTATGTGTTAACTGAGAGCTGAAATTCGTAGAAAGTTGAAAAATAGCCTTTATAATGTGGCTTAATCGATCTGTTTACGACGAAACCCAAATGTACCAGGCACAAAAACAGCCCCTAACGTAAAAAGTTCCAAGAATTAATCCTGCAAATCGCTATTAAAGTTATTCTTAAAGAATGCATGAGATACAGGAGGCCATGAACCCAACTGGGGGACTAAATTGTTTGCGGGCCAAAGCCCATCTAGAAAGTTAGATGGAATTCTGCTAGAACTGGATGTCTACAAAACAGGACCCTACCTATTTTCAACTTAACTCCGAAATTGAGATAAAGCCCCCTTCTGATAAATTACTCAATTTACTTGATTCAACTTCTTTATGACTTAGTTCATGACCTTCTATTGAATTTGCCAAAAGTAGTCAACATTCATCATGGGAATTTCCCATTAAATGTATTGAGGTATTGAGGGACTAAACTAAATGTACTAGTGCATTTCGCTAAACTTTAGTAAATTAATTCTGCCACGCTATCAATTTAATAAAATTTAACTCATCACAATTTGAAATAGCCTAGACTATAAATTTATATGTAGCCTATTACCATCCGATTCGTTAATAGTTTAAGAGGTGTCTGAGCTTACTTAAACTCTCTAAATAGCTTATACTGTTGTTAAAATAAGGTAACGCTTGGTGATGCAAAAGAAATATAGTTGATGAGTTGATACATAAATAAAGTATAACAGCTGGAAAAAGAACAACATAGTTGATAAATAAATATATAGATAATAACACTTAATAACAATTAAATAATACACTGCAATTTAGGAATGATAAAGCATTTTATAGAAACAAAATATTTAATTTTTTTTTTTGATATTATTTTTTTTCTTTATGCATACTGTTAGCTTTCTTATAATTCACTCCCTTTTTCTTGATAACTTGTTGTTTTGTTTTTCTTCCATCCCTGACGAAGGCCAACAGTGTGGGCCCAAACGTCTGCACATTAACATAAAATTTATATTTTAATTGTGTTTCTTTGACTGTACACCCAACTACCTACGCCTATCTCCTTTAAAAGGAACTAATTTTTATTATTATTTATTTTTTTTTTAATAGATTATTAAACCCATTAAGAAAAAAATTAAAACTCCATTTAATTTTCAATTTGGTTATGATATATCGACTAAAATCGTATCACAAGTAATGGAATAAAACTATTCTGTAATGTAATTGATTTCCGGGATAAAGTTTGAACACGTTGAGCAATTCAAATATCTAGGGTCTATTATATCAAGAAAAAAAAAATTCAAGAGGAAATATGGGCTAGGTTAAAAGTCGGTGATGCATGTTATTTCTCGGTCGCAAAACTACACATTTCGCACTTACTTTCGAGAAATTCAAAAATTAGGATATATAAGACTATTATACTATGAGGATGAAAAATATGGCCTCTTATGTCAAGGGAATAACGCCTTAAAATTTTAGAAGAAAAACAAAAGTACTGCGTAGAATATTTTGCCCAAAAAAGGATGAAGGAACCGGAGAATTTAGAAGGTTTCACAATGCGAGACTGTGCAAGCAATATCAGGTAAATGTAGTTCAGGAAATATTTATAAATATAATATTAACATGATTAAATATAGGCAGCGTAATGATCGAATTCCGAAAAAAGTAACCAGTTTTGAGCCGTGAGGTAAATGAATGAGGGGTAGCCCAAGGCGTAGATGGGAGGATTGCGTCAAGCCCGTCCTGTGAGATTTGGGTTTTAAGGGAGTGGGTTGGAGGGAGGTGTGCGGTCAACGGTTGGTGGTGTCGGCGTCGAACCTTCGAGTTCCCTAAGCCTTTATTTATTTAATGTTATTGCATCTGATTACAGTTTCAGTCTGAGCGGCAGTAGGTTTTTTCCCCTTTAATTTTGTAGTATGAATTAATTTAGTAAATATTACTATCTGCCTCTATTAAGATTATTAACTAATATAGATAGAACTTTAAATAGAAAGAACTTTACAATATATAAAATGAAATAAACGTCAAATTAAATTAAAAATTCAATAATATTCTTTATACAAAATACACACCCTGCCTCGGAATCCCCGAACCAAGCCTGCCTAAGAGCTCCCAGCGCTGCTGTGTCACGGTCGCAGAGGACACGAGTGGATAAGCTTGTTGCTACGCTTTAATGCTCCAATTATATTGGATTCCAATCCAATTATACCCACACTCCAAGATAAATACATGTGTACAAAAGGCCTCGGGGCCGTTTCCGTTTTGGAACGAATGTGTACAGACCCCCCTGGGGTGGGTTATCATGATGTTCGGAACTTGAGAATTATTTATGTGACAATAGGACCCAAGATAAAAAATATATATGTATATTTATTTTAGCATGGCTTCCTCATAAATTAAAGACCTAAAAAAGTTTGGGTTTTTGTTCTATCAATAATGACTATATAACACAGGAACGAGGGATCGTTTCGAATGAACATTAAAACTACCCTAACTGCAGTGGACTAATGGATCAGTACTTGGCTGTCAATACACATCTGGGACACGCAAGCCTATCAAATTTCCTCTGTCGTCCTAGTGCTGATTCTGTAACTCTCCTCTCAATAATTCACTTATACCAATTTTCATATCTCATTAATTCCTTGTAATTTTCTGATAAGTAATGGCTGGAATGGTTTGTACTTGGGATATTAATGGATGATACAGTGGAAGTATATTTTCGGTCTAGATAACTTTTCTATAAATATATACTTGAGACTCGGTTAACCGAGATAGGCTCCTATTACTAAATCTTTACTTAATCGAGACCCCAAAAAAGTAAGGGAAATATATAAGAAAAAATTACGTCGGCAATTGACGGAATACATATGTAAAAGTGATTGATTCACTTTTTATGTTTTACAGCCCTGTTGGTTGGTAGCTGTTGTTGGAAGGTTATAGGTTTTTTCCATGTGTTATGTTTACAGTTTACTGTTGTTCAGTTATGTTTTGTTTTATATAAGCTTAAGGCTTTAAAAACCGATTTTTCTTTTTAAGGTAACAATACCTATTGTATTTCTTTGTTTATAATGTTTATTATATTTGTACTTTGTGTTAAATAAAGATTTTTTTTTTTAAGGATCAATCGGTCTACAGTCATTTAGTTCACAACCAGATCTCAACATTATACATATATATATTTTATAACCATATGGTATTTATAATGTATGAAATAATATTATGAATAAGTAGTATTATTACATGTATAAATCAAAAAGTTTATGGCTTGAATAAGTTACTAATTTTCTTATGCTTAAGTTACTAATTCTATTTGCCCCGCACAATCTCTCCTTCATCTAAAAACCACCGAATTGGACTTTACTCCATCAATATTATTTTCGAAATGTTGAAGTGCGTTTTCCAACCCAGCAAACCTCATTGCTTATGACAATTCGTTTCGTAGACCGTCCTCTATCGTAAAAAAATTTCATACTTCTGCCATCGAATGTTTAAAAATAAATAAATAAACATAAAAAAGAAAAATAGAAAGCTGTCTAAAAACTTTAAAATCAAACGATTTCTTACTAGTTCTGTCTTGCAGATACTGAAGTGACTTTTCTAATCCAGCAAACTCTTCTTCATGAGAAATTGTTAGTGACGATTAGTTTCCTAGTAGACCGTCATCTTTCCGAGAGTAATGCTCGTACAAAGATTGCCTAATATCTCGTGCGACAATCCAATGTCATAGAAAAAAAAAATAATACATACGTTGAAAAATAAAACAAAAAAAAGCAGAATGGTTGATCGACACTCGGTTAATTTCCTCCCAAACGTAAGTGACTTTTTGGAACCTAGAATGGTGGCGACACTAACGAAAAAAGAAACGTCCACAAAAAAAGTGATTAGAAATAATTTATTCAATTTTCCTTGGTTTTGTAATCTCTGAAAAAAATTCTTTATGAGCTAGGCAACGTTCAGAAAATACGAAGGCTAATAAATGAAGAATCTCTGGACTATAATAATTCGTTACCTGTCATGAAGAAGTAGATAAGTTAAATTACCTTGAAAATGAGTTCATTATAATCCTTTCAAATATTTAATCCCTGCATTATCAAAACTTGGTCAATTTTTACTTCTAATAAGACATAAAAGTATCTATTTTGGTGAAAATGGTTTTTTTGAGAGTAATTTTATGATTTATGAAAATGATCCAAAATGCTCTGGAGAAAAGTGCATAATTTTGACTCATAAACTTTTTGACGACAGCCAGGGAAATATAATACAATTATTTTAATCGGAAGAAAATCATCCTAGGAATTCTGTTGTTTTATTAGTGATTGTTAAGGTATACATGGAGTCAAAATTGTAGCTTTTCTAAGTTAAAGATTCCTTAGGTCCTAAGTTAGAAAATTTCAGGGTTACATGTACTCTGGTCTTACAAGAATTTAAGGATGAGTCAAAAAATTAGGTCAAAAGTTGAAAAATGTTTAAGCAAAGATATTACAGATTTTATAAAACACGTGGTTGTCTAAAAAAAATCAATGACTATATCGGCAACAGATTTGAAGTCAGGCACATTTTTCTTCATGCTCGGTGGAATCACCAAGTAAAGTTTTACTGGTGCGGAAATGTATTTTGAGAACACAGAACTATCTAAGGTGAATGCAACGATATGTTGTTACTTAACTGTATTCAATAATTTAAATATAATTTCTTATTTACTTAGCATCAGATGATTATATTTAACTTTCTGACAACCAGGTGGAGATGAACGCTGACACCCTGCGACTGAACCTAATAGAGCTGGCGAGGACCGGAAGCAGGCTGGTTGGGGTCGCAGGCCACGTGGACTTCATGTGCCAGGAGGTAGAAGCGGCCGACCCCATCACCTTCACCACCCCAGCCTCTCATCTGGTGAGTCATGATTATATAATATACATAACAAAATAATATATATGTAATGTGTAGCTCAAGAATGAAAATTAAATGACCAATCATCGTTCTCCGACTTCTTATAATAATATAAATAACATGACTACACAACTAACGAAACACTTGTATGGCTTCATTAGTCGCGAAACAAACCTACCAATAAATTACAAAATGTAAAGATTTATTTTTTAACCAAACGACAAAATTGGTAAAATTACAATTAAATACAGGATGAATAACGTAACAACCACATCATGAATCAAAATTTGAAGCATTCCCTGTGGCTTTTCAATGCATTTAACTTTTTTGGAGATGACTATAGAAATAATGTTTAATTGTCGTGGATACTAATACTTTTTGTCCTAAACGATACTATTCTTTTTATTCAAGATTTATCAGTTTTATTAGTTTTTGTCATAGGTATGTTTTGAGAGAAATACGAAAGGATCAGAGCCCCGTTAGTTCCATTTCGTACGTTACTCGTGTTGAACTGGCTTCGAGGGTCTGGGATTAGTTATGAAGCGGTAACATTGTCACGAGTGCAGTTGGACACTCAGTCTCTCACGGATCTTGTTGGAAATTTTTTTGGAGGTTCCTGTTTTTGTTTAATTGGTATCCATATATATACATACGTTTCCTGAATTTTGAGGGTGCTGAAATGGAATTCTAGGGCCAAAAAAATTGTCTACCACATATTACAGTGTAAAAGCTAAAATTTTTCAAGTGAAGTACGTTCAATATATTTTTTTCACAAGAACCGACATCGGATTCGAATTTAGCATTCAAAAGAACCCTTAAATACGAAATTTCATCCAAATAGAAAAATAAAAATTTTTGAGCTTCAAAAGCCTGACCAAGTGGCCAAGTAGGCAACTTTTATTTAAATTTAAACAAAAACATTAATTACACTTAGACGGTTTAACGTATCAACTTTATTTTTTTACACAAAATATAGGGTTTTAATACGCACGAAATATATTTGGTTTCATCATCCTATCTGGTTCCAAACTCAAGTTAAAAATCAAAATGTTTTTCGGATTTTCCAATTTTTTTAATAAGTTTTTGTTCATCGAATTTAACATTTATATACACCAAAAGAAAGCTGAGACTCTCCTCTTTCCAGCGATACCAACCAGTGAATTGTTTGACAAAGTAATGGCGATTTAAAGGTATGCAACCAATAATCGGTTTAAAAATTTCATTTTCCTCGAAGAGGGTGAAAAAAATTATATTTTTTGATTTTGTTCAATAACCGTTTTTTAATGTTTTTGAGGGTGCTGAATTAGAATCTGACGCCAATTTTTGTGTAAAAGAAATCTATAGAGGTAGTTTGCTTGAAAATCTAATAATTTTTTTAGAATTTAATTAACCTAAACCAAAATCTATGGAGCGACAGTATTTTTCCTGAAATTCGCAATCAAAACTAAATATCTTGGTGCAAGAATCATGCCGATATCATTTTTTTAAACTCGAGATAAAAAATAAATTAGTTTAATGCTATTTTTTTTTTTCTCGGTTCCTAGGGCCCATTGGTCGGAAGGGCAAAATATGTGTCTAATATTTTTTGACCAGGAACCTCCAAAAAAATTGCCAACAAAATCCGTGAGAGACTGAGTGTGTCCTCCCCTCGTATGTACAAATTATAAACTTTAATTAATTTTCATAAATTTTTTAATATACTTTAATTTAAATAATTCATTCTTATTACCTAAAAAAAGCATTATTTAATGTCGTAATAATAAATCGTTCAAAGGTGGTATTTTATGGCTCTAAACTTCTTCTCCATAACTCCAATCTCCATACTATCTATTTCGCACCAAAAAATATATAGAATACAACCCCTCTATAATTTTTGTACTGACTTAACGGATAGAAAAAATATGTCCAGAGAATCGGCTGTTGCTGATATAAATATGTTCCAACTGTGTGCCGGTCAAACGTTTGAAACCACCGTGAGCCCAAATAGGTAAATTTGAAAGTTTAATATCTCCCCCTCTCTCTTTATTTATCTTTCCTAATTATGCATTTTTCTATATAATTTAAATTTAGAAGTAAAAGCACTTTTTTATCTTTTCAGTTTTTCTCCATAATGCATGGATTCCAATATATTCTATGTTGGAAAAAAGGGGGGGTCTTATTGATAAAAATCTAATTAAATGAGAAATAGCTCAACAAAAAATAATGTAGCCTTAAATATACTCCTCTAAAAGATTTTCTTTTTTCGCTTTTCCCATTTTACATTTATAATGAAAAAGATCAAATTACTTAAGTAACAACTAAATTAAATTAACAATCAATGATTATTCAAAATAAACCACGTCGAAAGAAAACAACGGTTTCAAAGGCGACTTGACTAGCGACAAGTATTATACAACAAAAAATATTCTCCATTTAATTTCCGATAAGGAAATTGTCGTAAAATTTCGATTTAAATTTTTTATTGTACATATTGTGTGAATGGAATCCTAATTACATATTACTAATTGCCAACATTTGAGGCAGATTAGAATACTCTCTCAATAAAATTTAAAAGAGAAAACAAAAATGTACACGTTTAATATGTTTAAAATATAATATGCTGATTTGATTTCTTTTAATCGATCCAATCTCTATAAAATATCTTAACACGATTTAATATATAAAGATGATGAAACTCGCGCCAGCTTGCCTCAGGATATTCCTCGAGACAGGGAAGTTATTGAAAACGCCAAAAGTTGATAAATTACCCAGTTCCGGGGCCATTAGTGTACAACAAAATTTTATCGAGGGGCCATCCCTCTCTCCTCCCCTCACCCCACCAGACCCCACAACTCCTCCCTCTTCCCTACCAACCTCTGGATCTAATAAAAGTTATCAGGGATCGGTTGGATCGCAGCCAGCTCGCGGTCATTTGTCCATTGTTCGACCCGACTTTCTCTACTCATCCTGTGTATTCCGCCATACTGCTAGACTTTGGGGTCGGGTATACATTTCTTCAAATATGAAGTAATTTATATTAACTGAAATTCAAAAAAAAAAAAAAAAAAAAAAAAAAAAAAAAAAAAAAAAAAAAAAAAAAAAAAAAAAAAAAAAAAAAAAAAAAAAAAAAAAAAAACAACAAGACATTTATTCAATCCAAATCTACGAGATACGTTTAAATCTCGCTACAAAGTTATTTTTACTTTAAGTTACAGTTTTTAAGGGAAACTTTAAATACCGTTTTTTTTTTTTTTTTTTTTTTTTTTTTTTTTTTAATCTTATCAACGTCATAACAACTTGATATTTAATAAATATTTTATTGAGAAAGTAATACAATCTGCCTCAAAGAGGGCAATACGTAATTTAAAATTAAAAGAACGATAACCTTTAAACTTTTTAAATTTTATTTCATATCAATTTGTTGAAATGTACAACTGTAAAAATATATACATCAAGTAAATATGCTGTTATCGATTACAATAACATGTCAAAACTTGAAAATTACTCATGATATAAACTACTCATCAGTAGCATATCAATAAAAATTCTACACCAGAAGATCTCTAGGCCATCTTCTATTCGGACACCTCGTAGGATTACCGGGAAATGAAGTGGGAAGAAAGTTGATAAACTAGTAGGTTTGTGTAGTTATAGAGCTTACTATGAAAGTTATATGTATCTGGTTTGGGCTAAATCAGGAACTTATGGAACAGTAAGATCTTTATGGATAAGTTTATTGGTCACAAAGTAAGGAGCATTTAGGGTTTTCAGAAGCATTTTGAATTGTAAGGATTGGAAGCGAGATAAATTAGATGGTTTAGTAGAGCCCCAAAGCCTTTAAAAGCGTCCCAGTACGTCCAAATAGGTCTAGTCACAATCATGTAAATAAGTCTTTTGTAATTAATTGGGAGCTTTGAACGTTTGTCTAATAAATTTTTAAGTAGTCTGTAACGACGAGCTGTATATTGTTGTGTTAATCTTGAACTCTAAACTTAAATACATTTTATCCAAGAAGATCCCATAACCGATTTTTTCAGCCATTGTTAGGTATTTTCTTTCATTTTTTGAATGTTTTGTAGAAAATCTGTTGATATACTAGGACATATGTGGTTTTTTGAATAAACTTTCGTATTTAATAAATAGTATTTTCCATTCATTACTACATTTTTTGACTAATAAGCCACAGTGACATATCGATACCAAAATATACATTTTTCGTAACATTTCGCGCTACATCTTATTCCAAACGCTGGTTTTGAAAATCTGCAATAGCTAGATTTGTCCACATGCCACAAAAGGACTCCTTTTCCACATGCACATCTATGCGGGCGAAACGGAGGCACTGTAAGTTTCTTTTTTCATAAAATTGAAGCAATTAATTTGAAATGAAAAAAAATGAATAAATGTTTTATTTGTCTCCTGTAAACTTGGGGAAAATTATTTATCGCATGTAGTGGCTCAAACAACAAGTTATTTGTCCCAGTAACGATTCCTTTTAATCTCTTATTTTTATTAAATTGTTTTAATATAAGCTCTCAGGTATGCTTATCAAAACATATAAAACTTTCTTGGCCAACATTCCGATGTAGGCTGGTAACGTTTTCGTTTCGATGGTCTCAACGCATTCTAACGTTGTTTGGTTAAACTAAAGCTGTCGATTTTCAACAAGAAAGGTTCTGTGAAATTTTGAGGAATTATATTGTCATACATCGAGAGCTAGAGCTAATGTTTTTTTAACATTGTCTTGCAGTCTATTGTCAACCTCTGAAAGATATTTGTTTCATTAAAAATTGTTATTTAATAGTTTATTATTTATTAAATTAAATCGAATGAGAAAGACTATATTCAGTTTACGACAGAATATACTTATTATATACAGAATCCCGAATATACTTGTGGTCACATTAAACAAATTGTACAAATACAAAATCACAGTTTTCCAGTTCGAAACTTTTCGGTATTAAAACTATTCTTGTAACCAATTAAAACAAGTTGTAACAATAAATAAACAAAATTTTCTTTATGCCACTGTTACTCGAATTTGAAATCCAAGTTAATAATATCTTTATTGAGTGCTAAAAGCTTATGATTGCATCGGTAACTCATTTCTTGTGGTTTTCTATGATTTATCAGGAAAGCGCTTTACATGAATCATGCCCTTATTTATTGTGTTCTGTACCCAAACATTTAATTTCATGAAAAAATGAAGAGCGTATATCAAAGCATTAGGAAACTATACAAGTTTGTAGAACTGCAACAGTTCGAAAATCTAAATCGAAAGCTGCACACAATAGAAAATGGTATTTTAACAGATGAATTTTTCATTTGACATGGATTTGTATTTTAGCTGTGGGTCTACAGTGTTTGTGTGCAACGTTTTTTTCACTTTCAAATGTGACATTTTGACACGGTTTATCTCTGTTGGTGTTGCTCGGTTTTAAAATTTGACTACAGTTTCCGTATTATTAATTTAATAATAAAATATATTAGGTGTTATTCTACCGTTCAGGAGCTAAAGTGGCTTAAATAAAAAAAATCACGCTTTTCCTACATTTTTCAATAATATTTTTTATAGAATATTTTCGCAGCTAGAAATTTCCCAAAATATTAATTTTTATTACTAAGTGAAATTTTATTAAGTAATGACCACTTGCAGGTCTAGAGACAATAAATAGAAAAAGCTAACGTGATTGGTCAGTGTAAACTGGTTATAGGAAAATAAAATGAACCTATTGTAATAAACCGTTGACTGTAATTGTTGACGGAAAAACATTTTTATTATTATCAGATTATATAGATTATATATTATATATGTCTGTCTCATTCAGTTCTGGCAATGCGATCATATGCATATTTTTGCCTTTATGGTTGATTTTCACATAGCTGCAAAATATCGAGAAATTCTTAAAAGGATAGAAATACGAGAAACAAATCCATCAAACGAAAAATTAAATTAACAAACCAAATTTCGATGTAAAATCACTGTTACCTTTATGAGTAGATACAACTGAATCTGTTTAATTTGATCTCAGAGTCACCTCTAAGAGATATTAGACGCTATAGCGCGAATTAGATGTCGGTAGTTACTGAGATATGCGGCCGGAAGGTTTTACTTCTTTCTAACGTTGAAATCGCTCTCTTGAAGTGAGGCAAATAAATTTCTTTATTTTTGTTTTTTTCGAGCTATGGATCTTTTTCGGAGTCTGGGGACCATCCTGAGGCACATCTAAAGTGGGTACCCATAATTAGGTGAAAACCTGGCGGTTAAGCGTGATTGATGACCAAATCAAATCCTTGGACACAAAACAATACTTCCTTACCAAGTACTGAACCCGAGACCCTTCATTTTTTTTATCAATCATTCGGCCTATAATTGAGTGTTACAACCAATTTTAAAGGAAACATTTAAATTATATGTTGACACTAAATCAAAAAGAAAAAACAAACAATATTTTGAGACAATCACGAAAATACTGTAAAACATGAAGTGAATCACAAGCTGGTATTTATGTGTAAAAAAACCAATGCAATGTTTATTGACAAAAAATAGCTGCTTGATTTATCAGCAGCACTGGCCCCGAGTAAGTTAAATCAGTTTAGATTCATAATTAGTTCTTAAATCTCCAACATAAGTAGTCCTAAATACAAATATGAAATAGAAATAATAAAAAAATATATTCACCTCATCCGGACCAGAAGGGTTTCTAATGAGCAATTTTTAAGAATTTCTTACCTGAAACATAATTAAAAATTATATGACTAACGAAAAAGGATTCTTTACATAATAAAATATTTAATCTCTACCTCACACGCATACACTCTCACAAACAAAAACTTCCTATATTTCTCTAATTGTGATATAAATATATTACAAGAGTTTTGTAACTTAATATTTCAAAGAGACTGACTGCATTTTAAATGTACGTTATTGATACTATACTTACATATTATATTTCAGAGAAAACAGACGGTATTATTCATTTCAGTGAATACATAATTACCAACTCGATGTTAGGGATATTAAAGGTATAACTAATGCAAAGGTATATACATGCGGATTAATGGAAACCATATGTAGATTAATCTGTCCCTGTCTCCTTTGAATGATAGATAATACAACACCGAGTACACGTATTCAGTATCTAATGCGAATATTTAAATAGTACATATGTGTGTGTGTGTGTGTGTGTGTGTGTGTGTGTGTGTGTGTGTGCGTGTGTGTGTGTGTGTGTGTGTGCGCGTGCGTGTGTGTGTGCGCGCGTGTCGTGTTTAAAAAGTATTAAAGTTATAATGTTGTATTTCAGTTATTATTTATTATGTATTATAAAACAAGGATGAAAATAAATATATATTATTAAATAATGATGACAGTTCGAGAGGGTAAAAATAAATAAACAATAAATTAAAAAAAATAAAATAGATTCTACGCTTAATTTTTTGACGTCTTGGCCATCATTTTAATCCTTATTGAATGCAATACAAAAACAAAACAACAGTATAACCATTAAAACATCTTAATAAATATACTAGAAATAAAGACTAAATTAAAAAAAAAAATTAAAAGATAAAAAATAAAAAAAATCAGGATTATATTTAAGATGTTCGAAGTTAATAGATGATAAAAATGAGTGATGGTGCCTTCAGAATTACACTTGACTGGTGTATATTATTGTACTAACGTTTCGGACTACATTGCATGCCTTCTTTTTCTTGAATAGACTATTCAAACTATGACGAAAGAAAAATTCGTAACATTACCAAAAAAATGTCTCCACTAACGTATCTGTGAAGTTCAGATAGTGTGGCGAATCCTCCTAAACTCATATTATTAAATAGCTACAATAATGTTTTTATTACATAAGAATCGCGGTAGCTCAATCGGTAAGGTCTTGAATACTATGGTCTCAGGCTCGAGTTCTTCCGACTAATAAGAAAATATTTAGATTAAGTTCTTTAGAAACATTTCTGCGGTGGACCAACTTCGAGTTCGGGAGGCGATCTTGGGGTATAGCCGGGCTCAATGAAGCAGGTAGCTTTCCAACTCTCTTAAGTTCACAACCGTTGGCCAAGAAACAGCACATCCTGACTAAAGTACTGAACCCAAGATCCGAATAGGTCTGACCTGCAACTTCTTATCCTTTCGATCCGGTATGAGGGTTCCATGTGAGTCTCTTGTCTAGATATAATACAAGGTGTCGTATCTATTCAACATTTTTCAACGGTTCTCCGTTAAAGGATACAGGAGGACAGGATGAGGTAGGTTTTCGATTAATGGTTCTTAGCAAAAATTTCTGTGATTATCTTAACTTTCTAGTTATGACTACATACTTAATGGAAAGTGATATGTGGCAGTTGTGTCTGAGATGCAGCAAAATGATAATCATTGACTGATAATAAGCTGGTATCATCAACATATGTTATGAAGATAGTATTAGAATGTTTGGGATATCAGCTGTATACATGGTATGGAGAATAGGACCCAGGTTACTACCGTGAGGAACATCAGCAGTCTGGGGAGGTTGGATAAGTATGTAGAATTATCATTGACTTTGAATAATCTATCAGAAAAATAGGAACGGAGGATGAGGAAATATGTAGTTGGAAGCAATTAGCGAAGTTTATAAAGGAGCCCTGGATGCCATACTTGGTCCAAGGCCTGTTCAACGTAAATAAAGACAACCATGCTGACAATCTTGCGGTAGAATGTAGATTACATAACATCCACTACCCGATGACATTGCTGGTTAATGGAGTGAGACTGGCAAAATCACAATTCGTGATCAGGAATGATGTTATTGAAATCAAAAATGGGATAAAGGCGTTTCAAAAGGATATTTTCAAGGATTTTGCTACATTCTTATTATTGATAATAATAAGGGCCTTTAAATATATTTTGGGGCAACTGGTATTTTCAGAGAAAATACAGTATTTAGGAAAACGATCATAAATGCCCTACTAATTGTATACATACACAGTCTAGTATATTATACATATAGTATACATATGTATAAATATACAGTCTATATGTATATATATATATATATATATATATATATATATATATATATATATATATATATATATATATATATATATATATATATATATATATATATATATATATATATATATATATACATATTATATATACACACACACATATACAGTCCAGTAGATATACTGTGCTAATATTTGATTCAGGTTAACATTTAGGATATATAATATTTTGATAAGGGCAACACTGTATTTATGAAAGATGTTGCTTTAATGGGTAGCAACGAAGAGGCTCCTGAAAGAGGATACTTGGCAAGATAAATCGTTGTAACCTATTTCTGTCAAGGGAGAGGGGGAAAGAGGGTGGGGGGGGGGCTCCTCCTTATCTAAATTTACAGGGTAACGTCCCCGGGGTACATTTTGGTAAACAGTGGTCTCTCGGCCAGATAAATTGAATTTGACAAGGACGTTTTTTATCTTTAAATATATCACCGAGATAAATTCACTTATAAAAGTAGAATGCATTAAAAAATATTCTAAAAAAATGTAAATCTTTTTTAAAATCAAAATAAACTATTAATTAACTATCAGGAATAATGAATCTTACTATCGATTGATGAAATTTATATGAGACGATTCATTATTAGGATTCATGAATTAATAAATTACTGAAATTATTCCCTAAGAAATGAAAAAATAACTACTCTGAAATCGGACCATTAACCGCAAAAATATGGTCATGTGAAAAAGTGTAGAAATTGGCCAACTGGCGGTCAGTCCCACTTCTCCGCGAAAACATGTTTGTCGTACTTTTTGTCTATAACTCCGAAACCTTTTGTCCGATTCAAAATTACTTTTTTTTATTTTAAAACTGATTAAATTTACTATAATACTAATAAAAATGAAGTTTTAAAAAAGTCTCTTAAAAGCATGCTAAATAAAAACCCTACTGTTGTAAAATCTTCGTTTTTTGCATTTTTTCACTATAACTCCGAATTATTCGTCCGAATCAAAATTTCGTTTTTTTACCTAAGAGGTGGTCAAATTTACGATTGGACTCTATACACGAAGTTTTTATCGGGTCTCTTGAAATACATATGTCAAAACGCTAAGTATTGCGTACTTTTATAATATCCGCGTTTTTTTTTGCACATTTTTCACTATAACTACGTAATTACATATCCGATCAAAAATTTATTTTTTTCATCTCAAAGCTGTTTAAATTTACTACTAGATTATATATATATATATATATATATATATATATATATATATATATATATATAGTTTATGTTGAATCTCGTGAAACACCCACGCTAGCATGCTAAATTTTGGGTATGAAGCCGACGTTTGCAATGGTTGCAAACTTCAGATTCGGAAACACCCCAGTACCCCCAAAAACATAACGATCTATTGAGGATAAAAGTTCGGCAGTTTTTCTTGAAAACGGACTTTTGGAGGCTTATTTTGCTGAACTTTTTTCAAAATTTTACATTCATCATCGGTTCTAGAAACCAACAAAAATTAAAAAAAATCAGCACTCTGTTATATATATTATATATATGAAATATATAAAAATGCGATACAATAAATCTAACTTGTTAATACTCAAACTAAGGAGGAAAACTGAAAATGGTCCCTAAAATATTGCAGAACCTAGAGCAGGACGTCTGCAAAGTGACGAATTTTAAATTGTTTTAATTTTTTGGATGCTTTGTAGAACCAACGATGAATGTTTAAAATTTAAAACTTGTATTGAGCTATACCATCAGGCCATTTCAAGTGAAACATGTTATATAGATATATACTTATATCTTTAAATTTGCATTCATGACAAAAAAAAAAAAAATATACATATCTAATGAATGTAAAATCAAACAACGAAAGGTAAAATATTATTAAAATTTAAAAAGTAAATAAATCTCCTCTATTCATTCAGATAAAGCCGGAGTACCACATGGATCAATACTCACGCGGATATTATATATTATATACATACTCAGGTCTGACACATCAACAGCAACCCCACGCTGATTACATACCAATACTCCAAACATAAACACTCCATAGCTTCTTTCTCAACTAAAACACTAATTAATTTACAACTAATTACAAAGCATCAACTTAGTTCATGTCAAATCTTCCTGCCCATTCGACAGAATAGCCTGGTGTCCGCTAAAGTCAAAACAAGAGATAAAAAAATCCGCTTCCAATCGTTCAAAAAATAGTTAAAATTAAAACTCTGAAAGTGGATATATAAATAAACACATTTATTTACCTGATTGGACATAAGCCATGGAATAATAATCAAGGGTAATATGTAGGGGCACTGTCGTGATGCGAAATGGGTTATGTTCGTGCACAAGAACTTTTGTGACAACATAATATATCTGACGATGCTCTTTGACGTCGAAAAAGAAGCTGGATGAAGGATCTTCTCATATAATAAAAAAATCAGATTTGTCGTAATGATTATTTAATGTTTTTCTTATGTCTAACACGCTTGATGCTTACCAATAACTGTCAACAAATTCACTGCTAGTATTAATTCAAATATATGAATTAATATCTTGCATTAATTCATATGTTCTCTAATGCAGAGCCACTATCTTTAAAAGGTGTAAGACTTTTGACAAATAAATTCTATGTTCATGCACCTATTACTGATATATTTCTTTAAAAACTTTTTGATAGCATTAATAACTTTACTCATCAAATAAAAGTAAATTTCAGGAAAATGATTTTCATTTAAATCATTTTTAATAAAAGTTTTACATTAGACCTTCTAGGCCAACTTCTTTTTAGAATCCTCGGGTCATAATAATTTAGGAACTGATTTTGAGGCAAGTTGGAAGATTAGTGATCAATGAAATTATTGATATTTGGTTTGAACCAAATCAGCCACATATGGAAAATTAAAATTTTTTTAGATAAGTTTTTTTTTGTGACATAATAAAAAGCATTGAGGATTATGTGAAGGATTTTCGAATGCAAGAATTGAATACGAGAATTTGAAGGTTCAGTAGAGCCCCAAAGTTCAACTCCATATGTCCAAATGGGTCTAATTACTGTTATGTAAGTATGTATGTTTTAATTTATTGGGGATTTTGAACGTTTGTCAAGTAAATGGAGAAGTTGGAAACTTCGAGCAGTTGCTTGCCGTTTACGTTTGGTATGTATATTGTAAATTTATATTCATTTTTGTAGTTCACAATCATTCTCCATAACCCTTGACCGTTAAAATATAATACAAAAAATCAATTAAAAGCAGAGGAAATAAGAAATGTAGGAAACTTTTCATCCTATATAAAACCGGGCAGGTTCCATAAAGACCATCGTACCCTCTCTAACTGTCGGTAAGCTCGCAAAGGCCGAAGCAGTAAGCTGTTGCTGGACAATCTCTTGCCCCTCACTCCAGCACATTCCTCCTCCAAGGAAAGCCTCTATCTCCTCAAGTGGCCCTAAGTCGGCTTCATCCTCTTTTTTCCTACCTTTTCCCCGTTTCCAAGGTGGTCGCTAAAAAAAAAGATTTTGCCGTATTCCAAGGAATTGGACAAATCAACGTAGCTTGTTCCTTTCTTAGGTGACCTCTGTGTACATGATTTCTTTTTTTTTTCTATAGAAATCCATTAGATACGTTATAATCGAAAAAAAATAAGAGTTTTATACTTCTGATGTTTAACAATTTACAATTTATAAACTTATTAGTTAATACATGATTTTTATAAAGCATTTTACACTAGAAGGCAGATTTAAGATAATGAATAAAATGTTCAATATCATTAGGAATAAAAAATACTCAAAATAACAACCAAAATAAGACACATAATTAACATAAGTACATCCTTGAAAGTAAAATAAATAATTTTTTGTACAAACAAATATAATACTGCGGACTATTCCAAAATTTACTAGTTTGACCAGCGTCCAAAGGTACCAATAAATTACAAAAGACTTATTTACATGACAGACAGTAAATAGATTCATTTAGACATACAGAGTTGGGCTACGGGCCTCCACTAAAATATTCTACTCGTATCCAATCATTACAATCCAAAATTCTTCGTACTATGTCTTCGAAATGTTTTTTATTATCTCACAAACAAATATTCATAAAGATTAGTTGTCCGTATGTTGCTGATTTGGCCCAAGCCAAATATCTATCCTTTCATAGTAAACAAGGAATTCCCGATAATCATCCCAGGCGTCTGAAAAAAGGTGATGGCCAAGAGACCCTCTAATGTGGACAATTATGACATATTCAGTGGGCTGGCGTGGTTGTTTCACGGGATTTGATATAAATAACATATATAGGATCTAATAGTTAATTTATCAAGATTTTAGATGAAAAAGCTGGACCGGTCCAATAGTTTCGGAGTTATAGCAACAAATGTACCAGTAAAACTTAGATTACACAAAAGTAAGGGATTTTTAGCGTTCTGGCACAAGTATTTCAAGAGACTTGATTAAAACTTCATATATAGAATCTAACAGTAGATTTAACCAGCTTCTAAATGAAAAAAGTAATTTTGAATTGAACGAATATTTTTAGATTTACAGCTAAAAAGAGTACGACCAACATATTTTCACAGAAAAGTGGGACTGACCGCTACTGGAATAATTTGTACAATTTTTACCAAGAAAAATGGTTTGATTTCTGACTTTCTTCGAAAAATGCTTCGTTGTCATTTTATAGGTAATAAATCGAAGATAACAAGTATTTTGGGTGTTTTTTAGCAATATTGGGTATGAAGCCAGACGGCTTCAAACTTTAGATTTGGATTCAGTACCCCAAGAAATATAAAGATCCGGAATTGGATTTAATGTTAAAATTGGTGAATTAGGATTGAATAAGATAATTATAAAATTAAAATAAATTAAACAAGTGATAAGATTCCTTTTATAATTTTTGTAATGCCGAAATTGATTTATTTTTAGCTATATGTTATATTTCCATTATAATGATTTAATTTTCACATCCTGATCAGAAACACTCAAATAATAAATCTTCACTTGTTTTTTTTGTTTTTTTTTGTTCCTTTACATCTCAATCTAAATTTCATCAGAACCGCCAAACCCTCTTTTTCAAATCTTATACAGCTTCACTCAACCCTTAAATCCTCATTGAAAAAAACAGCAATAGTATCGAAATTTCTTGGTATCAAGATTTCAGAAAATCTTATCTCATCTGCGTATTGTTAGCGGTATTAGCGTTCTTACACTTCCTCTACTGGATTACCAACCTATAACGCAGCGAGAGAGAAAAACGCTGCATCTCTCGGAACTCAAGTCTAAGAGGAGTTTACGGATTTGGAGGTCTAAGCTCGGGTATATATACCATAAATATGTATGAATGTTTCTGTATTTCTTTCTTCTTTTTTTTTTTTTTTTTTTTTTTGGTTTGATTGTATTATAAATGTCTTTTATTATTTATTTTATTTCTTTCTAAAGCATTTATTAATGTTTATTAAATTTCTATTATGTATTACCCAGTGTGCTAATTATAATATCAGCCCCCCCCCCCCCCCCCCCCCCCAAAAAAAAAAAATTAAGAAAGCAATCCTTCTTTTGAGATTATTTTTTTTTCTTTTTTGTAACTTGTAATACACGTACCACTTTGTCATCTTCGTTTTTCATGAATTAGGTCTAAAGAATAATTACAAAACATTTAGGATTAGTCCTTGTATAACATTATGCAATAAATACACACGCTTAAAAAATAGTTATAATAATCTGTATTAATAAAAAAAATTATTTCTAAAAGTCAAAATTGCTAATCTTTTACTATGTTTCCAATTCCCATCATTTCTTATCTTAAAAATGATATATAAAACAGAATCCATTTTAAAATTTAAAAGGGGAAACTAGAAGAGGATAGCCAGGAATGTTTCTTCTCTGGCAGTAATTCCAGGGACGTGACATGGTTGGTAAAACCTTAGTTTTCCAATACCTCGGTTTCGGTTGAACAATTCCGCTCACAATATGGCTTTAGAATTGTAATGTCTGAACATTTATATAGGTTATTTCAAATATTTTATATTTATTTCAAAATATTAGAAATATCAAGTTCTCTTTAACTTAACTGCTTACGTATTAAGTATCTTTCTATTTCTACACTTTCTACCAAGGCTGTTTGCCTGTTAATCCATTTTACCAGGTAATGCTTTCTTATTTTCTGTTTTCTGTTTTATTTTCTGTATTCAAGTCCTCCCCTATAAGTTTTATTTTTATACCCTATTCCATCAATAATTTCGGTATATTCGTATGTATATACAGTGGGGTATCTCAGATGGTGAGCCACTGAACTGAATGTTGGCTAAAGGCAGAATGTTTAATTTATTTATCGTCAGCCATTAATTATTTCGGGGTCTTGAGACCCTTTTATGGCGACCCAGATTCAATAAAGTTATACCCTTTATTGAGTGTAAAACTAGTGGTTGTAATTGTTGACATCACCTCCATCTACAACTATTGATTTGTAGCGGAACAAGCATTTTTTCTTTAACATCCGTATTTATAATCGAACTGCAATGCCAGGTTAGTCATCGAAACCTCGAGGCACTCCCATGTTTCCAGTATGAACCCCAAATTAAGTTAACTTTACTTCCCTTTCAGCAATCAATACCCTTTATTTTTCATATATTAACAAAATTCTTTAGATCAAACCTTCAGTATATTCAAAGAACACACGAGCGCGTTTTACCTTTACACACTATCTCTCAGGAATGAATTCCAACGCTCCTTTTAACCAGCTTTGAAATCATTTACCTCTTTTTATCGGCTAACTTCTTTTGTTTCCCTCCAATTTTCATAGCTATGCAGGAGGTCGAGCATTCGATTTAAAAAGATTGAGTTCGGTCTTACGTTTCAAGTTTTTATTGCGCCATATTAAATATAACTACAAGAATGGTGCATTGGCTTTCTTTACAAAAGATTCAATTTCTTTGTTGAAGCCTCATTATTTTCCAACTAGATTTCAGGATAAGTAAATAAATGTACTTGCTCTATAGTGTTTGCAGAGATTCGCTATTTTAAGTATTTATTCTAGAGCTGTATATAAATAAGGGCCTGCTACTGTTCAAACTGCATCTATTTTGTCGCGCTCTGCTTGCATATTATCGTACCGCAGGTCCAATATACAGATATCATTAGCAAAGTCAAAATCTTCAAATCTATCTTTTAAAGGCCATATCGAATTTCTCTTTTTCTTTGGCCCAGAACTAGTATCATAATTTATTGTTGGTTACCAGAGAAAAGAGTAGGTATTCGTTGAAGAAAAAACCTTGAAAATAGATTAAACGGCCGTTAAAAAATTAAATCCGTTTCTATTCGGCTAACAAAACAGAAGTAAGTTTTGTTTTGTGAGGAAGTTAGTAATTCGGCAGACTATCTCTAAATTAACTGCTAAACTTTTTATCTTTTCCGCCTCCTTCCCCCACCTTTGTTGTTTATTTCATTTTTTAATTTAGAAGAGAAAACTTTTTACTGAATCTCTTGACCTTGACTCTATTTGGTTCCTATAAAGTTTTCGTAAGAAATAAAAAAAAAAAAAAAAAAAAAAAAGTATTCTTAATATCTATGAAGTCCATTAGCCATAAATCAACTTAAAGTCTTATCTATGGTTAAAATAATGTTTACTTGACTGAAATTTTTCAAGGATAATAAATGCTTAAAATAGTGAAACGGGTATATTCAGGAATTGAATAATCAGAAATCATTCACTTGATTTAGACATGACTTGACGCTCGTAAAAAACATTGAATTTAATTATTCGCTTCAAATTGTTATCACCTCTTTCTCCTTTGATCCAGAGTCACTTATTCTATTAAAAGAGCTCTCTATTAACTTTCATAAACATTCATTTTAAAGAGATGCATGTCGTTTCACACGTGCTTAATAAATTTTTAATAAAATATTTTATAATATTTGAACTTATACCAAAGGATTACACGTTGAGCTAAAATAATTGAACCAAGTTTTTTATATAAAATAAAAATCGAGAGAGAAAGAATGAGAGGAATTCTAACTGATTAAAAAAAGATAACTGACATTCAATGGTAGATCTGTTGATAACCCAGATAAAATAAAGATCGACCAATAGGACACACCATTTTTCTAATGATTCAATTCTGGTTGGACTGTCCCTCAAGATTGTAAAAGAGACCTGTGAAGTGTTTGAAAGAGATACAGAAAGGTTGGGACTTGAAAATTACGGTGCTAAGGAAAAAAACTCCTCCGAACCCGCTAAAGCAGTATGTAGGAAAAAGATATTCGTTCCAGCGCTGCAGCGTACACCCAGTTCTAATGGCTCTTGTGTTTACAGTGAATGTTCGTATGGTGCAGAGGAGGAAAAGCAATGAATGATAATGGGAATAACAAGGCATTGTATCCCTATGAAGTTTCTCTGTAGTAAACTATTAAGCTATGATAGAAAAATCATGACAAATCTACAGGTTGACTTCTGCTGATCTACGCTTGTGCATTCTGGACCTTTTATGCAAAATCTCAGCATAAACAGATTGACTGATTTGAGAGGACATTTACATCGTTCATATTGATAACTGAGCTTTTTGGTGCGTAAACAATAAACTTAGACTTACAACCACTTAAAGCAATTAACATAATCTAATACTTAAGTAAAAACAAGCTTATAATATATATAGCTTCAGTTAAGTGAGACTCCATCAAACAGTGATTCTTCCGGTAGCGCCTATGCAGCAGAAACAATGGTCATTGATGAGCACTAGAGAAATAGAAAAAATAGAGAAATAGAAAAATAAGAACGAAAAATTTTAAGGAAAATATATGGAGCAGTCAATAAAAATGAAATTTGGATGAAAAGATCTCAGGACGAACTTTATCAACAGACCAGCATAGAAACAGATGTAATAAGAAAACGCCGAGCCAAATTTTACACCCACATCTATAGGATGGAAAGCTCCAGATTGGCAAAGAAATTGCTCAATATCATAACAACAAGCCAATGTGGCACGGATTGGTTAAAGGAGGCACAGAGGGACCTGCAGCTGATCAATATAGAACATTTTGAAGATCGTAACGAATGCCGGACTATAATCAACAATATGACATCTGAACGAACACAACGACAACTAGAAAAATAGTGGACGGAAGAGCGGAAGAGGAAACATTCCGAAAGAATGAAAAGACTCTGGGAGGAAAGAAGGAGGAATAACCGAAAATGAAATGACTTCAAGTTCAATCGCTCTCCTCGAGGGGAATATTCGTCATAATAATAATAATACTGCTTCAGGTAGCATAACTAACAACAAGAAGATAAATTTGCTAGGTCTTGACCTTCTCTCTATCACCCTGTGTCATTTATTAGTATATAGTAGTCAACAGACAATTAGTTGCTCGTCCTTTTCTTTTGTGATAGTTTAAATAAATATACGGAAATTTTTTTATTTATGCTAAATTAGGCTAAGTGTGTACAATAGAGGCGTAGAACTAATTTCAGGTTTAGATAATTTTTAAATTAATAAACAATTCAGGAATGACATAGGGAAAAGGCTGGGAAGAAGATTAACTCAGGTTTTTTTCTTTTTTTGTTTGTATTAATTTTAGGAAACGAAAACATTTTGTAAAAACCTTTTGATCCCAAAGACAAAGTTGCAGAACTTTAACTTTCGATGAAATAGTTAATAGCTTTTCAGAAGCTGAGGAACGAATATCAGATCGGTGGCCCGGAAGAACCCTAACTGGAACATGGAAGGTCCAGACAAAGAGGTTGAAGTTCCTCCATAAACAAAAGAGATGGCGGATGTTACCCTCTCATCGAAGTTAATCCTCCGCTAATTGGCCCTTCACCGGGAGGGGGGGGGGGCTAAGTAATGGAATCGTTTAGGTTATCCCCTCCCCCTCCCCCGTCCTCTTCCACCTTCCTTCTTCTGATTTCCTATTAATTCTCAGGATATGCCCTCCTTGGACCGCTTTTCATTTCGTTCCAGATTGCTTTATCGAAAACTTATTTTACAACTTCAATAG
Source organism: Euschistus heros (assembly GCA_003667255.2). Classification (NCBI taxonomy): domain Eukaryota; kingdom Metazoa; phylum Arthropoda; class Insecta; order Hemiptera; family Pentatomidae; genus Euschistus; species Euschistus heros. Next base: position 922,581 of record RCWM02000335.1, on the reverse strand, counting down.
CTAAATGGATCTAATATTTTTAATGGTTCTCATTAATGATTTTGTGACAAAGTTTGTTACAGTTATAAAGTTCTGTAATTCTTTCAGTTGAATTTTTATTTTTAAAAAAAATAACTTTTTATTCTGCTCTATATAAAAACATTTGAAAAGCAGACAGAGACTAAATAGTTACACTTACTAAAATATTGTGAATCTACTGGTCACAAATTTGTGAACCATTTAAAATGTCACATTAAAAAAGATATATTTTTTTACTATGACATATACTTTGTTGGTATATATATTTGAGACTATACTTTTTTCGTGTATCGTTTTTTTCACATTCAAAAATGTAAAATTTTTACACGTTCTAGTTCTGTTGGTGTTGCTCGGATTAAAAGTTTTATGGCAGTTTTCTGATAAAAAATTTAATGGAAAAAAAATTTGTCGCTACCAACCGCCGTTTAGGAACAATATTGGTTTGAATAAAAAAAGTTACCTTTGAAACCCCCAATTTCTCTTAACTTTTTAAATTTCGAATAATGATTAATTGTTAATTTAGTTTAATTATTTTAATTAATGTAATTTGATAATTTTATCTAATAGTAAAAGCAGTAGGTTTTACAAAAAAATAAAAACAAAAAGGATCTTTCCAGTCTAGGAGAGATTGTTAGTTAATCTGGATGAGATAAAATAAATTACATTTTTCCGAAAATTGCATTAAGATTCCAGTTACCCTAGCAAATAAGTAAAAACAGATTACACATACGCTAGGAACAAAGTACATTCAGACAGCTAACAAAAAAATTCGCGTTTGATTTCGGAGGCCGACAAACAAAAAAACCCACTAGAAGTAAGCCATAAAATATCTTTAATATATAAACAGTATCCAGGTTAGAACCGCGTTCTTTATGATTAAAATTATAATTATAAATACAATAAAATGGCCATGCATGCCAATTACACTATATTGTAATGGTCGAGGGATAAGCTTTAATGAAATTAAAAAAATATATATATATTCATGTTAATGAAGAATTATCTTACCGACTGCAGTACAGTAATTACACACCAAGAATTAGCTCAATATTTAAATACTATGCATTAGTCATATTATTAAAATATATGTAGATATATTTTTAACACAATAAAATAAAATAAAGAAAAAAGAAAAGAATACATTCTAAAATATTTACATATATAGCTCCAATATATTCCAATCCAATACATTTTTTACTGAGAATACTGAAAATAAAAATATTTCTAGGAACAAAATATTGCATAAAACCTCAGACGAAAATTCCGTAAAAATATCGGCGTGGGTTGCTTCCAATAATTTTTTTTCGTTACATTTTTTTATAGTATTGGTTTTTATTTCATTCTTTGTTTCAAGCTGCAAGAATCTTCGTTACAAAGATTTAACAGAACCATATTTTATCAATTTCTGAACTTTAATTATAAATATCAGTTATCCATTGTTACTTTTACATAGTTCCAATAAACTTAGTAATAACAAAAGATAATAAATTTTATTTAAAATTATTATTAAAGCACTTCTTTTTATCGATATTACAACCTTTATAAATTAATAAGATATAGTACTATGAAGTATACACATTCACTCCTTCGTAACAATAAATAAATAAATAATTATATCTATAAAATAAAATAAAATCTATTAATAACATTAAAAATATTATGACATAGATATGTCTTTTAGCTGGGGTTCTATACTTTTTTGGTTTAACGTTTTATTTCACACTCAAAAATGTAACACGATATTACCATTATTTGACACAATAAACTCTGTTGGTATTCCTCGGATCAAAACTTATGACAGTTTCCTGATCAGAAATTTTATAGAAAATATTTTTTGATAAATAACATATCGTCATCCCAGAATTATGTTGTGCTATATTCCAAAACCCTTGTTTTGGGAAATGAGATTTGAAGTTTATTTCTTAAAGTACTTTTTTATTTTGGGATAATATGTAAATTCATTTGCAGTTAAATATTCCCAGTATATTAGATAATATTTTACTACATCAAACTTACATCCTGATTGCATTGATTTAAAATTAAAATTATTCATTTGGATATAGAACAAAAATGGCTATTTTTGAATAACCTTTAAAAGAAATACGGGATATAGAACATTTTTAGATCAATAAATCCCTTTGAATTAATTTCTTTTCAATAATTTCTTTTTAATAATTGGGACCGTGTATTATAATAAAAGCTCTTTTATTTTATATACATTTTTTTTATTACAAAAAAAGTAATAAAGAAGAAAAAAAATAAGCAAATGTAAATAAAGTGAAAGTATATAATTTATTTTATCTCTTTCGGTTTTGCCTTTCTTGACTTTGGAGTTGTTTCTGGTTTATTTTATGGACATGGAACGAAATGAACGGTCTATAGAGCACTATGATCCCTCAAGTTATCAACATAACAAGATATTTTTTTAAAGTAGACACAAAACTTGGGTTATATAACATTTATTTACTGAACACTCGATTATGGGCTAAGATAGTACTGTTATTTAAATTGATATAGGATAAGAATTTTTTTTTCTAAATTTTTGGTGTATATAACTCTATATACCCTAAAAATGGACTTAGAACAAGATAATTCTGGGATGACATGTCACTTGGACGAACCGTATAGGAGCTACTTTGGTTTGAATTAAAAAAATCGCTTTATTTTCTCTCAAATTTATTTCGAATAATCATTAATTCTTAATTTAATTTAATTATTTATTGTAGTAATTTGATCCTTTTAATTCTAAAATGTAAATTGGGAAAAGACATATCCTTGATCTATTGTTTTTCCTAGTCAGGAGGAAATTGAGTTTTTCTTTTCTTTTTTTTCAACTGATTGCATACATGTATTTACTATGATTTGTTTGTTTTTTTAATTATGATTTGTTTAGTTATAAGTTATTATATTATAAATATTAATATGGAAATGCGACCTTTTCTAACTAATAAGGCTATATTAAGAAATAACTTATGATTTATACGGTCGTTGAATTTCAGAGCAATCACCCTACTGTATTTTAAAAATAATAATAATAAATAAAATTAGCATGCTAATAATTATGTAAAACAATTTTTTTAATTATTATTATTAAAATGAAGCATTCTTCAAATTATTCTAATAATGTATTTTCCATTTCCAACTTAGAGAGGTTTCTATATCACGAGTCCTTATCTCAGCGCTGCTTTCCAAGGAAAGTGATTTGCTAATGCATTTCAATTGGAGAAAGGTACCACTTTTTCTAAAGGCTTAAAAGAATTCTATTAAATATTTTGATCTATCCACAGATCGCTTTTAAGAAGCTTCAGATAAGCTGATTATTGATAGGTTTTCAACTAAAGCAAAATAACACTAATCACCTGATGTTCATTTTATATACTGTTTAAACATTCGAAATCATTTTTTTACCACCCATTTTCAATTTCTTTCATTCCTCCAGCAGTTTTATACGTCTATGATAATCCGTTGTGGAATTTACTCTTCATCTTTTTGCCATTCCTGAAATCGAATATCTGTCGTTGGTCATGCTTTTTATTGACGGGAGGGATTAGATTCTTATAGCATTTGAAACGCTGTTTTTAATGTAATTTATTTCATCGTGCTTTCCGCAATGCATATGAAACTGTATACGGAATACAAATATTTCTAAATTATTTACACTGCATCTGATTTATTAAGTAGAATTAATCGTAAATCCTTTTTGTTCTCGGAATAAATTTATTAGTTCGAATTTACAACTATGTGTTTTAATAAATTAATAATAACCACAAAAGTGTTAGGTATTCTTTATTGTTTCCAGTTCGGGCCTAGTTCAATATCATATAATATTATTCAATATCCTATTTCAATAGAAATAGGAGTTATCAAGTGTAGTCTAAGATTATTATTAATATTCTAAATATCACTAAAAACCTATTTTCTTATTTTATATCTTTATATTTTTTATTTATACCCGTAAAAATAACAATATTACCAGTGAATTAGCTGACCCAGGGGTGTATTCCCTTGACTTTGAGTCAATTGCTACTAGAAAAAGAGGTCTAAGTCCTTTTGAGCCACGTTGTATCGGTTTAAGCCATATTTTTAGATACTAAAAATCCGTAACCTGACTTTGAGATGTCATCTAAGGTAACAAAATTATGTTTACCAAATGTATATCCTCTATTATGGAGGGACATTAAGAGTTATTAACATTATTTTCAATATTATTCTTTATTGGTATTTAGATCTGGAATGACATAGAATCTTTTTCAGATAATATAAAAGTTTGGCATCTCGAAAAATAAAGACCAATAAGCCAAATTCAGTTCTTCAACCTGATTTAAACCACAATTAATAAGTTTAAAATAGGTGATAGCGCCTCTGGTCATGTTGCAGTAAACGTTTCCTTAAAATATAAGGGAAAATAAATCATTGTTATATATCGTGGAGTTTATCGATTGGAAGCATTGCAATAATAAAATAAAACAATTAGATCGGTGTGCATTTAGAAAACCCGCAAATAATGCTTTACTTACCCATTGGGCGTGGCTAGGCACTGTCACTCAATAAGTGTATTTAATATATTAGGAAATACTAGTGCTTGTTGAAATTATTTCTAACGTAGTAAAAGAATCGGTAAATTTCCTCGTATTGTTCAACAAAGTCGATTAAACTGGTAGACCCTTGTAGGATAAAAAAAAACAAAAAAAAACGATGGATTTGTATATTTTTCAACTCACTAACTAATACAAATTAATAAAGCCCATAGGATAGATGAATTATTTGCAATGGAATCATTTTTCTCGAAAATTAGTTTCGAATGTTAAACATACTTCATCAATTCTATAAATGTACAACGTTTTTTGAAACATTAACACTTTTCTACATAGAGTAAATATATTAATTTTTTTTTTTTTAATTTATGACAAAAAATCAAACATGTTGATACTCACCTAAGAAGTGAATCTACCTGACCCTTTCCTCTCTTTACAATTAGTCTGCTCTAGGCCCTGATACCTGCCAGAAGGCATTTTAATTTTGTCATCTTAACATGTTTAAACATGTTTAGTTGCTTGCTTTACATATTAAAAAAAAACAACTAAAACATAAAATCTATGTAGCAAAGCGTTGATGCTTTGAAAATGTTTGTATGTTTTTAGAACCGTTGATGAATGTTTAACATTCGAAACTAGTCTTCAAATTAGAAGAATTCCAATAGAAGTGGCAATTAATTCATAAATCCTAATTGTATTAATCCTTCTATAACATCATGCGTACTTCAAGTATTAAAGCCCTGACAATATTAATTTTAATATAAAACCCTACTGTTCCAATACTCTGAATCAATAAATATAATGAATTTACATTTAAACCATGAGCTACAAAGACATAAATTTGTTTCAAAAAACCAAGAGTCTGGTAACCATATCAAAATCCGCAAAAACATTTTGAACGAGAAGAATCAGAAAACAAACGTTTTACGTGTGGAAATGAAAGTGGTTGAGGAAATGAGACTGGCTGGGTTTATTTAAGCCTCCTTTGATTGGTCGGTTCAATAATGGAATTGGCCGCTTTTGTTTGACTCGCTTTATGTCATTTTTGCAGGACACCCTCCCCTTGTCGCCGTGCACATTAATATCAACTCGCCCATATCTGCATAAATTGGATACTTGCATTATAAAAAATAAATTGGTGCTAATAAATTGTTTCTGATATTTTAAACTATTTTATTTTTTATTCTTTTTCCGCAAAAAAAAAAATATATGTTTACTATGTCAACAGAGTGACAAGAAACAATAAAGAGGAGTAAAACCACAAAATAACCTCATTTATTTTTAGTTTTTAAACAAAGTTTTACTGGTCTATTTTTTTTTCTTAAAAATTCACTCCTGTCACTGATATAACAGGCATAAGGGAAGTCAGCACCCCAACGTGGCATTACTCCTAACATCATATTTATCTTTTATCCGTTTATCCTTCAACCAACTCTTTTTTAGTCTTCTTCGGGTATTATCTGGCATGTTTTTCGAGGCCTTGGTCTGTATTAGATTGTTGATGTCTTCCGAGTTTGTCATGAAATCTTTCGTAACTAAAGAAGAATAATAAGTTGTTATAAGAGTGGACTGCATCAAGGGAAGTGAATGATTTTTGCTTAGTGAAAAGGACGAATTCGTATTTGTCAGCCCCTTACTTTGCCTTCGAACTCCAAATTGTAAAAAAGATGCATTGATAGGTAAAGGAAATACGTTTTCTAATAGCAGATATAAGGTTATATCATTAATACTTTATTACTTTTTGTCATTTATTTACATATATCTCGATATAGTGGGTTTTCGATTCATATTCTGGACTCCTTTAAAATCGATATTTATTTTATTTGTTTATACACTAATAATCAATGATCCTATTCATGATGCATTGAAATAAATTATCCTTACTAAATGCACCGGAAGCGTATTTACGGAGGCTGAAGTTTACGACGACCATTTCCTCTGACCCCTGGCAGTTCTTGGAGGGAGGCTTATCTTGCCAATGAGAGTGCTCCGTCTAGTTTTATATTTCAGCGTTATTGACTACCGGCGAGTCCGCTGGGCCTTCTAAATATGGAAATTGCAACAATAAATAGTCCCAGTCGGAGAACTGGGTGCCATTCCTTCAGAAGAATTTCTCCGACTTCAAAATTCCATTACGACTCCTTCCTCGTACAAATTCCGAGGGGGCCTTTATTTATCACCTAGGTTGAGAAGTTTTCTACCAAACACATTTCCCAGTTGTAGGTGTTGTACATCCTTAATTTATTATATTATTTAGCCAGTAAACATCTTTTTGTTCACAATGATAAATATACGAAACATTACATATAATATAAATTAAAGCCTTCCCGTTCATAAGTAACGAACTTAGATAATTTTAACTAATTGACGTTTAATTTTTTTATCAATAAAAAAACGTGTCGAAGTATGCCATTTAGATTTATATTTTCAATTAAATTTTCAAGCATATATGTAATTTTTACCCTGATGCTATTGCATTGATTAGAAGATTGAATATTACCCATAAGCATAGTTAGACATTTAACTTTAATTTTATTATATGAGTAATCCAGATGAACAGAGACTATTAAGAAACTAGCGGAAATTGGATTGCGTTATCAGAACTTACAACTAAAGGCCCATGAATCATAGTTTTACACAACATATAAAAAAACAAAGGATCAACATTTTTATTTGGCACTTCGGCGGAAATATTGATTTTCTTTGATTGGATTCTAATTTCTAACCCTAAAAGTATATGAGTATGGCATACCTCATTTCTACCACTCAACGCTGTTCTTTATAAATTTTATTATTGTTAAACCTTTAAAGAACTATGAAAATGATGAAAATTTGGTACAGATGGATTTAGTAGTTTTACCGTAGTTAACTCTATTGCAGAATGGCGGTAACCATATATCGCTCTATTTCCAAACTACTGAGAACCATAAGTCACAGGACATATTAATATATTTTTCAATAATCGGAAATATATATGTTTTTATTATAAATGCCATGCTCTAAATAAAACCGTACCTTTATAACCTCATTTACATAATGGTCCCATCGGTCGATTCTCAAACTTCACGCTGCACCTTACACTAATTTATTTTGTTTAATAACAATTTAATGAAAAATCGGTAAATGTTATAATGCAACTTAGTACATTTATTATTGAAGTTATTTGAAAATGTAAGTTGTGTAAACATCTGGTTTTCGCTGTTTATCAAACATGTAGAGTAAATTGGATATTTAGATAGTATATCCTAGAGATAGGATTTCATTGAAATATGAGGTTTCTAGTGGGCTTTGCATCGGTACTTTCTCACCAAGAATCCACACATATATATACGAGTGCTTATTAAGTATGTCTTTTAGGCTACTGTAATTGTCCTAGAACGCACTAAAGTAATTCGATTTTCGGGCGATTAATTTATTCATAATGCATTTAAACGTTTCGACGGCCATAGATACTGTAGCAGGTACCATTTACCTTACTTGATGTCAGGCACCCCATCTAAGTTTAATTAACCTCTCCTGGAGCCTCTCCAGCCTAGCCTGGAACCACTGATTACTTCCGCCCATTTTTTTTCAACTTGCCGATAAAGTTAGGCATCACGTAGGTCCCGGAGGTTAAGGGCTACGTCACGTAGTCAGAATTAATTCCTTACCGAAGAGGCAAAACAATAAGTTCGGCAGAGAATTATTTTTGCAGACATTTTTTTCTAAGTTTTGGTTTTGTTTAGAAACATACTAACCTTAAAGAATTTTTTTAAAATGCATTTTTAAATCTGTAAGCCTATTTATCAGATACATTTCATACCTAGGGTTTAACTTAGTACTTTTTTTTGGGTTTACTTAGAAAAATGTCTATCTTGATTTAGACTTATAGAGCTGTAAAAACCTATCCTGACAAGATCTAGTCCTTTCAGAGAAACATTTTAAAATACTAGATATTACTTGTGGCTTAATTATTGCCTCAGGTTGTTCAAAGTATTTTCATAGTTACTCTCAACATCATCTCCCTTTCACTATCAATCAATTCCTTTTAGAGGACATTTAATTTAATTCACAGTGGCGCTACTTAATCATTTTTCTTTGTTCTTAAAAATTTATTCACTATTGAAATGTCTATTTTTTTGGGACCCACCTACTACTTGGAGAATCGGGAGGTTAGTATTTTCAAAAGATTTTGATAAGAAGATCCAATTAAATTGTGATTTAAAATTGAACTACTTCTGAAGGGATAGAATGATTGCTGATTTTATGCTCAAAAACAATTATTTATATCAACTTTCGAATAGTCTACAAATAGGTAGTTGTCGTGAAGAAGTGGATAAGTCAAAGTACAGTAGAGCCTCGATTATCCGAACTAATTGGTGTCAGGGGTGGTTCGGATAAGTGAAAAGTTCGGATAATCGAGGTTCAAAATCGTATATAGAAAAAAAAATCGGCCTGTTAAATGAAATCCGGAAAAGTATTAAAAATTCAATACATGCATGTAAATTCTTCATCATTTATCACAATTTACATTAAAACTAAATATTTACATAATATGTTTTATCTAGATACATTGAAACAAAAGGCCTCATTTTTTTATTCCGGTTGGTTTGGAAAAATCATCAATGTTCGTCTGCTTCAACATTTTCATTTTTTTTCGTCAGTGCTAGTCCTTTATATTTTTGAGCTGAAGCAGCTGAACTACAGTTGCTTCCTCTTGCCTTTCAAACCATTGATATCTTATATCAATGGCTTTTATTTGACCTTGGTGGGTATCTCTGCGAGCTCGGATAATAGAGGGTTCAGATGATGGGAGTTCGGATAATCGAGGTTCTACAGTACCTTGAAAGCGAGTAAATTAATATTCTTCAAAGCAAAATTTTTTAAAATCTTGTTAAACAAAATTAGTTGCTTTGCTTCTGAACAAGGCCTTAAAGTATATATTTCGGAACAAATAGTATTTTGTTACTAAAGAATTAAGGAAATCGATCAAAACTTATCCACTTCTTACGACAGTCAGCTAAATATATAATTCTAATCGCCGTAATTAAATAATATATAAGTCTATATCTATTGCGGGATTACATTTAACGTGAAAACGAATTCTGTAACTTCACAGTTGAAATGTTATTCCCCATGTCAGCGAAAATATGGACACATTTGTTGAAGAACTAGAATGGAAGTCGAGAGTGGCGGCATACGTGATTATACATCAACTATATAGATCACAATTAGGCCAATTTTTTAGATTAAAAAAAATAAATTGACCTATAGATACAATAGATACTATAGATATTGTATATAGATACAATTATAGATCAAAATTCATAACACCCAAAAAATGATTAAACCCACCAAACATTATTTAGCTTGCATGATATTTCACAAAAAAATAAATATTTCTTTCATATTTTATTTGGTAGAGAGGATACGGAAAAGTTGCTTCCTCCAGTTCGGTTTATTTCCAGACTCTCGTTAGCTTAACAAGTTTATCCTAACAGTCCATTTGGCTACCATTACCTGAGGAGGAATCAAATTCCCAATGTCAATTCTCCATCTTTGTAACAACGGCTGGCTGCAAAGGAAACCTGAACCGTTTCTCCGTTTAACAATATCTAATAACGAGAGGGGAGGGAGGATTCGAAGGAAAGGGAGGAAGGAGGATGAATCAGGACAAAAGGAAATTCGAGGAGAATCATTCCACTCAAACTGACACGGAAAACTCTTCATAGAAGTCATCAAGGTTACGTTGCTACTTTACTGTTTTAATGTTTATTTCTGATGTATTCGTATGTTGATGATAAAATTTAGAATAGAATATAAAACTAATTTTATTCTGATAACAAGTCCTTTAAGAATAACACAAAAGTACAGGAATAAATAGAGTTAGTTACTTCTGGTCTGAGACAATAAAATTTAACGTTGACAGTTTTACCTTTGGTTCTTTAACATTGCAAATGTGTTTGATATTTTTAATATATATATTAAAATAAAAATTAAATTAATTAATTAAATAAAACCCTAAAATAATTAACTTATTAATTATAAACATATTATATAAGAGATATACATTTTCTTTAACAAGTTCAGTGAAGCAAACATTTGTGTCAAAGGAGGTGAAAGGTAATTTCCAGAGACATATATATCGCATTACATGCTATGTATCCTCCAATTACTGAGAAATGTCTAGAAGTTTCCTATACATTTTACACGTGTCTCATGATTCAAAATAACTTGTAAGCAAAATCTTTTCGACTAAAAATATATATTTGACTATTTGATAAAAATATGAGCACTAAAGCTTTTTCTGTTCTAATCCCATGTTACAGATCTCGAGGATTAAGTTTCTGATAATTTAAAAAATATTTTATAAAATATATAAAATAAGAGTTTTTCAATACCTTAAAAGTAAAAATAAATATTAATACATTAGAGGTAATACTTTGTATCAAAAGTGATTAGACAAAACGTTAATCTTTATTCTAGTTAATATTAATAAAGAATAAAAGAAACCTCCTTAGAAACGAAAATTGTTAAATTTACAATGGAATTAATATATATATATATATATATATATATATATATATATATATATATATATATATATATATATATATATATATATATATTAAACATAAACAAAAAAAAAAAAGAAATCACTTCCTCCCAGATTGGGAAAAACCATTGATCATAGATTTGTTTATTTAAAATCTACTACTTTTTTTCAATATTCTTAAATTAAAAGAATTGAATTACTTAAATTAATAATTAAATCAAATTAACAGTCAATGATTATTCAAAATAAAAAAATTTGAGAAAAAATAGGGGTTTCAAACGGGATTTTTTTATGTAAACCAAAATAGCTCCCAAACGGTAGGTCCTAGCGACAAATGTTATAGAACAAGAAAACTTTCTGCATCAAATTTCTGATGAGGACGCTATCGGTAAATTTTCGATCCGTGCAACTGTAGACCTGGAGCGTGTCAAAATGTTACAAGTTTATGAAGGAAAAAAAAAACTAAAAAAAAACGTTACATCAAAAATTAAAAAAAAAAACCTTAATCCTGTTGACTAAAGAAAAAATAACACAGAACATGTCTTAGCGGTTACCCCCTTGACCGTCAATGATTCATTCTTTTTTTTTTTTTTTTTTTTTTTACCAGTGTTTCAGTTTTCTATAGGAGATAAATTTTCAAGTTAAATAGTTTAATCCTGCTACCCATCTATGACCTTATGTTTTTTCCAATTACCTCTGTGATTGTATAATTTATTCCAAATTTATGTTTGTTTACACAAAAAGCGATAAAACGAAATAAAATTTTGTTATTGTATTATATTAGATGACTAATTGAATCCATCATTTTATTCTGATATTTGATATTAATTTAAATAATAATAATTATTTAAATAAAGATATAACTAGATTCTGGTATTCACAAATAGAAATAGTGTTTACTTCAATTTTAAAATCAAATTTCAGTTGCAATATACAAGACTGAAACTGCCCGTCGCTTTCGACTACTTCAACATTTACTTGACAAACGTTCAAACCTTCCAATCAATTACAAAAGACTCATATACATAACAGTAATTAGACCAATTTGAATATACGGAGTTGAGCTTTGGGGCTCCACTAAACCATCCAATTCATCTCGTATCCAATCCTTACAATCCAAAATCCTTAGAAAAATCCTAAATGCTCCTTACTTCGTCACAAACAAACTTATCCACAAAGATCTTAATATACCTTTCGTTTCTGACTTAGCTCAAACCAGATATCTATCCTTTCATAGCAAACTCCACAACCATTCAAATCCATTAGTGTCACAACTTGCTTCTCAATCCATTCCAGATAACCCTCCGAGGCGCCTGAAAAGAAGATGGCCTCGAGACCTTCTAATATAGTATCTCATTACATAGAGCCTGTAGAAGTGCTACCAATGGGTAGTTGCTTTAAAAACAAGTGACGAGTCATTTTTAACATTATCATCAAATTTACTTGATATATTGTATGTTCATATTGTAAATACAGTTGTAAATTTCAATAAATAAATAAAATAAAAATAAAGTTACAATATCGAATTATTTGAAAAATTTATAGACCATCTTATTCATCTAAATGTCTTTTAAGGGCTTAAAAATCTAACTATTTTTTTCGAAAAAAACAACACCAGAAAAATATAGCTCCTAAATAGTAGGTACTTACGACAAATGTTATACAAACAAAAAATATTCTTCATTTAATTGACAAGTAGGATATAAATTTTCGATCCGAGCAACACTAACTGAGCTAGAGCCTGTCAAAAAAGTTCCTAAACTAACAAATAGATGTTTCAGACATGATTGTTTTTATTTAAAACGAAATTTAGAAAAGCCAAGAGGGATAAGGTAAGATCTGTCAAATCCAGGATAAAAATTTTTATTCCGTTTTTGGAGAAATAGAAGAGACAGTGTTGTTTAGTATGAGAAGAGTTGAACTCATAACTGCTCCTACTCTCCTAATATTAAACTATCAAACAACGCGTATCGCTTTTGACGAACTAGGTTACTGTTTATGGATATCCCATGTTAAAATGTATAGACCGCCTGCCAAAAGACATTTATTATTTGACATAATATGTTTATGATATAATATTTGAATTTTATAGATATGAATATTCGTATTTCAACTAGATTATCTATTTCGCCTGGAATTCATTGAGGTTTTTCTCTGAAGTACAACCATTAAAACAAAGAATACAAATATTTAATATTTATACTCTTATCAAATAATTATTAATTTAGCTTCTCTCGTCACGACAATTAACATTTCCAGGTTTTCCTCTTCATCAGAATTTTAAATTGCTCATTAGTTGTATCATCAATGTCTTACTAAAGTAACCAATCGAATAGACTTTATGAAACAGTAATGGAGAAGGAGAAGAGACGTTTCAGGCGACTGGCTAATCGGATCGGCTCCGAGCCGAGGAAACCTCTTGATTGGTGGGCCAAGGAGGGAAATACTGCCTTGGATACAGTTAAACCGGTAATTTATTTAATTAATTTACCGCTATCTCCGGTGATATTCTCTCTTCCCCCAGCAGAGTTCTCTGTTTTTCTCCCTTTTATTCCACTTCTTGTGGTCCGTTGAATGATTCCAGAGGTACCGCTATATAAAACAGCAATTTAGCAGCTGTCTAGGGCCCGATTCGTTACTGCAATAAACCCGGGCACAAACGATTGGACCAGTCTATTTACTTTTTCTTTTTTTATTTCTGTGTGGCTTTACCAACAGCGAACAGAACATCGGCACTTCTTTCCTCCCGTTCTGCCAATTTAAACTTCTTCTGCTCACTGGAAGCAATTAAAAAGTTCGTCAGAAGTCTACTTTAAAGTTCACAACTCTCGACCGGTGACTTCTGCACAGATAATAAATGTAATTCTCGGGTTATTTTCTGGGGCTGTACTTACTTACGGACGAAAAGAAAAACTTTTAAAAAACTCTTAAATTCTCTGTTGAGTTGAATCGGTGATTTTATTGAATTCACTTTTTTAGGAGACTCTAATGGCTCTTTTAAAGGGAATGGAAATTCTTTTTCCCAAAAAACAATATTGCAAAGTCTATTAAAAAAATAAAATCCCAAACAAAATATTAATAAACCATATTCTTGTACAAAACATGACCTACATGTCTTTCTGCAATCTTTCATCCTGCAATCAGGAATTTTTCAATTACGACAAATCGTTTGTCAAACGATGAGCAGTTTTTTTCTTTTAATTCTCTTATGTGGATTTCAAACAAGATGTTTGTTCAGAAAAGAATTAATAAAATAAGAATATACATAAAATAAAATAAATTATGGTAATAAAATAAAGAAACATGCACTATAAGCATATGGTGAGGATGCACCCAAAGAGATTAAACAGAGAAATGTTCTATAAAATGAGAGTCTGGGGGGAATATCAGACTGATGTAGGAAAGAACTGAGAGACTGATAATAACAGACCGAAACTGTTTTGATACGGATGACTACAGGAAAATACTAAAAGAAATTAAGGTCACTGTGGGATATAAAGGTGCGAGAAAAGGAATTGTGTGGACCAAGGAAAGAAGGAAGGAACAATCGTAAAGGAGAGAAGGGGTATGAAAATAAGTGAAAATAATGACATCCCTGTGGTCTATAAGGCCGTTCCGTGACAAAATAAAATAAAGAAAAATTAATTAAATTAGCATTAAAACTACCACTACGGGTCATCTGACCATTTTCGGAATTTTTGACAGATGTTCTAGGAAAAAGCATTCACTACTTTACTTTTTGACTTCGCTACTTTTATTAAAAAAATGGTATAAAAGCGTTTTTTTTTTCAATAGCTATTCCTATCTCATTGTTGTTGTTTACCAAAACATTGTGGTAGAAAAAAGTAAACATGGAATGTCTGTAGTTTTAGTGTTAAATAAAATAAAATAGAAAAATTGCACTTTAAAAAAACATTAATATTTATTCTTAATAATAATACTTTAGTAACAAGTTTATTTGATGTCTTTTTGTCTTTAAATCATTTTACAAGCTATTTGATTGAGTATTGAATATCATAGAGTGGACACGCTGGTGGTGGAGGCAGGGTGAGGGTATGCTCCAAGCCCCCCACCCCTTGGCTCTCAACCTCCCCTTTGGAAATTAAGCCAAAAAAAAAATTTCTTTCTCGTTTTAATTGGTGTTTTGCATATTAGGTATTTTAATTTTTATTAATAAACTTACTATTAAATTCAACACATAGATAAAGGGTTGAAGCTTTAAAAGGAACAATAATAGCTAATAAATAGGTATTGTATAATAGCTAATATCGCATTGTTTTATTATTTGGAGATAAGGCTTAATAAAAAAAAAAAATAATAAAAAAATATTAGTTTAACCAACCATGCCAGCTACCCCTTTTACGCTTAGCAAGATAGTATAACACTAAAATTTATAAATTAAATTTAACAATAACATAAAGTTGAATTAAGTAAATTATAACCAAACGGTGAAA
Source organism: Euschistus heros (assembly GCA_003667255.2). NCBI lineage: Eukaryota > Metazoa > Arthropoda > Insecta > Hemiptera > Pentatomidae > Euschistus > Euschistus heros. Next base: position 907,039 of record RCWM02000335.1, on the reverse strand, counting down.
AGACAGATTTATTGATTTGTTTTTTTTGCTGCAATTGATGTTTTTGCAGCCGTATGCAACGCACATAGACATAACATAGTTTTTATTATGTACAATAATGAAATAGTCTACATGAAAAACAAACAACAGTTCTTATAAACAACACTAACACAAAGAAAAGACAAAGGGAGTTGGACAACTAGACCTGGAGGTATCTGAGAGCCAGGTAGTGGGGGAAACGTGACACATCGCAGATACCTACTTGTTCACTCTATGATAATCAATGTTTTTGACTTTTACTTAGACATTTTTCTGTTATGTTTACTAAACTGTCTTCCATCCCTTATCTCTCTCTCGTTTCATAAAATCAAAATTTGTTTTACATCTGAGAAGAAGAGACATTGAATAATGTAAATATTGTCTTAGGCTATAAAAGCATTGCCACTTAATAACCAAAACAAAAGAATTATTATATCTCGGACCGGATAAATTATGGAGGCAAAATAAGTTAAAGTTTAAAAAGAGAGCAGTGATGTTATCCGCGTGGCATCTATGCAAATGTGTTAGATAAAAGAGAAACTTGTTATCGAAGGGCCAGGGCTAGATAGGGGGGGGGGATGGGTACAATCCTCTTAGGGCGCTTCCATATAATCTTCTCTTCAAGATTGATGGTCCGGTCCCACCAAGATATTATCGAATCAGCCTCTTCGGCGGCCGATCGTCCTCAACTTCGAAGGAGCTACTAGATCAAAAGTGCATTAAGGATAACCTGTTTCAAGATAAACTTTAAAGATCTTTATAAACATTATTCAATCAATATCAAATAAAAATATCAGGATTATAAACTGCCCAGGAAGCTAAATCTAACACTTGAAAGATTAACTTATTGTTTAAGGATAGACTAATTTATTTTCATATACATGCGTCATTCTATTTAAAGTAATCCAGGGGTGGTTGCTTCACCATTAAAGAAAAACAAAAAAAAAAACAATCTTTCCATGTTGTTTCCCTTCTGTCTCGAGAATTGAAAACCAATATTTTAAAAATTTTAACTCAATTTATTTACGGTGAGCATTTTCATTTCGCTGCACAAGTTTAAGTCTGCGATTATAAGGCTTTACAAGAACAATCTTTACTTTGAAAGGATTTGCCTTAAAAGAATAATACTACAACCATCTTATTTATGACTTGATAAGGAATGATAAACGTTCAGTAGTTTATTTACCTATCTTCCTATATTATACATGAAATTGAAAGTAAAATCCATCGAAATATCACTTTTTGTCATATTTTTCAAGCAGAATAAGAGATAATTCCAATCAGACGTATTTTTTTTTTTTTAATATATGTTGGCATTTTAACGAGAAACAATTATTATTGTATTATGAAATCTCTCAAAGTTTCACGAATTAACATAAGATACAAACGATTTTTTTTTCTTCTTTTGAAACGTATTAATATGAACTATAATTTGTTAGGTTTCAGATTTTTATCTCTAGGCCCATCAGAGCTAATCAATGAGAAAATGTATAATTTTTTCAAATATATTATTTTCTTATCAGAGAATTATTAAATAGTAGTCCAGGCAACGAAGGAAAAATAGCGAAAATAATTCATGTAGAAGCCAATTTTGGCACATTTGTAGGGGAAGGTGTCCTTAACAACATACTAAAAGTACTAGAGGGGAGTGGTGCTAAAGGTGGGAGGGGGGCTCTAAAGGTCGTTTTTTTTTTGTTTTTTTTTTTCAGTTTTTTGAAAATAACTCGAAGACTCTTGGCTCTAGCGAAAATGTGTTTAGGAACTAAATTAATTCACATAAAATTCTTTACAAAAAAGGTTACATTTTTTTCCGGGATCAATGCTTAAGAAGATATAGGGGGGAGAATATGGAAAATTTAAAAAAAAAAGTTTTTATTGTTAAAAATGATATGTTTATTGTTAAAATCAAAATGTTTGTTGTTATAAATGAATAGTTTATTATTAATAATTAAATGCTCATTGCTAAAAATAAAATTTTTATTGTTAAAACTAATATGTTTATTGCAGTACAGGGAAATTAGTATTCGAACCTTGATATCGAACTAAAAATAAAAAGGTCTGACTACTGTAAATTGTTCACCACCCTTAGCTTTAAATGTAATAACGAGGTTTATGAATCTACGTAAACGGATGATAAGAACTCGAAAACATTTTCCTACGGACAAAATAATCAATATAGGATGAGATTGCCAATCACTATATTAATGAAACTTAATATATATTAAATTTAAGAAAAAAATTAGAACAAGCTAACAGCGGATCACCTTTAGTCTTACAAATATTTCTGAAAGAAAAAAAAATAAAAGACAATAAAGATTTCTGAGGCCAAAGTTGGCCAAGAAAAACTAAGAAAGTAAAAAATTAAAAACAAGGGGCTGGAGAAGGAGAACTTGGAAAGAGATAAAGGAGCTTAGAGAGATGGATGGAACCGCTCTCCTCACCACCGGCGTTCCAGCCACAAGATTCCAGCGAGCTAAAAGGCACAACTTGGGTTGAGACAATCTTTGTATATCACAGTAAATTTTTGTCTTTCTGGATTTCATCTTATAAATGAAAATAATTATATTGTATATTAAGGGTTCTTGAATTATATGAATAATGACATATAGAAGTTATAGATAGACCAACTAGTCGGGAAAGCCGACTAATTGCCTATTTTTGTAGTCGGAAAAAAGCGCCAGATTGAACAAAGAAGTAGCAGATTAAATTAAAAACCTTTATCGATTATAATTTTTATTTTAGATTCATCTTTACAGTTTTTCATTTAATCCAAAAATTGTAATCAATCATCGATTTTCAACAAAAATTTTATTTTTTGCAAAAAAAATAAATTCAATAACTTTGATAATATTGAGTAAAGAATTTACGTAACCTACTATTTTTTTTTTTTTTAATTACAAGTTCGGTTTTGTGTCATAATTTCTTAATTTAAACGTAATATAAAGTTAGGAACACGAATAGGAAACTGCTATTAGCTATAATTTTATTAATTTACATAGGTGTCTATTTACAATTAAATGTAGGCTATTTTTGTGTTTAGTTTAGATTTGTCAAAGAATGTCCATAAACACGGGATTTTTTTCAGCATGATCGCATTCCAAATTTCATAGTCAAATATCGAAGTATAATAAATTGTTAACATTTGCTTTATTTTTCTCAAAACAAAAACAGTCCATCACACACCGGCCCGTTTAAAAAAAAAAAAATAAGATAAACAATAAACTATAGCTACTGGTACAGACGGCTATAGAGCTATAAGAACCTGGAAAATTTACGATGTCACCCGAATTCTAACGGAAGCAATGGTCGATTATTCAGTCTTTTTGCCTAGCGACTAGTCGCCCGAATCATATATTTGTATCTCTAATAAAAATATATTTTAACTATTTTATCATCGAAAACTAAGGAATATAGTTTAAAGAACATTGTCTATCAACTTAATAAAATAAATTAATCATAAACAAATAGTAATTATATAATAAATAGTTAATATAGTATTAATAAAAAAAATAGTAACATAATTATAATTTATTAGCATCTTATTTTAGCTCATCTCATCCTAATTAAACGTTACAGGGATTTTTCTTGAAAACTTTGTCAAATTTTTCAATAAATGAACTGATCATGATTAAACTTCTAAAAAGTCATCACAGTAATAAAACATATTTGTGAAAGCTAGTTAATTTTTAAATGTGAAGTATAGTTGAACAAAAACAAAAAACCAAATTATTGCGTGGCAACATTTAATTCAATTATCATTTGAATTGAATATTATTTGTTATTTTACAGCATACACTTTTTGAATAATTGAAGTTCATCATAAACTATAAATACTCATAATATCAAAACTGTTCCCTATTCACGATTATGACAGGTACATAATAAATTATTCATGAAAAAATAATTTTGATACAATTGTTTATTCATTCATGAATGATAAACAAATCTAATTAAATTTTATGCTGCTCTGGTTTTAGTTAAATTTTTTGACAGCTGATTTAATTGAATAATTAAACCTCTTGGAGCAATAAAGATTTATCAAGCAATAATAATATCTTAATCGAAAATCACTGAGTAAATAATAGGCAATACATAAATATTATATATTCAAAGTAAAACTTAGAGACTAAATGAATTACATGAATAATAAATAAATTTAATAACGTATAGTTAAAAATGAAATACAGTTAAACTACAAGTTGCTATTTGTATTAGTTAGTTATAATTGAATATTGTCCAAATACATTTATAAATTTACATTTGTTTTATTCTTGGAGAATTAAGAGATATTATATGATATAGGTACTAATACATAAACAATATGTTTGTGATTCATATTTTACACAAATTATTCATGCTTTAGAAAAAGAAGTCATTCTTATGAATAACATGTTTTTTTTTTCTATGAAACTTCGTTTTTACACAACTTAATTTATCTAACTGATATTCCTAATCGTTTTTCTTATTACTTTTCTGAACACCCTTTCTATATTTTCTCATATTATATTGTAAGATTATTTTTATTTATAAGTTCATAACAAATTACAAGATATAAATTCGGAAATCATCTTAATCTGGTAAAATACACAAAACTTATGGTTTTTAACTTTTTTTCGCATCAATTACATATTTTTTTAAACAGGTGCCAACATTATATTAAAAAAATCTTAGCTTCATAAAGATTGTGGTTTATTCATAATTTAAATTCCATCATGTATAAATAGACATCATAAAAAAAAATCTTGGAAGTAAATTTTTAATTTATTGCGATTGATGTTCTACCAGAATATAAACCTTAAAGTATGAACTATTATCTCTATTACATATTAATGTGCTTTGATATTATTTAGTTATGATATTCGGCCAACTAAATTTACTTTACAAAAGTTTAGGCTTTGTATTGGATTCTTTCAAAAACCACTTAATCTCATACAAAAACATTCCTGAATAGCAACACTTTAAGTAAAGAATTCATAGAATCGTGGGAAAAATCCATGGAATTTCAATTTTAGTATCCCAGATATGCGAAAGTAGATACTCTGAATTCGTGTACAGCTTCAGATGATTAAAGCTACTTTTTTATATTTAATATGTTTCTATTAAAATAAGTATTTTCTTAAAATTTGGCTAAGGATTTTTTAAGAACCTATAGATGTTTTAAAAATTGTTATAAAAATTTATTACCTAATGATTAATAATTATATTTTGAAGAAATTCAGTAAAGTAAGAACGACATACGATTTAATCTCTCTCACTATAACGATAGGAGCTTAGAAAATTCAAGGTTTTGTTTAAAAAAAAAAACAAAAAGTGAGAAGAAACTTCTGAACAAAGTCTAAAAATACAACTCCGAGAATGAACACTTAAAAGATAAATTTAAACAGGTTATTACGTACAGTAGCTCCTTGATTTTATACCCCACTTGAAAAAAAAAAGTGAGATTGAAATCATGAAATTAATTATTTATAAATGTGTGCATAGTCCAACTCTACTGAATGGATTAACATAGTTTTCAAACATAAAATACTAAAAAATATCTACACATTTGTTGCATTCTGAAATGTAATAAGGAAAAGAATCGCAAAAAGAAGAAGAATGATTAAAAAATTTCTAAACTGCATGAGGGACTAAAACCTACAAACATAAAGGATTTTCGGTGAACGAATAAAAAATATTTTCAATTCCGTAAAAGACATATCAAACTTTCTGTACGGTCACATTTGACCCCTCAAAGCATCAAAACCATGGCAGAAATTATTAATAGAGAATTTTCGTATTAAAATGTTTGTATGTTTGTATTAAATTAGTATTACCAGAAGTAAGGAGTTATAAAATAATAAATATGATTAAAAAACAGCTTTTCGTATAAAACAGATCAGAAAATATTAAATGTATCCCTTTTATTTTATCCATCTTCATCGCCGTATTTAGATATTTCAAACTCTATAACAAATTTGTAATTAAATAATTAATAAGCAAAAAAATTATTTTGAAAGTCTTCAGAGGCACAATATAAAATTATATTCCTATGGTCTACAGGTAAGAAACGGTAGTTAGAGACAGGAAACGTAATTGTATCATTTATTAATCCTCCTTTCTGTATTTTTGAAGTATACATTGGATCTTAATTGCTCTTGTTTTTTTATTTATTATATTTTTGTTTATTTTAATAGTATGTCCGTTATTATACATACTTAGAAAATAATAACCGAATTGCTTCTCTCTCTTTTAGTTCTGAATTTATTAATAAAATCCCTTTTTTTAAAAAAAAATCAATTTCTGAAACTTCATTGCTATGGTATTATTTTAAAGTAAATCTTAAAAAAAAGTTACTACATAAAACATGATTAATAATACGTATATATAATATTTTATGTTATTATATTGGAGTTGCTTGCTATATCAACAAATAGATTAGGCTCAGGATGTTTTTGTCCACCCGTGTTTTGTCTAAAATGTCTGTTTAAGTTGGTTGTCACAAACATTACGAGGATGGTTGTCACATAAGAAAATTGTTTCAGGTTTCCTGATATAAAAACGATTCTCCGGGATTATGTAACTCCCTATAACACAAAATAAATCTAATACAATTATAAATGTATGGTAGGCTGGAAAGTTACTGCAATAATAAATAAATTAAATTAGGCAAATAAAGTGACAAGAATGGAAACCCTTGTTCTTTATTTCTAATTTTGTTACAATTAGTTGCTGAATTTAGGCAAATTTATTTTTTTCTGTCAGGAATCCAAATTCTAAAATTGACAAAAACAACTTTTTTGTCGTGTTTAAACAACCTGTACCAGCGAACCAGGTTTTAAGTTAATAATGTTATATAACAAAATACTTTTTCCTAAAAAGCCTTTTGTTATTATAATCTCCTGTTATTTGGGGAAAACCGTGAGCCCTGCCTCATTGAATATCAAAAAACATAAATTGCGACAGTCTGAATAAGGACAATTGGATTCAGATTAAAAAAAAAAAAAAGAAGAAGAAAAAACCATGTGTCCTTTTTACCAAAATATATTCAAGTGATTACCGAAATATTACAAATTATTACAGAATTTAAATATATATATAATTTTTGGCTAACGCCAATAAAATATATGGTGTAAGAATATTTAGAAGTCCACTGAAAAAGATTTTTTTTTTCCAATTTGTTTTTATAAGAATATAAAATCATTTCATTAAAAATCATATTTTTATAACTCAGTTATTTGCCGCGTATGTGTAATTTATTTTAAACTTAATTAGATGCAACATGTTTCGGGCCTCGGTCATATCTTCAGGTCACTTACTTATTAAACTAGAGTGTTTGAGTGTCCTTATCAAAAAACGAAAAGATATCATCGGTTTCCAAAAGGATAAAAATTTACTTGTTGGTAAGGAGTGGCCAATGATATCATTCATCCCTCAGAATCGTTAGATCCTGGCAGATGAGGAACTAGTATGCTTTAGTGGCTTTGGATTGGAAGAAAGCCCAGGATACTTAGTGTCAGATCTGGATGGATCTAACGATATTTGACGACCAAAGAATATTCAACCACTGTTGTCCATTGGAAAATTGATTAAATCATTTTATTTTTAAAAACGACACTATCTTCTCGCTTAATCCTTTTTCCAGAACCATCTCTATCTTCCGGCTAACTGTTTTGGATTCCGGATGTTTGGTCAGTGCCTAACATATCGAACATGTAAATCGACATAAAACTGGCACAAAACATTAAAAAGATGCAAAATTCTTACAGCAAGTGAGATGTATCAGGTGGGATTTGAAGTTAATTCGATACATTTTTGACATTTCATAGAAGAGTACTGAACTAAAACATGATGATAAATCAAAAATACAGAAGTTTGAGTTGTGAAAACTATTGAAATAGTTGTGCAATATTTTTCAGGAGGTTGAAGACAGTTATTCTTTTTTCTGATCCCCTAACTCTATTATTGCGGAAAGAAACAAAATAACAGCCGAGAAGAAAAGATCTTGTTTTGCCGTCTCGGGATTTTAAGATTGGTTTCTCTACTGATCTTGGTACCACAGTTGACCGATTGTCCTTCCTTTTCTAGTCAAGTTAAGAGGAACGTTTCTGCAGGCGATGACGATATGCTCTATCTACTATCTCATTTCTAATAGTGGCTAGGGAATAGTAAGCTACTATTCTAACTAAATATTTCATGAATAAGATTTTTTTTTTGGGAAGTTAATGTTGAAAGTTTTTTTTTCAAAAATTAGAGACATTCGAAGAATGCAACTAAATTAAGGTAAAGCACTGAAACGGCTATTTAATTTATCCTCTTTATCACTAGTCGTTAGGCGGGTTTAACGGTAGGCCTCATTTTCCTTCTTTTTTATTGCACAATAAACTGTAGATTTGACCTAAAACCTCCCCGGCCCAATGACACAGTTCCTCTGCTGTGGTTGTAAGTTATTGTTTACAACAGGGCCCGGATCGTGACGTGTAAGGAATGCAGGGTACGCTGAATTTCATATTTCTTGTTCTGAATTCCCTCTGCGATCGGTGGGCCAAGGTAGGAGGGTGGGGGGAGGGGAGGGGTGCTCTCAGGGCTCACCTTGGAAATTTTTTATGACCACTTTACATAATTCAGGGCCAGCCCGGTTCCTTTACTAGCCGTTTCCTTCTCCTTTTCTTTGGCCACTCTCCCTTTTTTTACCTTTTTTTTTTTTAATAATCTTGAAAAGCAATATCTCGTTCACAAATGAAACATTTTAAGTAAAAAGGCTGTATAAAAAAATTATTTTAAGGAATTATTTTTAAGTTATAATTTAGAAAAGCATACTCCAAGAAAATCACTGGAAGGCACAATACTTACTAGACAAACGTACAAACCTTCCGATTCATTCCAAGAGACTCATTAACATTACAGTAATTAACCCATTTGGTCACACAATGTTGAGCTTTGGGGCTCTGCTTTGCCATCTAATCCTTACCATCCATAATCTAAAACATCCTCAATTTTTGGAAACAAACTTAATCATAAACATCTTGCTGATTTAGCCCAAACCACATCCCTATATAACAAACTGCATAACAATGCAAATCCACTAGTATTTCAACGTGCTTTTCCATTCTATACCATTCTCTACGAAGCGGTAGAGAAGAAGGTGTCCTTATAATAATATATAATTTTTAACAAAGTAATTTGGAAACATTACACGTCCCTTCTTTATTGAATGTGTCAACTTTTCCAAACGACAAATGTTGTAGCCACGAGTTAAAATATTACGCAAAAGAAATATGATGGTATTGAAGGATCAGTACAAGTAGGATTGATCAATCATTTGCCTTTTCTATTAAAATTTTTTATTCGAAGTTAAATTTAACTAGTTTCGAATGTTGAATTTTTATCTTCAGTTCTAAAAACATTTTACAAAATTCAATACCTCACCACTTATTATAAATAATGATATGATAAACAAAGTGCGAGTTTTTTTAATTTATTTTTTATGTTTTTTGAACTGATAACGAGTGCTTAACATTTGAAACTAGTCTTCGAAAACAAAAAATGGGATAGAAGAGCCAAATAATTCATCAACTCTAATAATACAGCAAATTTATATTTTTGGAATGTAGAAAAGTAAACAAGAAATAGGTAATTTTTGTCTAAAAAACAAAACAAAACAAGCATTCCAGTATTTAAAATCTACAGCCCTAATTTTGAAAGTTTATAAACTTCATTGTTCTGTTAAAAATAACTCTTTTTAAAACTGCGAAATATACAATCTTCAACTTCTATAAAGCCACCGAGAAAAACACTGGTAATAACAACTTAATAACTTTAAAAACTTGGTCACCGCCAACAAATAGAATAATCCATTGGCTCCTTGAACCGGCCGCTTTTACGGCAAAGTTTCTCGATTCCTCGTGAACTGTAATTACAGCCGGTGAAAAGGCGGGGCCGTGGCCGGGAGCAGTTCGGGAAACAATTTCTAAAATGTATGCAGTATAAACGGGAATTTACATAATTGAAACAATTTTCTGGCGCACAACGTTTGCTAAAAACGGCGGGGTGCTCTCTGCCAATGGGATGCATATTCATTACACAGCGGTGCTTAACGCACTACACTCCCTTTGATGCTAACTGATAGGATCCTGTACTCCAGTTCGTTGGGTGTTCTTTGATAGCTAGTGGAATTAAGAAGACATCACTGTCGGCGATGTTTTAAGAACTAATTTATAACTCTTCACTAAATTATCCTTTAACAAGGATATAACAGTTTTCCTTTAAATAAATTAATAATATTCACATTATAAATTCTTTCCATATATTTTCTTTATCAAATTCAGTAAATAAAGAGTATAATGTAAAAGTATGTAAGTGTCAATTAACATTCTTTTATAATCTTATCTCAAATTCATGTATAAGTTTCATCGTGTACGTACGAACTCATCTCCTATAGACTTCATCGGGACAAACGTTCCACTTGGAATACAATACTAAGAAGACAAGAAACTGCTTGTCGTTTTCGATTTTTTCAATATTTATGGGACAAACGACCGATAGTGATTAATTTGAAAAAGGCTCATGACAGTAATTAGCAGGCCAGCCGATTGGTGGGAATTTTCTCCCGAAGGGAAATTTTAGAAGCCTTTGCATCCAAATGGGGAAATGTTTTTTGGGTAATAATTCGGTGAAAATTCGAGCAATTATTGGATATGTGAAATTGTACGCTAGGTGTGATAACTTTAAGAGGAACTGTGAAATGGACTTGCCACTGCCGCGGTCATTTTATAATCGCTTTTATTTTTCATATTCATATTTTTTTTTATGATGACATTTTGGTTTATAATTTTTATTTATAACAATATTTCGTAATTTTAATTTTTATAACAAGAGGTTACAAACCCATTGAATACCTCACTCCAGCTGGTGACAAGTTTTTTAATTACTTATGTTTTTTGTTTTTTTTCTTGTGGCAATAACTTATTTTTGTTTTGATCAACAATTTGCAAATAAAAGTTTGTAACCAAATATTTTTTCCATTTTTACTCCACATTTTTATTAAATAATGTTAGTTTGTCCCAGGAGCATAGATTTTTACTATAATAAGTATTAAAAAAATTATTTATTTTAATTTTAGAACAAAACCTAATTACTTATTTTGTGGCGGACCCACGGAATGAATCTTGACCTTCCACTTAATAAAATAGGACTTCAATGGAAGTCTTGGGCAATTGGAAATCAAAAAAAGAAAAACCTAATTACATAAATGATATATAATGTACGAATTATATCTTAATTTCAATTAAAACATAAAGGCATTTATAATTTTAATGTCTGATTATTAAATTTGAAAAATAACATTGCTCATTTGTCATTTGGGGGAAATCGGGAGGTAGAAAACTGATATGTTGGAATCGGCAGCAATAGTAATTAGACCTAATTGAAGTTTATATCAGGGGTTCCACTAAACCATCTAATTTATCTTGTATCCATTCCTTGTAATCCTTTAAAAGAATCCTCAATACTCCTTATTTTATTACAAATAAGCTTAACAATTATGACTTTCATGTTACATATGTTGCTGAGTCAGACCAAACCTGATACCTATCATTTCATAGTAAACTCTATACCAACTCAAACCATCTTCCAGCTTGCTTCAAACTCAATCCCGATATCCCTCCGAGGTGCCTCAAAAAATGGTTTCTCATATAAAACTTTTATTGAAGTGGAACCAGTGAGTAGTTGGTTCACAAGCAATTGATCTGTAATTGTAAACATTGTAATCACATTTACTAGATTTTTTAAATTTCAATAAATAGAAATAAAGATAAAAATATTGAACTGTTATCAAACGGTAGTAGCTTTACAAGTTATTGACATTTCGTAATAATTTTTAAAGAAAACAATTACCAGATATATATTCTATACAGTTATAAATATTAATAATACATAATATGCAAACAAAATTAGGAGAACGCCAAATTATTAGTTGAATACGTTTATACTACCCAAAATATCAATAGTTTCATTATTAGTATATTTTCAACATTAGTATGAGGAAAATATGAACGAGATGTCGAATTGTAAAACGGTGGAAATACCTTCCAGGAATTACATTGATGCTAAAAGCAACTAATTCAGAAAACTATAGAAAAGCTTCATTTAATATCTCAGAATGATTGTAGGATGAGTAAAATTAGGAATGAAGAATGGTAGTAAGAATGTATATTAAAGAAACCTTCTGCTAAAAAGACTACTCTTTTATTATTAATACATTTATGTATTCTATTTATACTCTCGCTATCCCAGAGCAATTCCTAGTAAACTGGAAAAACACGACACAACATGTTTTCTGTGAAAATAAGGTGAGGTACCCAGTATTTGCGTAACCTATTGATAGTTCCTGAGAGTAAAAGTCAATACATTTATGATTGAAAAATAACCAATTACAAGCAACAATCAAAATGTTATCAGTTTTAAAATAGAGTAAAAAAAAATTGTATGTTGCCTATTTTTTATGATGTTGAGCAGTGCCAACAAATGTTCATCTATGTATAAATAAAATTAAGATATTTGTAAATAATTAAGTTCAGAATCCAAATCATTTATAGCCATAATGTTTGAACAGAAGAAATCAATTCCTTATGATAAATATAAATTAGTAATATAAAAGAAATAAGAGGAAATATAAATATATATTTTAATATTTAAAAATAAAAAACGACTGCCTACATCATTTTTAACTAACCTTTGATATAGTCCTATCACTATATCAATTTTGATGTATTTATGTACTTATGTATTACTACAAATAGTAATACACTATTTGATTAATAGTGTTGTTGAACAGACCTTTGTGTATAGTTTATTCTGGATCCGCTTACATAAAAAAGATAATTTATATTAAATTAACAATATTTAAAAACATTGCAACCAGTTTTAAAGTTTTTTCAGTAATAATTAATTTAACAAAGTGACTAAATTTATGCTGAATCATTTTATTTTTGAACCATAGAATTATATTTAAGGTAATAGGAAAATATTAGTACAAATCTCTGTTCTTAATTATAAATATTCCAGGGCTTGAAAGTATGGCAAAAATAAAAAAAAATCGTTGGCCAAATGAAATACGTGGATATTTGCAGATAAATATTCATATCAGGAGAAAATTTTGCTATTCTAGATCTTAAAATTAGAGATGGGGTGAAAAAAAATGAAGGAAAAGTATAAGATAACAAAAACCTGTAGCTACATGTACAGGAAGCTATAAAGCTATAAACGAAGCGCCTAGAACATTGCCGATGTCACCTGAATTCCAGCGGAAGCTATGATCGCATGGGCCGACCAGTCGGCCTACTAATCGGCCAGCCGACGATTCGGCAAAAGTCATAGTCATAGTTAGTAGATTGGTAATAGTATAAGTAGGAATCGGTTCTTTTTATCACTTCTACTAATCTCCGAAAAATATAATATATCATATAAATAAATAAATTATTGCTAAAATGATAAGAATTTTGAAATATAAATTGACATAAATTAAAGTAAATAACTCTAAGTTCACAAATATAGGGACCTAAGGTAGCATATTTCAGGGCAGAATATGAGAAGTCAGTTAGTAAGGTGCTTCTTCATCGGCCCTATTAAGTCAAGAATAATTGACACCGGCTCTTCCAATCAAGGAGGGATCGATAGGGCGGATTCTCTTTCCAAACACCGGGACATTTACCACGACACTACAAGAAAACACTAACAGATCTTGTCAAGGGAAGGTAGTTTAGTTTAACATCACTTATAATTTTATTACTATTCATTCAAATCAAATATGAATTTAATCCATAATAATACATGTAAAATATGTACTTTTTTTTTTTTTTTACAGACAGAAAGAAGAAAAAATAATCTTAATTCTAGGACAACTTTTCCCCAATAATAAAGTAAAAATACAATAAAAATATATTATTGTCTGGCTGCGTTCATATCTGGCAAAAACGTGTCTAGATTACAAGTTAAATACATATAAATATTTAAGATAGGAATTAATAATAAAAAAAATTCTTCGAATTTATATACCAAAAAAGATTACGTTATTTCGGAAGATTAGTAATTGAGGAGGTAGATATATAACTAATATTTAGAGGAACCGGTGAGAGCAAAAATGCCAATTTAAATCGCTTTGGAATTCCAAAATTAGAGTGCAGGAATAATAAAGTATTTTTCAAAGGAGTTCGATGATGAGGGATATACAAATCGTGGGCATAGATTCTGGTATTATAATGATGAATGGAAGAATTTTACTGTGATATATAAAATGTAAGTTATTATTGCCAATTTAGGCATATTTTTAATTTTATCATAAGTCCATTTCTATCATAAATTTCAGAACTTTAAGTATTTACAAAATACAAAATAAATAAATAAAATATACAATTGTAATTCGACGGAATAGAATAAATCCTCAATGGCATAACCAGATACAAAACGTCTTAAATCACTGTAATTTCATCCTTACATTTAGAGAAAGTAAAGAAGAAAATTGAATCTCAGAAAAAGGAATAGGAATTTTATTCAAAAATTTCTGGCACAAAATTGAAATCATATGATACTAAATATAAAATATATCCGAATTACTGATATTAATGTACCCTTAAAGCGATATATGTTCGCATTACTGATCAGTAATGCCAGATGGATTGTCAAATGGAGTGTTCACTCAAGATTCTAAATCTCTGGACTGGTTGAAAAAAAGCTATGGCTATATTTGTTTAGTTCAAAACTGCAACTACTGACTTACAACCAATTAACAATAACCACTTCGAAGCTTGAAAAATAACAGAACCTATTGAAGCTCTAACAGAGATTAAAATCCTTCAGTATAGAACAGGGTAGTGTGGAATGACAGAGCAGAACCTCTTTCCGAGGAAAGAGTTCTAAAGATATACTATGTACCATCTATAGTTTATCTACATACCAGCAACGATTTACAGCAGAAATATTTATACTGAATAGTAATATAAAGTAACTTGGCATGTCCTCTTCTAGTACTGGCAAAAATACTGCACACTGCAAGACTGAAAAATCGAAGGAATCTGATAGTAATTTTTATAAAATAGCCATACTCAATTAGACAGCTAAAAACAAACGGCTTGGATCTAAACTTACAGAGTCGTGAATAAAGCGCTATAAAATCATAAATGTTTTCGAGCGGTAAGACCAGTGAACGTTGTGCAACATATTGTGGCCTGCTAACCCCTACCTCGGCTTCCGGCTCACTTCCCTTCGGCTTGAGGTTTGAGGGTCATCAGGGGCACCTGGAGTGCTACTTAACTTATATTCAGCCTAAGAGCATGGGAGGATGGAGAAGGATTAAAATAATAAAACAATGAAGATATTTCATATTAAACTAGAAACAATCGTTATAACACGGTTGATCATTAAAGAAAGTTCTAGAATATATTATTTTAATTGATACTATTATATTATATGAGGTATACTATGATAGTATAGAAAGACCAATCCACTTATTATTGATGAATTATTTGCCACTTCTACTGGAATTGTTTTGTTTGAAAGCTAGTTTCGAACATTCAAAATCAGTTTTAAAACCTACAAACACTTCTAATCATCAGCATTTTGCTACAAAGATTAAAGTATATATATATTTGTCATAACACACTAAAAAAAAAGTTATATATGTATATACTTTTTTTTAAAAAGAAAGATGGCTTAGAACCGACAACATTAACAAACTTAAAATAATAAAACCTACTCCAGGACCATAAAAGCAAAAACCAGGACCAAGAAAAGAACAAGTTATCTTTACAAGACTACCAATTGGACATACAAAATTAACCCACAGTTACTTATTGGAAGATAAGCCACCCCCAAAATGCAACGAGTGTCGGGTAAACCAGACAATAGAATATATTCTTGTTGAATGCAAAAAATACCAAAAGGAAAGAAAGAATAATGGTCTGATGAATCAAGATATCTCAACACTGTATGAAAGTAACTCGTTTCTCCAGAAAAACATTATTCACTTTTTGAAACAAACAAATATGTACAAGGACTTATAGTTCTCAACCTAAGTATGGTGTCTCTAACCAAATGTGGTTTTACAAGGCACTAAAAAGTTAATAAATAAATAAATACATATATATACATATATACACTTTTTTTTTTAATTGCAAGTCATGAAATAAAATACGTTTATGAAAAGGACTTCTGAGTATATATCAGATATAGATACCCAGGACTATGAGACTGGAACAGACGAAAGGATCAGAGATGGATTTTTTTTCCGTTTTCCCTATTGGTCGAGATTGGAAAAAATTTGAAATAGGACTATGAAAAATATTTATCTTGTTGTTGAAACAAAAGGACTATTTGCAAATAATTCATTGATCCTCATTCTTTTAAATTATACCACCACCAAAAATGAAATTGGGACCAAAATATTAGCCATTAAGACCCAAAAATTTTTTTGTTAAATAGTTTTTAGAATATAAAAAATATTTAATTGGTATTTTTTACAGCTGAGTAATATTTTCGTTACAAATTGTGTTTTTAGTGCAGTTTATTTCGTATTCGTTTATTATGTATTCAAATCTGAAAAGAAAATTTAAATATAAGTAGCTTGTATAGGATACACTCATGGGACCGAAATATAGACAATCAACCAAAAAGATAAACTCCGCTCTCTTGAAATGAATTTAGACGTAGTTATAGCACGGCAAGGCTCCAACACATTCCTAATAATTACTGTAAGAGAAACCTTAGGGCAGGAGAAGAATATTGTGTATAAACAAGAGACAGACCAAGAAGCTTCAGTGATTTGGTCATTTGATGATGGCCATAAAAACTCTTCCTTTATAAGCCAGAGTACAGAAGAAAGAGGGGAAGACAAAGAAAACATAAAAAGATCTGAGAATATAACATACAGAAGGTCTGTAAGAAGAAGAAGAGGAATCAGCAGAAAACAAGAATTAGATGGCGGTTCTGGTTATTGGAATACAATAAATACAATAACCAAATTAAATTTTTTTTTAAATTAATAAAACGTAGTCTTCCTTTGTTTTTATTAAACAATCCACGAATTTATACCTCATAAAGAAAAAAACAAAAAACATTATAAATAATGTTCTGCCTTTTAATAATTTTATCTGGAATATATCTTTCTAGCGGCAACTAGTGAAAAAGTTATGAAAAGAAAATTACAGATAACAATCAATTCAATTTTATTTTGATATTTTTAAATTTTAAAAGATTCTATTGGTAATTTGGAAATTGTAATAATATAATCCAGATAATCCAGTATATTTTTAGAACTGATGAATGTAAAATACTAAAAACCTCACTATCTATAAACACCTACACCATTTCATCAATTCTGAAATATGCATGGAATAATAAAAAAAAATTATTGGAGCAATATGGTTCGTAATTTGAAGTAAATATCAGTGGAACCACGGGCAGGCCTAAAGCCATCTAGTGGCCAGAATGTTAAGGCCAGCGAACACAACTGACGAATCGAAGCGTAGCTCAGCGGAGAGGATTTTCTAAGTTGGTTGTAACTTACAACCATTGTACTATACTATACTTACAACTTGTAAGTATAGTATAGTACAATGCGAACCACTCCGTGCCGGCATAGTATGCCTTGCCCCTGCCTAGCCAAATTTACCTATCGTGCCGGAAAATCCATTCCGCTACGCTGCTCTCCAATCCGTCAGTTGTGTGTGCTGGTCTTTAATTGAACAATCTACTATTATACACTGAGCTCAAGTCAGTTAGTAGTGAGTGACTAGTCTTTAGATTAATGAATTTACACACATCAAAAAAAAGTTTGCATCATCCTTATTTTTTTATTTCGCTCGAATATTTAGGAGAAATATTTTTAGGGAGCGAAAGTGCAACTAATACTGATAAATTGCATTATAATTAAAAACAAAAAAACATCCTTGTGAAATTACAAAAATTAATAAAATACGAAAAATGCAGAAAAGAGGAAAATGTGACATGGTAAAAAAATTGCTTCACAAACATTTATCGTTTTCCTAGTACTCTGTGTTTTCTCCCTGGGGTCTATTTAGAGCCACGACTCGTACTGGCATCCGTAAAATAATGTTCTCTAAGTCTTCTTGTCGAAGACTCCGCCATTCTTAAATCGCTGCTTCCCTCAGTTCTCAGAGTGGTACGGACGTTCTGGTGACGCTGTACCGCTCGGTGAAGCATGTTCCAGACATCATCTATGGGATTCATCTCTGGTGAGAAAGCAGGCCAGTCCATTCTTTGAATTTCAGCTTCCCTGAGGTACTCAGTCACGATGAGGGCGAGCATTATCATCCACTAAAATAAAGCCATCGCCATGTATTCTCGCTAGTGGTCTCACGATAGGTTGTAACACCTCGTTCAAGTAAGAATTAGCAGTCATGGTCCCTTGGATGTTTATAAGTTCAGTTCTGGACCTGTTAATTACTCCTGCCCAAAACATGATGGAGTCCCTATGCTGCTGGGCTCTATGAGATGGGTACCTCAAGCGACTCGGCCTCACAGGTACCCTCTAGACCCTTAATCGGTTATTGTCAGGGGCCAGGGCAAGTCTGGTTTCATCAGAAAATAGACAATTCCTCCACTGAGGCAACAGCCACTCTTCGTGAGCCCTTACCCACTGAAGTCGTAGCCAACGATGGTTCCTACTCAAGAGTGGGCGGTGTAAGGGTCTTCTTGCTCGAAAGTCAATTTCGTGGAGGCGATTTCGGGCGGTTTGGTCACTTACAGTAGTGTTTGTAGCCCTCTGAAGCTGTCAACGGTAGTCACCTGCAATGGAAAAGGGGTGTCTTCTGGCTGTTAGCCCTATATAACGGTCCTCGTGCCTTGTGGTACAGAGTGGCCTACCCCTACATGGTCTGTCCTCAACACTTCCGGACGCTAACAACGTCCCTAAAACTCTTCAAGAAGTGAGGGAAGCAGCGATTCCAGAATGGCGGAATTTCTGACAAGAAGACATAGACCACATTATTTTACGGATACCATTACGAGTCCAGGCTCTGATTAGAGCCCAGGGAACACTGAGCGCTAGGTAAGCGATAAATGTTTGTTATGCAATTTTTTAACAATGTCACATTTTCCTCTTTTCTGTATTTTTCGCATTTTATTAATTTTTGTAATTTTACAAGGAAGTTTTCTGTTTTTAATTATTATGCTTTTTATCAGTATTAGTTGCACTTTCACCCCCTAAGAATATTTTTCCTTAATATGCAAGCGAAATAAAAAAAAATCAAGTGATGCAAAACGTTTTTTGATGCGTGTATTTCAAAATTACTGTTAAATATAAAAAATAACATTTACATAAGCCTTCGTTTTAAATAATGATACTAATAAATGTGACCACACCCTCCTCTCCATAATTAAACAATTATTAACGCTCGGGCAATAAAAGGAATTAAACAGTTGTGACTCCAGACTTTAGGCGATTCGCGTGGTTCTGAGGGCACTAGAACTCCTTTATACAGCCCCATTATTTCCAGATAAAGATAAGAACCCTGCTAAAGACCCGGAAGATGAGATAGAAGAGCCATTTTGTAAAGTAATAGAGTAATATTGTTGGTTGTGTAAATAGCGAGCGTACGTGGGCGGGATACGAACCCGGGCCATCAGGAGTGCTATCAGCCGGCGATCAGTTATCGCCTGATAGAGCTCTGAAGATGGGTTTGGTAATGTCCTCTGCAGCACGTGGAGCTAACTTCCACCAGCCGATTGACATCGTTTCGAGTAAGAAGAAAAAGATACTCTAAAGGTTTTCATCTTTCTAATACAACTTAAACAATATATCAGATTTCAAATTGATCTCACGTTTATCTGTACTAACTATTAGGCCAATTTGTACTTTATCAAATATTCATAAGAATAAACTGTACATATATATTTACAAAGCATTGGATATTTTGGCAGCTTCGAAATATTCCATATCCTATGGAAGGTATTTTTGATTTTGTGGTTTAACTGACATTACAAACGTAGCATACATATTTGCGTCCAATATAAAAAAAAAAATCAATAAAAGTGGCAAATAATACGTCAATCCAAATTGCATATATATTTATTCGTTTTATTTAAAGAGGTTTAAATATATAATAAAATCCAGGTTATACCCAAGGATTTTTATCAACAGTATTCATTATTATATTCATGAAAATTAAATCATAAACTCAAAAATACAAGTCATTTTTTAAATCGCGTATAATTCAGTATAATGAGGTATGATTATACAATTTTTAAGATCTTGAGATCATATGGAACCAAGAAGGAAACATTACAAGAAATGAGTGGTTGGATTTGAATAGGTATTGAGTACATTAAGGAATGATATACGTCTTTTTCGGTCTGAATTTAGAATCACATACATTTTGGTTATTGATAAAACCCTTTGAAACAAAAAAAATAGAGGATGTTATGAATGATTCAACCTAGAAAAACAATGTAATTCTTCTGGAAAGATATTTGACATAGTGTTAAAATCTTTTATTTATCTGGATAATATTCCTAAGAGAAAATAATGAAAATTTTGAACAAAAAAAAAAAACAGTGTAATCTGGGTTAATAAGAACTAAATACGGGAAGCAATAGATGGTTTTACAGAACCGTATGTCCGAATAGGTCATATTGAGGTCAGGATGATGTCTTGTGTAGGTGCAGGGTGTTCGAGAAAGAAATGCTAAAGTATTCTAAAACATTTATAAGCATTAGAAGCATTTCTTTACACATGAATTAGGATTTTACACGTATCCCTTATGTACATGAATACAGCAGATTTATTAGCAACGATTATCAACAGAATATTTTTAAATGCCGTAGGTTCACGATGGTTACAGTATGTCTCTCTCTTTTTTTTTTTTTTTTTTTTTTTTTTTTTTTTTTTGCTATTACACAAAGTATTGTTTTTGGTGATTTTGTCGGACATTTTTGTTATTTTTCAGAATTAAAAGAATTGGAAAGTACATATAAAAAGCTCCCAGTAGCATCTTATTGAACAGAATCTTTCTATGATCTATTTGAGCCATAGATTTAAGCAGTTTAAAATCACAGCTACATTTTACAGAGAAATTATCAATGGCTGCTGTTCTGATTAACTACCAGTTCTTTTCTCCATGTATCAATTCAATTTTCTGCTACTCAATTCAATATTGGAAACAATTCTTTTTCCAAGATTAAAATTAAATCTCAGGTTTAATATTTATAGACTCAAGTTAATTTTTAAATAAACGAGTGTTATTCCTACATAGCATCCATAAAGAGCAAAACGGGTGACCCCATATCTAAATAAAAAGATGTTAATTCTATTTTTTTTTTAATTATCATTCGAAATAATATCGATTTAATATTTTTTTTTTTAAACAGTTTTTTGTATCATCTTTGTAAAATATCGTATTAATCGAACGACAAACAATAAATAACATTTTATTTAAGTGTAATCAAATATTGTTTTTCTCAAAAGGTAGTATTGGGAAAAACAAAATAGGGTATAGCAATAAATATTCCCGCGGTCTTTATTTTGAAATAGTAAGGCATAAATCTAGCGCTAACAGCAGTTGGAGACAGTACGACCTCACTGCTATGACTGAAGAGCCCCCAGGCGCTAAGTACAACTGCTATCCAGCTACTAGTGTAACAGCACTGTTTACAGATTAGTATTTATGTTCTAGTCTTGTAAGTTCGGCGATAACATAACCTCGAGAACATAAGTCTTTCTTGTAATTACAACAATGATATAACAGTTGATATACTCGGTATTTTGAATATTTGATGATAATATAATCAGTTCTATATTTTCATGTTTAAGCCTGAGAAATAATCATAAAAAAGTTCTTTATGAATAAAAAATAATGTACAATCAGGGGCCATCAGAGCCTCAAGATAGTTATTCTTAAATATAATAAAATGGTAATTAATAATGATAACAAATAAAAATTAAGCTTAAAAATATTAACAAAAGGAAACAGAAATATTTTGATTCATTTTGTGAATCAATTGTGTAAAAACAATAAGCTTTTATACTTTACGTACGGATAATGATATAGATGGATCAATACAATTAGGATTGATGAATTAATTGCCACTTCTATCGGGATTATTTTATTTGAAAACTAGTTTCAAATATTAAACATTCATCATCAATTTTAAAACATATAAATTTCAAAATATCAGCACATTGATGTATATAAAATTTTCAGAATGTTAGATGAGAAACCAAGCATGTTGATAATCACCTACAGAGGCAAAATGGAAGCCAAAAATAGGCCCTTTTGAAAGTTCCTAGAGTAGATTTAGTATTAAGAAGAAGGGGGCGTTAGGTAGTTAGGTAAATGAGGAGGGAGGTAAGAACACGTTAGAGTTTTTGTCTTACACTCTTTTTTTTTTCCTATTTTTTTTGTTTTTTTTGTTTTATAGCAATTTAAAACTGTATACAAATAATTTTTTTAAAAATATTTAGTAAATGAAATAATAATGGTCATAATAGCATGCAAAGCAACTACCCATTGGTAGCACTTGAATAGGTTCTATATTAGAAGGTCTAAGGACATCTTCTTTTCCGACGCCTCGCAGGGTTATCTGGAATACCATAGAGTGGGAAGCGAGTTGAGATACTAGAGGATTTTAATAGCAATGGAGTTTACTTTGAAAGGATAGATATCTAGTTTGAGCTAAGAAAGAAACGTAAAGTACAATAAGATCATTGTGGATAAGTTTGTTTGTGACAAAGAAAGGAGCATTGGGGTTTTTTTAAAGGATTATTGATTTCAAGGATTGGATACCAGATGACTTAGATGATTTAGTGGAGCCCCAAAGCTTAACTCCATATGTACAAATAATTACAGTACTGTATTATTTTATCCGCAAGAGTTTCTTAATGGTCTCTGTCCATTTAAATTACTAACTCATACATTAAAAATAATGCTCAATTGAATACTGGTACAAAATAGTTGGTTATTGAGATGATTAATTTTGAATAATTCATTGGAACAGAAAACTTATATTGATTGTACTCTATATCAATTAGGATTGGTGAATTAATTGCCATTTCTATTGGAATACATCACTTTATATATATTCTATTTAGTGTACCTCTGGACCACTTTCTGCAGCGACAGGACGTAGATGAAACAATATAATTCGGTTGTATCTCTTTGAACATTATCAGAGTGGTGTTCTGTTCAATATGTGATATGACGGGTCAGCGATCCGAATGAGGATTATTGCTTGTATTCTCAAAATACATGCAATGTTGCTTCAGCATGCTTATCCACGAATTTCCCCGAATTACAACTGCAGATGTGTTTCATTATCCTTCGGTGCTAATGTCAATTGAATGTATTAATTAATTAGTTTCCATTTATTTCATTTGCCATATAAATCTAAAAATTAATTAAAATGCGGTATAACGATGATTATATATAACAACCACGTTATAAATGAAACTGAAAATAAATTTTTTTTTTTTCTACCGAGTAACTAGGGGCACACAGTAATATAATGAATAGCTCAGTCCTTTTTTAACTTAACTATAATATATGTTTATTTGTTAGTCAATATCATGTTCCACCATTTTCAACAGTTGTCATTAGATATACACTTTTTTAAATTGTCAAATAAACAGAAGAGTAATCGAATTTATGTTTTTCTAAAAATAAAAATGACTTTTTGTTATACTATTCCCCACTCGAACCAGAAGTAAAGAACTGCTAATCAACGCTCTGATCATTTCAAACTTTTCTTGTTAAACTTTCGAAGCATTTAAAATTAACATTTCAAAATGAAAAATAAAAGTTTAGCGGAGCTACAAGCTTCACTGACCCGAGGATGGATAAAATATATAGAGTTAAAGTGACTGTGTACGCTAGTAACTTTTTTTTTTTTTTTTTTTTTTTTTTTTTTTTCTAACGTTCCGCTACATTAGAGTTGGTTTGTAACTCTAAAGCGGACCTTTGAGAAAATTCTCTCCATTCCTGAATAAATTCCTTTCCGATGTGACTACATTTTTTCCAATGGATCCATAAAGAAAATTCGGTTGGAATACGTAAAAAAAAAAAGACAAATATTTCATTTTAGATTAAATCATATTCTTTTTATTTTTTGGACGATTCATGTATTCAAAATATTCTGTAAAACTCAAGAACAAGTTCCGTTAATATATAAGTTTTTTTATCAATATACTGCGTTGTATATAAATTCGAAGATTAATTTTTATACAGTATTTAGACCAATTCGAACATACGGAGATGAGCTTTGGGGTTCCACTAAGTCATCCAATCCATCTCGTATCCGATCGTTACAATCCAAAATCCTTAGAAAAATCCTAAATGCCCCTTACTTCGTCACAAACAAACTTATCCACAAAGGCCTTACTTAATATACCTTACGTTTCTGACATAGCTCATACCAGATATCTATCCTTTCATACCAAACTCCACAACCATTCAAATCCATTAGTATCATAACTTGGTTCTCACTCCATTCCAGATAACCCTACGAGGCGCCTGAAAAGAAGATGACCTCGGGACCTTCTAATATAGTACTTCATTATATAGAACCTTTATAAGTGCTACCAATGGGTAGCTGCTTTCAAAACAAGAGACATGTCATTTTTATCATTATCATCATATTTACTTGATGTTGATATTTGTATATACAGTTGTAAATTTCAATTAATAACAAAAAAAAAATTATTTGGCGTTCCACTAAACAATCGAATTCGTATCTTATCCAATCCAAAACCCATCGATAAAACCTCAATGCTCTTTGCTCTATAATAAACAAACCTATCCATGAAGGCCTTACTGCAACATATGTAGCTGATTTAGCCCAAAACCAGATACCTAATCGATCGTAGTAAAATGTTACAAAACGCTTTCATCTTCTTCATATATCTATTTTTATGTTGTGAAATAATCAGATTTTACTGCATAACAATTTTACACAGAACTCCTTCATCCACTTGACTAGATTGTATTAAAAAAAAAGAAGTGAAATAACCATCTACCAAACACTTGAATATACGATATAGACTCAGACATACCTGTTTGGTAATAGAATTCAACGAGGATGTAAGCTTCCGAGTCAACAAGCCAAGAGTAAAGTTTCCCTACACGAGTAAGAAGATTTCCATTTACTTTTCTTCTAGAGTTTCCCACCTGCCGCTCCCGCCCCCTTAGGTACCCCCCCCCCCCCCCCGATGCTAAGGTAAATCATTATAAATTCCAATAAAGAAAGTTTGAAGGGGGCTGAAGGTCTGTGCTGAGAGCGGAGGTCCTGTAAATATCGCTGCGGGATAGCACTTCCAAAGACATGCTGTTTTTATAACGAAGCCAACTTTACCATGAACCTACCCAGTTCTCTTCCAACTTGCATTTTACGAAATTACACTTGTGAATAAATTAACATTATTCAGCATTCCCCTCCTCCCCGGTTACTTAAGAATATAACAGAATATTAAACACTTTTCGGGCTGAACTTTGGAAATTGTAATGGGAGAAACGGAAGGTACAAGTTTAGTTATGATGTGAAACCCAAGTTATAAAAGACTCATAAAGTCACTGGGAAAAGTTATAATATTTAAAATTATAATATTACCTCGGTCAGTATAACTTAACATATAATTTAATTCTATAGCATTAACAACTTTATATTTCAAATAGTATAAAAGTTAAGATAATAATGTGATATTTTTTATATTATTTCCATAGATACTTCCGAGCTGGGACGCGCCTCGATCGGGTTCTGTGTCAGTTAAGTTGAGGACAACTGAAGCGAATGGTCTTCTAATGTTCAGCCAAGGAAGCAATACACCTCATGTAAGTACATTATCAAATACCATAGTATATTGCCGTCATGAACCAATGATTTTAAATTAAAATTTCTCTATAGTTTTTAATAACATTAGCCTTCAAATAGTGTAATATTTAAAACGATATCACAAAAACCTTAAAATTCGATCTTTTGTATAATACCTTCCTAATATTTTATGAACAAAAGCGCTCTAAGCAAGAGAAGCACTATTGCCAAGCATCATAGGAGCTGCTGAAACTGAACAAAATTTGTATGCACTGAACATTTTTATGCATAATTACAAAATGATAAACTGTGTTTTCTTTGTTTTAAAGAGAGTGAAAGTCAATAAAATTTAACATAATGTTTTACAAAATAATTTAAATTTCTAACTTATTAATGTTTCTGAAAGTTTCTTTTTCTACCCCCTTATGAAAAAAACAAAAGTAAACAAACAAACGAAAAAGCAATAATATTTAAAGGTTTGCGTTAATTTTCGGTCTAATTAGTTTACTTACACTATTAACTAATTATTATTTAAAAATAGTTAAAGATAGTTCAAGTTTGTCGAACAAATGTGTCCGTAATACCTTTATGTATTGCGTTGATAATGTTCTAGTTGTTTAAGTATCGAATGTATATTCTAAAAAAAGTTTACGTTCAAGGTATAATCAAAGAAATTATAGTTTTTAAAATTTTAATTTTATTTCAATTAGAAAAAAAGGCTTATAACTAATTAATACAATAATTATTTAAATGGCCGACGAAAAAAAAAAATGATTGGATGTTAGTAAAAATCTTTTCTCGAAAAGTTTTTTTTTTCTTTATTTTATTTTATTTTTTTGGACTTAAAATAAACATTGAAATTCTTAAGTAAACAGAGGAATGGGTTACGAATCGAAAATTGGCTAACAACCGTGCAAACGATTGCATACTGTCTTGGCTATTAAACGAAATTATGCACTGTTTTGCATCCCTTCAAACATTGACCCACTCTTCGAGCAAACATCGTTAGGGAAATGAGTGGTGGGATAAAATTTGCAATGGCTCTTGCCGGATGTTCTGTTTGTTCTCTACATTCGGTTTTAATTAAAAATTCATCAAATTTCATTCTAGTTTTATATTTGCATTAAAGATATCACAGGAATCGGATTTTCTTTTATTCATATTTAAATTGATGTACTGTGAATTCCAAACAAATATGGATGAGCTTTAATTATTTATTAAAACAAATACGAAGAAATTCTCGTTATGTGATTATCATTTAATTTTCAGAGTAAATATTTATAATGGAGATATATTTTCCATTAGACCAAATCCACTCTATGAAATTTTTATGTTTTGTTCACTAATACAATTAAACATCCAATAATCTAATTTCTTTATTGATTAGGAATTATTGTTTTATTCATAAATAATAGCCAGTGAACAGAGAGATATAAAAGTCGAGAAGTCGTTTTCCACACATGTGAAAACAATACCAAATATTTTGTGACATTTAAGGGGGGAAAATATAAAACATTAGGAAACCTAAAAAGTGTTTCAATATTCAAGACTCCTCATGGCATAATATCATAATATGCATTTGAGTGAAATCTCTCATCTAGCTATTTTTCAGCTTTTAAGGTGTAAGAAAATCTCACAATCAGTTAAACATTTATTTCAGGAATGCCCCTATTATATATTGTTATTCATTATATTAATTCATGTACTATATTTATTATATACGCTTAAACAATTCAGGACTTATACCCGATCTACATACAATTCTGACTAATTATTCGTTTTTTTGGAAATTCACACTATATTAAATCAAATATAGATTGATTTCAGAAATATTAATTCAAAAATTTAAGCAATTACTATAGGTGATGATGATCTTTAGGGTATTACGCCCCTAAGCAATAAAAAACTAATGTTTGTCATGAGTTACATCAGTTGAAATTACTAACATTAGCTAACAGGTTAAGACTTAACACTCTTTGAGACATCGAATGATCAATATATTATAGATTAGCGATGGAATATACGCAAGATGATATTTATATCTATCAGTAAAACGGAAGTCAGATTTATTAAAGATTATAAATAAAATATAAATTTTATCAATTCTTTCTCACATTGATTTTTAAAAATTTATCAATTCCTTTCTTACATACCATATCTACCTTTTCCAAGTTTATTTATGCCTTTTCCAAAATTGGTGAATCATTTTCTGGTTATGTTTAATCCATTTCCACATTTCTTGAATCTTTTCCATCAGTCCTTCTCCACTAGGTTATAAAATTTTCCAATTTTATTTAAACTTATACGGAATTAGGCTCCTAAAAGTTTTGCGTAATTGGAGAATAACGATAATAATCATCAAAACGCCATATTCTGACAATACAGCATTTATTAGATAAAAAACAGTAGGTACAATACAGTAAAAACAAAATACATTATTCATTATTATTAATATTATTATAATGAGCGCTACTTTCCTCGTCGGGCCTTGGCTTCACAAAAAAAGAGTAACAAAGCCCAATTAAATAACACTACCTTCCCTTGTCGCGGTTTCATAAGTAAATAACTTCGATAATTTTAAATAATAGTTGAAGTTTTATTAGTTTATCGATAAAAACTAGTAATGAAGTATGCCTTTGAGCGTTATTTCTTTAATAAGATTTTCATACATTGCAGTAATTTCTTCTTCTTCTTCTTCTTCTTTCTCTTCCTCCTTAGTGCCTTTCAGCGTGGAGGTTGCAGTAATTTCAAACCTGGTAAAATTAATCAACAGTATCATTATATACGCTTAAATAATTCAGGACTTATACCCGATCTTAACACAATTCTGACTGATTATTGGTTTTTTTGGAAATTCAGAATATATTAAATCAAAAATAGATTGACTTCAGAAATATTAATTCATCCAATTTTCGATTTTAATGTATGAGTTGGTAATACTTATGGACAAACATTAAAACAACTGTTATGAATCATGGACTGCTTTATTAGTGCTTACAAAATAAAGGACTGCTTAATGGGCCTTAAATAATATTATTTAATAATATCAAAAAGCAAACGGTCGACATTTTGATTAGGTAATAATTTTTAATTGGGAGAAATAATTGTATTCATTTCATCCAGTTGGATTTTAATTTTAAACTTAAAATAATAATGATATTCTATTAATCCCTGTTGAACAGATCCGCTACCTAGGACTCCACTTGGACAAACGTCTATTATGGAATCCACATACAAGACTAAACCGACAAGAAACTGCCCGCCGTTGCAGGCTACTTCAACATTAACTAGTCAAACGTTCAAAGCTCCCAATTAATTACTAAATAGTCTTATACATGGCTGTGATTAGACCTATTTGGACGTACGGAGTTTAGCTTTAGGGCTCCACTAAACCATCCAATTCAACTCGTATTCAATCCTTACAATCCCCAATGCTCCTTACTTTGTCACCAATAAAATTATCCATAAAGATCTTTTTTTTTTCTTTTTTTTTTTTGGCTTCAAGACTTGTTAACACAAGTCCTATATTGCCAAGATAAAGATCTTAATGTTCCATATGTTACTGATTTAGCACAAACCAGATACCTCTCCTTTCATAGTAAGGTCCAAAACCGCACAAATCCGCTAGTTACTCAACTTGCTTCCGACTCCATTCTGATAATCCTCCGAGGCGTCTGAAACGAAGATGACCTGAAGACCTTCTAGTGTAGAATTTTTAATAAAGTGCTACTGATGAGTAGTTCTTTTCAAGTTTTGACATGTTATTGTAATCGTTATCAATACATTTACTTGATGCATATATTTTGTACAGTTTTGTACAGTAAATTTCAATAAATGGATATTAAAAAAAAAAAGAACAAAAAAAAAATTTAATGAAACCTCTTCCTGCCACTCAACACTGTTCCACTTCGGTCGATTTTTAAGCTTCACTGGACTTCACATGTTTAAATCTTTATTGATAATTTAATTGAATAAAATTAAATGTTATTATTAATTTGAAGCTCCATATAACACCGTACGTGTCGACTTTTGCAGTAGAATGGCTGTAGCCACGTTTCGGCCATTTTTTAAACTTAGCTGTTAACCCATATATTATCGATTTTTTAATAAAAAAAAAAGATTAGATAGTCAGTAGATTTTATTATTGCTAAACTCTCCTGGCCCTATTATGATGATCCGGTTGAAATTTGGAACGGATTGGTTCAGTAATTTTCAGTAGTTTGGTCTAGTATTGGTTAGTAATCACAAACGAAAAATAGCCTGTCCTTTTATATAACAGTATTGATTGTAAAGATGATCAATAATATTGTAGTAGAAAGGTAATTCCAATAGGATTACAATATTAAACAATAGTGAAATCAAAAAAAATAAACAAAAAAAACCTCAGTGGGGTGTTTGACTGCTGAGTGGACAGCCACCATAGCGAGTCAAGTTTGAACAGGAGGCTGCTTTCAAAACCGTTCCAACAAAGAAGACTAAACCACTTCGCCGTATGTCCACGCCCTCCTGATAAAGGTTGCGTCAACATTTTTTTTTGTTTCCCCACCGCTGTCCTCGTGTTTTTTCATCCTGCTCTGTTCGGACCTGGCCCAATAGAGTGCGGTGTTAACAGCGTTCTTCATAACCGGCCTATGTTTAGCCTCTCTCCCCCACCCCCGTGTTCCCCACTAATAGCCTTCCTAGAGCACTCCAAACTACCCCAGATCATGCCATGTTAGTACCTCCCCCCTCCCCACCACTTCCCCGCCCCTTTCATAATAAAACTTTACAAATTGAGTTTGCTCAACTCGTTATATCTGCCATATTTTATCAACTTTGGGTATTGCTACTGAACAATCTCTGAATTCGTCGAAAAATTCAACCAATTGTAGTTTTATTTAGAAGAAGATCTATACCACAGGTCAGAGGAATATATTTATTCTGGGACATAAGATGATGACAATATTATGTAATAAAAAACTAAATATAATAAGCCCATATAAGGTATCATCTTATTAGCATCTGATTTCTGAAACTCCATACGCCACATCAAACATTCCTTTATTTTCCAAATTTTTAAATTTCTACTCTTCTTAAATATTTATTTCGACGAGATATGAATGTTATCAGTATAATTTTCTTATTGTTTAGATATTTATTTTGTCCTATCTCAGATCAAATTTTGTTTTTTCAGATAAGATATATTTCAGCCCTATGTACTGTATTTTTCATTATTATTTTATTCTTATACATTTTTCTAATTTTTAGATTTATTTTGTGTTTCTTGTATATAATTTAATTTTACTACTTTTATCTATCATTAGTATTAAATTCTTAATTTTATACACGGCATCTAGGCCCCCATTACATGATTTTATTTTATTTTTAAATATGAATTACTAAAAAAAATAATAATACTTTATTTTAAATTTATACAGTTAGACAGATACGAAAATAAATTATAATAAATAATTATAATAAACAATTAATAATTTTTCTTAAGGGGTAATGGCCTCAGAATAAAATTTATTTTCATATATTTTTAACTGACTAAATTAAAAAGGATTATTATTTTAATAGTAATTCACATTTTTCTGAAGAGACAAGTTATTTGGTGGTAAGGAACTAACTTGAAAAATGAAATGAATAAAAATAAACATTATTCCGGGGCACAAACCCTTAAAAGTAAAATAATGGATAAAAAATATTGCACATGAATAAATTTAGGTTAAAGGTAATAATATTAATTTAAAAAAATTATTTATTTCTTTAATGATAACCCTCGAAAATAAATGGGAATCATAAAAAACAAAACCAAGAAAGCGCGATGCCACTGATTGCAATTTTCTTTTCCGCAGATAATTCAAAGGTTATTTGGGAGGAAACCACGTTTTTTTTACCCTTCCTATATCATATATATGATATCCAACAACACTTAAAACACATGCCACAAAAGCTGTATTATCTCCACTTTGCCAAAACATTTTTTCAAATTATGCAGTAAATTACAAATAAGACTAGAGCTCATGTAACCATGAATTTTAAAAAATTGGTACCTGCTGAACTGCTTGACTTTAGACTTATTTATGAAAGTTATAATTTCTTATAATACTTCATTGCTCACCGTTTTTCGAAAAGCAATCCACAAAACGGCAAAATATCACAAAACCTTTCGAATGGTATGATCAAATTAATGATTCTGTGTTTTATGATCTCATGGAGAAATTCACTCTTAAAACGGGAAAAAACGTGGTATTTTCATTTGGCCTACAAATCAGGTTTCTTGGTATATAAAACATTGTGATAATTGCTGAAAGAAAATATATAATTTAAACAAAGTAAATTCATTGTAATAAAAAGCAAAGAAAAAATTTATTGTTTATAAGAAAAAAAAGTTATATGGTTTCCTCAAAAAATCATGTATATAAAAATCTAATAATTATAATATATCTGCAACGGATTGGAATGAAATGGTCAGCGGCAATTTTCTTCATTTTCGACGATCTGGTTTCACTTTCTTTTTTTCTTTTTTTTCACACTAAGACGGAATGACCTTGAACTTCCATATGATCAGCTGACTTGGGTTAAACCAGAAACCTATCATTTTATGATCAACTCGATTCCCATTCATTATTACACTGTTATTAATGTGCTACCAATAAAAGGCAATTACACTTCATCATACACTACATCTTAATGTATTTTTTTTTTTTTTTTTTACAGTAATCGTATCAAAAGCTCATTTAAATATTTTTTAAAACCGTTCAAAATAAATATCTGATGCCAATCTATATTGTGAAAAATGTGAATAAAAATAAGTTTATTAAACGAATCCGTGGTATTGTTTATTTATAAATACCCACTTTCATTGTTAAAAATATGTATTTCGATAGGTTATTTCGACGCTAACCGCCACGGCTTGGGTACCGTAATATCCAGACGAGGAAATTTACCTCTATCTCAAAGGGACGGACAGATGAAATAAGAATAAAGAAAGGAATGGGGTCGTTTGTATTTCTCCTTTCCTTCATAAAAATATACAAAAGAACTGCTTATTCCATTTCATGGTTTCCATATCAAATGAAAATACAGAAGAGAAGGGCCGGCACCAAGGGGCAAGAATATTCACAGCTATGTTTCTTTTTGCGGCCAGGGAGCAGCACGTGTTGTCTATAAATTGAATTTAGATTGGGTTCGTTTCCTCTATCTTTCAAATGTCCATTTCGTTTCGCTGTATAAGCTAATGCCTTCGATCCAATGCAATCATATTAAATTCGCTGTATATTGGATTATTAAACAATAATATTTATCTTGGTATATAAAGTTCATATTTGTTTACTAAATGAATGTTCACATAAAGTCAACATCATAAAGAATATTCGAGCTTAGAGAACTAAGAAATCAATAATCAATGATGGAAAATCAACTATATACATTTGTACAGTATAGGAAAATAATAAGAGTTTATTTATTTTTTTTTCATAGCTCCCTTTTTCGTTTCATGTTATTGTAATATCTAGTTGACTTGAAATAAGTTATAACGTATCGAAAAATTTTATTATTTTTTCGTCAGTATAATACAACTTGGGGAAGAAATAATACAAGCACTAGGATTAATAATTATGGAGTTAATATACAGGATATCACCCGATGGCGATCACTGAGCGATTTGTATTTAAAAAACAACCCGAAAATGAATGTTTTTCTAGAATGATTTTTCTAATACCTAAATGAATTTAGTATAGGGCTGTAGAAATAATTTTCCGATTATTTCATCACTAGCATCTATACAAGTCATTGAAGCTAAAATTTTTAGGTGTGAACAAAATAATAATCTTTTTAAAGTTATTATGGACACTCAACTTCGAGGGTCTTTAGAGTCTTTATATTATTTATAGATTTATCAATAAGTCTAGTTATAACAGCGTATTTTCTTCTGTTATTGTGGTTAGAACTTTCCATATTTATATTTATCTTTTAACAACTTTTAGTTTGTTCTGTCCCTCAATGCTTTTCTAAAGCTAGACCCAGGCCATTCTCGCTCGATACGGAAATGTCTGATGATATTTGAAATATATATTGAAAATGGATAGCTGACATAGAAGCAGCCTGATATATTGCTTCACTGTCATTGATCCCCACATCTGTTGGAATCGAAACTAGTAACACGTTCTTATGTAGATTTTTCACGATTACGCATTCGTCATTAATATAAATCCCCTTCATTGCTATTAGAGCATATAGGGAATCCATACATACTAAAAAATAATTTTCCTTACACTATATAATATCATACAGCGCCGCACAAATAGCATAACATTCAGCTGTGAAGTTACTAGATAGGAAAGGAAGTTTATTCTTGATAATGCTGGAGTCTGCTACAAATCCAACATTATTATTTATTTTGGTACCTCAGTATAAATGTATTTTTTATTACTAATTAACTTTTTCCCACAATTAAGCTGTTTTTTTTCCAAACGTGACTCCTTCCCAAAATTCGTAGGTTTTCGTCAAATATTCTTGACATATTTATTTGCATGTTTAAAGGGTCCATTGTAACCAAATAAAGGATAGACTATTTAAGATAGATGATCTCAAAAAGTGAAAAAAAAAAAAATTAGACAATTTATCTATAGAATTATTACATATTAGAAACCATTGTAAATTCTCATTTTACAATCTGGACCACATTTTCCCTAAATATATCTTTTGTATAGCAAAAATTGCTAATTAATCATCATTAATATTATTATTATATCACCCATATTTACGATTAAGTACATAAATTTTTTAACGGTCCCGAGGTTATATTATGTTAGAATTGGGAATAATTCATCTAAACATTTATAATCTGTCATGAATATTAATAAATCAGAGGAACTAGTCAGGCTGTTTACTTAAAATTTTAATTGCTAAAGTGAAATCGACTCAGTAGGAACGATCTCTATGTTTAATGTATGAATGGAATAATTACAACATCAATAAGGAAAAACTTGAATGAACTGTGTGTTTGCGTTTCCTTAGTATGATGTTAGGCAAACAATCTGTACAAACCAGTCGGTTGGTTGTGCTATTATACTTAAGAGAATGAAGGAGCGCGAAAATGCGAACAATGTAGGATTAATTAGTAATATACCTAGTCGCGGGTTCATAGTCGATTGTTAAAACTTCAAGTGAAAATTCCTCTAGCCTCATATAAATTATATTTTATTTTTCAGAAAATATAATATAATAAGTGATGATCTAAAGATTACTAATTAAACTGGACGTTGCTACTCATAGTCACCAAATCCTATTAATTTAAAAAAACAAGTATTATAACAAAGAAGAATTAATATTTAAGGTAACAAACACTGACACAAAAGGTTCCAGTAATATGTTCCTGCCCGTTTTAACTAATAGGTAGTGCCAATTTGTATATGTTTACTTCGGTCCATCCGCTTATAGTCAATCATATACTTGACAGACACAAATTCAGCAATAATATTTATTTATAAAAAAATAAGTATTTCTTTATAAAATAAACTTAATTTTGACTCTAATACTATATGTTTCCCGTTTTAGTAAATTTTCCTACGAATTCCTGTCCTACAGTAACCTATAATGATATTCCAATTACCTCTGTTAAACAGATCCAGTACCTAGGACTCTATCTGGACAACGTATTACTTGGAACCTACATACAAGACTAAAACAACAAAAAACTGTTTTCGACTATTTTAACGTTTACTTGTCAAACGTTTAAACCTTCCGAATTATTACAAAATACTCATTTGCATAACAGTAATAAGACCTATTTGTACGTACGGAGTTATGTTTTGGGGGCAACTAAACCATCGTATTCAAATTTATGATCCGAAATCCATCGAAAAAACATCAAACCTCCTTTTGAGTTTATTTTGTCACAAATATATTTATAATATAAAGATATAAATGTTTCTTACGTTTCTAATTTAGCTCAAACCAGATATCTATATTTTCAGAGTAAACTCCATAAGCATTCAAATCCTCTGTTATCTAAATTCGCTTCCCGCTCCATTCCAGATAACCTTCCAAGGCATCTGGAAAGAAGATGGCCTCGGGACCTTCTATAATACAGAACTTATTAATGAGCTACCAATGGGTAGAGTTGTTTTGCAAACAATTGACATGTTATTACGAGCATTGTCATCTCATTTACTGGATGGATTTGTATTTATTTATATGAAGTTGTAGATTTTAAATAATACCTAAAAAAAGAAATTCCTAGATCGACACCCTTCTAAAGGAAATGTTAACAAGCGAAAATTAAGAGTTTAATTTTAAAAGCTCAGGTGGTATTTTATTGCTATGGCTCGACTAGCTCGTTAAGACAGTACATTAGTTGTATTGTTGTATTAGATTACAAAAGCCCCTTTATATATTCAAATAAATTATTTATGACTCTTTGAACTCTAGTTCCTTACTTTACACATATCCCTAAAATCTTACCTGCAATACGAAAAATTCCCTCCAATCCTAATTTTTTTCTTGAGATATATTGTAAAATTCCATCATGGATTACAGGCAATGTTTTTTTTTATAATATCTTCAAGCCTATTATCTTGGTCACAAGGTGAGGAGGAGCCTTGCAGTGGTTCCTTATCTTTAGCTAATATGTATGAATAAAGGTCGATTCGTTTTTTTTTTTATTTAAAATTATTTTTTCTTGATTTTGCTATGATTTTTTAACCTTGATTGCACCCCTTTATTTATTTACATTATTAATGATAATTTTATCATCTTACTACTTTGGTTTTCTTGTAAATATGACCTGATTGTGAACTTATAAGTTCACAATCAGGTCATATTTGCTCTACAGAGCAATTACTTCTTCCCTAAACTGTGATATATATTGCAATATATCGTCAAAATAAACTTTTCGTATTAAAAAAATAAATTAACATTAAGCTGTAATTTCATATTTTTCCAGAGCTATATCAGTACCTTGTGTTATTCCCTACTGTAACTAGTTTGCAGTAAAGTAAGGGTATTGGCTAAGTAGATATATGTTCTATGTTAAGGGGTTTGTGATAACTATGAGATTTTAGAGCTAGTTATTTTGATATTCAAAATCGATTGTTGATACCGGTTTAACCTATCCCTAATCAGGTCAAGGCTTCTTCTTAACTTCGATTTAGAAGGGTTATGAACTCACGAGTTCAGGCACAATGTTTTCCCACATTCGTATTCCAGTCAGCTCTGTTATCCATACCTTTTATTGGTAAATAGACCCGCCTTTTTATATCAAATACACAATATTAATAAAGGTTTATTAATGAATTTTCCATTATTGAAGGTTCGTGACTTTGAAAAATTAAATATGTAGCATAATTATATATAGCAAACTTTACTAGTTAAAAAATGAATAATAAATCAATAAACTAATTAATAAAAGAAAAAATTAAAAGTTAAAAACTGTTATGCTCTGAAATAATTTATTTTTTAGTAAATAATAATGAAAAACCAAAGTGGTAATGATTCTTAGACCTCACTCTGGTTGTGACGTAAAATATCAGCGTGCAATCCTCGTGTAAATGTCTAAGGGTTAGACCAACACTGAAGTAGAAGAATGTTTAAGGACTGATTTTGTGAATCGGGATTTCGACTGGTTGGAATGGACTGAGGTGTTAAGTTTGTTGATGGTTTGAGCATCGAGCCTTCCTGCTTGGTAAGAATTAAGTGGACAAAAATAATCTTTATAAAACGCCAATTAAAACTGAATTTAATTTTTGTTTTCTTCATTTATCGTGGCAGATATGGCTTGCCAAACAAAAGAAGGGAAAAGTGCTTCGGAGGAGCCAAAACTCGTTTCAGGGTTCCCAGTGCTAATTGTCTATATTGCATGTATATTATAATTTTATTTTATATATTTTTTTTCAATAAGTGTTCTTATTGTCTTCAGATAGAAATGGTGAAATAGAAAAAAAAAATTTTTTTTTTAGTCTCGCATAATCTCACCGTCCCACAGTGGGACAAATGTCCAATCTAGGAGGAAAAAAGTCATAATCGAAATTAATAAAACTATTGTGATAGGTGTATAGTTAAGTATTTTATAGAACATTATTAAAGGTTCTTCCGTTTTTAGGAGATGGATTTCAAGGTAAAAACAACGATGAAAGTGGTACCTAACTCGACAGGTCAAATTTGGTTAAAACTATTGATTATTTCAATCTAAATTTGTGTATCATCCTACTGATATTTTTTCATTATTCTTTTGTAATTAGTGAATATAGACGATCGTTATAACAGTAAACCATTCTCAAAATTTTTTTCTAATATTTTGACCTATTATATATTTTTTTTAAAAGTGCCGTAAACTAAAGCATTTTTTAAACTAAAAAGATCTATTACTAAAAAGTACCCCAAAGTATCTCTCTGAAATTCATAGTAAGGGTGTCTTAGAAGGTATCTGAAATAATCATGAAGCATTTAGCTGCTTTTATCAGCTTTCTTGTCTGAAAACGAATTTTCAATTCCGCGAAGAGAGTTATTTTGTATTTGGCAAAACTTTAAGGGCATTGATTTAATATATATTACTATATTTGAAACACTTAAATTAGAGGATATTATTTCAACATCTTTAGCTGCACTGAAGAGATATTTAAAATTTGTAGTTACGAAAATTAAAACGAAATAATAAGAGGCTGGAAAAACTCGGAAAGCCATTACATTTTATTGACTCTGATCATCAAGGATATTGAGAAAATCACTTTTATAAGAAAAACTCGTTTTACATACCTTTATTAAGTTACAATACACAAAAATACATAAGAATTTATCTATATATATAGATATATATTATATTTATAGAATCACTGTATACATTGAATTTCCTTTTAGATTGTTGAATTTATTATTTATTTATTTGTTTATTTTATTATTTTTTTGTGACATTTTGATAGTTCCTATTTAAATGGAGACTAAAGCATAACTGAGTAAATAGTTTTGTTTAGTAGGCAAACAGGTAAGAGTATCACAGAAATATCTGAAAACAGTATTGTTTCATAATATGATTTGGATTAGTACACCGGAAACATCTCATTTATACGATACCAGCTTGACGCGTTTTTTCATTCATTACTTTTTAAGATAATTAAAAATAATAACTATATAATAATAACTATAAATAATAACCCATTCGGTAATAGTTAGAAAAGATCTAACTCATTATTTTTATTAAGTTAATATGATATATATAAAATAAATGGTGAAAAATTAAACCTTATAAAAAAAAAATAAATAAATAAAGTAAAATAAAAAAACGGAACCACGGATAATGGGGACCTACTGTATAGTATTTTCCTTATGGTTGTGATTTGGGTGGTTTTATTTTACCCTATTTAAACTCTATTGTTTATGTAAATCAGAGGTCTGTTTAAGTGATTCAGACTTTTTTCCTCCTCGATTGGTCATTCGTCCCACTGTGCGTCCCTTCCAAATCTCACTTATTTTTAAATTACAGGTACCACATGTATATTATATCTTGTGAAGATGTAGGTAGTTGGGTTGTGCAGTCATGGACATACAATTAAAATATATATTTTTATTTATTGTGCCGACGTTTCGGTCTACACTGCACTTCATCAGGACTAGAAGAAAAACAAACAAAAATATAAAACAAAAAGGAGGAGTGGATAAAAAAAAAAAAGAAGAAGAAGACTGCATAAGAACAGTAAAAAAAAAAAAAAAATTTTTATTAAACTTTTTTCTTTTATTTTCAGGCTGTATTCTTTTCTTGTTTTTATTTTATTTTATTTTTTATTTACTCCCTCCTTTTTTATTAAATCTTCCCTTCTTCTAGAACTGATGAAGGCTCACAGTATAGAAGGAAACATCGGCACAATAAATAAAAATTATATTTTAATTGTGTTCCTATGAATGCACTCTCCAGCTACATACTCTTCATTAGTTCTACAGTCAATCAATACTTCATGATATTCATGAAAATACTCATTAAAAATACAGAATGGACCAATTATTAGATAAAGCAATATTTCATTAGGAAATTCAGGCCATGTATCTTTGAATTTGTAATGGAGTTTAAAAAAAATAACCTTTCGTATTAGCTTTTTAAATTATTCAAACATAAAATTTATTGAAGGGGATATTACTTTCTCTTATCAACTGTCTCCAGATAAAAGATTATAAAGTTTATTACTAGAAATAAATTATGGGTTTGCGAGTGCAGATACAGTACGGTTTTAAATAAATAGTGGCAGCAATTAACAGATAGGGGAAACCATTAGGAGATAGGGAGGGTGTTGCTGCTCCCGGCCCTGCAGCCCGCCCCGGCAACAGGACGCATTACTTATTTATAGGGATTAACAGCTATTAAGGAGGATATAAATAATAGCTAGGTCATTAGTATACTTGCCAGATTGCACAGCTGGGGGTAAATATTAATAATATCAAACAGATCAATGAAGCATTTTTATCTCTAGAAATGAAGCTATGGATCGTAGTAGCCATTCTCGAATCATTATATGAGGCGGCGATTTAAAAAAACGGATAAATCCACTCTTTATCAAGAAAAATAAAAAATCTCTTAGTTTTCTAAAGTTTGTTCTAAATGTTTCTAAATGCCATTATAATTAAAGGAACTGAAACCTCCTAGCCAGTGGCATTTTAAAGCTTTACAGCTAATATATTTATTTTTAAAACTGCAAAATCTACCATTAACATAAAAAGTATAGCTACTGTAGCATGGATACAGGTAGGTTCTTATCTGTGGCAAAAAAAAAAAATAAAAAATTTTGGACTTGACATCAAAAATTAAATCAATAAATCCCAGGCAGAGTTAGCCAGTACTTAACTACATCAAGTACACAGACAACTACATTTTGTACTTGGTAGTGAAGTACGAAATACTTTTACTAACTACTGTATTTGTACTTGTGGCTTTCAAGTACAATTACATGTAGTTAGAAAAAGTAGTTGTGACGGCAAATACCAACGATTACTTGTATTTGTAGTTGTGAGGCTGCAGGTACAACTACTCGGTTTAAAAACAACCGGATTTTGTAAAATTTGATATTGGAGTTACATAGCTAGGGACCAACAATTTAATATGAGTGAAACAAGTCTTTGTTTGTTTTTTTTTTTTGAAAAGGGGGCGTTTAATCGGACATAAAAAAACTCGACCGATTTTCGTAAAATTTAATATTGGAGTTACATACTCCATCTCCATACCGAATCATTTTTTTTTTTAGAGGGGGGCTAAATCGGATATTAAACACTTTTTTTTTTTTTTTTTTCCATTTATTGATATTTACAACTGTACAAAATAATATACAACAAGAAATGGTTGACAGTGAAAGAATGGCATGTAAATAACTGTGAAGAACTACTCACTAGTAGCACTTCGATAAAATCTACAGAAAAGGTCCCTAGGTCATCTTCTTTGGACGCCTCGAGGATTATCAGGGATGGAGGAGGAAGAAAGTTGGGAGACTAGTGGATTGGAGCTGGTTATGGAGCTTACTATGGAAGGATAGGTATTTTTTGGGCTAAAAGGAAACATATGGAACATTAGATCTTTATGGATAAGTTTATTAGTCACATAGTATAGGAGCATTGAGGATCTTTCGAAGGATTTTGGATTGCAAAGATTGGATACGAGATGAATGGATAGTTTAGTAGAGCCCCAAGCTCAACTCCGTACGCAAGTAGGTCTAATCACTGTCATGTAAATGAGTCTTTTGTAATTAATTGGGAGCTTTGATCGTTTGTCTAGTAAATGTTGAAGTAGTCTGTAACGACGGGCAAGGAAGTCGTTTTAGTCTTGTATGTGGATTCCAGGTAAGACGTTGGTCCAAGTGGAGTCTTAGG
This sequence comes from Euschistus heros, assembly GCA_003667255.2. NCBI lineage: Eukaryota > Metazoa > Arthropoda > Insecta > Hemiptera > Pentatomidae > Euschistus > Euschistus heros. The sequence continues at coordinate 865,405 of RCWM02000335.1, read as the reverse complement.
TAGCGGATCTGTTCAACAGGGATTAGTGGAATATCCATTAAAGGATACTGTAGGGAGGATGTCGTAGGTTTACCCCAAAAATAAAGGTTATTTTATGGGATTTGGATTCATTTCTCATTTCACCTTCATTTCAGGCTCGCCAGAATTTGACAGACCATCCGTATACTAAGCATCCATAATCGAGGGTGGGGAAGAATGAGGGAAGATACTAACAATTGACGTTATTGCGAGGGAAAAATCCACGGAATCTTAGAAGTGGTGTGGATGGGTAGGATGAGTTGGCATGTCAGCTGTGTACACTGTGTAGAGGATAGGATGTTGGAATACTACTTGAGGAACTCGGCAGACTGGGTAAAAGGGGGAAAGGGAAAATATTAGGGTTTACTTTGAAGGTTCGGTATGATAGGATCTTATAATAAGAAAATATTATAACACTTAAAACGATTTTCGTAAATTTTGATATTGGAGTTTTACGGAATCTTACTCTAGTATCACAAATTTTTTAGACGAAAATCGTTTTTTTTTTTTGTATCTGATCAAAATAAAAAAAAAAAGTAATGTTTTACCCCTAGTAAATTGTTGGTTCATAAGTATGTAACTCGAATATCAAATTTTACGAAAATCGGTCGTGTTTTTTTTATATCCAATTCACCCCCCCCCCCCGACAAAAAAAAAAAAAAAAAAAAAAAAAAAAAAAAATCGGTCGTGTTTTTTTTATATCCGATTCACCCCCCGCCAAAAAAAAAAGAAAGAAAAAAAAGTGGTGTTTCACCCCTATTAAATTGTTGGGCCACAGCTATGTAACTGCAATATGAAAATTTACGAAAATCGGTTGAAATGTTTTTATATCCGGTTCTGAAGTGCTACTGTTGAGTAGTTCTTTACATTTCCTTGACATACAATTGTAATTATATTTCTCAAAAGTTGTTTATATTTTATACAGTTCTTAATATCAATAAATACTTGCTAATAAACACGTTTTCTTTATGCAAATCAGTCAATAATAATATTGATTATCAGTGAATAACCAGTTCAAAAGGAAAAATATCTGTATAACATATGCATTATATAGTAAATAAATATATTTCCATGTATACATGCCTATAATAATAAGTATAATATATTTTTTTTCGCTCAGAATACAAGTTATATTATTATTTCGGAACCTATTAAATTACATTGTGACGAACGTTGAGTGTGGTTATTCAAAACGGAGGAGAAAATTGCTGATCCCTTTTTAATTTTCTTATACGTAAAGGGAGATTCAAAGAGATCAAACGAATTTTGGAAGAGTGAAATGTTTTTTATTTCTTGTTTATGTGAAATTCAACAGAAGCCAAACCCACGTCGTTGATTAAGGTTCTGTTTGAAATGAATCAAGGTTGATTTAGCAATTTTCTGAAGGGATAGGGATTTGAGGGTTTGTATTATGTTTTTGTTTACTTGCTTTGTAGAACCCTAAAGTTCTGTTTCCGGAGTCCAGGCGAGTTTTATTACAGCGTTATAGATGAGTTTCTTGTTTCATAAGTTATCTGTTGTTGATGAGAAAGTTTATTGAGTTAGTTTATTGCCTAATTTTTATTTTTATGTTATTATTTTTTTTTATAACGTATGCTTATTGTAGGTTACTCTTTTGTCCTAGAATAGATTGAGTATATTAAGCAATTTTTGTTCGCATAGTAAGATAATTCCTAATTTGTTTTAATTAAAGAAGGAAAGTACGGATATTGATATTAGGGTGGTATCAGAAGTGTAATTAAGAATCTAGAAATAATTTAAAACAAAGATTAAAAACACCAGTAAGCTAATGATATGAGGTGGAAAGTGAGCTAGGTACCTAAAATTAACATAAATTAATTAACATTTTGTATGTTACATTACTCTGTACAGACCTTTCAGAGCATTTTTTGTATTTTAAATCAATAAATTATCACTTGAGGTACGCATGATGGTATTGAAGGATCAATCCTAAAAAAGCATTATGTTAGTGTTCAATAAACAATCTAATATAAAATATAAGTAAGAAATATAATTAATTTCGTAATTTTATTAATGAATAAATTATAATGACTGGTTGGCTGATTAAGACAAAAAAGTAATTTAATTATGTTTATAAAAAATATAAACAAACAAACCAAAAATAGAAATGAATGTAAATAAAATGATAATGAAATAAAAAGTGAAAAAAATGAACAAAATAATATGATAAGCTATTTACTAATAAATCTGATAGAATTCATAAAACTATTTTTATTTTTATTTTCTCAAACTATTTATTAATATTTACAACTTTATGTATTATATACAACAAGTAAATTTCAGGAAAATGATTACAATGACAAGTCAATAACATGTAAAGACCTACTAACTAGTTGCACTTTTATAAAGATCTACATCAGAAGGTCTCTTGGCCACCTTCTTATTAAATGCCTCGGAGGTTTATCGGAAATTGAGTGTGAGGAATGCTAGGAGTCAAGTAGGTATGGAGTTTACTATGAAATCCAATCAAAATCTTTATGGATAAGTTTATTTTTGTGGCATAATAAGGAGCTTTGAGGTTTTACGAAGGATTTTGGATTGAAAGGATTGGATACGCGGAGAGGTTTAGTGGAGACCCAATGCTCAACTCCTTACGTCCAAATGGTTCTAATAACTGTCATGTAACTAAGTATTTTATAATTTATTGAAAGCTTGACTAGTAAACGATGGAGTGGTCGAAAATGAAGAGCAGTTTCTCGTCTTTTATGCCTCGAATGTGGAATCCTAGTAAGACATTTGTCATGATAAAGTATATTATTAAATGATACTGTACATCAATTTATAGTAAAAACAAATTTAGATTCCAGTATTTGGGATACGGAAGTTTTCTAGGAAAGCCCATCCTAGATTAGATATTTTCAATTAAAGTTTTTAATGAATAAATTAAAATGTTGAATCCTGAATAAAATTCATTTAATAATTCCTAAGCATATAAAGTAAAGGTTTATTGGTGGTACATGGCACCAAAATGTAAATAAATAAATAAATAAATCTTATTAATAAGTAATTATCTTTTAACCAATATTTTTAAATTTATCGAAATACAAATTTCGCTCAATGACAAAAAATGGTCTATGTATTTTCAAAATAAACGGCTCATTTTAACATTTTGAAAATTAAACTAAATGTTATTTTAAAGCATAAAACTGTAATTATTTTAAATAAAAAACATGAGAAGAACGAAAACTACTTTTAGATTAAACTTAAATTAATTTATAAGTATAATTAACTATTGAAACAAATTTGATATCCATTTGTATTTTCATGAATATTATTTTCATTAAAATAATTATAAATATCAAAAGTTAATTAAATGTACATTAATTAACTTTTATTCATTAATTTGCCATTTTATTTTCATAAAAGGCAGTGAGTAAATGAAATCATCGATTGGGTAAAATTAAAATGTCAAATAATTCTCTAAATCAGGCTTAATTAGTTTCAACTTTCAACTATAATAATCCTTTTGGTTCCAAAAGGATACTCATATTTAGAATACTTTATTTTATTTAAGACATTAACTATTTTTTTTAAAAACTACACACATCTCACTGACAAAAACGGTATAAAACTGAATGCGATCTAAACCAAATTATAGAAAAACAGGAGCGCGGCGGAAGCCATACAATAAGGGTTGTTATACTTCCATAACAGCTCTGGTTTCTAATTAGACGCGCTTATTAGATACGCTAATTAGAAGAATGGTATCCCTGCTCGCTACAGAAGAGCTTACCTTCATTATATATCTGGCAACCTGATACCTCCAACCTAAATAGTTTCGTATTACTAACGGCAGGTTGTGTAAATTTAATAATAACGTAATTTTGACTTAAAAATATTTTTTTACAAACCTTTTAAACATACATGTCCTCGAACTTAAAATTTCATATTTACAATGAATAAGTTTATAATAAATATTTTATAGAAATATATATAAACATTATTCAGGATTTATCAGTATTTTTATTTACATTATGTTGTTATTATAAGATAAGTGTAAATTATTATTTATAAATAGTTCTATACAAAATTCCTAAATTGTAATGATAAGGAAAAAAAAAAAAAATCTTTTTTTTTTTAAATTAAATTTTATTGAATTTAGATTCCTAATAATAAAAATGAGAAATAAATTAACTTCAATATAGATTATTAAATATTGCTTATTAAAACCACTATAGACATACGCCTCAAAACTTTACGGAATAGCTAAAATAACACATATCCAAAAAAAAACAAAAAAAAGCTAGTGACTCATTACACATATCAACCTGGAAATATAACTACATTGTAATAATTGGAAATGGACATAGCTGTTAAAGGATTGTAAACGTGATAATAACGAAAGGTGATATCTCAAGAAAATTGAATTTTTGAAAATTCAAAAACACACATCTAAGTAGGCTTTCTAGTTTAATTTAAAAAGTTGTTCAATTTTTATAATTCGTATGAATGAAAAATGTTATCTGATAATTTTCTTTTTTTTCTTTTTCACACTTAATTTTTAAAACTGTATTTTATGATAGCTTTTATATTTTTCTCTGCGTTCAATTGTACTTTAATTCCCAAGCTTATTTATCATTTTACAATATGGTTCATTTATAATCCCTTGTGTGAGCATGCTCTTCATGATAATATCTAAACAAAAAAATAAAATAAGGTTTTCTGTTTATTTTTAAAACGGTGTACCAAATAGTCATACCTCAATATTGTATTTTGACATTTGAAAAATGTTTTTTGGTTGATCGATTGTAACAAGTAGATGCAATCGTGATAATCGATTGGAAACGACTATCGACTAACGGTCACCGCTAGTGAAAAGTTAAGTTTGGACAACTTGCCTGTTATGCATGAAAGTTATGCGTAACTGTTTCTAGCGCCGTATTAAAAGGTCCCACATATATGCCTTTTATGTATAAAACGAGATATTTAATTTTTAGCACAATGATTCTTCTCTCTATAAAAACAGACGAAGAATATTTTTTTTATACCAGTATTGTACTAGAACAAAGAGTACATTTAATTTTATTTTTATAGTAATTATACTTTTATTACAATGCGAAAATCAACACTGTCTTCAATTAATACGAAATCAATCTGTGACCAATCGATGAATAAAGTAAAATAAAATAAAAATACATAACGTACTAACAAATCCTATGTGACCAATCGATCCAGAGTCAACTTTTCTTTTAAACTACTAAATAATAAAGCAGGGTAACCATCACATTAAATGAAAACTAAATTCACAATATTAATCATGACATAATATCTAATAATTATTTGTTGTTAAACCTATTTTAATGCCAAGAATGAATATACAACATAATAATAACAGGAAAATCGATGTTTCTGAGAAACACACCCTGCTCTGAAGCAAACTGATCTCGTGATTTACAGTATCTAATTAATTTCTCCTCTTCTAAAGAGTCTCAAATTTAAATTAGTCAATATCAACCAATACCACGGTCTTTGAAATGTGTGTTTCATCATCGAATAATTAATTAAATATTTATTTATCAATAGAAAAATAATGAAACTATTTATAATATTATGCAATGAGCAATATGAAGAAAAAAATAAATTACTATAATTTTTGCCTTATACATAATAAATACCCTTATACAAAATTTCAGAAGCTTAGTAACTCTTAAGATATATTCCTTAAAAGTTAATCATCAAATCATTGCGTTGGAACATCAATTACTGGAAAAAAAAAAACAGAAAATAAAATAATCCTTCAATAATTTTTCTAGCCATTCCAAGTTTTATTTGTTAAGACGTATTAGTGCAGCTAAAATTAGATAAATGCTAAAAAAAGCGATATTTCATTTAATTTGCATTTGAATTTATCTCAATATATAAGTAATTGTTCGCAACCTTTCGTACATCTTAAATGAAACAGACACAGCTTAAATGTGTGTTTTAGTTAAACCTAGAAATGACTATGGGATATTTACCAACATGACAGTTGTTAATAGAAAAACTAATGTATCAAATAATGTAGACTATTATTTCAAGAATGTCTGCTAAACATTCAAAATAATAACTTAGTTTTGATTTATTAATTTACTATTCTGGATGTGCAGTATTTTCCATATTCCATTTTCCATATTCCTGACCACTCCATAAATAGAGCATGAATTTAATTTTAGTACCGTTTATTTAAATTATAATAAAACTTTTGAATATTGCTGACAAACAAATTATAAATAATATAATAATATAATATAAATATAAAAAATAGTTTGGAAAAATGAGTGCAAATTTCAAAATTTATTGGAGTATACTTTCTATAATTTTAGAATGAATATTTCCTCATGGGTGTCAATAACTATCAGGTTTACTCTGTTATTGAAGTAGATGCAATATATCTATAAATTTAACTAACTTAAAGTACAAGTGAAAAAACGTTAAATATAAAATTATTAAACATAAAAAAACAAGAAAATAAGAGGATAAAAAAAAAAATATATATATATTATTAAATTACAATGAACAAATATATTATACTCTCTCTCTCTCTCTTTTAATAGAAACATATACTGATAATCAAAAAATGTTTTGGTATATAGGAAGAAAATAGGTATTTTATTTATGATATTAAATATGCCAGAAAAAAAAAATGATCATAAGTGTATTGAGTAATAATTAGATATTATATCAGGATTTAAATTGTAAAGTTGAGGGATTAAAATTTGAAATTACGAACAACATAATTGTCAATTTTATAGTTTCAAATTTCAACAAAAAAGTTTTAATCAATTTTCAAAATCATAAAAATGTTTTCTGTATTATTAAATAAATGTTTTTTGATTGGCTGATATAAAATAAATGCATCATTCTGAACAGGTTGTTTTATATTTTACAGTTTTAAATGGTGATTTTTTGACGAATGTTATGTTTTGATAAGCCCTCCCATTAAAATCAAGAACAAAAAATAATATAATTCTCTAAAATTACAACCAATTTGTCTTACTATGATATTAATCATCTCTAATATTTCATTTTGTCTCAAGTTTAATGCAATAATATATATATATATATATATATATATATATATATATATATATATATATATATATATATATATATATATATATATATATATATGTATACATACATACATACATACATACATACATACATACATACATACATACATACATACATATAATACCAGTCATATGATTAATACCCTGAGTCAATTGAATACTTAAAAAAAGTTAAATATTTCATATCAGTCAAGCATCACACTTCCAACCTGTTTCTTGAACAATGAAACTATTACTGAAACAAATGAAATTCGTTACTCGGAACTTACATTCCACGGAATGACTCCTAAGTCCAACAAACTTGTTACGTACTTGATTAAACTTATTCGAGGAATTTACATTTTTTTTATTCGAGCCTATCTTGGTCCCAACCACTTCAGTTAATCAAGTCATGAGTATATTTAAAAATTAGTGCCAAAATACAGAGTTACTGACTCTTGCCTGAGAAGAAACTTGCTCTTTCTTTCCCCTCGCAAACTCACCAGCGGTGGAGAAGAAGACCCTCCGAGCCTTGGGGGTTAGAGATTAAGCTAAGAGTAAGATGTAGGATAATGGAGCGGAGTGGCCACCACTCCTGCGAAAGAATGGGGGGCACGGTCCCCAAAATCCCCCACATAACTCCAAGCCAGGGGGGGATTACAGCGGTGGTCACTCTAATTTAGTTGGGTCCACCGGGCGATCGCTCTTCCCTAAGCCCGGACTTACACCTGTCTTAGCCTGTCCCTTCAACTTTATTTACTAATCTCTTCCAGATCAAGTTTTAACGGCTCTCTGGCCCCTGGAGACGGTACTTTCTTGCTACTCTAAGCTAGGCCGATTTGTTCTCCAGTAAGTAGGATTGCTTCAGTCATGTTTACTATCTAATGCAAAACTCTCTTTTTTTCCTGCAACTATTCTTTCCTATTGGAAGAATTTCCTATTAGAAAAAAAAGAAGAAGTTCTAGTTACAGCATGCAGTTTATGATCCCATGTACTTTGTTTTAATTTTCTCTTCGGCTTTTTTCGTCATAGATTTCACAATCTGCCTCAGAGAAGAGTCAAAGGTAATAAAGATAATGATGTATCCATCTATATAATGCATGGCTACTTACAAAACAACTTACACAGCTATACAACTGTTTTATTAGATTTATTTTCGGGATCTCCAGACCTTCTCACATATCTCACAGGAATTCTGAAATTTGGTGGGTTTACCCCAGTTTCCGACGTCAATACTTCCTAGGTGCACTCATATTTCAATGCTTGAAAACCAAAAAACCCACCTATATTCATGACCTCCTTACCCTGCGCTCCTCCATCCACCTCTTAAATACTAGAACCCAACCGATCAACCTGTACACTCCTGCGCAACGAACTGCATTCTTCTCCTTCGAAAAATCCTTTATTATCCGCGCTTTCTCCTTATGGTATTCATTGCCCTTATCAATTCGAAAGCTCCATTCTTACTTCCTTTAAACATCATCTATTTCTTTACCTCCTGAATCTTCAATATTCCGAGCAAATGTAAAACATGAATATTTATGTTATATACATTATATAATAGTACAAATAAGATGTATCCTTTTACAAGATTTCTCATTTAATTTATAACTTATAATTTAATTATTAATCAATTTTTATTATAATTTATTATAGTTAATTATCATAGCCAGACGATTGTTCTATGTATTGTACTCATTGAAGTTGTCTCAGGATAAAGTTCATTTTCTTCTTTTTCTTATATATATATATATATATATATATATATATATATATATATATATATATATATATAAATAAAACTAATAATAGTCTCAATCATTAAAAATAAAATAAAATGATAACAAGAATTAAGATTCAGTCATGCAATCTTTGCCATGCTGACAGCTGAGGAACCCCAAATCAAGCCTTTCTAATAGAACTATGCCTTTGGCCGACTAGTTACTACCCGACTAGTCAGCTGGCAAAAAGGCCGATTAGTCGGCCAAGCCGATCAAGGGTGGGATTCGGGTGGCATCAGAAATGTTCATGTCGCTCCATTTATAGCATTATCGCCGTAAGAACAATTATTGTTTAGCAATAACCATCATTATGTTGGGTTTTATTAGTGATGCAATATGATGCATTAACAATTATTCGGAGGACTTTGGATTGGAAAGATTGAATGCGTTTGATATTGGATTGTCTTGCTGTCCCCTACAGTGCAATTCCGTAGGTCCAAATAGGATTGTTTTGTATATGAAGAGTTTGTTATCAACTGAAAAATGAAAATTTCTTCTTATTAGTCTACAAAGTTGGCTTAACCTTCTTTTCAGTTCTTTTCTTTTTAGTCAATAGTGGGGTGAGGTACTGAAATCGAATCCATAACTATAATCAGTAAAATCAGATTTGACTTGCGTAACAATTATGGAAGGATCCGAAAATAAACAGATCACATGAAATTCACTATATTTTTTAAATCAAAATATTTTATAATTAAAAAAGTCCATCCATACATTATCCCTTTGAACTGTGATATTAAAACTGAATGATTGGACCTATAACCCCCTTTAGGAAGATCATACTACCCAGAGAACTTGTAATTTTTTATTATGTAATGATCGATTGTTATAAAGTTTTTTGTGATAGAACCCTGGAGTCGAAAATTCAGAAAAATTAATCACACCATCGTAAGAAGTTTGTTAACATTTACGTGCCTTGAAAAATAATAATAATGCTATTAAGTCAGATCAAAGTCAAATTTCACTATATCGCGTTTGTTTTTTAAATGAATTTAAGTTAACAAAGCATGCATAATTACTAAACAATACTTATTATTGACTACGTAATAAATTAAAGATACATAACATAAGTATATTACACATTATATGGATTATAAAATTATTCATTCTCTCACCAAGCCCCATCTAATCTCCTTTATACTACATCAGTTTTCCTGCTTCATACAGTTGGAATTTCCAGTTACACATAAACCACTTTTCTATCATGCAAAGCTTAAATTCCACGAACCACAAGCGTTATTAATGAAATAAGGTAACTTTTCCTGTCGGATACCTGTAGTATGTTGCCGAATACATTGACGCAATTCAGTAAAAAGAACTAAAATTTGATGAAGTTTTTTTTAGGTTACTAGATTTATTGATTTTGTTCTAAATAATCTTTTATAGGATGTCTACATCACAGATTGTAGACTGATGTCCAATTTTCGATGTCTTCTGATATTTTTGTTTTTCCATCGTCTCTTTAAAAAGTTTTATAAAAAAGAACAAATGCATCATCCGACTTTTAAAATCTAAATTTTTAGTCTCACATAAGGAAATCAATGTCCAGTAATAGTCATAATTATCATTGGAAATAAGCCATCCTATGCTGCATAGTTTGTCTGGAATACAGTAGGACCTCCAATGTCCTGACTACTGAGAGCTGTAAAATATGGGTTATCCAGTTCTGGAAGTGAAGGACGCAAGTGGATGCAGCTAATCAAAGCATAGTCTGTTTTATACACCTCTAAGAAGTGTTTGACCTTGAAGTTGAAGAGGCACAAACTTTGTAGGACGTATGATAATCAGAAAATCAAAAAGTCAAAATTTGGCTTAGTTATTTTCTAAATAGGAATTTTCAAAATCATCTCGGTTTGTACTCCATCAAGTTCAAAACAATAGAAAACAATATGTTAACACTGAAATTGAAATAAAATTATGATGATTTTTAATGAAAAATCACTAAAAATATATTTTCTGTTTTTCACAGTATTTTATTCTGAAGGCTCCCCATCGTTAAAAAATCAACAAAACTCTTTGAAACTCAAGTTCTATCAGCCTTATTCAATAGTAAACACATATTTGTCTCTAATTTAACGGAAGAAAAAACTTTTAAAAATATATTTTAAACAGTTTTTTGCTCATTTGGCCCTCTGTGCGACGTCCAGGTTGACAACCGCTGCCCTATATAAATATATATTTTATTTTATATATACTCGATTAATATTTACAACTGTAAACAATATGTACAATTAGTAAATGTTGGTTAAAATGATTACAATTACAAATAAATAACTTGTAAAAAGCTAATCCTAAGTAACATTACAATAAATATTCTACACTTTCTAGTGTAGAATATTTATTGTAATGTTACTTAAGAAGGCCATCTTCTGAAACCTCGGATGGCGATTGGAAGTCGAGTGACAAGCAAGTTGGGAAACTAATGGATTCGAATGGGTACGTAGCTTATCATGGTAGGATAAGTGGCAAGTAAATCAATATTTTGTAATTAACTGGGAGCTTTGAACGCTTTTCAAGAAAATGTAGGAATAGTCGTAAAAGATAAACAGTTTCTTGTCTTCTAAGTCGTATATGGAATCTAAGTAGGACATTTTTCAAAGTGGAGTTTATTATTAAGGGATACTGTAGGACAGGAAATCGAAGGCTTACTACGAAGAGTAGAGGTTAATCAGTAAGAATTGTATAGTTTTTAATTATTCCTTTTCGACACCATTCTAGTAGGTTTATGATATGAGATTGGAGCGATTAGGATGCTATTAAGAGATCATTATTTACTTATAACATATATGTCAGTAGTGAGAACTTGATATACATATATATATATATATATATATATATATATATATATATATATATATATATATATATACATACATACATATATATTTAAATTTACATTGTTTTTTTTTTTTTTTTTTTTTTTTTTTTTTTTTTTTTTTTTTTTTTTTTTTTTTTTTTTTTTTTTTTTTTTTTATACTGTTACAGTATTTATATAACAAACATTAATGCTGTTGTTTAATAGAGTTACTAAATTCCTATTTAACTTCAATCGTTATTTTAATTAAAATGCAAAGCTTGCTAAACTAATCCATTAGCATAACGATTTAAGGATGCTCCTAAAGCGTAGAGCCCATTGTTAGCCTGCAATGTATACAATAAACAATCCTTTGCAGAGGATCTACAAGATAGGTGTAGTCGCTGCCGATCCTAGTGGTTATTATTTATACAAACACAACTAGCGGTGCCTACAATGGGGGATGGTAATTGGGAACTCCTACTATAAATCCCTGCTAATACTTCCCTTTGAATCTGAGGGCCTAAAGGTAATCCTAGCCACCGCGGTGGATAATTCCATTTATTACTGAATGTATTCCCACCACATTCAAATCCAAGAGAATGCTTCCAAAAACTTAGGATAATCAGAACAGTAATAAATTCATCTATACCATTTATGTATATATGTATGTATGTATGTATATATATATATATATATATATATATATATATATATATATATATATATATATATATATATATATGATGCGTAGAATTTCAAAAAGAGCTAAGTCCATCTTTTTTAATTTTGCACAGCTGGCAAAGGTCAGACTGAAATAGGAAGGTTAATTATTTTTTGTACAGCCGTTTCCAATGTGATCAATACAATTCTTACTGATTAACCTCTACTCTTCGTAGTAAGCCTACGATTTCCTGTCCTACAGTATCCCTTAATAATAAACTCCACTTTGAAAAATGTCCTATTTAGATTCCATATAAGTCTTAGAAGTAAAGAAACTGTTTATCGTTTACGACTATTCCTACATTTTCTTGAAAAGCGTTCAAAGCTCCCAATTAATTACAAAATATTGATTTACTTGCCACTTATCCTACCATGATAAGCTACGTACCCATTCGAATCCATTAGTTTCCCAACTTGCTTGTCACTCGACTTCCAATCGCCATCCGAGGTTTCAGAAGATGGCCTTCTTGTGTAGAATATTTATTGTAATGTTACTTAGGATTAGCTTTTTACAAGTTATTTATTTGTAATTGTTATCATTTTAACCAACATTTACTAATTGTACATATTGTTTACAGTTGTAAATATTAATCGAGTATATATAAAATAAAATATATATTTATATAGGGCAGCGGTTGTCAACCTGGACGTCGCTCAGAGGGCAAAATGAGCAAAAAACTGGTTAAAATATATTTTTAAAAGTTTTTTCTTCCGTTAAATTAGAGACAAATATGTGTTTACTATTGAATAAGGCTAATAGAACTTGAGTTTCAGAGAGTTTTGTTGATTTTTTAACGATGGGGAGCCTTCAGAATAAAACATGGCGAAAAACAGAAAATTTATTTATTTATAGGATTGGAATAGAAAGGTGAGGTCTGCGGCATTTTGTTACAGTTTTGATCTAGTTTCACCCAATATTTTTTTTTACACTAAGAGATACTCACCCTGTATAATAGGTACGCACCATGCTCCACGTGATTTGAATAATTCGCGCATTTATTAGGAGTTATAATAAAGAAAGAATATGATCATCATAAGAAAGTATAACTTATAACTTATTTTCAAGGTATAAAAACGTTCATGTTTGAAGAAACTTCAATCATCATTATGTTTTTTTTATTTTTATATAGGTTTTTATTCTTGTAGTGGCGGTTTTTATTTTCCTGTCCTCGCTTCAGTTTTTAACTCTTTGCATAATTGTCTTGAACTTAAGTCTTAAATTTCCTTTGTTTCTTACATGTGCTTTGTCTACCGTGAGATGTAAGCCAATGGCAATAGAACTCGTTTTAACTGCAGGAGAATGCTGTCCTGGTTAGTGAACTCTACGTTCTATATATAAAGGGAAAGTAAAATGTCAAGAATCTTAATGGGAAATTCAATTTTCCTAACATTGAACTCATCATGAATTTTGACATGTAATTAAAATTTATCAACTGTTAGGGATATATGATTTAGGTATAATGTTAAGATGGTTAGATCGCCCATGTAGGCCGCTGTCAGATTATAAGAGCTGTCTGGAACATGAATATGATGTAGGGAAGGGGTAACGGTACTGACCCGTTGGCCATTTCTGTGCAATTAAAATTAATACTGAAATGTTCACATAATTAAATTATTTACTCTTAATGGTCATACCAATCCAAAATTCAAGAACAGATATTATAAATATATTTTACTTTGCTCGGGTAACTATCTAATTTAAATTACATTGTATCTAATGACAATATATCGCAAGTTCAGGATAATATCTGGTTGTAAGCATAAATAATTTATCTGGGAAAGTAGCAGGGTATTGACTTTTGGTCCAGGGGCATACCCAGCCATTTGAAATTAGGTAATGAGATAAGTCTCATAATAACAGGTCAGTTGGTGTTAAGCAACTTTTCATTACTGTTAATGATAGAACCATATTAGATGATTCCGAAACCATCTTCTTTTCAGACGCCTAGTAGGGTTATCGAGAATTGATTGGGAAGGAAGTTTAGAGACTAGTGAATTTGAATAGTTATGGCGTTTACTATAATACGATAAGTATCTGGTTTACGCTAATTAAGGAATATAAGGAACATTAAGATCTTTGTGGATAAGTTCATTAGTGTCAAATGAAGGAGCATTGAGGATTTTTTATTGTGTGGATTGGATACAAGAGGAATTGGGTGGTTTAGCAGAGCCCCAAAGTTCAACTCCATATGCCCACACTGGCCTAATTACTGTCTAATTAAGTTTTTTAAATATAATTTAAGGTTTGGACATTTGCCTAGTGAATGTTAGAGGAGTCGAAAATGAGAGTTCTTGTTTTAGTCTTGTATATGGATTCTAAGTAAGACGTTTGTTTAAATATAGTTCTAGGTAGCGGATCTGTTCTACAGGAATTAAAGGAATATTATGTAACAATACTGTGGGAAAATAATTCGTAGGTTTGCGGCGAAGAGTAAAGGTTATTAATTTATTTTAATTCATTAATTCACCTCGGCACTATTCTAGAAGGTAATATCCTATGATATGAGATAGGAGTAATTGGGAGGCAATAAAGCAATTATTATGTGTCATCGGCGTACGTGGTGAGATTCGTGGTAGGATGAGTTGGAATGTCAGCTATCTACACCGTGATAGAATGGAACCTGGGATACTTCCTTGAGATTGAATAAAGAGTTTTGATTAACTTTGGAGGTTCTACCACTAAGATAAAAGCGTATGTAGAAGGTAGACATTAAGGGAGTTCCTAAAGCAGCCTTGGGTGCCAGACCGTACAAAAAGCTTGTTCAACGTCGAGAAAGGCTACCGTGAAATATATTCCGCGCTTTAATGCCAAAAAGACAATGTACATCTTATGATAACCTTGCTGAATTGTGGAACGAGTTATTCAGAATATGGTAAATTGAATTTTTTTAAAATTTAATTATTGTTCCAGTAATTAGTATATCCATGTCTATCTACCTTCAGACCGTTGGCAATACCGAACAGGAACATTGTAGTTTGCACTAATAAACTACTGTTATTGTACGTCTAGCTCCTTCCGAATAAATTGATTGAAGTGGATTTCAGATTATTTTTTAGATTACTTTATCTAATTGCTTTTTACTCTCCCTATCATGTACTAGATCGTTTCTATTTTCAGATAATATCCTTTCCATATTGCTTCACCTTTAAAAGACACTTCTCCTATACTGGAACTAGACGCAAATAACACACTGCCTACGCTTAACCCTCGTCATCCTGCGCTGCACTCCGATCTGTCGCCGACGGGTCTATAATCCCCCAGTCCCCCATTCGCAGGTTATATCCAGATGGATTGCCCGTTTGGGAAGCAGCGTCACGTCGCCATATACTCCGAGTTTGATATTCTATCCTGGAAATAAATATGACTTACGTGGTCAGTAACTAAAATAACTTCTCATTTATTTTATGTTTTTTTGGACTTCGAACTCATTGAGATGTGTTATTTTTAGAAATCTATATAAATAATTAACACAGTCACTATTCATAACTATTATACTTTAGTATGTAATAGTATTATTCTATAACTACATCGTGGGGTTTATAATACTATCGTAATGTAATAGATACCCAGACATTTTGCGTTACTTGATATGTTTAATAAAAAGACATATGACACCACCCAAAAAGATTTATTTTAAAAAATCTGAACTCATAAAGATGAATTTTTTTTATCTATAAGAGCAATTTTCTGTTCACTCAAGATATGTTTTAAGAACCTGCTTATTTTGATGTATTTTTTTTATATATATTTTTTAAAAACATGATACGAACTATTCCCTTGTATCACTTCAATAACAGTTCTTCATGAGAGAGCCTCTTGAACATCTTTTTCAGACGCCTCGGAGGATTATCATGAATTGATTGTGAGGCATATTGGATGACTACTGGATTCAAGTGGGTTCATTAAGATTTTTATGGATAATTTTGTTTGTGGCAAAATAAGGAGCATTGATGATTTTAGGAAGGATTTTGAATTGCAAGGATTGGATTCTAGAAAAAATGGAAGGTTTTTGGAGCCCCAAAGCTCAAATAGGGAGCTAGAAGTATGATAGCAGTTGCCTAATAGTGCTAACTTAAATGTCCCTCTTCGGTATTTCCAACGGGCTGAAGGTAGATACAAAAAAGGATGAAATAATTACAAAAACAATCATTATTATTTTTTGGTTTTTAATACTTTAATGATATTTATAACTGAATATAATTCATACAATAAATAAATGTACGGTAAAATGAATAAAATTATATAACAATAACATGTAAGTACCCGTAGTAGTACTTCTATAAATGTTCTACATTAAAAATTCCTAAAGCCGTCTTTTTTTTAGACGCCTCGGAAGGTTACTGGGAACAGAGCAAGAAACAAGTTGAAATAGTAGTGGATTCGAGTAAGTTGTAGCTTGCCCTGGAAGAGTACGTACCTTGTTTGGGCCTAATTTGCAGCTGAGGACACATTTATAACATTATGGAAAAGTTTGTTTATCTGTAACATAATAAGGAGCATCGATGGTTTTACGACGAATTTCGGATTGCAAGGATTGGCTACGAGAAACATTAAAAGATTTAGTGGAACCCCAGAGCTCAACTTCGTATGTCCAAATGGGTTCAATTCACGAAATTGAAAATACATAAAATTTTGTTCTTTAATTGTTTAAGAAAATGTTCAAAAAAGACCTTTAAAAACGATAATTAATTTTATATAAAATAATATAATGTTTAAAATAAAATATAGAGTGTATTCATGTATATAATAGATTTATTATATAACTATCACATTAAATTAATTATCTTGGTAAAAAAGGACCGAAAATCGACAATTTTTATTTTATGTGTTCCTCTTGTAACCATTCAATATATTATGAAAATTATTCAGATATGTAAAAATCGCAACCACATCTCTTACAATAATTACAAAATTTTAAAATCTTTATCAAAATTATAAAGCACTTATAGTACTTAAAATATATATATATATATATTTTTAAAAGAAGGTAGAATATGATTGCCTCGGCCGTGTTCTCCGATTCGAGCCATACTACGTCAATTCACATTCGTTTTTACCAAAAAAAAAAAATATATATATATTTTTTTAACTAGGAAAAACATTTGTAGGTTCTCTTTCACTCTCTTAAACAAATATTCCGTTCAATACATTTTTTTTCATTTAATGAAATTTAAAGTAGCGTTTAATAAATTTACAAGCACACAGGTATTAGAAAATTCTTTTCATATCTTTCAACTTTTTAATTTCTGAATTTTACGAAGAAATCGTAGAGTCGAAAATTGTGCTTTAACTATTGGTACATGGTTTTGCGTAAAAGGCACAGTTACAAATGTACGGTTTTGTTACTATGGACTTGCTTGGAATTTTTTCTATACAAAATATTTTAATTTCATTTTAAATAATAAAATAAACATGAAAATGCAAATGCAACCACACGTTTATATTTTAAAAATTATTGGAAGGATTAAAAGACATCAAGCTCTGATGGCCTGTAACGAATAGGATTTAGGGATTCAACTCCAGAGTTTAATTAGTGATCAGGGATGGTGTGATGGGATTCTAGGATAGGATTCAGGCGTTTCAGAATGAGTTTTTCCAGGATTTTGCCCATAGTGGGCAAGAGTGATATTGGACGATATGAGGATGGGAGTTCAGGTGGCTTTTTTGGCTTGGGTATCATCTTTACTATGGATAGTTTCCAAGGATTAGGAAAGTATGTGGTGCGGAGAACAGCATTATAAATATAGGTTAGGAATAGGATCGCTTTCTGAGGAAAGAGTTTTAGGATTTGGGCTGTAATTAGATCATGTCCAGGGGCTTGTTTGAGGGTAATCTGTGGATTATGTTAGATACCTCTGAAGGATGGAATGCTTTAGGAGGAGGAGACATTTGGAGGGGAATATTTAGTTCTGCTTCAACACATTGAAGGTGGTGAGGATTGAATATATCAGGATGGGGGTTGAATGATTTAAAGAGGTGCTGGCCGAAATTTGGGATTTTTCTTCGTCTGATCTTGTCCAGGTTTGGGAATCTGTAAGGAGAGGATGATTAAAGTTTTTGTAATTAAGAATTTTTTTTCGTAGTTATCCATAATGACTTATCAGAAGTATTAAGACATTGAGTACGGTTTTGTAGGTTTTGAATTTTTGAATTTTCTTATTTCCGTCTTAAGTTTGTTGGTTAAGTTATTGTAATTATTTTTGTCTGATGGGTATCTAGTCCGGTGCCACTTAGCTCTTGCTCGGCGTTTTTCAGCCAGTAAGGTACGAATATGTTGTGGCAGGTTATTCTGTTGTGTACTATGAATTTTTTCGGGGTAAAGTATTTTCCTGTATACTAATTTTTACTGATGTTGTAAGTCTGTCAATTGCTAAGTTGATGTCTTCTTTTGATTTAAGAGGAGTTTTTAAGTCTAATTTATTTTCAAGATCATACCGAAATCCGTCCCAGTCTACACGCCCTGTAATCAGTCTAGGAAGAGGGGGTTTAGGAACGGGATTTGAATGCAGGAGAAGCAGAACAGGGCTATGATCTGATGAAAGATCATCAAGGGATTTGATGATGGTTTGAGAGGATGAGATTTGGGAAGATATAAATATATCGAGAATGTCAGGACGTTTTTTGAGGGATGTAGGCCAGTAAGTAGGATTCAAGGGTGAGAGGACAGAATAACATTTGGAGGTTGAGATACGGGATAAAATGCTGCCACGGGAGTTGGTTGTTCGACAACCCCATCGCTGGTGTTTAGCGTTGTAGTCTCCTCCAGCAATGAAGCGCGGTCCGAAGGATCGGAAAAGAGAGTCAAGGAGGTTCTGAGAAAGGGAATTACCAGGAGGGCAGTATACAGCTGAAAATGTTACATGGAAAGGACGAGTTGAAATGGATACTGAGGTGGATTGAATGGCGTCAATTGAAGTAGAAGGGATAACAGAATGAGGAATTGTTTTATGGATAAGGATGCAAGATCCGCCATGGGAGGTGTTGTCTGGGTGATCAGATCTGTAAGTGATGTAGTCACGTATGTAAAAATATGACCGTTGAGTAAAATGAGTTTCAGTCAGCAGGGCAATGTCTATTTGATTGTCATGAAGAAAAATGTCAAGTTCGTCTCGGTGGTTTTTGTAGTCCGTTAGCATTCCATAAAATGACAGCTAGAGGCTTAGCGCTCATCTAGCCACATTGAATGGAATTTCCGAAAGAGCTCTGGTAAGAAGGGTGATGAGGGCTTGATGGTATCTTTCAATTCAGATAGGAAAGAGGAAAGGATGGCGTTAATATCATTGGTATTTGGATGAGAAAGAGGAAATGCATCAGAAGCTTGGGATGGATAATATTGAGTAGGAGCGTTGGTTAGGGGCTGGATTCTTTGTAAGTTACTAGGAGCAGGGTCAACCTGTAGTGGAATTTGGGGGGAAGGGTTGCTCTGTACAGGTGGATGAATTGGAAGTGGATATGCTTCTGAGGCGGGAGTTTAACTTTTAACGGTAAATTATGGATAAGAGTGCTCTGGTTTGGGGGTTGAGGTTGAGGTTGAATCGATTTTTTCTTTTTGTTTTTTCGTCCAGTCGTCCCATTGTATTTCAGCCCGTGCACCGACCGTTGTCCAATGGGAAAGTGGTGTTCGATCTAATGAACAATCGATATTAATACTAAACAAAAGGATGAGTGATAGGCTAAATTCCGCCGAACCAATAGGTTTGGATAAAAGTTCGTTTCGTTTGATTACTTCTGTCAGTTCCATACACGAGTCACAACCGCAAATAGAGGCCTACTGGGGCACAATGCCTCTACCGATCCTATTACCTTGGAAAATTGGGTTTCTGTTATTTAGTTTTGTTGAAAAATCAGATTATAAGTTACTTCATTATTTTTTTAACTTTAAAAGAAACTTAACTAAACTTAGAAATGAAAAGCTAATAAACTAAATTTGATATTATCCAATTCTAAATCAATTACATAGATAGGCGTTTCATAAAAAAGGATCTATCTTATATATGATTTTTTTTTTAATGAATATTATGATCTGGCAATCTGATTAATGATTTGAGAAAATTAGTTTTAGATAACTATTTAAAAACAATATTTTCTACTTTGTACATGAAATATGCTAATATTTCAAGAGTTAATGTAATAACTATAAGATATGAAAAGAAAGGTGGCCGATAGTTATTCAGGAGATTCCTCCAAATGCAGATGAAATCCAATCAGAGATAGGTAATGAAGAAGAAAATAAGAATAGCCCATACCTCAAAGACAGGATTATAAGTGTTGACAAAGGCTATTTTTTCACGAAGAAAAATAAAGAAGAAATGTCAATACTGAAGAAAAAATATCAAGAAAGAGATATAAGTGTAAAATAAGTATGGTTTAAGCTACCTTATTATTGTGAGTAACTAAGGGATACAGGTTTTACTTCAAAGCCTATACAATCGTATAAAATAATTTTCTTAAAGAAAGATATGTTTTGTATAGTCTCATGGGGCATTATATTCTTAATTTATACTCCTAAAGTTTTTGTTTTTAATTGAGAGCAAAGGTACCAGTTGCTTTTAGTTTTACCTATGATAGATTAATTTAAAAAGTTTTAATTGTGAATTTATTAGTTTATAAATATCATATTATTAATAGTTTATTGCAGTCCTTATTAACTGATACTCTAACGGTGTAGTTAAAAATAAATGTATGAGCCTACTTTACAAACCTTAGCGCTTTTATGTGTCAACTATGGATTCATTTTTACCAAAGTTTCAAAGCAAATCATTTTACAAACTTCATAAGCATAAAACAAGATAAACTATAGACCTAGTTTTTTGAAAGAGGTAGGTCAGACAAGATTCTAGCACCAATATTTTGGTTAGTAGAGTCAATAATACCGTTTTGTTTTCTTAACATGATGACTGATGATCAGGTTCTAAAAAACTAAAAATAATAAAAAAAAAAGTTTGTAAGAAAAGAAAAAGGCACTTATGGATTGCAAAAATGTTCAAAATTTCAGAACATCTTGATAATGAATTGTCTTTAAATTTTTGGTACCAGACTGGCTAGCGATGCCCAATATTTATATCCTTAAGTATTTATAGTAACTAAATTATTGAAAAAAGAATGTTGTAAAAGATAAAAATAAAGATTGTTAAAAGTTAAAAGATTTAGCAAATGAAAACGTATTATAAACTTCTGTTATTTGCCTAGTTTTAAGAAAAAAATGGTACTACAAGTATAAACAATGTAGGAAATAACCAATCAATTTTTTTCATCAATAGAGATATATCCTTATTAATAACCAATAACAACTACTGTGATTTGTGAAAAACCCTGGGATTTCTACCAATTATAAAATATTTGTTTTTTCACTAGAGAACAGAAATAGGTTGAAAACAGTATTAATCACTAATTTCATATAAGTACCACTCCATAGTTGTTGTTTTTTTTGAAGAAGCTGCAGAGCAGTTGTTTGGGAAAGTCGGTTGTAGAAGAAGCCATTTTCACTGTCATCAAGTTAATATTTTAGTGTATCTAAATATAAACTTTAATTTTATTTTCTAATTGTTTTTATAAAACAAATGATACTTAAACTCTTAAATTATATTATATTCATGAATCTTTAAATTCTATACAAGCAGTTTTATTGATCAATAATCGTTTTTTACTTATTCTAATAAGATATACTTGAGTTATTCTATAAAAAATTGTAAAAATATTGGTTAAGCATATATTTCAACGGTGAGGAAATTTCCTTATCCAACTTTTGTGAAGGGACTGAAAGTTAGGAGTCGAGAATCAAGAGTCTTTTCTTAGTTTCATTGAACCTAAAGAAGAAAGAAAACCTCGACAAAAATACAGGCTCCAACCTTTTATGTCCTATGGCCCCACTCAACTACACTCCCTTACTTTTATTCTACTATTTACTATCGACTCAAGGCAGTGAATCGACTTTTCAAAGGCCGACCTTCTACACAAAATGCTGTGAATTTTCTGTTTCTACCGATTTTCCAGACAAATAAAAAGTCCTAAATTATATTTGTTATTGTTTTCTTAAAATAAAATCGTTCTGAAATGAACAGGAAATTCTTCAAATAAATTTTTAACAAATTTTACTCTATAATCATTCAACAATCGTCAGTTTTGATTATAGATAAGAATACATTTTTGTTGGTTTATAGTAAAAGAGATGGGAGCACTCAGTTGAGTTGGTAGGCACCGGTGACCGAGTTCAAGTACGGCCGAAGGCCCATTATACATATCATAAGCTTTATACACCTAGCGTTTAATTTTAAAACGATCTTTCTGCATTATATCATCCACTCAGAAGAGGGACAAGGCAGGGAATATTTTTACCAATTACTTTTAATTCTATTTTATTATTAAATGAACCAATGCCATTATGAAATGGAATTTAAAAAAATCAGAGCATTTTTAAAGAATTAAAACACGATCTGTACGTTAACAGTAAACATTATCATCTAATTATATAATATGAATAATTGTACACATTGTAAAAAACGTTTAGGCAAATTTTAGATTTCAATGGCGCTATAAAACTTTAATTTAAAAAATGAATTAAAAAAATCATATTAGCGTAAAATTTTAATATAAATATTTTTTTCGGGATAGATTTTAATTAGTAACAGTCGACGATGTAGCCAATTTCAAATAAAAGCCGTTTTATGTATATGCCAAATAACTTCAATATATACAAATAAGTTATTAATTTATTACCAGATCCATAGTTACACATTAAACTCTTGAAAATGTGTTTTCAATTTATTCCACAAAAAAAATAAAATTTTTTTTGTATAATAATGTCTAAAAAACTCAAAGTGATTTTACATCTAAGATCAAAGACTTCAATTTCACTTTGAGGGGACGAACGCCTTGGGAGAAGTGAACTTGGCTATTTGATAGGACCCCAGAATCACTAAGTTCAGATGTTGAAAGTTTACTTAAAATGTCCGGAGCTTTTTATAGAACACGGAGGAAAAAAATCACCAAGTCCCTTGAATTCAGTGGACGACCAAAAAAGTTAAGGTGTATTTTTATCAGTAGTTACGTCTTCTAGAAAATATTTTTATAGCAAAAAATGTTTTAAAGAACTCACTTCAGTATTGACGATGGAAATCTGATAAGACAGTTCATTAGTCATTCAAATCCCTATTAGTCTCTACATATACATGATATATGCACAAAAGTTTTGAAGTTTTTTTGATTTTTTTTATGTTGGTAGAACTGATGATGAATGTTTAACATTCGAAACTAGTTTTTTTTATTCGGACTTTAATACCTTAGCTCATATGACGAAACCCTACAATTTTGACTGGCAGAATTCGCTCTTTTCCCAAACTCCCTTCGATAAAGCACTCGCTATCATCACCTCTTCCACTCCCTGCAACCATGTTTTCCTTGGGCATAGTCTCCCCAGCCCTATTCTTCCCAGATGGCCGTACCACTGTAACTGTTTGCTCCCTATAGAGTGCATTATGGTTTTGTCCACTTTAACTAATTTTTTAAAGAAATAAATTCCAATAGAAGTGGCAAATAATTCATCGAGACTACTTGTATTGATCCTTCTATACCCTCAAGCGTACTTCAAGAGATTTTTTTTTTTTAATTTGCTAATTATACCAATGGAAAATCCTACCAGCAGTAAAAAATAATTTTCGTGCCTGAAAAAATCATAAATATCCCGATACATATTTTTCCCCAAGTTAATAGGCCTCACTTCCTCTCCCGTGATGGAATGATAGCGATAACTATAATAATAATCACGAAGGCTGTTAACAACAGAGTGCCATTGAAGGAGCCTTCGTGAGCGGGCGCTAAGTGCCCCATAAAGCTGAGGCTACGGGCTGAGGCCCTGTCACTGATTCGGGTCTCGCCGTGTCCTTAATGAGCTCTAATAGTCGTGTAGATCCCTTGTTTGTGATCGCTGTAATGAACTGTTCCAAGGGCTTGATTAAAACTTACAGCGTAATTGTTGCAGGCTCTTTAAATCTCATGTTGTGAACGGGTATCTATGCTATTATATAAAAGAACAATCCATTTTTTGTTTGTGATCACTAACCGCGAAAACTACTCAAAAGATCTTTACCAAATTTTGACTACATTATCTTTATAGATTGAGAAAGGTTTAGCAATATTAAAATCTACTAATTTTCAATTAATTTTTTATTAAAAAAGCGATAATATGTGGATAACAGTGTAGTTTGAAAATTGACCGATAGGTGGCGAGCACCAGTGTAGATGAAAGGTTAGTTGCAAAGGTACGCTGCTATTTAGATCTTGAAATTGATAATAACATTTATTTATACTTATTTTTTAAAAAAAATTATAATATGTTGTGCGACATATGGACCCAGTGAAGTTTTAGAATCGACCGATAAGTAGTTAGTATCATACCGCAATACAGTTTACAAAGGTAAAACTAATGAATCCATCTGTACTAAATTTGAAATACGTGTACATAATTGTTCTAGGCAGGTTTAGCAATAATAAAAATTTAAATGTAAAAAGTTGAGTGGCAGATACGAGGTTTGCCACACTGTCATATATGACAGTATATATAATTTTATAGTTAGAAATCAATAAAATTATTTATGCCTAATGAAAATTATTGTCAAATATCGATCCTTCGCTTTTTGATGTTGCGTTTAAAAATATGATTCATGGGCCTTTAGTAGCAAGGAATGACAATGCAGTCCACTACCCGCAAGTTCTTCTCCTCATTTCAAATCAATCAAAGTGTCGAATACTGTCTCTCATCAGGTCTCGGTTTGTTACATCTTCCTCTTCAATACCCATCTCAACTAAGTCTGCTTCGACTTCTTTGAACCATGTAATTTGGGTTTTGGGGGTTTTGCAAAAAAACATGAATATTTTCTTTGTCAGCCTATCATCGTTCATTATTTTCAAATGGGCATAGAAGCTTACTCTTCTCTTCCTCATATTATCTCCCACTTTATCAATTTTACTATACACTTCTCTGTCACGTCTAAGCTTCCAAGTCCCATTTTCGAACCTCGTCACAAGTACTCTTTTTTCGCTCCTTCTTTGCTCTAGCTTCCATTTCCTTGTTGGTGTTAATTACCAAACATTCAGATGCATACAGACTGGCATAATCACAGTTTAATAGTGATTTTAGCGTTAATGGATATTGATTTTTTTGTTGTACACATTCTTTGTTAGCTGGAATGCCATTTCCATTTTTCTTGCTCTAGTTTTATTTCCTTCTTTATCTATAGCATTGGGCTGGACGATTTCCCCTAAATTTTTGAAATTAGAATCTTTCTTTGTCTGGCCATACTTTATATTCATATTTTTCGGAGATTAAATAATTATTGTCTCTCTTTTTTTTTTTAACAATCAACTCTCAAAGCGTTTTATTAGGTCAATAATAAAACTTATCCATAATGATACAGTCATTTATTTATTTGTTAAAATGAACCTGGAGTGGAGACGGAGGCATTAAAGTATGCCTAATTAGACGTGGCGTTTCTCTTTGACTGCATCCCTGATAACCCTAGTATTATTTTAACATAAAAGTTTTTTTTTATGTTACAGTTATCATAAAGTTCTAATTTAACCTTTATGCAGTAATGTTTAAACAGTTTGCTTGACAAAATTGTTGACATTCCCTGAACATCTAGAAATCAATCGGAGGTTTTGCCGTTCTCAGCCACTGTGCTTCCCCTAGAACACAGTGTGGAGTGGAATATAAAGAGGATTGAAAACACCTGATGAATGGCCCTATATTATTTAATTATTTGGAGTGATTCAACTGAGACATGTTGGAATGAAAATAAAAGACAATCACAATTTACTAACAATAAATCGTACATGTATAGTAAAATAAACTCAAGCTTACCCAGTACTACTTGTTTCGATAGTTTACCCATGGTTTAGTGAACGTTATAATTTCAATAACTATTTTAAAAAAATGACAAAACTGAAGCCGAAATCCACTGGTATAAAACTGAAAATCATGGAAAATCTGCTGTTTTATTAATAACTTGCGAATGTATTTATTTTCAGAGAATCAAAACAAAAAGAATTAAAAGAAAAAGTAAAGAATCCCCAAAAACAAAAGAAATAAATCAAGTAGAAAGCACCCTGAGAGGTCAGTGACAGAAAGCTCCCGCTAAGTCCTTCCTACTCTAATCTACTTAGCCTCGTATTCATGCCCAACCTTCCCCGCTTTATTCATCGCCTTTTCTCTTTTGGATTGTTTCACATTTTTCTAAAAATAAATTTTATTTTAGTCTCGAGAAGTCACGTTAAGAAATTGACAACTTTGAACACTTTGAACAAAAGCGATCAACAGTTTGTATTATAGCTAAGCGACAAATACGTTACCAAAGATTACTTGTTTTTCTAGCAATTCACTACACACAAAAGATTCATTACTAAAATCCATCAAATAAATCTGAAAAGAAAAATATGAAGATTTGGTTAAAGTGGACTTAAGTTAGTTATCAATTGAGTAGAAATATCCAAGAAATTGGTTTGTCCAATCAGCTACATATGGAGGAATAATATTATGAATAAGTTTATTTTCAACATATTAAAGAACTTAATAAAATTAATCCCAATAGAACACATTCACTGTTTTCAAATAATTTATGAAGAAATAAATTCATTGCCTCTTTGCTTCATGAAAAACTTGTTGAAAATTCATAATGAATGAGCGATGGGGTTAAGCGCGTGATGAGGACTGCAATTCATTCAAATTTAATTTCCCTACTTCATTCATTATACAGACCATTAAATTAAATTATTACAAAATTCATGAATTCTCTTGAAAAATTGCAATGAAATGATCGTTCTAATATTAATTATTTGCAATTTTCGATTTTCTTAGGTTTCTATTATATTCTATAAAAACGTTTGATAGATTCGAGTAAGGTACCTCATCATATTTTCTCCATCTACTTATGTAACTACTCATGCATCTGATTACTATATGGTCTTTCCTTTCTCCCACTTGGCTATCTACAAACTCCAAGAGTTTCTTAATAAAGTTAGCACTAGAGAATAAATGTCTACTTTCCTTAAAACCGCATAAGAATAAATCTATATATTAGATCTCAACTCATCTAAAATATTCTCCATTTTTAACAAGCCTTTGTCTAAATACTGTCTCACTCGTGAGCAGTAATAATTAATAGTGTAATTAATAACTCCTTTTATAAAAAAAAAAATTAATCACAAAAAATAAAAATCTAAAAAAATAATCAGCCTACAAGAACAATACATAAACCTGCGAAACCACGAACCAACCCTGTCCTCCCACTTAGGAAGGACAAAGCGTTCAAAACGGTCACTGGTTTCAAATCCGTTGGAAGATGAGTGAGAGCGCTATTACCGAGACGGCCATCATTTGATTGAAAAATCTGGAAATAGTAAGAACTTAAGCATAAATATTTTTACAGAAAGTTTTGGTACCACTGCCTTCTAAATAAGCGAGAAAACTTGCTGGGAATTGCATAATGATGTAGCTAGATGTTTGGGATCGTTAGAAATGTTTTTATGTAATTTCCAAAATTTAAAGTGGTATGTGGTGGAAAATAAATGTTGTTAGATTGGGTTTTAAGGCGTAAAACATCAAAAACATCAACGCCTATGATTAATTTTAATTTAAACTAGCAAAAAAAAATAATAAATTAAAAATATAATAAAATAAAAATTTATTTCTATATTTTTCTCATTATATTTACAGAATTTTAAAAATTTTCTATTCATTTCACTTTTGTCTCATCGTTGTTTAAAACTACTGAAATATTTTATGTGAGTCTTACTTTAGCTAATTGAGAAATTTAATATTTCATCGCAGTTCGTTCAAATATCGGTACATCTTGGTTGTAACTGTTTATTAATTAGATATGAATAGGTTAGATTTGTGTACCATATTCTTAATCTAGCAATGAATTGAATCTGCGAATTGAACGATTCGATGTGGTTCATGGCTTTATAGATCATTAATAATTTTCAATTTTCTTGGAGGGCTTTCGTCCCACATGTCCTGCCAACCATTTTGTACTTTATTTTTGAGCGGAAAACTCAATTCAGATAGAGTGAAAATAGCTGCTCCTGGGAGAGAAAGTGCTGGTTTAGCCGCCACATCGGCGAGCTCATTCCCAATTATTCCCACACGACTCGGAACCAATACAAACTTTTTTTCCCAAATTGTCTAGCATATAAATACTATTCTGTATTTTTACTATTGTCGGGTGTTTTGGAAACATCGTATTCAGACCTTTTGTAGAGCTCAATGAGTCAGTGACTATTCTAATCATGCTTAGGCATCTTGTTAAACAGAAAAGGAGGGCTGCGGCTATTGCCTGAAGTTCAGCGGTATATACACTACATAATTTATGGAGCTTTATGGGTAAATAAAAATTATATTTGTAGGGATATGCAAGGTTTAATTAAAGACATGTTATATAATAACATTATATTATTTATTATAAACCTTTTTATAACAATATTAAGCTAAGTAAGGTAGGTAGTGTGATACAACTAAAGCAGACGTCACATTGTCTAACCGCTCAGGTGTTACTAAAAGTACAATCAATATCAGATCGTTCTCAAGGCTATAGGCCAAAACTAGCTATAAATTATTGAATTGCCCTAGGCAGTGCTGATAGAGATTAAAATTGCCAACAGAACTGGGCTCTTCATGCTCCCTGGATTACGTAATCTTGTGGCTTAGGGGCAATTTTCCTAGAGTCATTAGCCACTACAATGGGCCACCTCTTTCAATGTCAGTTTGTTCATTCCTGCCTCTTAGGCTGGACACACACATATATATATATATATATATTATATATATATATATATATATATATATATATATATATATATATATATAGTTATGATACTTTATATTAAAAAAATACTCTCATATTTACTAGATAAGTTTTATTTTATAGAGCAATAAATTTATTTAATTATTTTGAAACGAATATTTAACGATCGCTATCCATAAATATTAAACAGTAATCAAATGAAATTCTAGAATATTGATATTATTGGGTTGTTTCACATGAAATGTCCGTTTTCAAGGTAAAGGGATTTTAGTAAAAATACAATATGAAAACAATATAATTTTATTCGAAGTATTTACCTTCTTTTTCTACACATTTTTCCCAACGTGACAACAACTTTTTTATCCCGGATTTGAAAAACTCTGAGCTTTGAAGTGAAACAAAATCTGAAAACGCACTTTTGATTTCAGCATCATTTGCAAAAATTTTTCCTCTGCAGAAGTTGTCTAAATTCCTGAAAAGGTGATAATCTGTTGGAGACAAGTCGGAGAATATGGTGGGTGCGGAAGAACTTCGTACCCCAGCTCTTTCAATTTATGCATGGTAAGTTTTGAAACGTGGGGTCTTGCGTTGTCGTGTAGGAGTATAGGGCCCTTCCGATTTACCAATCCAGGTTGTTTTTTCAATAATTTTTCGTGCATTTGGCCAATTTCATTGCAGTAGGTTGTAGAGGTAATGGTCTCACCTCTCTAATTACAGTTGGAGGTCTTCCTCGGGGCTGGTTTTCCAAGTTAGTATCCCCAGTCGAAAACTCAGCAAACCAACGGCGAATGGTTCGTTCATTTACACTCCCTTCCCAAAACGCTTTACAGATGTTTCTAGCAGCCTCAGCTGCCGAACGACCTAGTTTAAACTCATAAAAAAATATTACACGAAAATCGCGTGTTTCCATGTTCATATTTGAAGGTATACTAAACAGTGTGTAATTGATTGGGAAGCTAATGTTTATAAAAGAAAAGTAGAGGATTAGTAACTGCTAGATTATGATATGTGAACTTTGGAAGTAAACAACAGAGACTCGCAAAATCCTCTATGTATTTCAAATATTATAAAATCGGACATTTCATGTGAAACAACCCAATAGATTAATTAAACTTTAGATAGGCAATTATCTCTGTCTTATTAGAAAATCTTCTTTAGCAAGGAGTTTGGTTAGCATCGTATTTTAATGTTTGTCTCATTTCTAGATAAATCATTGGTTTTATTATATACTTTACTACTATACATTTTATATATATATATATAAATTTAACAAGTTATGATAAATTCAGATCTCGATATTTTTTCTGCCTTCAGTAAGTTCGTTATTTGTTAACAAAAAACAAAAAGTTTGCTTTTGTTTAGTTCTGGGTTAGTTATTAATTTTTCTTATTGAACTCTTTATTATTTATTATTATATAATTATATTTATTTAGCTATTACGTTACTTATCATTGTTAGTAAACAAATTCTAAAACATTTAAGCGAATATTGATATTTCATTACTATTCACAGGACTGTTAGTAATATATTTTAATTACATTATTGGACAAGTACATTGTGTAACATACACTCTAGGCCAACTCTGATGCCATAAATTCTGTATCTTTAAATAACAAAGTAGAAGAAAATAATTTCAATAAAATCTCTTATCATTCATAATTTTTTTTCATGTTTTTTATTATCCATTTATCAAATCCATTAGCAATTTTTTGTTAACTTTTAATTTAAAATATTTAATTTTTCGTATGCCTTTCCAGCTCGATCGTTACCAGATTTAGTATCAAATTTCAAAGATTTAGGATAATAGTGTAAAGTGATTCCAATCGTGTATTAAGACTTTCTTGAAGTTTTAATTATCTTCCTTTTTGCAATTTTTGTTAGTCTACAATCTTAAATGCAAACAAAGATTTTTTTTATCAAGAAAAATTTTATATAACTGGATTTTTATCATAATTTATTCCAAGATAAAAAAACAATAATATTATACGGAATAAATTAAAAAGAAAAAGGAAGATCTCTTATCTAGAGAGGGAAGTAGAATCGTTTAAAGGCTGCTAAAAGAAAATAGAGGGAATGCTATCGCTAATATCTTTGCTAACCCAACGCTATTGGATTTGTAATTAACTCTAAGCTTCTGCTGACTAGCCTTTCCAGGGCCCTCTAAGGTTCATGGAATAAATTCTATTCCAGGCTGGAACAAGAACTAATGGTTTTGGCCACTGGAATTTATATCGCGCCCCGCGGAGTGGTCCGGCTATCGCTATGTTAGTCATAGTGTGAATATTATCTCCAGGGTTTTCTTAGGGTAGCTACTAACTCACACCTGTCACCATTAAAATACTTAATTGATTTGAATCGTATTAAATTGTAATTTAACATATATGGAGATAATTATTTCAATAACGGATATTTTCAAGAAAGGTACTCCATTATAAACCATATACGTATAAAAAAAAAAAAACAAAAAAAAAAAAAAAAAAAAAAAAAAAAAAAAAAAAAAAAAAAAAAAAAAAAAAAAAATATAAAATATATATATATATATATATATATATGTGTGTGTGTGTGTGTGTGTGTGTGTGTGTGTGTGTGTGTGTGTGTGTGTTTGTGTGTGTGTGTTTTTTTTATTTTTTATATATGTATATCAAATACATCAGAAAGTGATAAAAATTTAATCTGAATACCAAAATTATTATTAAACTGTAAAATTGGCTTTAAATTTAACTATATAATCTAAATAAATTTATAGCCTCTAAACAGATTAAACCCCATTTTTATGGTGGGTTAGAGATCCAAATTTCATCTCTACCTGGAGTGGTCTTTAAGTGTTTTAGAACTAGAATTGTTAGAAAAAACCTTAAATTTTATGACCACATTTTTAATAAACATAACTTTTAAGTAAACACAAATTATAGGGAAGAAAAATGAATAACGGTACTTAAATTCTTGCCTCTAACACTAAGACTTTCCTTAATATCCAGAAAAAAAATAAAAATAGTTTTCGATGATTACTTAATCTCATTACAAATTTCTTCCTGTACTAAGTTGTTGTTCTTCAAGGACTTGGTTCCAGAATTAAATTATTTTTCTATTCTACTCTATTCTAACCATAAGGCTTTATTAGTGTGTTGGTTAAAAATCTGGATTAATTTTTTATAGAAAAAAAATCTATTAGTTGAATATAAAAGTCTGTATTAAGTTTGTTTTTTTTTTATGATTTTTAATACACATAAAAAACTTAATATTTTTATGAATAAATACGATATGAATTTCAAGGTACGGAAAAAAGATTATTTGCAGAATATATTGAATAGTTATATAAAAAATATATAGAATTATACATGTTCTGTAAAAACTATCCATTCACTTGAATAATGAAAAGTATAAAATGCATATGTATATTATAAAAATAAATAAATAAAGGCTTTTCGAAAGAAGACAAAGCACGTTGCATATATGCAAGGTTACACATAGTTCTCGTTATACAAACCAGAATACAAATAACAGGAGGGAGTATCTACTGGGACTTCCCTCTTCCTTTATACACACATCCTAATTAAAGCTTCAACATGAGAACATTTACAAGTCATTCAGTATTCACAAATAAAGGCTGGATGTGTGATGGGGTTTCTTAGTATCGCCAAGTATCCTCATGTTGAATTTACTGATTAAAGGATGATGTAAAGAGTTATTAGTTAGATTTTTTTCAAAGTAATGAAAGAGGGCTTTTTCAGGGCAAATACAATATTTTTTTTCTCTTTATTTTTCAATCTACACCTGTGTCAGTGTGCACAACCAAGAGAAGAGCAGGCATAAATAATGTATGCAAAATATAGCTTGATAGGCATGACAGAAGGGTATCAACCTGGTGGAGATTCCTCTGGAACTGAATTTTCGTAGGGATGAAGAATAGAGGGAACAAAAAAATTATAATAAAAAAAAATATTTTTTTAAAATAATATACATTTATAACAAGTCAAGTAAAGCACTTAAAAACTTATTCACCCTTAACAATCTATACACGTTAGTTCAGTAAGGCCTTGGGCGTTAGGAACAGTTTTTAGTAGTACTTTCAAAATCATTAAGAAAATTGGATTATATAATTTAATAACTGGTTGAATGTTGATTTCGAACTATAAAAGTATATTGGCAGTGTGGCTAACCTCGTTCCTGCCTCTCAACATTGTACATTTAAATTTTAGTTATTGTAAATTTTACAATTGCAAAACCTTCCTAGAATTATAAAAATTATTTATTTAGATGTCGGTACAGATAGGTTCAGTTTACCATTGTAAACTCTATTATAGAATGGCACTATACACAATCGGTATATTTTCAAGCTTCACTGGGATCCACATATTGCACACCATATTAAAATCTTTTTTAATAATTTTCTTGATAGTTCAATAAGTAAATTTTATCATCGATTTCAAGCTCTTTTGCAACCTCTCGTGTAGAATGGCACTCGCCACCAATCGGTCAATTTTTAAACTTCATTGTTATCCACATATTATCTTTTTTTAATAAAAAATTAATCAAAAATCAGTAGATTTTATTATTGCAAAACCTTCTTGGAACTATGAAGATGATGTAGTTAATATTTAGTACAGATTGGTTCAGTAGTATTCGCGGCTAGTGATCACAAACGAAAAATGGCTTGTCGTTTTATATAATAGTATAAATTATTATTATAGTAAACCTTCTACCTAATTGTAAATCTTTCAAGAACTATGAAAATGATGTAGTTAAAATTTGGTTCAGATAGGTTCATTAGTTTTACTAAACCGCTATTGTCGCTTGCCACATATCATTCGATTTTTAAATTTAACTGGAATCCACACGTCAGACCACATATTTATTGCTTTTTTGATAACAATTTAATTGAATTAAGTAATTTTATTATCAATTTCTAGCTATATTTAACACCGGATTAATGTTAAAACTTTACTGCACACCACATATTTATCGCTTTTAAAACAGTAATTTAATAGAAAATATGTAAATTTTATTATTGCTAAACCTTCCTTGAACTATGAAGATGATGTAGTTAAAATTTCGTACAGATTGGTTCTGTAGTTTTCGCGGTTAGTGATAACGAACGGAAATGGCTTGTCCTTTTATATATAACTTCATCATCCCCCGTCGAGGCTTCAGGTCAAAAATTCATATTTTTACACACAATATTAAACATCTGAGGATCGGCATTTTGATTTGTAATAATTTTCATTCGACAGAAATAATGTTATTGATTTGATCTGGTTGGATTTTAATTTCTAACCATAAAAGTATGTGGTAGTGTGGCAAAACCGGTTTCTAACACTCAACATTGTACATTTAAATTTTTATTGTTGCTAAATATAGAACTATGAAAATAGTGTAGTCAAAATTTGGTATATTTCACTCCATATAGCTGTTTTTATAACAATTTAATTGAAAATAAGTAAATTTTATTATCAATGCCAAGCTCTATGTAACACTGTACCTTTTAACCTTTAATGTAGATGGCAATTGCCGCCATTTTTGAACTGTTATCCACTTATTCATTTTTCAATAAACAATTAGTTGAAAATCATTAGATTTTACTATTGCTAAACCATCCTTGAACTATAAAGATGATGTAGTCAAAATTTGTTAGAGATTGCTTCAGTAGTTTTTGGCGGTTAGTGATCACAAACGAAAAATGGCTTGTCCTTTTATATAATAGTATAACCTTATACCGCCATATGTTAGAATCGTATAGAGCTAACAGATAATTGTGACTTGCAGATAATATACAAATAATATTGCTACTATAAATTAAGATATAAGCTATCCTATCTTTCAAGTTGGATCAAACTGCACACGGTGGGCAAATTTGATTAAAATCGGTTCAGTACAACGCGACACGTAATTTATACATATAAAGATTTTATTTAACTATTTTTTATTTGGTTGCTAATGATATAATTTGGATGGAACAAGACATTAAAATTTCTTATTGCTCCAATTAAAAAAGATAACATGGTAATGTTAAAAATATGTTGTTGTTACAATGCAGACCGTGTAATTAAGTCCACATTTAAGGGCAATAATAACCATCAGCAGTTTTCAGTGCCAGAGATATGTGTAATAATATATAATATATAATAATTTATCCGAAGTTCCTGCTTGTGAGTTTCCACAATCTTAGTCCAATGCTTTTATGATTAAGCAATATAATAACCAACAACTAGAAAAACACAAGCGATTTAAAAAAAAAAAAAAAAATAACATCTGTTACAAAATATTACACCTTCATCAATTTCCAGTTTTTATCTTTCATTTGTTTTTATATTCGCAGCCATATTTATCAATATCCCGGCAGTTATATAGTTCTCATGACAGGTATTGGACACAGCTCAATATGTCGGCGTTCCGCACCGGCTGCCATCCGTTATATATCGGGTGGGAGAGAATGGACGGAACGCTAAAATAAATACTTAAAATGAAAAAGGGTGTCAGGAGAACGAGATTGGAATGGGATTATGACATTTAGCCTCCTGCGAGGCTGAGCAAAGAATGAATATATTTGACAACAGTAATTGCGAGTCACCCTTCTCCCTCAGGCTTGGGGGATCATTGCCGCGGGAGTTGTGATATAATTTTAATTTAAAAAACTGTGTCAACGCCTGGTTAAAAAAAACATTCATATTTTCATTTACAAAAATTCTTTATTATTTTTTCAAAGTATTAATTCAAAGAAATATATTTCTGAAAATAGAAAACTTTTATCTCTGCCAAAGATAATAATAATAATAGCCAAATATAACAATACTATAAATACTAAAGAGTCTAGATATCAATGGCCGAGGAAGTTGGGGAGTAGGGTACCAGTGCGCTCAATAAGGAAGGTGGTGGTTTCGAATCCGGTATTATTTTGTCCTATTTTGTTTGTTTATCGTTTTTTGGTGCTTAACGCCCTTATGTACTCCAACTAGGGCAGGAAGGACGGGTTATCCTACAGGCTGCCAACCAATTCTAGCGAGGGTGGGAAGGTCAAGATTCATTTCGTGGGTCTGATACGAAATAAATATTAACTCACCCAACTGGAATTTGAACCCACGACCATCTTGTTAAGAGCGCGGTAAGGACCCTCGCTCCAACTCCCTCTACCATCGAGTCCCCTGATTAAACTGTTTTAAACTATTACCGGTGACTTTGTTTTGATGAGGGCCCATATTTAAACCCGGATTTTTCTGTTGCTCTTTTGAAAGCTTTTTGTAAATCGTCGTTTTTGAAATGAAATAATTGATGTAATCACTGTTTTGCCTTCTCACATTTAAGAAACTTGTATTTTATTTCTTAAATAAAGGAGTATTTAATGATAATATATCTAATACTCTTTATTTTAGCAATAACTCCTCTTAAAACAATTAATCTTCACACAATGTGACATGTTTCGGGATATTTTATCCCATCAATAGACTTTTTTTTCTTTTTTTTTTTTTTTTTTTTTTTTTTAATTGACATGGTGGGATAACACCATAAGAAAAAAAAAGTCTGATGTTAACATAAGATATCCCGAAACATGTCACATTATGTGAAGATTAATTGTTTTAAGGGAGTTGTTGCTAAAATAAAGTGTATTAGATATAAAACTTGTTATATTTGTTAATGAAAGACAAAAATCTAAAAAAGTTTAAATCAAAAGTAACTTTAAAGCAAAAAAAAAAAGAAAATGAGGGTGCCCATATTTATGTTCCTCTGTCTCTCTCTATATATAATCTATATTACAAAGTGCTGATGTTCTGAACTTTTTGTATGTTTTTAGACATGATGATGAATTTTAAACATAACTAGTTTTCAAATAAGCGATTAAAATTCAAATAATTCATCATTCGTAATTAAATAAATGAATTTTCGAAATTCCCACAGAACTGCTACCTTACCATCCCAATGCTCTGGCTCGATTTCATCCTGTTGCACTCATTGGGTAGTGCCATCGATATCCGTTGTAATATTCAACAATGGAATCCGGGAAACGTCCAGCCAGCTCTCATGTTCCGAATCTTTGGCGCGATCATACTGTACCTCCGCTAGTTTATTCGTAATTACCAGTAAAGCGGTGAGAGAGACTATGTGAAATCTCTTTGAGCACTGCTACATCCTTCAACTATGTAGGTAGGGACTGGTTTAAGTCCTCATTCTTTGTTTAATTATTGTAAATAAATATAAAAGTTTTTTTATTTAACTATTCATTGATTTAATTTACGATTAATGAATTATTGGTCACTTCTATTCTAAATTATTTGAAAACTAGTTCTAAATGTTATGGCAGTTTCCTTTTCAGAGATTAAATGGAGAATAGTTTTTGTTATACAACTTTTTCTGCTAGGACTTACCGTTTGGGAGCTGTTTTGTTTTAAATGAAAAAAGTCACGTTTTGCTTACACTTTTTGTGTTGGGACTTTTTTGAAATTCTCTAGCTATCGAAAATTTGCCAACAGTTTCCATATCACAAGAAATAGATATGAAAGGAGTAGATTACATATAGACAAATCCGTTTTCTATTGTTTTTTCCAGTCAGGAATTAGAAACAGGAAACAGGAATTTCAAAGAAAAAATAACGATTTATTTAAGTGACTAGATATATTACAAAACAAAATATTAAAATTTTTTAAGACGATATAAATGACACCATTTCAAACATAATTAAAAAATAATTATGTTGTATAAACTACTTGGAAGACCAGCTGTCGTTCCGGTATCAGCTGTTTATTAAGAATTAAAAAGACCATAAAATTTTAATAAAAATTAATTACGACGATCATTCATTAATTGATGGAAAAGAGTTTTAATTAACTAACGAGCAAATCAGAGCAACTACACTATCATCATCATTATGTGCGTTAATATAATTACACTCAAGTCCAGAATTAAAGCACTTAGCCTCAGCGGAATAACTCACGCGATGGTGTAAAATGTTGGTAAACTTTAATGGACTTTGAAACCAAAATTGCCTTGAGCGCAAAGTGCTAAAATTGACCCTTATAATTAGCTTACTTGAAGAGCTACGGGGCATTAACTGATTTGATGTCGGGGATCTTTAGACCTCTGAATACAAAAATCTTCAAAAAAATCAGACAGGGGAGAGTAATTAAAAATGAAGTCTGGACGAGCTTGAAGAGGAAACTTAGTTATAACATGAAAAGTTTTACAAACTCTAGCCAATATCAAATAAAATTTAGGCGATGGGAGGGAAAATGGCACATAACACAAAACTACGTTTTGAGATAATGTATTCCAAAGTTTTTTATTTTATGTTGTTAATTTCTTGCATTGTTTATAAGTTTTAAAATAGTCTATTGGTATGACAATTGAATTTCTCAATGAAATGAAAACCACAACAGTAATTAATATTTTCCGATAGTTTAGAAAATTAAATAAATAATTGTTCTGAGGCCGTTTTTTTCTGAAAACGAGTTTTGGTGTGAATATCCTTAAGTAAAGAGGTATAGGTATTTTTGAAAAAACTGACTGAAAAAGTCAGAAAAAAAATGTCTAAAGTAAATTACGGGGAGAAGGATTAATGGCTCGAGGAAGCGGAGCTAATGACGACATCCGCTGCTTCAGCTCGCAGGAACCACAAAAGGGGCGCCAATTTGTGGAGCCTTGGGTCAGGCTACTGGTCGCGTAAATTTTAGCCATAAAAGGGTGGCCAATTTGTGGTACCTCGTTCTCATGGGCTCTTGTAGCTTCAGCTGTCTTCATTATCACTATGTAGTCTGTAAAATCATCCTAGAAGTAGATAATTCTAAATATATAAAGCTAGATCAAAACTATCCACCACAATTGTGGTAATTTACAAAAATTTTGTAAATTAGTATCAAAATTTATTCTCTAAATTAAAAGGAATTTCTAATATAAAGTTTTATTTCTTTGATTTTTATTCAATTAGGAGACTTAGAATAAAAGAACGTTTATTAGACAAGCGTTCAAAGCTCCCAATAAATTACAAAAGTTTTATTTACTTGATAGTAATAGACCTATTTGGACATACGGGCCTGAGCTTTGGTGCTCCACTGAATCTTCCAACTCTTCCCGAATCCTTGCAATCCAAAATACTTCCTAAAATCCTCAATGCTCCTGATTATATCACAAACAAACTTATCCATAAAGATCTTAATGTTCCATATGTTTCTGATTCAGCCCAAACCAGAGACCTATCCTTTCATAGCTAACTCCATACCCACTCGATTCCAATAGCCCCCCAATAGGCCTCAATACTCAATTCCCGATAACTCTTCGAGGTGCCTGCAAAAAAGATGCCCATGAGACCTTATTATATAGAACTTTTATTGAAGAGCTACTTGTGAGTTTACATATTATTGTAATCATTTTTCTCAAATTTACTTTTTGCATACAGAGTCAGTCCCTCTTAGTGTAAAAGAAAAATTGGGTGAAACTAGATCAAAAATGAAGAAAAATACCACATACTTTACCTTTCTACACCAATCCGTTGCATATATACGCTAATTCAATAACTTTTTTTAGGAAACTACGTTTTTTGCCATAAAAGCTGTAATATCTCCAATTAGTTTAAACAATTTTTAAAATTATGGCCACATTTTCGGATTTAGTATTAAATTTCATATAAGAATAAGTACATGTAACCTTGAATTTTTTAGACTTGGGACCTAAAGAGCAGCTTGGTCTTCACCTTATATAGGGAAGTTACAATGTCTTCCAATACTTCAACGATTACTGTTCTTTCAAAAAACTATCCACAAAACTGCAAATCTCACAAAAACTTGCAAATTTAACCAGTCTTTGAATGATCGCAACGGAATGGAATAGAAAGGTAAAGTTTGCGAAATTTTTCTTCATAGCTGATCTGGTATCATCCCATTGTTTTATTTATTTTTTTTTTTTACGCTAAGACCCTGTATAATGTATAAAGTTATTTTTTTTTCTTCTGTAGTAACCCTAGAGAAGAGGCGTTTTATTTATTTTAAAAAAATTGTGCAAACACCATGCAAAAAGCATATTATATGCATACAACGTTTCATATAATTTTTCT
Organism: Euschistus heros; assembly: GCA_003667255.2. Classification (NCBI taxonomy): domain Eukaryota; kingdom Metazoa; phylum Arthropoda; class Insecta; order Hemiptera; family Pentatomidae; genus Euschistus; species Euschistus heros. The sequence goes on along the minus strand of RCWM02000335.1, from coordinate 825,202 downwards.
TCAAAAATCAAATTTTTGAAATATCAATAACTTTCAACAAAGTAGAAACATAAAAAAAACTGAAATACATGAATAAACTGAAAAAAATAGAATAAATAAAAATAAAATGAAAAATATTCTCAGGGCCAATCGGTTGAAACACAATTAGTTCTTCACAATTTTTCAATTGGTTTTATTGCAGTTTTAAATTATTGCTGCACTGCAGAATTTTCTTTTTGCACTACTGGTATAAAGCTGCCTGTTGAAGAGGCTATGTACCCCTTCCATTGGAGAAGTTTTAACTGTATGTAATTGTAAATATCAATCAATAGTTTAATAAAAAAAAAAAAAAAAAAAAAAAAAAAAAAAAAAAAATATATATATATAGTCAACTCTCATACTAAAAGATAATAAATTAACCCTAATACAAAAAGATAAAATTTATTTATTGCTGACTACATAAAATAACTAAAGAACTATATAATCTTAGTTATAATATTTTTAATTTATTTTATCCTTAAGGTTTTTCAGGTCTGCCAGGATTTTACGATTTTTTGAGGCTGAAGGACACTCACCTTCCCCACTTTGAATAAGTTTTCGTCCTGAAGGATACCTTTTTTTCTACATTATTTAACGATTTTAATAGTTTTCGTCCTTAAGGATACTCTGTTACTGCATGGATATAATCCTGTATGTACTAAAATATCAAAGCGAGATTTTATAAATGTCAGAGCCAGAAACATTATATAAGAAATAAAAAAAAAAATATTGAAGAAAACCGCAGAACAACTGTTCGAGAACTAGAGAGAACCTCTAGATATTTTCATTTTAAAATATGTGTAAAGTCCTTGTATAAACATTTCTTTAAAAAAATTTATTACGGTAAGATGTTATGCTGTTTTATGGATTAAGGCTATTAGAGAAAACTCGGTCAATTGAAGCAACAAATACAAATCTCGATAAGCACTAACGATATTTTTAACGGCCTCCAGATTAAATCCGACCAACCCTCTCGGTAATAAAAGTAGTTAATGGCATTATTATTTTTAAGAGTAACGACCAGAGGCAGATGCTACGGGAGCCCTAACCCCTATATCTCGCCTATCCCTGAGGTGAGGAGCCGATATTAAACTGCCCTCCTTTTACAACGCTACTGTATAAAGTTTAATAAGACCCCAACCATAGCCCATAACCTCGAGTGCTCCGCTTTATAGATCCCTTGTCGTCCTTAATACTGACGAAGAGGCCCGGGGTAACATACTGTTCGGGCTCTACTCTCCGCTACGTAGGATAAAATGCCAGATGATCATATACAATGGGATATATCGGAACTAGGTCGTCGAGGGGGGAGGGGTGGATGGGGGTATCCGCCCATTAAAACGCGAAGGGCACCCCCAATTATAGGCTGGGGCGAGATCGCACAAGTTGGGCAATAATCCCTATTGCACGGGTAGCGGCATTATGGAGATTTAGATCTTCATGAATAACCAGATTCATCTAACTTACATGCTTATAGAATATTTCTCCAAGTACATGGAAATATCCCGTAACGAATCCTTAGGTATAAGTAGCTACAGAAGAGATTACCAACTAACAAGGTGTTGTAGGTTATGTGAATACATTAGCACTCTTGTTTCTAAAACAGGAAGCTATAAAAGAAACATACATTCAGAAATCGATTAACTAAGTCTTGATCAACCGAGGTCTCAATCAACCGAGCCTTCTATTTTCTTATTTCATTTGATTAAGTATTAATAATTTTTTTTTTTTTTTTTTTTGCAAAACATTTGACAAAAGATTGTCTGCAGAACAAGAAAATCTTTGAACGAGCGTTCCGGAAAAGGCACTTCAATATCTGGAAGCCGGTATTAATGCAACATCTTTCGATTTAATAGTTTTCAGAAAATGGAAAGATCTTGCTGTGACAGATAAGGTGTCGGTATTTAAATATTAAACAAAAGAAAATTAGTTATTTTTTCAAACCATAAACTCTTTTGATTTACACTTGTAATAATGTTACTTAATGTAACATAGGCAGAGGTAGTGAAGAGATATTGGAGAGAGAGGAAGAGGAAGAAATAAATTGTTGAGCCTGGTCCACAGGTGTTCGAACTCGTAAGAAGAAGAAGAATGTTACTTAAGTATGTTATTATTGCATACAATTAGTTTTATTTCGTTATTAAATGTGTCCATATAAGCATTATGTCAATTTTATTACGTTTTTTCTTATTTATTTCCCTTACTTTTTTTAAAGTCTCCATTAAGCGAGGATTTGGTTATCAGAGCCAATCTTGGCCTCAATAAATAAATAACCTGAACAATCTTCCATGTAATCCTTTATTTCTATACACTGGCGAAAGACGTAATGATGATATAAATGTAAATGTAAATGTAATGATGATAAAGATGATGTAACCATTGAACAAAGCATGAAAACAATGAAGAAGCTTAAACACCCGAGGTCTTACTTTTCTTTTTACAAAATCAGAATAGTTCAAAGAATATTTCAGTAAAAATATCAAATAACGGACAGATTCTATAAACTGATGTTTTGTATATATTTCTCTTCTTCCACAGCCTCGCACTGTAAGGAGAATTCGAATACTATCTGATCCAAAGGTCCCGATCTTGTTCCGTCTCAAAGCCACTTACACGATCTTATTGCTTCTCTCAATCCTTCCTGTCAAGTCTTCCATAGGATGGAAACGATTTTCTATCCAGATTATTTTACATTAAAAACTCACTCACCTTCTGTAGAATCCATTTTAATGTAAAAAAAATCTAAATAACAAAAATACACACTGAGCAACAGTGTCAGTTTTACAAAACTGAAGAGCTGTGGGAGTAAGTTTAGAGATAAGAGGTGATTTGTTATGTTTTTTTTTAATTCACTTATTGTAAACATAAAAGACTGTTTTTCTGGCTATTACATCTGCAACTAGTCTACTTGTAATTCCGACATTTCTGAGTCTTAAAATTACACTTTTATAAATTCAGTTTTTTCGAGCTAAATTAGTGAATTGGACTATCGTAATACATGTAAATTTAAAAAAATAGATTCCAGTAGTAAATGGTTTTGGTTAGTGACAGCAATCATCAATTTTAATGATTTTCGTTATTTACGCAAAACAATCTTTTTAAGTAATTTGTCTAGATATAATTCCTGATGATGTTTCGTTAGCCAAAAGAAATTTACAAGATACCTCTACGCATACTTGAGAAATTTAATATTTAGGGCTTAAATTAAACATTAATTAACAAGGACTTACTTTCACGAGACCTACATCACCATCACGTAGCTCCTCCCTCGGTACATTTTAATAAGGCACGGAGAGTTCAGTTTACCCGAGAGCTTCCTCCATTTAATTAAATTAATTTCTCTCGAAGGTTATTGAAAATTGTTGCCTGAATAGAAGTGATGGGTAAAATAGAAAACAATGACAGCATTGTTATATAAAATAATGTACTCCTTTATTAACTTGATTTTATTAATTATTTATTAAAATTTATTTGTTCAAAATCAACAATCTGCTGTGTTATATCAAATATGGGACATGTGGAAAGCATGAAGAGGAAACAATACCTGCTAATTACACCCGGCATTGACAAGCTTATAAACATTACGAGAGTATATTATTCGTCCACAGTGATTTCAATTGTGTTCTAAAGCTACGCGCACATTGGATAGAAAGCTGGTGTAAAGTTGTAAGTTAGTGTAACTATAGCTGTATGAACGCTTCTTATAACCTAAAGATAATTGTTAGAAAAAACAAAACAAAAAACGAAGTGCATTAATTTAAACAAAATTATTGATACTTATATACCTCTTCACAATTTATGATCAGTTATTTTCGGAATCAGTACCAACCGAAAGAAACAAAGTTTGAAAATATGGTAATTGAAAAGATTCCTATTTCAACACCGCCACACCACTGTTTCGTGCGATTCGAAAATTTTTTGCAAAGGCAGGATTAAACTGCTCTCCTTAGCTGGCACTGACTCCAAAATAAATGATCTTGAATTGTGAATAGGTCTATAAGTATCGATGTAGATTTCAATTCTGATGTCCTCGAAGTCCCCTCTTTTGACCACTTATTTCCAGTCGAAATACTTATACAATGTTTCACGTCTTTTGAATGAAATCGTCTTATTGAGGTGAAATTTAAAAATAATGTAATCGAAGTTCGAAACATCGAGATCTGACTGTATCTATATGAAATTTTTTTTTTGAATAATTTAGATTGTCACCACGGAGAAATATATTTATAGTAGACGTTTACATAACAGTGATTTATTATTAATCTTTTTATTTTGTTGTTTTTTGTTCTAAAAAAACGCTGATTTGATTTCATTGACTTCATTTTTTTTTCTCCTACCCTTGATGTGAGCCTAAACGTCGATTCAATACATTAATAAAACTGTATTGTGATTTCTAGACTGCCTACCCCAACTATCTTCTTCTATTAGGTTAATGTAAAAATAATGCAGGATTTTATTTCCGTTTCATTATTAATTCCAATTGTGTAAACAAAACTAATCCATAATGCTAAGTTATACAAATCATTTTAAAGCCTACTTATCTCTCTTACTTTCCTATATAATCCTTTTTTGGTGATAGTTTTAATTTATATAATGGCATAACCTTAACTCAGTAATACTTTATATCTCAACGGTTAAAACGTGGTAGAAAGAGTGTCTTTTAAAAAGATGAAAAAAAAAAAAAAATTTAACACACTTTTCCCAAGTGACTCGGATTTAACAAGTGTTTTTCTTCATATTATTTTATAGATATATTTTTTATTATTTTAACTTTCAAATTTTTTTTTTTCTTTCAGATTTTAATTCGCACCTGTTATTAAGGTAACAATCAGTGAATGTGATGAAATTGTAATATTACAGGCATTGTATGCGTGTGGGAGACTAGCACTCAATAGTACCTCCTCCTGGCATGGGTTAAAGAGATTTATTTGAGCAAATCTCTCATCTAGCTTCTTTTAAGCCTTCTGAGAGTATTTCCAGGCATGTCAGTCGTGGCCATGTCATTAATGAGAACCTTGTTATGTCCATGAAGTCTGTCATGAAATCGTCTATAAAAATCATGTATATGTTCCTTTACTGTGGGTATTTCTAAATCAGTGTGAATTGTGTGGTTTGAAACATACCAAGGTGATTTCGTGATTAGTCTGAGTAATTTTGATTGGAATATTTGTATTTTTTTAAGGTGTGTATTTTTTGCAGTCCTATATATTTGTGAGGCGTATGTCCATATAGGTTTAAGTAAGTAAGTGTATGTATTCAGTCGTTGTCGGAGTTTTAATGTCGACCGTTTATGAAGCATTGGATACAGAAGTTTTAATCTCTTGGTTAGACTGAGACGTTTTTGTTTTACTTGTGGGCTCCAGGTCATTCTTCTATCAAATGTAAGTCCTAAGTAATGAATTTCGTTTGTTTGTGGTATGGGTTGATTGTCGATGAAGACAAGTGGACAAGATTCTTGTCTGAGTGTAAAGGTTATATGCTGTGATTTGGTGTAGTTTAGTTTTATTTTCCATTGTTTGAACCAGTCTTGTAGTATTGTTAAGTGGTGTTAAAGAGTTAATGATGCAATTGTGGGGTCTTTATGTCTAGTTAATATTGCTGTGTCATCAGCGTATGTTGCTGTCAATGTTTGAGGGCTAAGTGGCATATCATGAGTGTAAAGAATATATAACAGTGGAGCTAGTATTGACCCCTGTGGTACTCCGGCTTTTACTGGATAAATAGAGGAGATTTCTGAACCTTTTCGGACAGAAAAAAATCTACCAGAGAGAAAAGATTGAAGTATCAGATGATAGGTAAAAGGAAGAAGATTTTTCAATTTAAAAAGAAGTCCGTCATACCAAACTCTGTCAAATGCTTGAGCTACATCTAGAAATGCCCCAGTAGCATATAGTCTTTTCTCGAGTGAAATCCGTTACACGGTGTAGTTGATGAACTGTTTAGTGAAATGAACGGAATCCAAATTGATGTGTAGGCAGTACTTGTTTATCTGTCAGTATGTCTAGTATTCGTCGGTAAAATAATTTTTCAAAAACTTTAGAACACAAAGGAAGTAGGCGAATAGGTCGGTAGGAAGAAGGTGAATCGGTGTTTTTGTTTGGTTTATGTATCATGGTAGTATAAGAATATTTCCATTGAACTGGGAATTTTGTAGTCCTAAGAATTGCGTTGTAAAGTGTAGTTAGAAAGACTACAGCTTTTTTGGGCATTTTCTGGAGAAGGTCAGCGGTGATTAAGTCAAATCCTGGAGCTTTTTTTGGTGATAGCTTTCTGATTACTTGCAATACATCAGAAGGAGTGCAATAGTTTTCACAATTAAAAACTATTTTTTAACATTTTGATATTCTAATAAACTATGAATTTTAAATTAATTAATTTTTTTGTGCAAAAAAGTTCAGCGTTAAATTTATCTTGAGTAAAAAATTAAAGGGCGTAACAATGCCGACTGAGACACAAGAACACACACTCCCCGACGGGGTTTTTCCATTGTTCACTGGTGAGAAGTTCCAGTTCAATTATGCAGAGGGGGTAGACCTCATGAGAGTTCCTGCTTCTCGTTTTCTTAACAGCAGTTAAACATTCATAGAACCACTGCTCAAGTGCACCCTAATGTTTTTTTAATATCTTTTCTACGTAACTATATCACAGCAACCTCTAAAATTCAAAACGAAAAAGGTGACCGATTATTATCAGTTCGCAACAAATAATATTAACAGCCTTATGAATATATTGAACAATTATAAGGGATAATATTTTAAAAACTATTTATTGAAAGGTTAAAAGTTTACAAAAAAAATTGGAAACGTTAGTAGGAATCTAGTTGCTGAATCCAGGTTTCAGTTCGCTGATAATAATCAGTAACTTCAGCAGAGGATCGATTCTGGGGCAGGGAGGACTCAAATGAGAAGAAGACCTCAAATGAGCACCCTTAAGGAGAAACCCTTCAGGGAGGAAAACCTGGCAGTTGTCTGCTTTTGGCCTAATTACCTCCTTTCATACGGATTATCGAGAAGAAATTTATGGAAGGTTAGCTATCTAGCTTTATTAATACGCTTTTATTAACTTGACCTCTATGTAACGGAATCTTGCATCGTAATTTTCACCTATTTCCAGCTATCTGATTATCTTAATAATTGCATAACTTTGTTTAAATATTCTTACATAGTCCAGTCGAAATACCCCCAAAAAGAGGGGCTTCCTTGCAAAAGTAGGTTTCATGTGGTGGAGTAGTAGATTTTATGATTCAGTATGGTCCAGATAGGTCCTGAGAATAATATATCAAAAATGTGACCACATTTGCTAAGGAGAAAAGTTTTTGGGGCAAACAAAAACCCAACATTTTGCATGTTTTTCAGATTTTTGCTAAAAACATATACAAAAATGCTTTAAATCGAAAAATGTGATACTTTTAAAATTAAAGTTTATTACATTGTGTGCAACGTCATCTCATAAATTGTGTGTTAAGACATCTCTTTAGCTGAATTTAATTTAGGCGTTTAGCCACACCGATGAATTTCCCCAACTTTCTCAAAAAGATAGTTTTGGTCATGTTTAAGAGCCTATATTACAAAAGTAGGTAATCCAATCACAAAATGTTACGTTATATTTGTAGATCATTAGATTTTGTGAAAGATAGGATTTTTAAAGATTCCGATTCCTACTTCTCTATTGTCTACGCTAGAATGTCCTCGCTAGAATGATCAAATTAAAAGGAAATATTATGATAGGTTTGCAGGTTAACTGTATACAATTCATGGGACCTCAGAAAATTTAGTTCTTCTTTACCGAATAAAAAATTCTTAGTAATAGAAGATAACTGAAGAATATAAATGGTAATGATTCTGGTAGCACATATGCCACTCCGACAATTTAAATACCAGAACATGATTGCTCGAAGTTTTTATATTCACATTATATAAATTTATATCGAACTTGATCCTATTGATACAGTTTAGAGACTAAAAATTAAGAAAACAAATTATAGTTTAAAAAACTAAAATAACACTATTTAACAGCAAACCGAAATAAAATGAATAAAAAAATTCTTGTTTCTTGAAAGTTTCTGGTATGGCGATAGAAAGCCAGATAAGCAATTCTGACTAATAATAATAACCGTTTTTTATCTGACTTTCCTCCTTTAGAAGTTGGAATAAAACTAAAGCAAAAACTTAAGTTAATACAAAAACCATCACTTCTACGTTATTCACAAAATAGTTCAATTTATAATAAAAAAGCGTGGGGTGCGTGATATGAAATGTCACAAAAATTTTATTGGTAAACTTATATTATTATATTGGTAATACTAATATAATAAAATCTCAATGATGTCCCACCTTTTATAAGTAAAGCTCGTTGCTCCCCACGATTTTTTTACTATGAATTGAATATTGCGAATAAAGATTTACTTTAATTTTGTTACAAATTAATTAATCATAATTGATTATCTGCCATTTTATCGCTATAACACAAACTTTTATGAATACAAATTATTTTATTCTTTTTATATCGGTTTGCTATTAAATAGTGTTAATTTAGTTTTTCAAACTATAATTTATTTACTGTATTTTAGATTTAATGAAATTTAATATGCATTGAATCGAATACCAAGAACATCTAAAAAAATTACTTGTACTTAATTTACTTGTTAAAGAACCTGAGAAACCATACAAATTCTTCCAAATTTACACAGATAAGTAGAAACGTTTTTCACTACTTTAAGACTTAAACTGTATCTAAACGATTTTGAAAGAAAAAAAAATTCAGCTGAAATATTAAATAATACTGAATATGAGGAATTATCTTACAAAACTGAACATGTCCACTTCAGAAAATGTTTAAAAATGAGCAATCCTCCACCTCCTGTTAAATCTAAAACAATTATAATATTTAAATCCTTGATAGATATATATTAACGAAAGTGAAGTATAGTTGGTGGAGAGCAGCTGGTGACAGAAACAAATGGAGGGAAATCGTGGAAGAGGCCAAGGTTCTGCATGGAGCGTAGCGCCATTGTTGTTGCTGTTGAAGTATAGTTGTGTGCATACTTGTTCTCGCAAGGCATTATCAGAAAAAAAAAAAAAAAAAAAAAAAAAAAATCAACCAAAAGTTGACATGTTCAGTTTGTTCAACTGTACCTACTTTAGAAAAAATTTAACTACATACCTTAAAGCTGGAATACGGCCGATTCTCCTCACACGCTCTGCGAACAAATATAAGAATCTGTTATAAGCAAAAATAATAAAGAGTAATACGTTCAGCAAGAAATATCATAAAGTTAAAAAAAAAATACTAAGAGTAAAACATCAAAAGAATGTTATTCTTTTAAACTATAAGTTACTATGAGTTTTACCCTTATAAGTTGGTTAACTGAGAAATTACTGGATATAAAGGATTAATTAAATGACTACATAAAAAATGATGAGAAAAAAATATGTACGTGTTTATCATAATTATATTTTGGGAGAAGAAGATGTTCAGGGATGCAGTCAAAGAGAAACGCCACGTCTTAGAAAAAAAATTTTAATACGTGCCAACGTTTCGACCTGCCTTGCAGATCTTCTTCAGGGCTATGATGAATAAAATACCAGATGTGACAAAAATAACAGTCCGATAAGCAGATGACAAATGGAATACAGAATGGCAGGGATAAAAAACAATATACAAAATACAAAAACCGCATTTTTATCCATGCCATTCTGTATTCCATTTGTCATCTGTTTATCGGACTGATATTTTTGTCACATCTGGTATTTTATTCATCATAGCCCTGAAGAAGATCTGCAAGGCAGGTCGAAACCTTGGCACGTATTAAAGAATTTCTTCTTAGACGTGGTGTTCCTCTTTGACTGCATTCCTGATCATCTTCTTCTCCATTAATCATACCAGTCAACTATACTTTTATCATTAATTATATTTTATACTGTTTTATTTTTTTTAATAACTGAATAAAGATTAGACTGAAGAGGACACACACTGTTCTATATTTTTCCTAGACACACTGTTTTATGTTGCTGTTAGTACACACTAGAGAATTTACTGATTGTTTAACCTTAGTTCGATCAATCGTGTCTTCTATTTATTTATTATATTTTATTACGTATTAATGCTTCATTTCACAAACAATTCGATAGCAGAACAAGACTTTAGGCCTTCTCAATGAGCATTACAACATAAAAGCTGGAGGATGGTTCTTGATCGAACGGTGGTGGATAGAATTAATTGTTAAAAAAAAAAAAAAAAAAAAAAAAATTAGTGATTTTTTTCGTCATAAATTTTGTATTTACACATGTAATAATGTTACATTTATATATATTATTATTGCTTAAGAAGTATTATTTTGTTATTAAATAGATATACATATTACTTCTATTGTCCAACGTTATTTTTTCTTGTGTATTTCCTTTACTTTTTCGGGTTCACGGTTAACCGAGAATTGTGTTATAGGAGCCTATCTTTTTCAAAACTACGTCGTTTAATCGAGTTCTAAGTGTATTTGTAATATTTTAATATTAATTATTTATATTTGTAATTTGTTCGTTCCAGCAAATACTGATGCCCATTCAGATAATTTATTTTTAAAGTGGATATTCCATTTTTTTAATTTATTTTTTTATGTATGGTACCCCCATATAAGGAGTGTTTACTTATATATTTACATATTCCATGTCTTATATGCATACTACATGTATAAATATAAAAGTACAAAATTTAGCACGATTAGTTATTGAAACATAACGTAATAAAACAGAGGGTTCGTATAAATCACTGTCATAAGGGAAACAACAGGAGCAAGAAAGAAAAAAATTATATAAGCCCAATTATAAAAGTGTTTAAATTCAACAAAACTTATTAACGGCTCGAAACCAGATTAAATTTAAAACCTTTTACAACATCCAATATAATAAGAAGGGCTAACTAATTTGGAATTGTATTAAAACATGTAATCGTCCTCAAGTTTAATTGCCCCTCCCCAACCTAACTTCCCCCACCCCTTCCACTCCGCCACTGCCTTCCTGAAATAAAACCATAAGGCCGTGCTAAATGGAAATGAGGACTGTAAATATAAGAGAGAGCTTTTGAAAGGTAGCTCAGCTGTGGAAATTGCGGGGTGGTCGGGGGGCGCCATTTGCATTTACAGAATGGAATAAAGCCTCTTTTAGTTCTTGGCCTGCCTCGAAGTCGGCCCGAATTTCTTTCGCTCACTTTGCCGGCAACTTCAAAGATACATTGTCTGTATCATTATGAGCTCAAATGTATTCAGCTCGTACTTCTGCCAGGATCCCAGGCTAAAAGGTCCTTGTATTTTCTCGTTGGGAATTAACGGAGGACGAGGTAAGCGTGCGCTAACAATGTGATCATTTGAATTTTGATACGGTATTACGAATGCATTAGGACTGGATACACAGCTTCTGCTTAAATAACATTTAAATTTAAGGTCACAGACTAAGCAACCTACTTACATTACAGCTAACAATTTATTTCAAAGTTTTCATTACAGAAAGCAACCTTAGTTGTTGTTGGGTTAAATGTACTAATGAACTCCAACTAGGGCAGGAAGAAAGGGTTATCCTACAGGCTGCCAACCTAAAATAGTCGTAGATTACAACCAACCCAGGTGGGATTTGAACCAACGTCCTTCTGTACCCTCGCCCCAACTCACTTGGCCATCGAATCCCCATTCACTGTAGCTGTATTCCACAAAGACTGCGTCACTGGTTGGTTCTGAAAAGTGAGTATCCACTTAAATGATGTCAGTTTAACAGATCCGCTACCTTTAGCAGTCTCTATTCGGAAATTATTTTCAATAAACTCTTTTAAGTATAATTTTTATACCTCAATTATCCATCTCCCGAGCGTACGTTAAATAAAAATATGATATTTTTTTACTTTTTCTAATCCAGACAATAGTATTGTAATTTTTTATTATTCTTAGGGGACAAATTTCCTTGAATAAAGATAGTTTTTTATTCCATTTTCAAATAAAATGGTAAATTAATAAATCAGCACATAGTAACGAAATGTAAAAATAATTTTAGGAAATGCTCTATTCCCTTGCTACACCTACTGAGAATTCATTAAGAGGGGAAGGAAAATTTGAACAGTCTAAGGAAAGAAGAGTGAGATATCATGTTAAAATGTATTCAGTGGAAAGGATCATTTAAATATTCTTGTGTGGGTAGGAATCAAAAGGGCGGGTTCTGATTTGAAGGAAACTCACTAATGACTACAGAAATAAAGATTCGATTATGTTGGAAGAATGCTGGATGAGAGGAACTAAAAGGGGAAAAGCAAAGACGGCATCAACCATTTTAACTTGGTGAGAGAAATTCTTATAACGATGGCGCTCTAAAACGAATTTAGTCAACTTAATGAGCTTCTACAACCTTTCATCCTATATATGATAGTCACTAAATACACACCAAATAAATATGATTGTAAGATATTGTTTTATAGACTTGTTTTTTTTATGTTTAAACTTTATTGATATTTACAACTGTATACACAATATACAACAAGTTAATATGCAGTAAAATGATTGCACTAAATGATAAATTATTTTTATCATTTTACTGCATATTAAGTTATTGAATATAGTGTCCACAGTTGTAAATATCAATAAAGTTTAAATATGAAACACAAAACATTTATTTTATAAAACAATATCTTACAATACATGTTTAACCCTTTAACGGTCAGGTCGGGGATTTTTTAATAAATTTCTTTCTTTTTTTTTCTTTTTGAATGGCTATAGCCACGCCACACACGCCTCACACATGTATCATGAAATTCAAGAATATTAGACGATAATGAGTAGGATAATGCGTTGGACATTACGTCATTTATTGAGCAAAAGGCATTAAATATGTGTATCCTCCAGGATACACCGCCTGTTAAAGGGTTAAAATATGACGTTTCAGCAATCATTTCATAAAATCCAATTTTACGTGTCTTTCAAGAACCCTTGAATGAATAATTATGATAACATAATAACATTTAAAAAGAGAAATACAATAACATTTAAGAATAAGTTATAAAGCACACTAAATTCAAAACACAACAATATCTACATAAAAAAAATCAAACGCAAATAGACACCTAAGGAGACTAAATTATAACTTTTTTTTTTTAATTTTATTTATTAATCCACGCCTGTTAAAATAGATATCGACATTTGGCGGAATGTTTGGTTTGATATAAAAATGTGTATTAGGCGAAATATCAGGCATAAGAAAGAACGATACCCACGGATTATTCTTTCTTGTCATTATTTTAGGTCTCTGATCTACCTTCTTTTCATTCTTCTTTTTGTATTTTCAGATATATAGGTGATTGCTTCTACTAGTTTGTTTTTGTGTCCTTGTAAATTTTGGTGGAATCGTGAAGGTACGAATTAATTTTCAAAATATTTTTTGTGTTCTTTCAGGCTGACTTGTTCACCCTGGAGCTGATCGAAGGCCACCTGTGGTTACATCTAGACCTCGGGTCTGGGGAGGCCAAGGTGAAAGGAACAACACGGAGGGTGGACGACGGATCTTGGCACGAAGTGTCACTCAAGAGGACCGGTCGCCAGGGGAGGCTCACTGTGGATGGCAACGCGGCGGACTTCACCACGCCTGGTCAGTACTTTTTAAAAAAAAGTTTTTATTATTATTTTAAAGTTTATAACATCATATTTATTGTGAAATGTTCTGTAAATCAGAATACTTTGGATTCACTTTTGAATGGTCTAAAAATTATATACTTCCTTAACCATCCCAAAATGTATTTATCATCAAAGTTACCTTTAGGATAATAGATTTATGTTATAGGTTAATATATTTATGAGCGACTGGTTTTTTCAATAAATTTCCATTAGTGATTCATGGGGTTGGGCTACTGGATATAAGGATGATTGGTCGGAATGTACGTGGGGTGGGACGTAGCCTAGTAGTAATTCAATTGGCTAAAAAGTGAGGTTCAGTAGGTCTAGTTCTGGCCCATACTCAAAGCAATAAATTTCCCACCTCTTTCAAAAATGTTGTAATCCTCGATTCATTGTTGGAAATCCCATTAAATCATACGTTTCCTTATACTAGAATGATATTTTCTTATTGATTATATCATTGCTTCATCCTGCAATCCTACGGAGAAACTATTTTTTGTTGACTGGTTCCTATAACTACTAAGAATGAAAAAATTCTCCCTATCCTTAATTTCATATTATGATGTTCCTCAATCCACATTCTGAATACTAGAAAATCTAAATTTACGAACTAGTTTAGCCCTTTTCAAGACTCGGTTCCTATATTAAGATTTTGTCTGTATTTATTGATGAGTGTGCATTATAATTCAATAAAATTATTCCCTAGAATTAGCTTGATCTTAAATACAAATTGCAATTGTTATGTTTTATTTTTCTCTTAATCGGAGAATTTCTGGAAGAAACCTTCAATTGGAATATATATATATATATATATATATCATATATATAATATATATATATATATATATATATATATATATATATATATATATAGGCCTTGAGAAGACCTCACAGCAAAACCGTCTCCAAAAACGCAAGAAGGCAGTAGGATTGGTCCAAGACAATCGATGTCAAGACAGACAAACATTCGGCATTACAACACAGTCATAAAACCAGCTTTCCTGTACGCAAGTATAACATTGACACTTAACAGGAAACAAGAAATAGAAGAGATCAAAAAGCACAAGAGGAAGATCATTAGAAAAATCCTAGGAGCAAGATATACCCAAGACGGTACAGGCTACAGTCAATCAAAACAATAGAAAATATTTCAAAAATTGAAATTGACATTAAGAAAAGACGATGAAATTCTTTAGACATCTCACGAGATTACCAGAAAATCGACTTCCAAAAATTTGATTGTTAGCTCACTTAAGAGCCAACACCTTGGCTAGACGAACTTCGAAAGGACCCCAAAAACGCAAGCTTTTGAGCAACTGATATTTTGGAAAGAGACACCTCTAGACTCAAAGTCAACAATTGGAAAGTTACATCAGAAGAACCGAAGCAGAAGCAGTACAGTGGTGAAGTGGTCAGAGGAACGTAAACGAGCTTTCTCGGACAGAATGAAGCCTAAGAACCCAAAGAAAACTTGGTTGAGTTGTTTGCTTGACGTCTTCCATTATGGGGAGAATTGCTAGTAATAACGTGTGTGTGTGTGTGTGTGTGTGTGTGTGTGTGTGTGTGTGTGTGTGTGTGTGTGTGTGTGTGTGTGTGTGTGTGTGTGTGTGTGTGTGTGTGTGTGTGTGTGTGTGTGTGTGTGTGTGTGTGTGTGTGTGTGTGTGTGTGTGTGTGTGTGTGTGTGTGTGTGTGTGTGTGTGTGTGTGTGTGTGTGTGTGTGTGTGTGTGTGTGTGTGTGTGTGTGTGTGTGTGTGTGTCTTGTCTGTCACTCAACATCATACATAAAAATTTTTGTTATTGTAAATTTTATTACTACTAAACCTTCCAAGAATTATGATAATGAATTAGTTCAAATTTGGTAGAGATGGGTTCAGTAGTTTTACCATTTCGGTGGATTTTCAATGGGATCCACGTGTCTTACCACATATTTAAATATTTTTTAAAAATTTAATTGAATATAAAAAAAAAAATTATTAACAATTTGAAGCTCTACATAACACCTAGATGATAAATTATGAAGGTTAAGATGATGCGGTATGAAGGTATATTAGTTTTCGTAGTTGGTGATCTCCAACTAAAAATTGCTTGTCCTTTTATATAATAGTATACATATATTAAAGAATAAAAATTTTACCCAATTGATTTCTTCATTTTTTCGCCTTTTTCATTCTTTTTTAGGTGTTTAGGTCATCAAATACATTAACCAAAGCATATGAAATATAATAGGATTATTAAATATATTAATTAAATAGAAGCGAGCCATACTTAACGAAGTTCCTAAGCAGTTTTAAATTTACTAAATTTTATATTAATAAGGTTTATATACGCCCCTTGCGTTCGATGGTGTATAGGTCTAATGTGATTTTGAATACCTTCTTGAGGGATATGCCCCATCTAATGCAATACTGCAAAATAATCATATTAATTTAAAATTTCGTAGCTTTAGTTTTTTGAAATACTGCTAGAATTTATGATATTTTAATTAAATTTTTCATGAATCTAAATATGTGCCATATGCACTTGGATAAAGTAAATAAGGACGTAAATAACTAAATCACAATGAAGTTTTCTCTATATATATTTATATATACTGAAAATTCTTAATAATTTAAATGAATTTACTAAGAAAATATTGATAACTAAAATAATAACAAACATCATATAAAAAAAAATCATTGCTATGCTGGCAATTTCTTTGAAAGCTTATCGGCTTATTTAAGGCTAATGCCTACCATTGATTTATGAACTTTGCAGAGGCGTTAAGAGAGTTGGGCTTTATCAGGATCGTCATAAAAGTAAGCCACTTTAGATGGCACTGCGGAATATTCTTCAATTTATGAGCTAAGTTGTAACGAAGTTTGTACGAAGTAGGATCCCCCTCGTTTAATGATTTTAATTACTAGCTCAACTTGTTATATCTTTAAATATCAAGCAGTCCACTGCAT
Organism: Euschistus heros; assembly: GCA_003667255.2. NCBI lineage: Eukaryota > Metazoa > Arthropoda > Insecta > Hemiptera > Pentatomidae > Euschistus > Euschistus heros. The sequence continues at coordinate 808,597 of RCWM02000335.1, read as the reverse complement.
AGGGAACATTCCAAACGAGCTAACTTGTTAGCTTGATACCAAGTCTCTAACTTGTTTTCTCAATGTGTGCTATCTTTAAGGTTCATTAGAATTATAGTGTTATCAGTTGATTTGTGTATTTGATTCCGTTAGAAAAATAGGCTAATCTGCTTCATTTTGAGAAAAAAAAAACAGAAATTAAAAGTTTATAATTGCCTTGATTCGTTATCGAAAATTGAAAATTAGGTTCTTAAAAAATAATTTCCTTGCCAGCTAATCCTTCACCACTGTATACGATTTCAAAACCATAATTAGTTCTTAATACTAAGGAAAAAAATAAACACTACCAAGCTGCTAATTGTTAGCAGGAAAAACAAAACTCACTGTATACCATAGTTTTTTTGTATGTGGCTAGTAAATTAGTAAATTTGATAGTTTAAATCCGCTAGCGCAAGGATCTATACTGGTTTGGAAGAAAAAGTCATGTTTGAAGCGCCGTATTTTTTCTCAACTTTGTTTATTTTGAATAATTAATAATTGTTAATTTAACTTAATTATTAATTTAATTAATTTAATCATTTTAATTCTAAAATGTAAATTTGGAAAATCAGTAAATTATAGATAAACACATCGGTGATCTATTGTTTATCTGTCAGGGAGGAATACAAAATGCATTTTTTCTACCTTTTTCACCTATTTCTATATCGCGTCAATGGATCCAGCCATATTACATATTGCCCACTTTGAGTGCATGAATGTCCCAAGTAATGAATTATTTCACATATAATTTTAATTAGTTTAAATTCGATTAAATATTAAAGAGGGTTGATACTTATTTATATCATGCTATATTTTTATTTATTGAAATTTACAACTGCACTGAATAGTAACTCAATTATTCTGAACATTTGTGAGAAGAAGTATGTTAATCAATTAGTTATTATAAATTATTTATAATTTGTAAGCCATTTGCTGTCTGACTGACATTTCTTTTAGATTAATGCTGACACGAACTCGACCGAGTCGGACATGACATAGCAATACTAGAGAAATTAAAATTTAATATTAAATTATATCAAACCTCTTGTTGATTTATGTTCACTTCTTTAACTCTTTTACTTTATGCTTTATTGTTGAATAGCCTTCAATCTATTCTCGGAACATTGCTATTGTAAAAAAAAAACATGTGGTATTCATAATGAACATGCAAATTTAATATAAAATGTATATTTAACTACGCAAGTTCAAGCACTTAAAACCCGTTTACTGTTAATGAAGAACCAACAAATCCATACAATAGATGAAATATCTAAATGAAGTTACCCTAATGGAACGTTTTATGTCACGTAAAGGACAAACAGTATCTGATCATGGCGGTATCGGCCATCAATATCTCTTCATGTAAAATGAACTCTTAGCCTTATAGTCATTTAATGTCCTACATCTTAATGGATCTTTTTGCTATTAAATAAAAAATAAAACTTTCCGTTATAGATATTTTTTTTTAATTTTTAATAATCTACGAACATATAAAATATTATATAATTGGAAAGCATAATATAATCCTTAATCAGCTAGTTAATCAGATTTCGGAAAGTTATCATACACATTTACCATATAATGTTAAATAAACACTAACCTAAAGTCAAAAAAGACAAAATATTAATATACGTGCAACCCCTTCGCCCGTTCTCATAAGCAAAGAAATAAGATTATTTTAACTAATAATTGAATACAGTTTTATTTGTTTATAGATAAAAATTTTTTTCGGAAAACTTTTCCATTTAGATTTAGGATCAGGAGCTTGGGATAGGATACTATAAAAATACTGTAAATAAATAAAACGTATGAAAAATAAGTAATAATTATTATTAATTTGAAGCTCTATACAACACGATACCTTTGTAACCTCTCATGTAGAATGGCCCTCGCCGCCTATCGGTCAATTTTCAAACTTCACTATTGTCCACATATCATCACTTTTTAAAATAATAAATTAAGTGAAATCCAGTAGATTTTTATATGATTATGAGGAATATAAATATTATGAGGAACGATATAAAATTGCTTTAATTATTAAATTATGAATTACATTAAGTAATAGTGAAAGAATCTTTATTAATGGTAAAACGCTAAATGATACTTTGACCTTAACTCATTCAGATAATCACTAGTATTTACTGATAAACATTGAGGCAAGCAATCATAAACATCTGCTTATCCAGCATTAGTTGAATCTGTGGCCAGTTAATTAATTAATGAGTAGCTTTAATGTGAAGGGACAGAGAAGAGGAAATACCAGGAACACATCCAATTTCATTAATACACGCGTCAAAGAGGCTTATAAATACGACCTAATTAGTAATTTAAACAACGTCAAATTTGAATCCCCTTCAATCAGTAAAATACATTGTATTGATAAATTTTAATGAGAGGAAAGTTTCAAAACCAATGTTTAAAATATATCTAATAAAGTGAAATATCAGACTATAACGAGATATTTGATTATTTTTTTTTAATTGTGATGTATTATATCAATTATTTCTACATATTTTTGCTGCTTTTCGCTTTAATATTATTCCAGTATTCTTTTATTTTTTCTTAAGTAGCCTTTCTTTATAATACATTTTTTAAAAGTATATATATTTTGTTTACTCTAGCAAACACTATTTTAAATTGTGTTCGTAAAAGTAAGGGTTGATAATTTTTATAACTACTAATAAGAACTAATATTTTGGAAATTCCATTTATCCATTTATCTATTTCTAAAAGCTCTATAAAATTCATGTTACTGTCATATATTCATATTTTGATTATTTTTTTTTTTTTTTTTATCATTATTATCTAGCTATTGAAATTTACACCTGTACATAAAAAAAAAAAAAAAAAAAAAAAAAAAAAAAAAAAAAAAAAAAAAAAAAAAAAAAAAAAAAAAAAAAAAAAAAAAAAAAAAAAACATACATCCAGTAAATGTGCTAATAAAGTAATAAACAGCTAGTAATAAACTAGCATGGTAATTGCGGAGGGTTGTCAAGAATAAGATGGGAAGCAAGTTAAAAGACAAGTGAATTTGAATGGTTATGGAGTTATTACCTATGAAATGATAGGTATCTTTGGCTAAATCACCAACATATGAAACATTAAGGTCTTTTATAAATAAGTTTATTTGTGACAACTTAAGGAGCATTAAGGATTTTTTGAAGGATTATGAATTCCAAAGATTGGATACGAGATGAATTAGACTGTTCAGTGAAGACCCAAATGTCCATATAGGTCTGATAACTGTCACATAAATGAGCCTTTCGTAGGAAGTTCTGAACTTTATATAATGTATATAATTTATGATTATGATAACTGGTTTTTTTATAATAACTGGTGAGCTGTTTATAATATTTTTAAAAAAATTGCCATCTTTCTAACACAATTAGAAAAAGAAAATTACTACTATGAACACATCGCTTCAGCAAATGGTTAATGTATCAACAAGATCAAAACTCTAAAACAGAAAAAAAGGCATTTGTTGAGGAGTAAAGGGTCATATTAGAACCAAAAGAATAACACTAGATGGCCACTCCACCATTTATGGGATATGTTTCCCACCAAAGTGGAAAATATAACGCAGAAAAATGATACAAAAAGTTTATACTCCAGCAGTGGGATATTTGGAAGTTTTATTTCAAGCCGAAAGATGCAGTAACAATCAAAGACTGTTCCAGTCCATATGTCATGTGGGGAATGCGGAAAGAACCTTAAAAAACAGATGTTCGGAACATATGAACATTGTAAATACATAAAAACTACTCATGAAACAGCTTCACGGGGTCACTTAAACCTTTCAAAAGGAATGGCAGTTCTCTTCAACATTGGTCAAAATATAAGTGAAGTCACCAGCTGGACGAGGATCTCGCAAACAGTGATGCACTTTTCAGAAGTCCGTTCTCATCAAGTTGGCAACCCTACGCAATGGCAGAAACACAATGATGTAGTTTATCCTAACTGTTGATTCGTAAATATGTAGTTTTTCTTTAAAGGAAGTAACTGAAAAATCGTCGAAACTTCGAAGAAATTTAAAAGAGAACCTTAGTTCCCAAGCCAGGTTATCGGTACTAAAATCCATGTTTTTTTTAATAAACAGGATTCTAAATGGACAACATTACTCAGTCAACCGCTGCATCTGGCTTTTACGAACAGAACTAGACCCAGTAAGAGATAGAATATAGTACAGATCTAGTTCATAATAAGATAGATAATATTTATTTTTTAATTTACTCGATTTAACAGAAGTAAGCCGTTGTATCCTTAACATTTATTGGGTCTTTAATGGCTATATTCCATCAGTTTATTATACAACTCGCTCTAAAATTAAAAATAAAGTGGAAATAACGGAACATAAGTACATTAGAAATTTAAATATAGATTAGGAAATCGAACAAGATAAGCTTAACACGAGAGTGTGGCTTTTAGCGGTCATTTCGCTCAAAGCAGTCCAGTCTCTGTTCAACTATGAAAGGAACAGTTGTTGATAGAAAATCTATTTAAAAAAAAGAAACAGGTGGAAATACGGTTTTAAAAAAAATAGAGCTCTAGGCATAAAAAAAAAAAAAAAATCCCTAAAATATCCTGAGGCGATATAAGCTGTATAAGCTTCGCTAGCCGCCAGCCATATCGGAAAAAGTATTGAAATACAAAATATCAAAACCACTTTCAATATTATTTTCCCGATACTTCACGTGATACAACATAATTTAGTTCATAACCTGAATGTTATCAATGAGAAATTGGTAATTATGCTATCATACTGCTATGTTATGTTATTGTTTGTTATTTAAATATATGTATAAAGTTAATATAATGGTAATATTATATAATATGATTAATAATTTTTTTTTGTTAAAATTGTTAAAACTTCTGCTATGAAATTTCAGTTATTAATGTCAAGTGATTTCCATTAGACCTTAGTTTTATGTTCCTTCAGATCTATTCCCATCCAGAAATCCTCTTCAATGAAATCTTTTAAATGCCATTCACATATCTCCTAGTTTATCATTCTCTACAACTGCAAAGTATTGTAAGTTAAAAACACATTTTTTTTATTACTTTAACAATTGCTTTAGAACTGATAGCGAATTTTCAAATCTCTGTAAATGGGAGGAATCTTTCTGTTAAAGTGTCGATGGTAAAATTTATTTGATTATGCCAGATCAATGTTGCGAATCACTAAAGATCGAATGCAAAAACCGCGTATTTTCGTATTTGATACTTTGCGGTTATAGGGACGATAAGGAATATGTTAGTATGTGTATTGGTTCTGTATAAATTATTCAAGACTATTATTTTAAATTGTCAACTCCAGACAATATTATCATAATCTGTAACATAATATTATTCTTATGGGAATAAGGTTCCAGAATAAGGATTGTTTTTCAATTAAATTTGTTAAAGCTTACCTTACAGTAAGATAATATTTAATAGTAAGATAAGTTAAAAAAAAAGTAATATTTTTATTGTATTATGGTTACTACTAATTTTACCTAACAATTCAGTAAAAGTGAGTGGTTTTACACCCTGTATAATCACCATAAACATATAATTATTATTATAAATATGGCATAATGCAAATATTTATCCTAATAACTTTGCCATAAAGCTTTTGCTGAAAAGGCGCCTACAATGCACGGAGGAGGGCAGACAATTACCGAGTTCGTTCTGAAAGCGGACTTAACTTGCCCTGAATGCGGGACAAGTAGAGACCCACTTCCACAGGCCCAGGACAATAAAAAGCAAAGTTGCTGGGTTCGTCGCCCTCTTTATCTCCGAGGGTGATTTATCTGAGTCCAGTCCGATATGTATTCCATTTGTACCGCAGGGCTGCCAACTAGCTGCCGACCCTTTGTTGAGCAAGTCCATTTGTTCTCCTCCTCAACTAACTCCTTTCCTTAGTGGAATAGGAGGCTTTTAATTCAGCGAGCTGCATCGAATCAATCAAAGGCCATTGGGATTTCAAAACTCGTTTATTTTGTGGAGATAGTTTCAGATGGATAAGCAAACATTGGAAGTACAAAGAGACATTTCTCTAATTCATAAGCAGTTTTGATGTCTAAAATAAATAATAATGTAATATATAAATATAAGAAAAAGATGGTCCAGGATCCAATCGAGAGAAAGGAAAAACACGTCCAAGTTAAAACATTGTTAAGAGAGTGCCGTCGTTTCAACCTGCCTTACAGGTCTTTTTTAGTGCTCGAAAAAGATCCAAATGTCGGCAAAAACATTTTTTAACTTGTTCGTTTATTTTCTTTCTTCTGGCAGATCATTTTCATATATTTCTTACAGACAAATACACTATTATTATAATATGATATTATAATTAAAGGGTTTCATAAATAAAAGGGATTGTGTAGCAAAACACAATTTTGAGTAATTTATGTTTAGTTTTTTTTTTTTCTTCTGCAGGAAAATATTATATAGCCACTGCATCTTCTTCATATCTCTTTTTCTAGTTGTATTGAAAGATTCAGATTTTGCTATCTAGCACTTCTGCACATAAATTCTTCATCCAATGAACTATGTTGTATTTTTTTTTTAAATGTGACATAACCTCTTCATCCACCAAACCCCTCAATTGAGGCATATAATTCCAAAACCAGCGATTTTTCCACAGCTGGTTGGTAAAGGTAAAGGTCAGACTGGATTAGAATTCGGCTTTATTTTCGCTAAAACTCCAAAACTATTTGTTCGATCAAAAACTTCATTTTTTCTTCTGAAAGCTGGTTAAATGAAGGTACTTTAGATCTCTCATATGATACTTTGATTAAATTCCGTGAAATAATCACTACATATTTTTTCATATTTTGCCAAAACATTTAGCGTGGGTATTTCACTTGATTTAACCAAAGTTTCTCATATAAGGTCTGATAGTGCCTAAATTTAACTAACTTTCAGAAGGAAACATGAAGTTTTAGATCGAACTAATAGTTTCGGATCTATAGCCAAAAGAGTACCGCCAAAGAGTGCGTTAGTTTTGAAAACGCTCCCAATTACTCCAGTTTTAGCTTAGGCTTATAACCTACAGTGTGTAATTTAGCTGTTATATAAATTTCAGCTGTCTATATTTCCGCTGAATGGAACATCAACATTTGACAGACTTGAATCTAAAGTCCAGGCATTCACCTAATTATATATGAAAAGGACTATCAATTAAAATTATCAGTAGCTTTACGTTCGTCCGTTGAAGAAAGGTGTCATTGGCTCTTAGTCTATTTAGAATTAATACGATACAATTTAAAAAAAATTATTTTTGCAGAAGCTCAATATTAGATATGTACATATTGCTTAATTGAAAGGGTAGTGGTAATCAATTATTTTTAGTTTCATATTTTTGTTTTTCGTTGGAAAATGTTCAATGTAGTCTCGGTATATTATACAATTTAATTTAGTTCGATTCTACCTCCAGCAATTCTCTAGCTTACGATATAAATCCTTAATCTAATCTTTTTACTGTGGAATAAGGTTCTATGTTATCAGAGGTTCCTACCCAGCCCCATTTCCCTAGCGTTGTGCTCTTGTTGAAGTAGCGTAAAAACGTGCGTTGCACTCAGAGGGCCATTCGACTTAAGCATTAATGCTATATTAGTTTTTTCACCTCTTCTACAAAGTCGCCCATTGTAACATGCAACGTTGTTCCCCACCCATTCAATTTTCCTCATGGTGATTACCATATGATGGTAATCATTCATTACCGTTACACAGTGTACCGTTGCCGTTTATAGTTTGGAATAAGTAAACCATCCTGACTGCACAATCCGAGATCTTTCTCTAGGCCTCCCTCCGTCCACTCTTGTTTCATTTGACATTCTTAGAATTCTTTTATGATTCATTCTGAGAAGGTGCTCAAACCATCTTAGCTTATTTTCTTTTAACTGTAATATTTGTTTGTTTTTTTCTGTTGAGGAAACCAATCCGGATCAAGTGGAACATTCTCTCAGCTGCTACTAGACATAGTGTGATTTCCTCTACGATATAACCGCTTTCAATTATCCTGGTCCCCAAATATATAAAATCTGGAACTTTTTAAAATATTTACCCTTTCTATCACAGGGTTCTTGTTACTCTAAGGGGTCGTATTTTTATTCTCATTCATTTTATTTTCCGAAGATTAATATAAGTTGATTTTGGAGAGTTCTTCTTTTATAATTTTAACGTTACATTGCAGATCCCATTATTATTCGCACATATAAATTTTTAAAAAAATTAATATATATTTAGAATTTTAAGATCCTAAGACAGATAAAAAAGACTTAATAACATTTACTGGAGCGATTTATTACACTCTACTGAAATATAAAATCCAAAGTTATCTTTATAAGAGTAAGTCTATTTTTTTTTTTTTAAATTAGGAAATAATATTTCCATTTTTATTTTCTTCTTGAGAACAATAAATATCCAGAGTAATAAAACTATATATATTATGATAAAGGGGATATAAAGTAGAAATTATGACTGGGGGAAATAGAGGCATTTGGATCAGCTCCAAACTGGGAATCAATATATATCCAATACAGACGGCCATCTCATTATGCTCAATACATAAAATTATTACCGTTTATCTGAATTACTGTTCCACTTTCTGCATATTTTACAGTCTAGGAATATTTCTTTAGTAAAGTAAAATATTCGTCTTTCCTCATAGCTTTTTAAAACTTACTAATCACCCAAAGAAATTTTGAGACTAAGTTGGAAAAAACTTTATAAATGAATAAATAAATCAGTTTTCCTGTATTTCTAAACAATTGTCATTTAATGAATATGTCGCTAACACAGGGTGTTCAAACTATTATGACCTATTAGAAAAAGATTCAAATTATTGAATCCACGAATTATTTCATAGTTCATATGAGAAATTCGTCGAATTTCAAAAAAGGATAAATCTACACTACTTTTATCTATTGGTTTCTAGTCTATTACTTGGTAATCTTGGTGTGACTTTGAACAAAATAAGATTATTTAAGAGGTAAACATATAAAACCATGGTATGATTACCTAAATAATTGTTATATTTTTGAAATATTATCATTTTTTATTTTTTATTATTAGAAATTTGGTTTATAAATATGTTCATTCTATAATTCTCTTTTGTCATTTCCCTAATCACAATAACCGAGCATAATTACAACAGACGGAAAAAATGATTAACAATTAAGTGGTATAAAAAAAAAAGAAAAAAAATACTTCAATTTTGACCAAAACGAGATAAGTGAATAAAAAAAATCGTGGAGGTTTTTCTTAATGGTGAATAATTGTTTAAGTAATATGTTCATTTTAAATTTCTATGATATTTTGAAATTATATATCATTGAAGAATTGACATGAATATATATTTATTTTTTTTATTATTATTTTGTTTTGTTCCTGAGAGAATCAAATACAATAATTAAACATTTTAATGTGTTAACTAGCATTCACCTTATGGTGATACTAATACGGCAATGTTATAATGGCCGTTAAATATTATAGAACATGACAGTATAAAATACATACTATATATATTTGTATAAAATATGTATTTACTTACAGTACACTGTAATATCCGATATTAGATGTAATATGTGCTTATTATAACAATCGATGTGCCCAGCTGTGAGAGACAACCAATCTGATTCATCTCTATAGCATAGCATTCAATACAAATATCATCAGATATATAATTAACGCTCTTGTCAAACATAAATATACAAAGTTTATATATGTTTACCGCTTAAGTGGAAACAATCATGCAACATGAACCTCCTTCAGTTTCCATGGTTCTAACTCTACAAATTCCATCAGATATATCATTTTTTATTATTTAATGCTTTAAAACATTTCAAAATTATCCTTATCCATACGGCATATAAGAATATTTGTAAACAAGATAATTAAATCATAGATAAAAGATTCATTTCAGATTCAAACTTTCAGGAGATTCGATCCAGTTAGACTTGGAGGGAGGCTTGTTTCTCGGCGGAATTCCCCCAGGGCTGTCACCTCCGCCGACAGTGTGGTCAGCACTACTCTCCAAGGGGTTCGTAGGCTGTGTTCGAGACCTCGTTCTCAACGGAAAGGCGGTCGATATAGCACAGTATGCCCGAGCTCAAGATTCTAGTAAGTAAACCCTTCTCTAATATGTATTTTTTTTTAAAAGTTTGTCACATCATATTATGCACTAGGTTTAGCGGGTGTTATGAATCTTAGCTATGGTTTCAGGAGATTTAGCTAACAAAAGCATATTATAATAAAGCTGAATAATATTCATTTAATCATATCATTTTATTTATTTTTATAACCCATTGAATAATAGTTAAATAAAATAAACAATTTGTTCATTTTCTTTTAATATAGTATCAAATTTCATAATAACAAATTTCTTTTAATATAGTACAAATTAAAGTTTAAAAAAAAAAAAAAAAAAAAAAAAAAAAAAAAAAAAAAAAAAAAAAAAAAAAAAAAAAAAAAAAAAAAAAAAAAAAAAAAAAAAAAGCTAACTTTTAATGCTTCAGGTAATATTTACAACAATATATTTGCTGACAATTTTAATGATTTTATGTTTTTTTAATATGATAATGTTACTAAATTTATACCAGCTTATAAAGTAGATCGTTGAAAGGATCAGACAATGAGATAAACGAAAAAAAAGTGTTAAATTAACAAAACATATTTTTAATTTGCCATCGTTTCGGCCGAATCAGGGCTAAAAACAAGAAAGTCAGATAAAGAATAAGATAGAGAATCAGATAATACAAAAACATAAAGTTAATAAATTGAATTAAATTAGAAATATGCAATGAGTAAAAAAGAAATACGGTTTATAAACAATTTGATAATTAAGATTATGACCTAAATATGGTAATATTGTTAAGATGAGAAATTACATATTTTCACATAGAAAAATATGTAAGTTAAAAATATTATAAAAACATTATTATATTGTAAAGAGAGGTATACAAATAAAATAAAGTAAAATAAGTTAGACAAAATAGATAAAAGGAGCAAGTAATTAGATAAAATCATTGTAAAAAACATTAAATATGATGAAATAAATTGTAAATAAATTTTATTAATAACTAAAAATTGGTAAATAAAAGCGGAAGAATAAATTTGTAAATTAAAAAATTAAAATAACCTTTACAAGATTCCTGTTTAACAACGTCCTGTCATAAAGAGAACTGAGAAAATATATAAATGAATTGGTTAAAGGCAGTTGTTTTTGAAAAATTTTATGTAATATTTATAACCGGTACTATTCACGACATAACTGCTGCCCAAATTACTTTCAAAATAATCTTTTTTTAGACTAAACAATAACAGATTTAATCATTTTTGAAGAGGTAGTTCTTCCGCTAAAATAAGCGGTAGAAACATAGGTAGTAAAAGTAGTCTTGTAAAAATTAATTTTTAGTCACGAACTGAGCAGTTTTGACTCTGAGATATAACAAGCATCCGTAGACTTAACTTCGCCCTTATTTTTTTTATTTTTTTTTTTGGATTTCAATTTACCTAGATATCGTGGACTCCACATAACTGAATTACTACATATTTAAACTTATTACCTGGTATATCTTCATCAGTTTTCTTCATGACAGGGTTTTAAGAATATGTTGTTTTCTTTTAAGTTTAGTTTAATTTCACTATCTGCTCTAATAGTGGGCATTGAAGCAATGACCGAACAGTTGCCATATTAGAATTATATATTGTTCACAATGCTCATTTTTATTCCTTTGACTGATCCTTCACATATATTGTGATATGATTTTGAAGGACTTATTGTTAGTTTACAGAATCTTATCTTTCCATTCATATTACATGCAATATTTCTGATAATGTTAAATTAAGTAGAATCATTCATAGCATGTACACAAATATTAAAAAGTAAAATTACACATATATATCGAAGTACTTTTATTTAAACATATTTCTATAATGCCATTATTAAAACGCGTAGTATATTAGTATGCATAGTTGAACTGACAGAGCATCACCTTGCTGTCTATTTCAGGTGAATTGTTGAAAAAAAAAAGAAATAGGAATTTTTAAAATATTCACTACCTCCGTTTAGGTGAACTTCAAAGGACGACGAATTAATTTCATCCTGACGTTCAAAGGACGACGAATTAATTTCATCCTGACGTTCCATCGAAATCAAATTATACCCTCGGATAGAAGTGAGATACGCTCAGAGCTCAAAAACGATGCAAAAGCTGTGAAAATTTCAAAGGTTATTAACTGTTAACTGTCGAGGGAATTATTTAAAACTGTGCCGGCTTCGGGTATTCTGTTGAATATTAAACTTTTTCCATTAAACGATGCGTATCATTTGACCAATAACATTTTAGAAACTAAATAATGGACAGAAAAATGTTATAACACTACTTATTAAGAAATAAATAATTTTCATTCATCCATATTTATAATTAAATGAAAAAAAAAATCTTTATACTGAGACATATTGTACTATAAGAATTACATGGAGGTGCAGTAATACATAATATATAGTTCTATATAGTATTAGTCATATATAGCATTAGTAATATATAGGTCAGAAAAGATTAAATACAATTGAAAATAGAACTTTGAGTATGTATACAAACATAAGAAAAAATAACACTAATAGTGCTAATAATGTATGCAATACACCTAAGAAAATGAAAGAAAGACATAAATGAAATAAAATAAAATAATAATAATGGATAAGTAAGAAAATATATAAAGAGAAAAGAAACTTTAATGAACGTTGATAAGAAAAAATACATACAAATACTAAATATATAAATGAATACAATATAATTAAAGATGAAAAAAAAATTAATAAAATAGAAAAACTATTCTGAAATATGAATTCTCTTATGGTAAGTAGGTAGATGGTAGACTATTTATAATGAAAATTGCAAAAATAATGCAGATTTTGAACATTCATTTTATTTAGGCAAGTAAACCTAGATAATCCTCTAGTCTAGGAAATAGATTATAACCAATGGTAATTAGTGTTGTTATTCCTCAAAGATTAGTTTAGTTTGTGATAAATTTTTTATGAGTAAGGACCTCTGAAATCCACCTTGTCAAAACAAGATTTTTACGAGTTCAAACTTAGTCGAAGTGCGACTTTTTTTTTAAATATATTTTTTATGAAATGCCATTTAAACTGTTCCGATCATGCTCCAATGATATTGCTGTATCTTCTATCTTTTTTATTTCACAAATTAATTAGAACTAAAGAATTGCAAACGTTTAAAGTTTAAAAATAGTTTATTATGAATTAAACAGTAGGAAGCAAGTACATAAACTTACATTAGATTTGTAACATGCGCAGATGTAATCAGTACCAGTCTTGCCAACTGTCCCAGGTCCTAACATTAAAGCTTTCCTTCATTCAAACCATTTTTACAAGCTATTGGCATTGTTATTTTACATTTTATAGTAAGATATTATCGTAACATGTTATTGACATTGTTGCATTAAGTATTATCTAATAACTTATTGTTATAATATTCCCACATTTACTTCACAAACACGAGTATATAGTAACCGTTTACTATCAGAGTATCAATAAACAATTATAAAGCAAAAAAAAATTGAGATCACCAAAACTGTTAGTTTCAACTACCGTTTAAAACTGTTAAAGTTCATTTAAATTAATAGTAAAAAAAAAAAAATAGTTAAAGTAAAAGAAAAGACAAACTTTATAGCCATTATTTTAAAATTCATTAGGAGTCAGCTTAAAACCGTTATATATGTTAATCAGGAACCCAGGGTAAAAAAGAAATGTTACAAATTATGAAGATAATAACAGATAAAAACAGTGCAAATGCACGAGACGGAAAAATGCTAAAAAGTTTAAAATTGCAAGAATGGCTGGATGACGCAAGACTGTATTCCAGGAATATAACGACTTGCGTCATTCACTTACATTAGTTATATTAATTTGTCTTCTTGAGAATTAAAAGCACACCTATGTGAGGATGAATGTTTCGGGTTTATTCTGGATTTTTTCCTGCATGGGAGTGCATTTTAAGCGAAATAGTTTAACGAAGTGAATAATATTATGATGTACATCAGGGAGAAATACTTTATTAAGCAGTGCTTCCCATTTAAAATTTTACACTGCATACTTAATCAATCTAAGTTAGGCATCTGACAATATTTAATACAAAAAACCTAATAGTCATTATTTTAAAATGTATATACATAGAAGTATAATAATAATAATAATAACTTTAACTTTACTTGTTTAAGAAAATATTCTTGTGCAAATATTTCAAAATATAAACTATTTATGTACATACTTCTTGTGAGTCGACGACCGCACATCTAAGTAAATTTTGTATTGTAAACAAAATATTACTCCCACTATATACATACTACACCTTATTAATACATACTAGTTAATTACTAATTTCGGGAACAGTGTATATCTTAGCTACTGATAATAAAAATAAGTAAATATAATTTTATTTTTCAATACTGTCTATATTAAGAATGTTCTCTTAATATTTAGTATACTTATATATAAATATAATACGTCAAATATATAAGCATATGAATGTCTTCAGGCAATTCAACCCTCTTGTAAATATTACTATAATATTATAGGTAATTGAGAGTGAGGCAAGATGGGAGAAAGGATAGGTATCTGGTCTGGGTCAAATCAGCTCATGGAACATTTTTCTTATCTTCATAGAACATTATTATCTTTATGGAATAGTTTGTTTGTGACATAATAAAGAGCATTCAGGACTTTGGATTATAAGGATTAGATATGAGAATAATTGGAAGGTTTAGTGGAGCCCCAAAGCTCAACTCAGTATGTGCAAATTGGTTTAATTCTCGTAATGTAAATAATTTTTTTTTAAATTTATTGAGAGGTTTAAAAGCTTGTCTAGTAAATGGTGGAGTACTTTGGAGTCGAAACGACGTGCAGTTTCTTGTCATTCTTTGTAAGTTCTATATTATACAAAATTTATACATTCATCTGCAGAAATATATTATCAATTGGACTTAGCAACAATAACTTTGTCCCACTTCAGGGGATGATAAAAAATAATCAATAAAACAAACTGCTGCCCAACGTCATATACCTTAGACAAAGATAGATTGTAACGGACTCGATCATTGCCTATCAATCATCAATGAATACAATGAGTTGATTGGTTTCCACCTGTCTGTGCTTTCACTACGCCTACGCGCTCTGTTAATGAAATGCCTTTATTACTGCTTTTCAACGACACCCTCAGTTTAATGAGGCACAATCATTATAATGTATATATTGTTAAAGGAAATACATTAGTAAATGACGGACCTTCATTGATAAATTATTCAAATAATCATCAAGCTAAAACCATGTCATTGGAAATTATTTATACTTATTATTAATTATCCTAACACACCTATGAGAATTTAGGGACGAGGTGTCAACATAACTAACGTAAGATTGCATCCTCAATCAATCAAAGCAAATTAAAATGCTTTTTACAGTCTATTAATGTCATTGCGGTAGCAACATTGTTATTGAAGTTCTAACAAACATAAGTTCTAATCGAATTTATGCTAGAAACAATCCAAGTTTTGACACAAAAGTATAATAAAGAAGACATAAAATCAAACAAATCATCAAACATCAAATAGCTTGTCGAGAAGGAGGAGAGATTGAAACTCAAAGAATTCGATTTCTCGAATCGGATTAATTCGATAAAAGTATACATAAGTGCCTCTGGATAATGTATACCTTAATTTCCTTTTCCACACTCAAAAAACGGAACTAGAGGCAATGCCAAAATTCATGAACAGGTTGGATCTGAACCTATCTTTCCCTCTTTGTAAAGAAGAAGATCCTGATGGACTCGTTGAATGAGTTCGTCATGTCATCTCCTGGGTCGTGATATGGTTGACTCCTAGACCATGACTATCCATTTGGTGGCATTATTAAGAATATTGACTTCTTCAAGGCTGAGGGCAAAGTCGAACTGGGGACTTAAAAGCTCCTACCTTTCTTAAGCAAGTGTTGAGGGGTCCATTGTATGATTTTCTTTGGCATGAGCACTAGGCATTCAATTTCCTTAGCAAGTTTTTTCCAGATATTTACCCTACACCAATCTGATTGATTGGAACACTCATTAAATATCCTTTAAAGACGGCTTACTGCTCAGTCCGATGATTTCATGAAGTAAAGCCAATTGGAACAGCTTTCTCAAATAATGTTCCAGATAGGAAATCACATGGACACCAAACCCAGAATTTGTGATTTCATTCTTGGTTGAACCATTATTACATTTCCGATTCCATTTATCTTTTGTTCAATTATTGTTAAAATGGGGAAGGGCAAAAGATTTTTGCTCATACCCGTTAATATTACGTAATAGAAATAAGGAAGTATAAACTCAAGAAAAGGAGAAACCTTGTGGGTTTTTCTCTATTACTGGTTCGTTTCTGTTCCTACTGAAAACATTTTTTAATGTATTCGGAACATCTAGTTACGAATATGAACAAACTACTTTTCATTGGTTATTATTTATTATTCCTGACGATTCGTAAATATTTAATTTTAGTCTATTTTGTACTGATATATTAATTTCACTCCCGATTCTTTATTGCATTTGTGATTATTTTTATTTATATCTATTACGAAGTTTGCATTCCACCGGCAATAATCTATGGAGCATCGATGTTCTTTCATTTAGAAAGCCATGATCAAGCGGTACGGATCATTCCAAAATGGAATTATTAGAAAAATAGTTAAGGAAACGGCATTAGAAAAGTAAAAGATAAAATTAATTAACAATTACCGACCATAAAATGATTAACATATAAAATTTAAACTTTCAGTTAAAATTACCACATTCTGAGAATAACTAGTTAAACAAAATCATTAGAAGTTCAGCCGTCCAACGTAGGCAGAAATATTTAAGCATGTGTGAACAAATTAAAGGTGTTAGTTTTTAATTTTTATTTCTTAGCTTAAACCTCTTCAATGAAACGATGAATCCCCTACCATCTAATAATAAATAAATGTAATAAAAAATATTTTTAAATCTAAATTGTTTGCACATAATTTCCTTAAAATGTAATCGATTGTGAGTTACAGTTCATGAAGAAAAGGGTAAGAAATAAATAAATATTACAAAACAAGAAATCAAGTAGAATTAAAAAAAAAAAAAAAAATTAAATTCTGTGTCTATTATATCCCCTTATATGTTCCTTTAATCACTAATGGTCCGAAGTCGTTTTATTTTTTTTTTTTTTTTTAGAGAAAGGGTCTATTTTGACTTTTGGCTAAGGAAAATTAGATAATATTGGTTTCTATATTTTAAATAAGAGTTTTTATCTTAATTATCTTAACTGCTTTTCGGCTTCGATGGATATAGGACCGTATCAAAATTAATTTCTTCGGAGTGGGCCTATCCTCTGGGTGTGTTGTTTAGATATGAGGCGTAGAATTCGAAAACCAACCAAGTCTAATTTCCAGATATTTTATTCTTGCTGTTCTACTTGGTGGAAAGTTATCTCCCAAAAGTAGTTAAATAACATTGAAAACGACCGTACAAAAAATAAGGCCTCTTCCTGAACTGGCAAGACCTTTACCTTTATCGACCAACTGTGAGCATTTTCAAAAATGGACTTGGCTGGATTTAGAATTCTACTCCTCATATTAATTATTTTTCACTAGATATAAATAATATAAATTACCCTCCGCCAGTTTATTTTATATGCGTTCGGATTTTATTATTTTTTTTTTTACAAGAACAATATAAAAGAATTAGAGAAAAAAAGGACGAAGCAGACAGGATTGAGGAAGATGGATGATGAAGAATTGATAGAGCAGAATCCTTGGGTAAACAGAGCTGTACCGGGAGGATAAAGAGACCACCCAGCTTTATAACAACACGAGTTATTTGACCAAAATGATTAGTCTGAGTGATAGCCCTTCCGGGAAAAAGGGACAGCCAAGTAACAGGAAAATATAAATTTATAGCAGTACTTTTTTGTTTCTACCAGCTGTTTACTATGTACCATGTATATATAAATTTGAATTGGGATTTTTTTTTTCTTATTGAAACAGTACAACGAAATACATCTAGTAAATATGAAGGACAATGTATACAATACCTTGCAAAGCAACAACCCATTGGTAGCACTACAATTAAAATTCTTTATTAAAGATCCTGAAGCAATCCGAGAAGCATAGGAAGGGACGGCCTTCCAAATGTCCAAAAGGACCTAATCCGAAGAATTTTACGGGAAGAGAATGTCCTTTTAAAAAACGTTACAATTATTTCTACTTTCAAACAGGTAAGTAATTTGGAATTAAAACCTGTAAATAAATAATACACAAATTTGTTTTAATTTTTTTTTCCAGAAAAGTGGTATTAATGACATAAAATTATTTATCAAATTTTATATTTGAATCTCAGTGAGCAACATTCCGGGTGGAATAAGTAACAGGGATCGAACGCCCTCATCAATATTTCCAGTTGGCACTTTCTAAGCGTCACAGGCATTAGCATTTCCATTATCTATTTAAATTTTAAAAAAGTCTTTTGATTTTAATTCCTAATGGGGTTTTCGATGTAATGTACTAACTTAATATTTACACAGAATAAATAGACCGGCATAATTTATCTTTTCTGAAAATGAGACTTCCCCCTCCAATTTCAATTACATGAACTCCTCCCCTCCCCTGCCCTTGTTTGGCAATATTTTATAACCTTCCTGTCCCTTCGAAGTTTTCTCTTTCTACCCTCCACCCCCACCCTATAATGTAAAGAGGGGCAGAAAAGTTATATTAAAATTTTTCAAACGAATCTGTCTGTCACAACTTTTTTATAATTCCGTTAGTTCGTTATGTTAGACTTTTTCTGTCCCAGTTATCTTCTACAAATAACGTCTTATTTTTCTTGCAAATTTTAGTCATGTCCGGTTTTTATTTCGTTTTCATAACTTCCCAGATTCCTTTGTGAAATATTAAACCATTCTTGATACATAAATATTATCAAATTATTCAAAACTGACCATTTAGAGTCACTGTAAAAGAGTAAAACTCTCTTCAGAGAATATAGAATTTAGTATATGTACAAATTCAGGGCAATTCGATTATCTTCACTTTCCGTATAGATGGAAAGTTTAAATTTTACAAAGAAAATATTTACTTCTATATTTTTTAAATAATAAAGTAAAACATTAGATTAGAGTAAAACTCTTTATTTGAGAATATTACATTAAACATAAATTAAACAATTGTCTGATATCAATATTGCGTATTTATTTAAATTTTTATAGTCAGAGTCACCGACTTGACCAATAGTCATAAAAATTGATAGGTAAAGAAACTAATTTACAAACAAATACTAATTATATATATATATATATATATATAATATATATATATATATATATATATATATATATATAAGCATATGTATAAAAAGTAAATAACTGTGAGTAGCAAGGGGAACACTGCAACAAAGCTGCAATGCGGTATCAGCTAAGCAACAGGCTAAGGTGGACGTTGTTAAAGAACCCTCTGTACCGACTGTCATTGTTGTATAGGGCGCTACATTGGTACAAGATGGCTTTTTGGATACAATAATACATAATATTAATCAACAGCGAGTGCTGTTGGAATTCCCGGCAATAGTTCTTCTCTGATGTATAAATATATAAATGTAAAAATAGAAGCAAGATAAAATACATTCGATGATAGAACATTTGTTTTATTATTTCTCTCTCTCAATATTTATTGAGACCCTACATGGATATGATTGAAAAATACTGTATTGTTTTTACGGTTCGAGACTGGTCTATTTTATTTGGTACAACATATATCACAGTACATGGTATATATAAGAGAAACGAATAAATAAAAAGTAATTAAACATTTTAAATAAATATTTCAATACATTATCATAGAAATTAAATGGCAGTACTTATTAAATACGAAAATTATATATATAAATACACGTATATAATTGTAATTTTGTGTGCAAGTTAAAGATTGTGCAGCTTACCTAAGATTCTCCAAGATGACAGTTTCTTCTTTCTTGAAGTTCACTATCCTCCAAGGTCTTTAAACCCGGAAGATTTCGGAAACGAAGGAAACCGAAAATTCGCGGCGAGAACTAAAAAAAACACAACTCACTTGACTAATGAAAAAATTACTTTTTAAATTAATAATGAACACTTTTTAATAAAAAATCAACTAAGCGAAACATATCCGAACCGCACTAGACCGAGTTATTCCACAGTTGAGCGGTATCTGTAAAACAAAAAATAAATTAATGGAATTTTATTAGCAAATAACCATTAATATCAGACTAGAAACATTTTAAAACATATCCTACAAGCGTATTCTTAATTTCAAAAAATCGGAAAGAAATGCAACTATCGAAAGACTTGAAAGTAACAAGATGGCAGTAGCTATTTTATTTAAATTTCAAAAAAAATGTATAAAAGTAACGTAAAATAATTAGGAATTGATCGCCAATGCCTTTAAGAGAAAGAGGCGAAAACATATAAATAAATAAGACATCAATGAAATAAGTTATATTAAAATTATAAATATAATTTTATACTGAGTATTCACCAAAGTCAGACATAAAAAACCATACAAATCCAAAAATAACGGTGATCATATTTTCGTGTTTTAAATAATAATAAATTAAAATAGAAAAATCTAGAATAGGTAGGTAATCTGTAGGATAAACCGTCTCTCCCGCCCTAGTTGGAGTATATAAATACGTTAAAAACGTACGCCCCAATAAAAAAAATAAATAAACAAATAATAGAAAAAATGATTCTACAAATTTTAAATTGGTTCCAAATCTTGTTTGAAAACATTTTTTTTTTTTCTTATAAAAATACTATTTTTCGTCATTTCTCATAAAACCATAATACCGATAATGAAATGTTTGAAATTAAAATATTTGTTGACATTTTTTGTTTCAAATGGACTTATTCATCAAAAAAACGTTTTTGTAATTATCAAAATGTACATATATATTTTAAAATGCATCTCATAAAAAAATAAATAAAGTAAAATAAAGTAAAATAAAAAACTAGTTCAGCTACAACCCAAGAGTCCTAATTCAGTACATGTTAATAAATAAATAATAGGGAAAATGATTCTACAATTTTTAAATTGGCTTTAAATATCGTTTAAAAACGTTTAGTTTTCAAATAGTACATCAGAAAAATACCCTTAAAACCACAATAACCATTATGAAATGTTTAAAATTAAAATATTCGTTAAAAGTTTTTAGACCTTTCATTTGTAATAGACTTCTTCGCTCTTCTGTAAATACACATGAAAAAAAAAATGTACCGTCAAATAAATAAGTAGCTTTTAAAGTCTAAGCGGTTTTTTTTTTTTTTTTTTTTTTTTTTTTTTTTTTTTTTTTTTTTTTTTTTTTTTTTTTTTTTTTTTTTTTTTTTTTTTTTTTTTTTTTTTTTTTTTTTTTTTTTTTTTTGAATCAATCATAAGGACTTTAAATATATCAACGGTTTTTGATTTTGTGTTTAATTTGAGTCTGCCTCAAACACAACTCAAGCACCCAGCCCAATATTTACTTCCTTGTTGACAATATCTAACAAATACCCTTTAAAATTTAATTTTAATAATTGAAAGTATGGTACCATTTCAATAGGCATTATTACATTATTATTGTATTTTTCAGCTGTAACATGGTATCTATTTCATATTTTATTATGCCATTTGCTATTTTTTCTATCCATCTGTAATTTAGTTTATCTGTTAGTTTTTGTTATCATTTGGTCTTTTCTAGTTTTCTTTAAATAACTAAATTCCTGTATAAGTGGCAAATAATTCATCATTACTATGTAATTAAGAATTATTTTTTCAAGCCGAACAAAAATATATTATCAATTTTTTTTTTTTTTTTTTTTTTTTTTTTTTAAAGCACACCAAAAAATGCGATTCTCCTCCGTATCGATTTTTTTTTTCAAATAATCCCATTATATTAGGATGTCATATGATGGATCGGACTTTAAATGCCTCGTCCCGATTTCTTTCTGGTGTGTATATGGTGTATTTTTTTGACCTGGCTATCTCTGTGTAGCAATACATTGGATCTGCAACGAATCCCTGGAACCCCAAAGGATTTCTTTAGAAAGGATTGGGCCTGACGAGGCCTATTCAGTCCCGTGAGGATTTCTTGTAGCTCCTTGAATAAAATGGACAATGGTCCACTCTAGAATATCTGAAGTGAGGCTGTGAGAACTGGCATCCTAGATCTACAATACAGCAAACAATGACTTACACAAACAGAGTTATTATTCATCAACACGAGATCTGCTGATTCATGTTACCAATATTAAAGAAAAAGAATTTTTATTCTGGGGTATTCTGACAAAATAACAGGGATGCACACACTTTAAGTGTAGTTTAGTTGTTTTATTAATAATTTCTTTAATTTCTTAAATTATTATGCATTATAACGCAATACAGTCGACTCTTGATAGTTCGAAATCCAAAGGACTACAACAAAAATTTGAATTATCAAATGATATGAGAAAAATTCGAATTATTGAGTTTTTATTATATTTTTGAAAATATGTACCCACATACATAGAACCTTCATAAGTTGTATATAAGCCTCAAGTAAAAAAGTGAAAATAATGATAACGACAACAAAAATACATTTTTATATGTGTATGTATTCTCATTATAATTAAATAAATAAAAAAAATTAACAAAAGTACATTAATACCTAATTAAATAAAATATTAATGGATAGGTTTTTGGTTCAATATATGTAACTTGACGTCATTTCTTGAATCATTTTAAATCACGTTCTCGCTCCCTCTTTTAACAAAAGGATCTCGAGTTATTGAGCGAATCAAAATAAACATTTGTTCGATTTACCAAAGCTACCAGTTGAAGAGTTCAAATTTTCACATAATTCGAACTATCGAGGTTGGAATAATCGAGAGTCGACTGTACTAACTACTATATGACAAAAATATAACAAGCAATCCAATATATCTTATATCTAAGTGATTTTTGTAAGATTGCCTTTCATATTTGGAACAAGTGTTAATCTTCAAACCAATCTTTTAATTATATACTCTTATGAAAATGAAAAAAATGAACTGATTGTCAATTTATTATCCAGATATACTAAAGTATTTAAATCAGTATAAAAAAAAGAAACAAAATAATCCGTATAAAGGCTTTTAACAACTTTTTAAATTTTATTTATCATACAATTTATTCTAATTATTTTTTAAATCAAGTTTCTAATGATTAAAATATATTTCTTCTTTTTTTTTTTTAATAAATAAGTTAAATTCTCAATAAAAACATTCAGTCATTTCAATGTTTCAAAAAGTAATATAGATAACAGTTTATTTATTATTATTATTAGCGAATCGCCCCTTAGTGGAAGGCAGACAAAATACTTTTTTTTCCGCCCAGTATTCGTTTCGTGAATGCCTGCTTTCGTTCTTCTGACCATTTTGGCCTACATTTCTTCTGCTTTGCCTTATCTCCCACTTGTCCATGTTGTTCCTGAAGATATTTCTGTCTGTGATATAGGTTTCTTTTATGTTGGCTTTCTTGAGATCCTTCTGGATTTCAGTTATCCAAGGGGTCGACTGTTTTAGGGATGTTATGTAATCTATTATTTTTCATGACAACCTATTTCCTGGTTTTTTAGGTGACCGAAATTTCCATGTTCGAGACAGCTTCGACTGTTTTGTTCGATTGTGGTCTATATACATCTCATCGTAGCATCAAAGATTTTCCTGATTATTTTTCTTTTAACTAGCTTGATGTCTTCCAGATCATATTTCTTGTTGACCGTTAGTGTATCGTTTCGATACAAGACGGCAGGTTTGATAACGGTGTTGTAATTTCATATTATACAAGTACGGTATCATCCCTAGTGCTTTATTGTTCATTTTTAATCTGTTATGTAGCGATATGCTTTCTGCCCCCCGTGGAATCCGTAAATTAAGGTACTTGAAGTGTGGTACTGTGTTGAGTTTTGATTTTTTATTATCATTTATAATATAGATAACAGTTTTTAAACAAGTGCATTCCTATTTCTAACTAAATACTTACAAATATCAAAAACCAAGATTATATAGAAAACTCTAGTTGAAACAACAGTTGGCAAAGGATATGGAGGTTACCGCTGATAGTCCTTAGTAACAGATAGTTTTAAAAAAAAAATGGGTATGGGTATTTAAAATCCCATTCATCATAAAATAATATTCTCATTCATTGACAATAGATTGACTTAAACTCAAAAGGTTTCAAATTTACTATTATGTTCGAGAGAAACATATTTTTTAAACAACACATAAACACTATTTTTTGCTAATTTAAAGGAATATTCAATATTTAAAACTATTTTCGAGTTTCAAAATGCTATTGAAGGATAGACATCAAAGTTGACTAAAAGTTGAAAATGATACGTTTTGAAAATAAATAACAAAAATACAAAGACTTCTAGGGTGCAATATAAAAAATGTGCATTATAATTTTTTTTATGCTATTTCCATGAGTCCTCAAGTCTAAATTATTTCTATGAGTCAGGTTCAATATGGAAATACTTCTTGGAAGTATATATTGGAAGTATATACTTCTTGGAACAATATGGAAATTGTTAACGTCGGGGTCACCAAATTGTTGCTGTCTTATCTTCAGAGATTTTTAGAACTTTTTATCGAAATAAATATAGGTTCACTTTTTATATTTTTATTTCACACATTACTTTTTTTACAATATGTAACCTTCTGATATTTATCATATGATTAAAAATACATTATGACTTTAAATATCAATCGATATTTTTATATAATTATTAATGTGATTTGATACCCTACATTACTCCTCTCCCAGTAACATCAGTATGTTACGATATCAATTTTGACTTTGAGATTACATTGTCATGCCAAAAAAAATAAAGAAAACTATCTAAAATAACACTTTTTCTAAACTGAAAACCAATTTTACAAAACATAATTATACCTAACATAATTTACATAACAATTATTTTCTCTTTCTAAAAAAAATAATAATACCATAATAAATTCGAAAAAATAAATAAAAATAAAATGTTAATAATCCACTTCACTCATTACCTATATTAATCACTAGTGGTATATTTCACATTTGATCACTGTAGGTAATGCTGGGGAAACCTGACTCTTCTACCCATTTTTGTTGTTACCTCATTATTGTATCTTTGCATTTTCCTTTTTCCTGTTTTAAACAGATTCTTTTTCTTTTCTTTTTTTTTTTTTTAAGTCACTTTTTCTTTTTTTTGGCTTTGGAGTGTGTTGTTAATATTCCTTCTTCCATTTTTTTTTTTGAATGAGCATTCTGTAACACCTTTTCTTTATCTTTTTTAATTTCAATTATAACTTTTTCTTCATTATTCGTTTTCTTTTGTTTCAGATTCTAATTTTAATTTTTCTCCTTTCTCTTTTATCTTCTTTGATTCACCTTCTATTATGGCTTTTCTCCTCCTTGTTTTTCCTATTTAGGTCTATATGTTTTTTAATTACTTATTCTTCCTTATTTTTTCTTTAATTTCTGTTTTATTTGCTTCTTCAGCTTTTGTTTTATTTGCTTCTTCATCTTTTTTTTTTATTTGCTTCTTCAGCTTTTGTTATATTTGCTTCTTCAGCTTTTTGTTTTATTTGCTTCTTCAGCTTTTGTTATATTTGCTTCTTCAGCTTTTTGTTTTATTTGCTTCTTCAGCTTTTGGTTTTATTTGCTTCTTCAGCTTTTGTTATATTTGCTTCTTCAGCTTTTTGTTTTATTTGCTTCTTCAGCTTTTGGTTTTATTTGCTTCTTCAGCTTTTTGTTTTATTTGCTTCTTCAGCTTTTTGTTTTATTTGCTCCTTCAGCTTTTTGTTTGATTGCTTCTTTAGCTTTCTATTTTATTTGCTTCTTTAGCTTTCTATTTTATTTGCTTCTTCAGCTTTGGTTTTATTTGCTTCTTCAGCTATTTGTTTTATTTGCTTCTTCAGCTATTTGTTTTATTTGCTACTTCAGCTTTTGTTATATTTGCTTCTTCAGCTTTTTGTTTTATTTGCTACTTCAGCTTTTGTTATATTTGCTTCTTCAGCTTTTTGTTTTCTGTCTTAGCCTCTCTGCGGCTTCTTTTTTGTTTTTAACTTCATCACCTTCTAATATTTTTCTTGATTCTCTTTGACTGCCTTAACTTTATTTTCTTCTAACACTATTTTCTTTTTCGTTTCACTTTCCTTCATATAATTTTATTTTATCTATTTCTGAACGTACTTTCTGTATCCAGAGTATATTTTCTTTTGGCTGATTTTTTTTTTTAAAAGCTTCTGGTTTTATTTTAGCCACATCTTCATTTTTCCTTATCTTTGGTTCTGGTTTCTTTATTTTAGCTTTCCTTTTGGAATACTCAGTGATTTTTTTAATTTCCAATTCTGGTTTAGATTCTACTTTTACTTCTTCCTTATTTATATCCGTTTCTTTGTTTTTCATCTGTTTCGCCATCATCACTCCCGTCTTGCGGCATCGTGAACGTCGGGGTCACCAAATTGTTAACGTCGGGGTCACCAAATTGTTCACGTCGGGGTCACCAAATTGTTCACGTCGGGGTCACCAAATTGTTGCTGTCTTATCCAGAGATTTTTAGAACTTTTTATCCAAATAAATATAACTTCACTTATACTTTTTATTTCACATATTACTTTTTACAATATGTAACCTTCTGATTTTAATCATATGATTTAAAAATACATTATGACTTTAAATATCAATCGATATTTTTATATAATTATTAATGTGATTTGATACCCTACAGATACCGTTACGATATTACATACATAGTCAAAAATTTTTTTTTTTAAGATTATTAATTTATCCACACCTTTTAAACAATAATTTCACAACCAGCGGATGTTATTATCCATGTATTATAATAAACGACGTGTCAGGTATGAGGAAGAAAATTACTCAGCATTAACTCTTTCGGGCTCCGGTTTATGTTAAGAGGTTACGAGAGCAGATCCCTTCCTCTTCCACATCATTTTCAATCTCTATCTTGAATTTTCAGGCAAATACGTTGTGGCCATTTTTTCAATGTGTTGTGTCCTTGTAGTCTGTTCTGAAATCGTTTATTATGAGACTTATGTATTTGCTAAATGTCAGTCGGATTTTAGTGTTTTATTAACATATCTCATGGGCTGCAAAAGAGGCACAACTCAAAAAATCATGTTTTGAGATAAGTGGGTTTAAAGTTTTCATTGCTAGGAAAATGCAAAGGAAACGCTTTAGTTTGTTTAAACGAAATTATTTTCAAGTTGATACCTTCTCTGAAGGGTCATTTAATAATGTGTGTATAATTTTGATTTTATTTTTCAAAGCCAGTTTTGAAAAATTGTTTTGAGATATGCCACTATTGCAGCGCATGAGCGATATGAAGGTGCTTTTGTAATAAGTCTAAGGATTTTGGATTGAAAACCCTGAAGTGTGTCTTTTTTACTACCTCAAAAATCTAAGAAGCCTAAGTCCAAAATGGTTTAATTTATCGTTCAGCCGGTTGAACAAAGACTCAACTGTATAAAATGAAATTTTACAGGAGAAGCGAGAAACTGAAATGTAATACTTTCCTCCAACATTACTATCACAAATATCATTAATTTTATTTGATTATCAATGAATATTTTTTTTCTCTTTCAAATTTTGATTCACACCAGTTATTAGGGTAACAATAAGTGAATTTGATATTGTAATACTAAAGGCCTTGTAGGCGTGTGGGAGACTAGCACTCAATAGTACCTCCTCCTGGTATGAATTAAAGTGATTTATTTGAGCAAATCTCTCATCCAGCTTCTTTTAAGTCTTCTGAGAGTATTTGTAAGTATGTCAGTCGTGGTCATGTGATTAATGAGTATATTGTTATGTCCATGAAGTCTGTCGTGAAATCGTCAATAAAGCTATAGTCTATCAATGTACTATATCGTATATTTAAAAAATATTTTCTGTTCACTGAAAGTTTATAAAGTCCATCTGGGTTGAAAAAAGCTTGTTTTTCGAGTTTCACCGAAAACGAATCGATAGCTTCGATATGTCCTCATAAACAAGAAACGAAAAAAAAAATTTAGTGAAAATTAAAACACATGTAAATTCAGTAGGTCCCGGATGATGTATGAATGAATGTTTTGAAAACAAGAAAGGAGTGGACGCAATTGATGTTGCGAAATAACATTTTTCTATTGTTGTTTACAATAGTTGCAGAGCTCACAACTACTACGCCTGATCCGTCCCGAGCAGCCGCGAATATTCCCTTTGAGAACCAGGGGACAGCGAACGAAGTTAGCACCGGCTGGGTAATTAGTTTGGTCTGAGGTAGCGACAAAGGAAGCTGCTATTGACAGCGTGTCTCTTAAAGTACCGCTCTTTGTTGTGGACAAGCCGCCCCTCTTCCCCATCCCAGTTTCCGCGAAGGTTTTGTTTGTTTTTTGTTTTTTTACGGTGTTTTTTTTTCGTAAAAATTTCGCTCACAGAGGCTTTGGAGGAAATAATGAGGATGGCAAAATAATTAAACGTCAGTCATCAAGTGCGGAAGTAATGAAGCTAATCGATCTTTTTTTTTTTTTTTTTTTTTTTTTTGCATCCTTCCTTTATTCAACTTTTTTTTTCTTCATAAAATAATTAAGGAAAGTAATACCCAATATTTCTTCTTAAAATGATCAAAATAATTGTTTTAGGTATCATTCAATAAAAATTACATTTATAATGTAAAATGCATCTCGTAAAAAAAGAGACAGAAATGAAAAAACTAAAGAAAATAAATTAATAAAATCTCAATGAAATAAGTGATATCATTATAATTATAATTATAATCCTATATACTTGCCATTCACAAAGGTCAGACATAGAAACACCGAATTAAAAAACAACGGTGATCATATTTTTACGTTTCAAATAATAGATAGATAGAAAATAAATTTTATTCTGGGACAAAGTCCCTTAGGAATAACAACAAATAAATGATAAAATGTAAATCACATCTGACCAAAATATTTTAAATAAAATAATGAAATAAGATAATATAAAGTAAATACAGTAGACCCTCAGTATAACGCGGCTCGTTATAACGTGGATTCGGATATAACGCGGGTCAAGCTCCGGTCCCGATCCTGATTCAATTAAAATTAATAAAAAATAAGATTACATCGGATTTTGGTTTTAAAACCAACAATAGAAAACTTGAAAACAATTCATTAGAAAATTGAGTCATAAAAACTAGAGAAAAAAACGGAAAGGTTCCAAAGTTTGATAAGTTCTGGGAAAAAGGGAACTCTGAAAATTAAGTTACATTTGTTAAATTTGTTTTTGTTTTTATTTTGATGTTTGTTTTTTTTAACAAATTTCTAATTTTACTGAACATTAAAAGGAATTTCTAAAGGAAAAAAATTATAACTGGTTGTTAACGTAGGCAATAAAACTAAACTGGACGTTTAGAATGAATTACGATTGTCTAACCAAGTTTCATTGTTTTTGTTTCAATATTAGAACTTTTTAAAGTTTGATTTTTATTAGAATTTAATAAAAACTTTAGGAAAGAGTGTGTACATCGCTTGTGTCGTCCTGGAAATAAGCCGAAATGTGTTGCTTAGACAATGTCGATTGAATATCTTCCCGGTAACCTACCTAGATGACGTACGGAGAAGTTGTCTCTATTCCTGCCTTCTTGGTCCACAGAACCCCCCTCACTTCCTTTTTAAAAACTGTGTATTATCCCTTTAGTTGTTGCCCGGGTTTATATCAGAGTGCATTCTCATTATTTTTTGACACCCAATAATTCATACTTCTGCCCTTATTACCGCGGGTATGTCTATAACGCGGGAGGTTTCATTTCTCCCTAACCCGCATTATAACGAGGGTCCACTGTACAAGTTTATAATAAAATAACTTAAAGAAAAAAAATCTATAAACAACACACATATATACACACAAATTATATATACATTCAGTAAAGGAAAAAACATTATATAAAAAGTTGATTGAACGATATAATGTCTCAAGTTACACATAGTGAAGTATGAAGATAAATAATATTATTTGAGAGGAAGCATAAAGAAATGATAAAGAACAAATGAAATAAAAATTAAAAAATATCTGCGTAACAGTGAAAACATTATCATAAGAAGAATTGAAAAGATAAGGCTAGAATAGGTTGGTGACGTGTTGATTATACTTTTAAAAAACCTTTAAATTAAAAAGTGATTTAAAATTTGACAACTATCGCACTAAAAACAGAGCTAAACTTCATTACAAAAAGTTTAAGGTAGAAGAATAAATAAAAATCGAATTTCGGATTGTATAAATGATTTTAATAATCTGGTAGAACTTTTCATGCAGGATATCTGAAAAATTTAAAAAGCCTTTTTAAAAGATGAAATACAAAATAAAAAAGTTAAAATTATTGTAATCGAAGCAAGAACAAACGATCTTTATGGCCGAGAGAGTTGGTGCTTAGGTTTCAGTCCGCTTGGAACTGAAAGTCGTGGGTTCGAATACCACATGTGCGGGTTAAAATTTATTTGGTGGCACACCCGTCCTTCCTGCCCTAGCCGGAGTACATAAGAACGTCAAAAAAAAAATAAAATATGCTAAGAACAAATCTTCTTGTTTTACAGTTAAAAAAAAATAAAAATAAATCTTCGGAAATAATCCAACGAAGAAACAAACACGGGGAGCCAATCGGACGCCACAGAGGAGGCAATCTAAACCTAATCGGTACAACGAGAGCAGAACACCTTCACAGAGAACTGGGCCATTAATATTTACAAGTATCGCTCAATTATCGTAGGCATCAGAAATTCAATGGCGACATTACACGCGGCCCTTCTGAAGTCCAATCTAAACCCGCCCATTACAACTAGAGGAATGGTCTTAGGGCATCCAACAGCGTTTTAAACTCTAAAGTTATGACGGATTTTGAATTGCTAATACCACTTTAGATCAGACCTCTCCCGTAAGCTGAAAGGTTTCGATGTATGCAAGAGTTAAAAAAAGAAAAAATCGTTGGCAATAAAAATTATTTTCGACTTATAGCCAGAAATGGGAAATCTAGTACCAATAATTTTGATTTGTCTTTAGCTTCCTGCATTATTTTATTCATATTTACAAAAAAAAAAAAAAAAAAAAAAATCTCAATTTCTTTCTTACTGAGATGTCACAATCATGGATATGTCAGTCTATAATCTACTGTTTTTCCAATTTACATTTTAAAATTAAAAGGATCAAATTACTAAAATTATTAATTAAATTACATTAAAAATCAATGATTATTAGAAATAAACAAAGTTGAAAGAAAATAGCGGTTCCTAACATGCCTTTTTTCATCCCAAAAAATATAGCTCCAAGGTGGTAGGTCCTAGCAACAAATGTTATAAAACAAAATTTTTTTACATTAAATTTCTGATGAGGAAACTGTCAACAAATTTTCGATCTCAGCAATACCAACAAAGCCCAACCATTGAATCGTAGAATTCCAAAGAGAATTTTTAATTTTTTTCACAGCTGGTCGGTAAAGGTAAAAGTCAGACTGGATTAGGAAGGGGTCTTAATTTTTTTTATGGCTGTTTTCAATGCGATTCAACTTTTCTTTTTTTTAGCAAACCTTTCACCTAAATATAGTCTAATAGAATAGATATTCAATTAAAAAATCTGGATATTGCATTTAGCTGGTTTTGAAATTCCAGGCCACACTTAAAAAATGTCGGCAAAACATGACTTTTTTTCATGATGATGATTGTATTGTTGACTGTGAGTTGTAATTAAGGAGATGAAATGGTCAGAGGTGCAGTCAGGATGAATAAACACGTCAAGTTTTTAAATGAAAAACTTATATTTTGGCGTGCCGACGTTTCACGGCTATATATTTCACATATATATTCCTTATACTTATTTTAAAATTCCTATTAAAAGCATCTGTTAATAAAATTGTTACATTGTATTAGTTTACACAATTTAAAATTAGTATTATTAAATATAATTATATAATTATTTTATTACAACTGTATCTTTGACTAGACTTGGCTACTATTTTGTATTCAATTGTCTAATTAACTACAGATATTTTTTCTTGTTTCTTTTTGATTTTTTAAATTATTTTTGTCATTTATTATTATTTTTTTTTTAATGTTTGTATCATCTTGGTCACATCCAATTTTTGTTATTTTAGCCCTGATGAAGAGCTGCAAGTCAGGTCGAAACGTCGGCACGCCAAAATATAAGTTTTTCATTTAAAAACTTGACTTGTTTATTCATCCTGACTGCACCCCTGAACATTTCATCTCCTTAATGACTTTTTTTCATTCAAAACATTATAGCTCCTAACCGGTAGGACAGAGAACTGTCGTCAAATTTTCGATCCGAGCAACACAAAAAGAGCGTGTCAATATGTTATATTTTTTAGTGTGAAAAAAAACGTTACAGTGTGTCTTTTTTCATTGAAACCGATATAACTCTCCTAAACGGTAGGTCCTAGCGACAAATGTTATAATAATTGTAATTTTGTGTGCAAGTTAAAGATTGTGCAGGTTACCTAAGATTCTCCAAGATGACAGTTTCTTCTTTCTTGAAGTTCACTATCCTCCAAGGTCTTTAAACCCGGAAGATTTCGGAAACGAAGGAAACCGAAAATTCGCGGCGAGAACTTAAAAAAAACACAACTCACTTGACTAATAAAAAAATTAACTTTTTAATCAAGAACTAACACTTTTTAATACAAAATCAACTAAGCGACACATATCCGAACTGCACTAGACCGAATTATTCCCCAATTGAGCGGAAGCTGTAACATATGAAAAATAAATTTTTATTGTAAACAAACATGAACATATTAAACTAGAAAAATTGTATAAAATATCATACAAGAGTGGTCCTTATTTCAAAATAACCTTAAACATTAATGTTTATGGCCTTTAATTAAAGCTGCTAATTAAGTTGTTAATTGAGTTGTTATGCTGTTTTCTAGTTCAAGATTGTCCAGCTTACCTTAAATTTTCCAGGATAGCAATCACATGATTCTTGAAGTTCACTATCCTCCAAGGTCTTTAAACCTGGAAGATTTGGAAAACGTTGGAAACCGGATGGCCGTGGCAGAAACTAAATAAAAACTCACATATTCAACAGAAAAAAAATGAAAACTTTTTGACTAAAATTAACAGTTTTTAATAAAAAATCAACTGAGCAACACATAACCGAACCGCACTAGACAAAGTAATCCACTGAGCCATATCTGAAAGAAAAAAAA
This sequence comes from Euschistus heros, assembly GCA_003667255.2. Taxonomy (NCBI): domain Eukaryota; kingdom Metazoa; phylum Arthropoda; class Insecta; order Hemiptera; family Pentatomidae; genus Euschistus; species Euschistus heros. The sequence goes on along the minus strand of RCWM02000335.1, from coordinate 775,316 downwards.
AAAAAATATTATTTTACTAAAATTAAACAAATAAAAATCAAATTACAATCAGTAGCTGGCCACTGTGCTTAACAAACATGGAGGCTGGAAGCTGACCTACAAAATGTATATTTATTGATAAACAATTTTTTGTTTTTATTTTAAATCATCAAAACCTAATACAAACTGTATCTGAAATAGCTACTTCAGTACTTATTATACAAAACAATTTAAAATTGAGGTAAGCAAATAAGGCATGAAAAAGTGATTTTTTTTTTTTTTTTTTTTAATACTGGAATAATTCAAGACAAAAATTATTGGAGAGGTCACAAAACATTTTTGCTAAGTACAGTGGTATATGTTATGTTGTAGAAGAGTTTTGCAGGATTTGTCATAATGGAAGGATACCTTGTTACTTCAAATCAGTTCAAAGATTTTTCCCTATTATTAGTTTAAAAAAAAGTTTCCTGTGGCTATAGCTCAAGTTATAGCAGTGCGAAGGTTGAAGAGGCAAGTAAAATAATTTGATTCTATGATTACCAAACCCCAAAAAAGTTAATCAGTTTTGAACCATCTGGTAAATGTGGATGAAAGGATTGTATAAGGAATGATCTAGTGGATTTGGGTTTTGATAGGGGGAAATGGAGGCAGGTGTGTTGCGAGAGATTGATGTTGTCATTATCAAGCTTTCAATCTTTCATAAATAAATTTATTTACCCTTTATTTGTTATAAAAGAGATTTGTAAATTTATAAGTAGGTATTTGTAAATTAAGTTTGTTAAGTATAAGGAGATGAGCTTTGGGTCTCCACTAAACCTTCAAATTCTCGTATCCAAACCTAACAATCCAAAATCCTTCATAAAATCCTAAATGCTCCTCATTATATCACAATTAAACTTATCCATAACGATCTAGATGTCCGATATGTTATAGATTTGGCCTAACACTCAAATCCACTAGTCTCCCAACTTGATTCCTAATAACCCTGTAGGCATCTGGAAATAAGATGGCCTAGAGACTTTCTATTGTAGAACATCAATTGAAGTGCTACTGATATGTCGTTCTTAACAAGTTATAGGCTCTAGCCAGCCCTGCTGGTACACCTCCGGATATTATATTATACATACATCTTTTAACTCTAGTTAGCAGCAAGCAACAGAGCTTCTTTCTGTTCTGAAGAATATACTGCATCAGTAACTACTAACGATTGTTGAGAGATTATTATTTCATTTCTTAATTTCTGATTCTTCAAATCACCATTTCAGAAGCTAATAATGAATATGCCCACATTTTCTACTTATTCAGAACTAATCCCTTAGTAAAACGACGGTAAAAATAAGAAGTCCTTGTTGAGAAGCCGACCCTTAAGTCTTTTCAAATTATTTTTATTATGAACTCTAAAAATTAATCATCATTATTTCAAAATCAATCATAACAGATATATCTTTCACTTTAAAGGTACTTTATTAAATAATTTTGAATAATAAACTTCTGATTCAAAGATTGATTGACAAATTCAAGAAGGAAATTCTGATCGTCATTGAGGAGAAGACCCATTCTAGCTTCGGGCAAAATATCCCCCCCTCCCCCGCTGAATTAATTATAGCTTGAATCTCAATTTAATTTATGTAATTCAACAAGGAAATATTTGTTCAAGAGGGGGAGGGGAGAGAGGGGACTTTTCCTGAGGCTAGGCCTCGCACTACTTCACCAGGGAGTTTGCTTTCCTTTGATCTATAGTTTAACTTAGCAGATTTAATTATCTTCAATTTATTAATACAAGGGAAGGATTATATACATATATTAATTGAATAGAATAAATTAAAACTATAAATTAGTTATTCCAGCATGAATTATGAACAGAATAATATGATTAAGGATTATTTTTATTTCCTTATAAGAAATAATTTATCCAATTAATTGAAATACAGGTGGTATATAAAACTATCCTGAATACCTTCGATTCAAATGAAAATTATTGAAACATTTAATGTGCAAAACCATAAGCTAATCATAATGAATTGAATTCATAAATGAAAAGAAAATCTATATTTTTGGACATCTTGTCCCCCGAGAAAAATATAAGTAAAATTTTACAATAGCCTGGCTGCAATAATATCAGAAAAAAAAAATGACAACAGATATAAAATTAGAAACATATAAACTTTGATAGTAATAATCAAAATTGAAAATAGTTCTTCAAGAATATATAGAATAGAATAGAATATAAAAATAATTTTATTCTGGAATAAAATCCTTTACGAACAACAAATAAGAACAGACAAATACAGAAAATCTGGTATATATAATATTCAAATTTAAAAAATTAAGAAAAAACAATAATAATACTATATACATAGATACAAATCAAATGTATGGAAAGGAAAATAAGAGAAGGCTCTACGAATAAAGTAAAAAATAAATTCTTTTGGTACAATATTTTCCAAAAAAAAACAAAAACATGCAATATATTGAATGAGAACCCCTTCTTGTCACGATTTGAGTAAATATTATGGAATGGAAAAAAAAAGATCAAACTTATTCTACAATTTATTTTATTTTCATAATACTATATTATATTTAATAAACTCACAATATTCTCCTTTAATTACTTATTGATTAAAATAATTTTAATCAACACTTTTTAAAATTCATTTTTTAAATATTTCGAAATATCTACCAGTTTTCTTTTACAGCTATCTTAAAGCCTATGTAAATTCAGTGATTGGAAACTTATTCAGTTACTTCTCCCAATTCTAAAACAAATATGTTATCAGCAGTGATTTCTATGCAAATTGACTTTTCACGAAGTTCAGCTAAAACAAAGTTACAGTCGGTTTTCAAGCTCAGAGGCTATAGAATTTGTGTCTAATCTCAAGTAATTAAGTTAGATGTAAAATAAAGCTGAATACATAAAACTAAAATTTTAATGAAGAACTATCAATTGATTAAAGTTTTATATTAGAAACAGAGTGAATGTTTCTTTTTTTTATTGTTGGAACTAATGTAGAGGTCATATTCCTGTTAAAGAAAGATATTTACACTGTTACAATCACAAGGTTTTAATTTAATAACTGCCTTAATTCATTTTCTTTTTTTCAAAGAAATTTATTTTTTAAATATGTAAACGGCTGTTTTACCATTTACTGGAACATATCTGTGGCATTTGTGTATAGTTAGTTAAGTACAAAAATTGTATTTTAGGGAAAACACAATTTTTTTTCTCAATGATTCACAAATTAGTATTTGTATCTGAAACAGCCTCATAACTGAGTTTGTTAGACACAAATGAAAAGAAAAAATTAGCTTTCTAGTACTACCCATTAACCAAAATTCAGAAACGCACAAATTGCACTTAACTGACTACTCACAACAGCGAAAGATTTATTTAGTTATGGTCACATTTAAAATTAGTAAGTTACCCTACAGTAAATTTAAATTAATTGTAAAAAAAATTAAGATTCTAAATAGGTGGCATTTTAAATCACTGTAGAAATACGTTATGTTGAGTTCAGTTAGGATAAAACTCCAAATAGATTAAAATTAGATAAAGTATATAATAAAGTGCTCTTAAGTGAAATAATGACTGACCAAAACCAGTTATATTCATCTTTTGTTAAGAAATGAGCACTCATGACAGTGACTAATAATTGACATCAAATATTATTGTAACACCTAATGACTGCAATAATGTTCAAATTTTATACTCATTGGTTACCAATAATGAATGTATGTATATATATATATATTTTTTTTTTTGTTTAGGCTCAATCCAGCCAGCTTGTCACAGACAGGCCCCACAATGCGACTCACAACCATGTATAGGCTCAGGTGTTTGTACGGAAGGTTGGAACAGATTTGTTTGTGATTGTACTGCAACCACTTTTACTGGTCCAACATGTGGCAAAGGTAATTGCTCTAATAATTCATTAGATAAATTTATTATCTATTATCAAAAAGCAACAGTGCCATTTATAATAAAGATGTATTTTGATGATAAAATTTAAATTAAAAAAAAAAAAAAAAAAAAAAAAAAAAAAAAAAAAAAAAAAAAAAAAAAAGACTTACCTATAATCTTAAGATAACTGCAAATAGCTTAATTTAAGATTTATGTTATTATTTTTAAAATGATTAATTTTTGGTTAATTTTGACATGAATAATGAAACTACATATTTATATATTTAGAGGAGATGATGGATGAGAGTTTGGTACATAGAAACAAAATATCATTTTATTAAATTATTGTGCCAGAATTTTGGCTTACTTTTAAAACCTTCAAGAGTAAAAAAAAATACAGAGAAATATAAAATATATTGTTGATGATGATGATCCGTGGCGCTACAGCCCAGCATGGACCTTGGCCTCCTCAATTAAAATATATTAATTAAGTGATTATAGCATACTAACATAAGTATGAGATATAATCTTTTATTTTATTCAGTAACTCATATGTAAATTTATATACCATATTACCTAATTTATTATTATTATTTTTTTGAATTTTGTGAAAATTCCCTTTAATTTTAATCATTTCTTGTTTTCTTTATCCTTAATGAAGTCTTGCAAAGTAGTTGAAAAGTTGGCACAATAAACTAGTTACATATTTTTGTGTTTCTATTGACCGTCATAAAACAACCATTTTACCCAATATTTAAAAAGGTCTAGCAGCCTACATCATTTATATTTTAGATAGATATTTTTATTTATGTATTTTTTTTTTCTTGTAGAAGCAACAACGTTAAGCTTCAACGGATCTCAGGCAATGACTGTTCGGTTCAGCAGAGAACAGAGATCGCAGGCAGAAGAAGTAAGACTGAGGTTCAGAACAACACGTCCACTTGGTCTGCTGCTAACAAGCAGTACGGAGCAATCAGGAGATCGATTGCAACTTGCTTTAACTCAGGGAAGGCTTCGCCTCAATATAAGGATAGGAGACAAGGAGAAGGTAAACAGTCTGATTATAAATTGATTATAATTTAGTTATTGATCATATTTAATAGTTATTGTACTATCTATTCTTAAATATAATAACTGAAGGAATTTACATACTTATATTATCAAGAATAAATTCTTTTTTTATTTCTCAATTTTGAATATACTAGTTTACAACAAAGAAAATGAGAGTATTAATTGCTGTATATTTAATTTTAGACACTACTATCAGGGCAAGGGCTTAATGACAATCAGTGGCATACAATTGCCTATTCAAGACGGGCAGATCATCTGCACCTAAAAGTGGATGCAGAGACACCAGTTACAGGTAGAGCCAAGAATCTAATCTCCAAACTTGAATTCCTAATAAGATCACTAAATTTATTCTTGCCAGAGAAAACCACCAAAACTTCAAATGACATCAACCTCTATATACACTTAATAATGAAATAAATGTACTTTTAAAGTTCCAAAGTCATCAAGTCAATTCAACTATTAAAAACTAATAAATAAATATAAATATAAATATAAATATATATATATATATATATATATATATATATATATATATATATATATATATATATATATATTTCTAAAAAGGTCATGTTACTTTAAATGATATTGTTTTAATTTGGAAGACAATATATAATTAATTTTTTTACTTAACAGTTATTATAAGAAGTTTTGATGAAAATTCAAATAAAATACAAAGCATAAAATAAAACTTTATTTTACTTATATTTAATTTAAATTATAGATTGAGCTATCAAATTTAAATACACAAACTATTTAAAATAACCAAGTGTAATTGTGAAGAGGAAAAAAATGAATTGCTAGTACAGTAATACTATACAAGTTTAATCAATATTAAGACGATTTAATATCTTGAACACATCAAATTTTATTAAAAGCAACCAATAGATTTTATCAGAATGGAAGGGTGGAGTTTGGTATTCTACTATGTTTTTGAAAAACTCAACAGATATTAAAAAAATATTTTTAGACAAGTTTCTTACTAAACTGAAAACTCTTTAATATTTTTTTAGTTGAGGGTCTCATTAGAGCTCTGGAAGAAATGAATTTTATAAAATTTGGTAATCATGTTCCTTTAAAAAAAATAAACAAAATAAAATGTTCAAGAGAATATCCTCCCAACAAAAATATTCTAGACATAATAATGTATTAGTTTTAAAAATTTAATATTTTATAAACTATTTCATATTAATTGTACTACCTAAAACTTTTAATTTTTTTAGTCGTAGAAGCTGTCCTAGGGAAACAAGGTATTTTGGAATTGAGGAGCCTACATGTGGGAGGCCTATTTCACGATGAAGAAGAAATCCAAATGACGAATTCAGTTCCTAATTTTGTTGGCTCTATGCAACAGTTTACATACAACAATGTACATTATTTTGAATTGGCTAGATCAATGCATGGAACTTCCGAACTTCCAGGTAATTCTGATTTCTTTTTTGCTCTTTTTAATTTGATCTGACCTATGGTTTAATTAAAAAAAAAGAAGAAAAAAAAGTCTAATAACTTCAATGTTATCATTATCATTTTGCATTCAACAGGTAAGTATAAACAAATAAAGATAAGAAAACAATAATTTGAATCAATAGCTATAAATCAGTCACTAAGTATAAGAGCAAAAAAAAAGATATTTCTTCTCTTAATGGCTGTCGTGAGAAACTGAATAAGTTGAAATGGTGTACTTCTCCAAAATCCTTTAATTACTCTGGAAATGCCATTGGGCAAAAATATATATTTTAATTCCTTATTAACTTAGCCAATTTTATACAACACTGATGATAAAAATCCTGCTTTGAAGGTTCATAGTTAATTTGTTTTCAAGGTAATTTGACTTATCCACTTCTTTTAGACAACCACTAAATTATTTTTACTTCATAAAAAACTAATTATGAATTACAACAGTTAATAATGTTATCTCTTCAAACATATTATATTGTGTATTGTAACATTACAGTGGGAGGACACCTTCTCAGGATTGAAGTAACTGCTAATTTTAGTAAACGTGATCATCAGTTGGTTCACCATCCTGTGACTTTTAAATCAAAGCATACATTTGTTGGACTGCCAGTCTTAAAAGCTTATTCTGGAACTAATATCTATTTCCAATTCAAGACCAGAGAATCCAGTGGGCTTATATTATATAATGCAGGCAGAGAGCAAGACTTCATAGGTATTTATATTTTTCTGAACATTTATTCTTAACCCAATCAGTAAATTCTAATAGCTATTATCTAACAAATGCCTTCTAATATTGTGTTCTTTTTATATTGATATAAAAATTAATATGACAATTTTTCTTCTTGTATTTAGCACACTTACTATTATTTTATGATTAATTCCTATGAAACTTTAGCCCATGGTGGGTCTTACTTAATTGAAGCTCATTTTTCAAATAAAGATTATTTCCAAACTTATTTCAGCTGTTGAATTATTAAATGGGCATATTCAGTACATCTTTGATCTTGGAGACGGCCCAGTGAAGGTTCGAGACAATGCAAGAGGTATCCTGAATGATAATAAATGGCACTCCGTAACAATTGGGAGGCCATCACCGAGACAACATACACTAATGGTAGATGAAACATATGCTACTATAACTAGCAGAGGAAATAATGACAACTTAGATCTGGGTGGAATTCTCTATCTAGGTATGTAAAAAATATTTGTAAAGGTTAATAACTAAAGAACAATAATATAAAAAGCCATTTATGTCATTTGCAGGTGGTTTACCAAAGGACAGTTTTTCGAGGCTTCCTAAGCTAGTACAGGCTCGCCATGGTTTTGAAGGATGTCTTGCTTCCCTTGATTTAAATGGAGAGTCTCCTAATATACTGGAAGATGCTGTAGTGCCAAGTTCACTAGTTTCAACAGGATGCGATGGTAAATTAAATTGTTTTGTATTTAATATTAATAACAATATTATTCTAAGTAAAAAATAATATAATTATATTTCAGGGCCAAGTACAAAATGCAGCCATAATATTTGTGCCAACAGAGGTATTTGCGTCCAACAGTGGAATTCTTATACTTGCGATTGTGATATGACTTCTTATACAGGTCCAAAATGCACTGAAGGTAAATTTTAAACAGTATTTCATATTTCAATATAGCTATTATATATATTTCATTAAATATTATCATTGCCCTTTGAATTATACCTTTCAGGTATCATTAATTACAAAATAATAAAATAAAGGTAAATAAATATTAAGAATAAAGGTTTAAAAAAAAAAAAAAGTAATAATTATTTCTGTTTGTTTGCCATTAAAAATAATTTAAATGATTAAATACATAAGAAACATTTTTACAATGATAATAATGTTTTTTGTTTTTTTAATGATAGAATCAATAGCATACGAATTTGGACCTAATCGAGGACTGGTCACATACGTTTTCCCAGAAGAAAGACGTCCAGAAATGAAAAGTGATGTTCTTGCTCTAGGTTTTATTACAGACCAAGATGATGCTGTTCTACTCAGAGTAGATTCCGGAACATCAAATGATTATATGGAGCTTGAAATTGTAAGAAAAGTCAGACTATCTAAAATAAGAACTTTAAAATTGTAAGAAAAGAAAGACTATGAAAAATAACTAACAATAAATTCATAAGATAAACCTATTTAAAAAATATATATATATATGTATTTACACATACATAAAATTAACTTTGACAGATAAAAACAAGGTAAATCATGACTTCAAATAAATTTAAATAGTATATAACTTATATTCCAAACTGAATAATGATAAAGAAAACAAAACATTTACAGTTTATAGAATTTTTTCTAGACAAACTGCAAAATGAAAAAATAAGTCATTTGACTATGTAAAAGAGAAACAGACACGGTGTGGTAACACCAAGAGATTGTTTTAAAGTCTGATGATGGGACCTTGTTTCCCGAAACATGTAACAAGTTTGTACTTTTAATAAAGAGGAGTTGAATACTGTTTATAATACTGTAATTGATCAATAAAAATAACTCCTTCATTGAAGAATTTATGGTTATAAATATTTTATCAACTTTGTTTTCTATTTTTGAAACTGAAATTAATTAAAAAATATTTTTCATAACATTTTTTGAGATCATGAACATTTATTTAAATAGCTTCCATGGGCTGCATAATGCCTGGCATATGGCTTTGGGACTTCCCATTGTAAACATCTCACTAAGAAAATATTGACTCAGTTAATTGTTAAAGCTAAAGTTAATTTAATATGAAGCAATTGAGTGTATAAAGAGAGCCTGATAATATGGTTTAATTTTGGAATATATCGCTAAGATTTCCTATGAAAGAGAAAATGACAAAAAAATTATTTGCAATCAGGTTTTGTAATCTAAGTTGTTTAGAAACAACTATTAATTCAATTTTGAGATGAGTTGTTGACTTCTTTATTGGGCAGAAAGTAGCCATTAGACATCTCTTTATCTTGCTCTAAATATGAATTGGTTAAGAGTTAATCTCATCTCTTCTATGACAAGACTCATGGCTTCAGGATACATATTTTCTCTTTGACTTTTCCAACACAGAGAAATCCTATTATGTTCAAGTTTGACATAATCATCATTTCATCATGTCTCAATATTTCTATACCAATTATAATCCTAATATGTTCTATTGAATTAGTAAAACTTTTTGTGTCAGAAATTGTCTGACACATACAAAAAAGTATTTTCAATGCATTGTTGATACAATGCTATGTTGATTGTCTCATTTCTAACACAGTCTCAACAAGTCTTACCTACTACTAAACCAATTGAGATATTGCAACCAGTAGTGTTATTGTATTTAGCACTACAAGTTTGTCCAGGTCTTTCAGTATTTCCTGCCTACTAATGGTTTTATTGATACATTTCATAATAACAGGATACAGTCTGCCATCCCTACTATACAAATTACCAAGGCATTTGTACATAGGTAACAATTAACTCATTCCATTCTGTTTTTCTTACAGAAAACATGAATGCCTTCAGAAAATTTTACTTGTATAATTTTATATTTTCATGCATTGTTCATGAGACCTATTTATTTAGGTCCATGTTTCAGTCAGTGACTGCACTCTGGAGGCCAAGTCTGAAGCACTGGTCCTTAGCTAGGAAATTTGAAATCCCATTATAAAAGTCACTAGATATCAACAAGGTTTCAATAGTTCTTTGTTATGGAAAAATATTTAATAATATCAAATATAAAATAACCAAATTAACAGAAGTTTCATATTTTATACAATAGATTAATTACATAAAGAATATTAAAGTAACATAAATTAATATGAGGTAAAATCAGAAAATGGATTTAAAAATACGGTTTGATTAAAGATAATGGATGTAATTTCTAATGAGAAATATCAATTAATCCATAATCTTTATAACTAGCAAATGACAATATGATTGTTATAAAAAAATTTTTTATATATTTTTTTTGTAATAAATATTAATTAATAATAGATAATATTTATTTTTAAATATAAGCATTAAAGACTTGTAATACAATGATAAGTACTTATTAGCCTAATAATGACATTGATAAAAAAATATAGGATAAAATAATAAAACGTTTATCATTTACAAATAATATTGATAGATAATTTTATTTTATTTTTTAGATAGTTTTAAAACTAATTGTCTTATTATTTCTAGGTCGAGGGAAATATTTTTATGGTGTATAACATGGGGACAAATGATCACCCAATTGGAGAAATAAATGTTAAAGTGAATGACAATCAGTACCATGTAGTGAGATTTACTAGATCTGGAGCAAATTCAACAATTCAGATTGATGACTACAATGTTCAGACAAATCACCCAGCAGGTATTTATACTTTTAAAACAATGAATTAATAAAAAAATAAAATTAAAAAAAAACCATGGCACATTTGTTAAATATTATATTTGAAATTACAGGTCATCAGCTGTCGGTATTCAATTCCCAAGCGCAAATACAAGTTGGAGGGAAATGGAATCGAGCAAAGCAAAAAGTAGAAAGGGCCTTCATTGGAGTACTCTCGGGCCTTGTATTTAATGGGCTGAGGCTTCTTGATCTAGCTGCGGAACAGGACCCAAGAACTGAGGTCAGGGGGGATGTCACACTCCTAACTGGTATCCGAGACAGGCTACATGAATCATACCAACGCATGCAACAGGTACTGTTTAGAACAAAAATTAAATTTTTAGTTTATTACCCAGTATCCACAAACAATATTTCCTTTGATTTAAACCTTTACTAAATTATCAACACTCATCATCAATCATGTATCTAGAGCTTTCTCCAAATTAAGTTCTCAGTATAGCACACAAGATCCCTTCTTTCTTACCTACCCACCAAACTGCAGCATTTGAACATTCATTTTTGGCTTCAAACATTCACTGAAATTCTCTACCTCTATATTTCCGATATACTTCTTCTGTGTTCTTATTATTAAAACCTTATTTTTCCAATACCTTCTCACACTCCTGACAGACACATACTAAAAATGAGAGGACTTCATCCTCAGTTTTGCCTACTTTTAATAGTATTATTAAAAGTAGGCATAGTATTATTATTAGTATTCGTATATTAGTATTTCCTTTTAGTCATTTTCTCAATGAATAGGGTACAAATAGTAGTTTGTAATTAATTTTTTTTTTTTTTTAATTTTAAAAATGACCTATTCCATCGTAAATTTTCATAGATATCACCAATATATTTTTCTTATGCCATATTTTCCATTATGCTTGATTTCAGCCATGTTAACTAAAACAGCTAAGAGGTTTTATTTTTAATTATACTTTTATTTTATTTTATTTTTTTTATACAGACTCCTGCCTCTGAATATCCAGGAGTTATGGACGACTTAGTGTTTTCTGGAGCTGGTTCAGGATGTAATGCTGATGATGAAGATCAATGCACACCTCATTTTGAAACAGGCTCAGGTAATTTTTTTTCTTTTAGCTTCTTCTTCTTTTCCTTCCTCTTTGTGGCGTTTCTAGCATACAAGAGCCCCAATCCAATGGAGTCAGTTCTATTCATTTCCCTCAATTCGCTCTTATTCTCTTGATATAATCTTTATAGAGAATCATTTGATGTCATTAGGTTCTTCTGTTTAACAGGCTGGTTTCCTTGACCTTTTTGGTTTAACATTTGTCATTAATTCAACAGACATAGCTGAACCATTTGTAGTTTTTTTTCTTTGTAGGCAATAATATTAACTAAAACAGCTGATGTGGTCGGTAATAACACCTAACCACCAGGTTCTTCTTCAACCTAATGAAGAAATAGCCAATTACCTAAAATAAAAGACTAAGTTTCCTGACCCTGAAGTCGATCAGCATTTGATATAACAGAAAATAAATTTTATGCTTATAGTCTTGAGCTTGCATCTGGGAATTAAAAGACCAGCTCCTTACTCACTGAGCAACCCTTCTCCTTCTCCACAATTATGAAAAAAAAAAAAATTTTAGAATTATTTCAAAAATTATATTCTTTTAAGTTACTGGAAATACTTTTATAGTAAATAATAATTTTTTTAAAAGAGCAGAGAAATTCACATTTGTCTAATTAATACTAATAGTACAACTATAGGTTCTTATTAAAGTATAAACTAAATGTGTAAAATGTATAAATTGACATATTTTTGGCTTAAGTAATTATATAATAAATAAAATAACATATGTAATTATTATTGAAATTGGCTGTTGAAATAATAATAACATGAAATATAGACATTATTATAAACTTAATTGATCCTATCATATTTGTTTCATTGAACTTTAATAAATCTATTGGCATTGTACAATGGAGGTTCAGTAGCTCAATGATTAAGGCAGACTCCCATTTCATAGGTCCGAGTTTGAGTCTAGCTGTAGGCAGAAAATTTATTTTCCATTATTTCAGCTATGGATCAACTTCAATATCAACAGACTCTCCTCGACCACACTTGAGTGGGAACCCTTAGTTGGGGAATACATTTTAGTGGCATCTATAATCAAATCGTTAGTTGTTTTCAATAAATTTACCTAGAATCTTGGAAAAACCTAGAGTTTGAAGTTCCCAAAGTATTATTTGGCCTTTTCATCAGTTTTACCTCCACAATTATTAAATGACAACATTAATTCAAATTAATCTAATTATCATTTTTATAGCAGGGATCATCATGACCTATAAAAAATAAAGAGATTTATTAAGTGAGAATTTTTTTTTCATATAGGTGATGATCTGATTACACCAGTCTATGTACCACCAACTCGTCCACCCGTAACAGAAAAGAACCATACTAAACAACCTGATTGTGATGATGAAGAATGCTCACCAGATGGATCAGGCTCTGGTGAAGTAACTGATGAGCCTTCTTCAACGAAGGGATCTAGTGGTTTGTATTGTTTTCAATTTAAAAATTATAATATCAAATATATCTTGTCTTAGGAAAAAGAAAATTTAGACAACAATGATTCACAAATTAGTATTCATCTCAGTAATAACTAAGTCCATAAGACACAAATAAAGAGGAAAAAATGAGCTTTCTGGTGAAACATAAAACTCATAATACTTACCACACAATATGAACTTATTTAACTATTCACGAGTGCCACAGGCTAATAATAAAATTAAGCCAACTTAATAACACTCATTATTAGGGTTATAAATTTATTAATAAAAAAAAAATAAAAAAATTATCTGGGATATTATATTATTTTATTTTAATAATTATTCTAATAGTGGAATGGTTTAAATCAAAAAGAATATTAAGTGCTAAAGTGAAAAATAGTATGGTAACTTCTTTTTTCTTTTTGTTATTTTTGAGTTCTAATAGAAGTTGGTTAATCATCTTACAGGTAATTCCATACATCTATGTGATTTCATATCTTAATTCTATGCACCATATACATTAGTCATGTTTCCGTTTAAATTTCACTCTGTTAAAACATTCCATAATCCAAAAATGAATTATCAAATTTAATCCTTTAGTATAACAAACCTTAATGTATATATATTACCAAATTGTCTAAATATGCATGAAGTATTTTTTTTTTCTGTCATAGATTACATCACAAAACCTGTTCCAACTCCAGACATGAACACTACTGAATCCGAAGGTTCAAGCCCTTCAACCACAGATGACATAGGATCTTCATCCCCTGATGCTACAAGTCCAGGAATATCTCCTAAATTTGGAACCTCTGGAACCCCAGAGGGTACTAGTCCAGGGAAGCCAACAACCCAGACATCCCCTACGACTTCAACAACAACAACTACTGAATACGTTCCACCTGCTCCTCCACCTCCACCTTACGTTCCCTATCCCAATAATAATGACAAAAGGAATCCAATACACTCTGATTCTGCAACAAATACAGCATTAGTCATAGGAATTATAGCTGGAACAATGATAGCTATCATTCTTATAATACTTATAGTATTAAAACTGAAAAATAGATCTGGAGTCGTTTACAAGGTAGACGAAAGGAAAGTTTATGGAGTTTCTAGTTGCCAAGGGCAAAATGCTGCACTGCTAAATCAGAGTCCACCAACACCTCAAGCAATCAATGGCCAAGTAAAGAATGGTAATGGTAAAACCAAAAAAAGAGAAACAAAAGACATAAAGGAATGGTATGTATAATTCAAAGAAAACTAATGCTGCCGTTGACATATCTATACTGACTGAATTTAGTGAAACTCACTGAGTGACCACTCACTGTAGAGATTTATTTACTCTTTCATTGCTTCATCAATGATGTAAATAAATTTGACTACACTGACTTTATAACGTTCTGATAGATTTTATATCATCTAGGTATTTTTTTGAAAATCTAATGTGCGCGTTCCTAAACAAATGGTGAAATCAGAGAGTGCGTTGTATCGTGCTTCTAGACTATGTTTCAATTGAAACTGGATATGAAAATATTTAAAAAATACATAAAAATTAAAAGCCATTAGTATTAACTGTTAAGTTATGGATGTAATTACAATGTGGCAAGTTTTTATTTATTTTTTATTTTAAAAAACTATCATTATTATTAACATATTATGCCATAAATGAAAGATGGTTTCCAATCACATTATATGTAAGACTGACGATTCATGATGAAAATGAAGAGGCAAATAAGTTATTATAGAGCTTAACGTATGAAATTCTCAAATGATTCAATTTTAATTTAATTGAATATTTCCGTTGGTTAAAACACCATAAAACTTTTGTAAATATAGTCCAATAATGCTCTCGTTTAAGAATCTATAGTTTTTGAAAAATTCAATAAAAATTAAAAAAAAATTACTATTTATTCTCATTTGTTGACAGAAAACATCCATAATGTTTTTCATCTTTATATATAGTGTAATACACACTATAATGTTAATATTATTTAGAGTTTATAAAGTAGATAACAATATATACATGGGATAAATGGCTCAAATTTGAGCAAAGCGGGAAGAAAATGCTGGCAATAATGTGTTAATATATAGTGAATAAATTTATATAGCTAAGTAATATGTATATATTCCTATCTGTGTACGGGTGGATAAAGTAACCTATTATGGAATAAATTAAATGGCAACGATCCAAAAATCCCTCCTTGTTTTCTGTATTTTTACATTGTATGTACAGTTTAAATAATTAATATGATTGTGAACAGGACAAAAATTTATTTAAGATTTTTTTATGGTAGTTTAATTACTTTAATTTCTAAATCTGGATAATATCAGAGTTATGCAGTTAAACCTTCCAAATGCTCACAAATCACAAGCACGTCACAATTTAAAGTTTCAAAATATTCCTAATTAAAGGTTTTTAATTTTCAAATAACCAGATAACATTTTATTTAGACAGCAATGTTCACAAAAATTGAAATTTCGAAACAAAATGACACTGTTAATATCATAAATTAGTTACTATACATAAAAACTAATAAAAATTATATTAAGAGCAGATGTAATTTTTAAATGAAAACGATTGAAAATTGTTCTAACGTCATCTAGAAGAAGTACCTTCAATCTACTTAGAGCCTCCAGAAATATGAAGAAGACAGATCTTAAAATGCGGAAAGGCAAAACAAGAACCTATCCCTTTAACCCTTTGTAAATATTTTTTTTTTTTAATTTTAAATAAAGTTGGCGGTTTAGGGAAAAAAATTTATATATTTGTTACATTTTGTTCTAACTACTTTCATTTTAATCATTTTGAGATAATTTAAATCAGTCATGATATAAATACTTACTACAAAAAAAAAAAATATAATATTATAATCAACAAACTCCATATTCATAAAATTAAGTGTTTAACTTTACAAGAAATGAGGGCTTTTTGTGACCATTACCACTTGCATTTTAAAGGTTAGTTCAGTTGATTGGTTTCACTGCTTTTTAAAAACTTAAATATAGGTGTGTTTGAGCTTTGGAAGATCTGCATGACTTTGACAATAACCAAGCGAATTCTCAAACTGAAAAATCGTGATCAATTATTTTTGATTTGTATAGATAAAAAAGAAAATCACCATAGAAAACATTAGTTGTGAAATAAATTTTAACAACATTAGGATTGTAGCAATGCTAATTTGTTAAACGCACATAAACATGGTCTCAAAATGCTTTAATTAAAACTTTTAAACTATAAACTTGCCCCTGTACTAAAAACATGCTTGTACAAAAATTCTATAAACAAAAAAAAAGAAAAAAAAAAAAAAAAAAAAAAAAAAAAAACATAGGAAGTGTAAATTTAAATTAAGTTAAAAAAGCTTAAGATTAATGAATGAATGTGTAATATTTTTTTTCTATTCATTAAGTGTATAGGAAGAATTGTATATATGTATAAATTAGCTCATGTTCTTCCTGTCTGTTGATTAAATTTTGAACTTAAAATTGTGTATTTTTATTGATTCCTACCTCTAAATTAGATAGTTACTTATCGATAATTGTTTAAAAGTTAAAAATATTATAAAAATTCAATATATCACATATAAAAACTGAACTGATATCTACTGATTGTGATTTGTCTTAACTCTGCTTCTAAAATCATTTGCATGTCAAGGAAACTTAAATGTGCTCAAAATATTTTATTTCAGACTTTTTAAAGATATTGATTGACATGCTGCTACTTAAAGGAGTCTAAATAATAAATTTATACCAGAAGAAACTGATATAAATACAAATTGAGGAGTTATCTTTCAAAACTGAACATGTCCACTTTCAGTCAATTTTTTTTTTAAATGATGAAGGCTTGCTAGCTGCACACACTTCTTTACTTTTTTTTTTTTCATTAGTAGGCATCTCTCAAGGATTTATATAATATATTTTTTTGAATTTAGCAGCAAGGGGTGGACTGGTGTAGGTTTTTAAACATTTTCTGAAGTGTACATATTCAGGTTTGAAAGATAGCTTCTCAATTTATATGAATATATATTTGTAGCAGAAGAAACTGAAAGTGAACTGATTAAATTTACAGGAAATTTAAAAACTTTTAATTAAGCCAATATTGGTGAAATAAAGTCTTTTATAACTAATAAATGTTGGCATTTTTATAATATGCTAAAGAAAGTACAAATAAAGAAATATATATTACTTATAACGTTGTTGTTTAGATGCCTTACTGAAGTTAAGAATGCGTACTAATTTTTATAAGACCATCACTAATTCAATCAACCAAAAAAAAAACCAAGATGGCTCCAGAATCTAATTACCACTTTTCCGGTAACATACAAATACTACGAAATATAATAGATCAGAAATAAAGGAAAAATTAAAATAAAATTATGATTGATTATTCAAACAATGTGTATGATCTCCTAAATAAGTTTAAATCATTCAATAACATTTAAAAAAAAAAACTTAATAAATATAATTTACTACGATTAGTTAGTTTTCTTTTGGAAAAAAACTGGATTAAATATCGGTTATTTATTTTTCAAATTCTGTAAAACAAAAATTAATTAAGAAAAAATGGCATTAATATGTATATATAACATTTTTATATTTTATTATATAATTTTTGTATATTATATACTTGTTTCCACAATACTGCCATAATTAGTTTTAAATTGACTTTCGTTTTAATTTATTTCCTTTTTATAACCAAAGTATTTATTTTGTTTTAATTCAACAATTTTTTTTTTTAACCAATTATGTCTATATTCGTTTTAACTAAACATTATTATTTCGATATTTTTTTATTAACATTTTTTCATTATATTCTTCAAAATTAATTATGAATATTATTATATATTTTCCATAAAAAAAGTTCCATCAATTTTTATCGAATTCGCCGAATTATTTTTTCTGGCGGGCGATTGGAAAACTTCACTGTATCGCGGCAAAATTAAAATTTTATGCAAAGGTTTTTTGAATTAAAAATTCGTTAGCATCGAAACATTGAAATTGATTCAGGAGTGTTTTTCTTGATGAATATGGTCCTAATTGAAAGTAACAACTTTCAATCATCTTTGGACGGCATTTAACAGGAGGGAACCAATCCTCATTGAAAATCTTAAATAGTTTTTTTTTTTTTTCTTGAAATAGAAATGTCGTATTCTATTTGAAATAGTTTTTCCGACTTTGATTTTCCATGAAAATAACTGAACAAAGAGATGGTTCTTTTCTGTTGAAAATAATAAGCATTAATCCTATCCAAAGCCACCTCTAACTCATTTTTGCATAATTTGTAGATTGTTTCCCTTCTGCTAAATGCCATCCATTTAATCATCTCTGTAAGAACAAGATAATGTTAAACACTTTTTCATGAAACTCTACTAGGACATTAAGGGCATTAGAGGTAAGCAGCTTTAAAGATTAAAAAAAAAATATATAGTTTTTATTAAATCAAAACAAAGTTGGAAAAGTCATACCAGCATGGTTCTAATGTACTGGATTAAATATCTTGGTTACATGACCCATATGTTCACTGAAAACAGTGAAGTAGTTTTAAAACTTTTAAAATGATAGAATTATTTTAACTTATCACATAAGGTAAATGAGGAAGTAATTTTTAGAACATCAATAATAAATATTTTAAAACTTCATTTTATTTATATTTATAAAGCTTGGAGTCCTCCATTATACAAAATCATTTTATTCCAGCCCATTATTGAAAATTGTGTTTCAAAAGTTCATCATTTATTTCCCTCAATAAAATAGATGTAAAGATGTCATGGAATTATGATTGTGGAGGAAGATAGTACATATACATTGGGCGAAAAAAGTCTGGAAACCCAGTATTGAGTGAGGGCCTCTAGTTTTTAGGTTCCAATATTTTTTTTTCGCTACACTTTTTGGCTGTCACCTAAGCCAAAAATCTTAGATCGACTTTTGTCCAAGAAAATAACAGATTCCCAGAACAATGGAGGCTTTTTTACATACTATTTAACAAATTCCAAATGGTGCTAATGATTTAACTTGCTTATGAATCGTTTCTTCCTGGTGGTTCGACAAATAAACCACTTTTCTGTAACTTATATACCATAGGCACAAGACGAGTTTGCAGCAATTTGGAGCGCTAGTGCAAGGTTTAAAATTTCCAGACATTTATTTATCTTTGGTGGATGCCCGTTCCGTGGTATGCTGGATGCACAGTCTAATTCTTTATGTCTTTTTATAATTTTAGATACTGTACCCACATTTTTACTTTCAGCCCTCCCAATTTCTCTTGCAGGATTGCCTTGATTTTGTAAGGAAACAATTAACTCATGAATGGCTTTTGGCACTTCCATCATGAATGCTAAGATACTAAAAGGATTTCTAATCATGATACTTTGTTTTTGACGTTTGTCCTTAAAGCCCATAAGGAGTATAATCAGTTGTTATTGTTGAAATGTTTTGTTTTCTGTCATTACACAAGTGTTTCCCAGACTTTTTTTACAATAAGGGTATATTTTTTTTTTTACTTTTTGTTTTCTGCTGGATGCTGTTGATATGCATGCAAATATATATTATGTTAAAATTAAAGATTAATGCTTGTTATGTAAAATAAGAGTAGTTTTACTAGGGGAAATTGCCTATTTTAGACAGGAGGAGCATAAGCGTAAGATTTTGGCAAGTGTTTCCTGACATTTTTTTCCCAGTGTATGTTCATTCCATTTTATCATAATAACACCTGAGAGTTAGTTTCTTCAATAAACAGTGCTTTTCCATAATTTCTACCTTTAGATTAGCTGCTGCTAACATTTTTTGATTGAAAAAAGGTTTTATCTTACAGTTTCTATTTTTCTGTAATTTAAAATTTATTTTTTCATGGAATTGGGCAATAATTCAGTAAGTCCTCCGTCAACCAATATAAAAATGAAGACATGCAAACCCTCAGTACTTTATTATTCTTCATGGGTTCTTCTCTATTCAATATATATTTGGTCTTCTCTAATTTAATTTTCATATTTATGGGTGATAAAAAGAAAAATTATAGTCATGATAAAATCTCCTTGTGAAAAAAAAAAAAAAATGTATAATATTAAAATTTGTATAAAATGAATTAAGAGGTTGTCATTTGAAAATCTATTTCTATACTCCAAAACTTATTTGTTTTAACTCTTTTACCTCATAGCACTTAAGAATTTGTAGCTACTCACCAACAAAGCTTTAGCAGCTGTTAAATTGCTTTCGAGTGTAAGAGAAATAAAACTGGTAACAACAATCAATAAATTAACTTTTTTGTATACAGGAAGTTTTAAAATTTGTTGTTCAATCTTAAAAAAATAGAAGTTTGCACAGGTATCAGCGTTTTAATACACAATTAAGATTACATTGTAAAATAGAATTTTTTAAATATATTTAATTTCTCAACAGTGTTTTATAACAATGATTTCATAAAAAAGTTTCAGTTCATTAAACAAATATTTAAAAGATAAGTAGATTTTTGTTAGTGTATTAAGGTCCTTATGTACTCCAACTAGGGCAGAAAGGACGACTTATCTTCAGGTTACCAACCTATTTTAGCCCAGATGAGAAAGTCAAGATTCATTTCGTGAGGTTGCCAAGATACACATTTTAAACCTATTCAGAAGGATTCGAATCTTCAGTAACGATAGCTCTAAGACCCTCACTTCAACTTGCATGCCCATTGAGTATCCAATATTTTTTCTAATTTGCGATAATTATTTCAGCATTGATTATTTATACTTTTTTCAAATATATGTTTAATTTAACAAGATTGTTTTACATTAGTTTAAAACTCCATGGCGATTAAAATATGAGTTTAAACATTGATTTTATTTTTAATTTTAAATCTTCTGATAACTAGAAAATAGATGATTTGAATTATTACGATTACCAAAAATTATATTGAACTATTAATTCTATATATTATATTTCGCTAAACTGTTTTATTATTTTGGGTAAGATGTTTTGATAACTACAGCCTGAATAATTTGGAGTAATATTCTCAGAATTAATGAATATGTTGCCAATAGAGTAACATGACTGTTACGTTGTGCTAATAAAGTAACCACTTTAGAAGGCTTTCAAAATTTTTAAATAGATCAATTGAATAGTTATGCTGTATTCCAAGGTCAGGGTAGTTTCATTTTAGTTGAAATGTCACCTGACATCTTAAATGCCTGTTAACTCACTTGGTAAGAACAAAGATGCAACAGAAACAGAAAATTTCATTTTCTAAAGTTGTGGTTTTGTTCTATTGGATGAATGAGTGAATAAATGAATAGGTTTTGTTCCAAAAAGAAGATATATGGTTGTATCACATGGAAAGCCAATTTTGAGGAAATTAATGAGAGCATAGGCAAGTAGTAGGGCAAATTATTTAATAATTAGTAAGCTAGTATTTAGATTAGAATTTTAATTTTAGAGGGTAAGCAAAATATGAGCGTATTCAGAAGAATTATAGAAGTACAGTAAAGTTTTCCAAGGTTTAAAAATTACCCCTTTCAGTATAAGGTTAATCAGTTACACTTGTCAAAAAGGCCTTTTTGTTTTATAAAAGCCACACTTAAAATATAGATATCATATAGTTAAATTATATATAGGAATTTTTATTTTATTAAAAGGAATAAAATAAAAAAATCAGACAATTGGAAAAAAATTATAGAGGCCAAAGAGCGTTTTTCAATTAATAAAAATGATTGTTTATGAAAAATAGTCATTTTATAGTGTTATATTTCACTATAACTCCATGGTTTTAATTCTCAACTTCCTAATGAAATATTAACTTCCTTAATAAAAATAAATAAATTTTATAAAAACAAATATTTATTTAATGTCTAACTAGACAGCATCACTTTTATTAGTGAGAGCGTAGGTGATTGCCAGTAAAGATTATTACTTAAATCAAATATAAAGATATACAAAAATGTCTTAGGAATTCAAATACACACACGGAATGAGTATTTAAATGTCAAAAATAAAAATTTAAACATTAACTTTTTTAACAATCATGAATTAAGAAGTTCTAATTTTTTTTTCTGTTCATCAGTCAGTTTTTCTTCTAATTCAACACAGGCTTGTTCTATTTCATAGTTCTTTTTCACTAGTTCGTCCCACATCACTTCCAGCTTTTTCAACTTTTCACCAGCTTTCATCTGTGCGTGCTTCCTTTCCCAATTGATTTCTTGAATTTCTTTTCTGAAACGAAATATTTCAATAATAATTTCAAAGTGCTTTACAAAAATTACATATATATAATTATATTTAAATGAGTTTGTTATTCATAGGCCCAAAAAATAAAGAAAATATTTTAAAAATGAGTGTTGATGTATTAAAACTAATAATAATAAATAGGCTTCAATTATTCTCAGAATAACTTCCATAAATTGTTGTTTAAGAGCCTAAGACAAAAATATTTACATTTTTATTAACAAAATTAGTTACATGTAAATATTTATAAATATATGAAGAGGAGTTTACAATAGTCAGAGAATAAGATTGCTGGATGATTTGAAGGCAAGTCTAAAAGAGTAAGTGAATGACTGAGTAAATAATATGATCTCAAAGAGATAAAAATCAAACTGGCATTATCTGTTACACACTGCAGTGAAGTCTTTAACTGATCGCTAAAAGTATTTAAAACAAACACTGCAATAAAAAAATGTTTGACTGCATCTCTGATTATCTTCTCCTCCATTCATCTTAACAGTCAACTATACTTTTATTATTATTTAACATATATTATATAAATTTGAAAATGAAGATAAATAATTAAAGAAATTATGAGTTATGAGCATAATAGACAGAGAGGTAGTATAAATTGACAGAGGATGGATAAGGTAAGTATAATGAGATAGGGAAAAATAAAAAGAGGCAAATATTAAAGATAATGTAGTATGCTATAAATATGGAATAACTAACCGTAAGCTTTGAAGAACTTTCTGAGAATGCGAGACACATTTCATCAGCAATTCAATGTATGCTCTCCAAGCTTCACAACCGTATTCCAACATCAATTCTAAATTACATATCCTAAAACAAAAATAATAGATCATATAGTTTTAAAACTTTAATAAATATGAACTAATTCATAAATAACGTCAATAAAATATAAAGGTTGAAACAATAAATTAATTGTATATAACTCTGTGGTCAAAGGAAATGTGTTGGGTATAAAATTGCAGCAGTTCAGGGATGATGTATTTTACAATGGAACCATTTCTGTAAATGAAGTTATTGAAAGTAATTATCATATGATAAATGAAAACTGAATAGCAAGAATTAGAATCATGAGTTAATTCTCATGTAAATTCCTTTACAGAGTCAGAAATCTTGTGAGATGAATGCTGTAACACATTTTTCGACTCAACAACTTTTCCCTGTTACCGCAAAACAAAAATAATATGGGTGTTGTTTTTTCAAATAAGTAGTCTGTTTTATTTTTCTAATTAATAAGATAAACACAATAAAATTTAAAATACTATCCATAACCTAATTTACAAATTGAATTTTTTTACAATCATAAATTTCATAATAGCAGTTATAAATACTAATTTACCTACTAGTAAATTTTCCCACTTATCATCTTAAATTATATTTCTTGTCTAACTTTTTTATATTATGAAAAGTAATCTGTATTTAATATAGCAGTTGTTTTTAATCTTTGTATAATTTAAGAGCTCAAGATGGATGTAAAACATTTACGACCAGTTTTATAATAAATTAAATATCACAGAACAGACGAATCATTTATTAATTCCTAATAGAAGCACAATTAATAACAAATGTTGTGTTATATCTCATTAAATGTCTACTAATAACATTTTTAATGTAACATTTGAACAATTAGTCAAATGGGTCTCATGATAAAATTTAATTTAAAATAATCTTTATACTGGGACACTCTGTCCTATAATAATAACACTAAAATATAATGAAACGGCATTTGTGAATGAAGTGGTATGGTTGAGCTGCATTAATTTCAAACAAAGACATCAATAGTTAATGAAAAAAAATACATAAATTTAAAATGTAGAAATTAAAATTTATAAAGCATTAAGTAGCAATAAACAAATGAAAATTATTCAGTTAAAAATTAATTTCTATAATAAATTTACATAGTTAATTTAAAAAACTGGCACTATCCATGGAATAATAAAATAGAAATCTCAAATAGTGAATGGCAGCAACTTAAGAGGAAAGCTTGATTTACCATTATCAAGGATGAGATATTGACACTTTATTTTTAATTTTAATTATTTTGACCAAAGAAACAAAATGGTTTGATAAATTTCTTGATATTAAGCACTTTTTAACCTCTCTCACTCAATAATATTTAAATCCAGCAATAATCAATCTCTGATTCAAAATGACACTAAATTGCTGATATTAGTAATATGTCATATATAGTAAAATATTATAAAACATTTATTAAAATTAAAGGAAGGCATAATGTAAACTAGTATTTGTTTGTTTGTTTTTTTTAAAACTTTAAATAACGGAGAAATATGGGACAAATACTTGCCTACCCTTGACAAAGGCAGAGGTTTTCACATATGACCTAACTTACATAGACCACTTCCTGTCTCCTGTCAAGATCTTTGTTTTGTATTGCTAATTTATTTGAGAGTGATAAATAAATAAATAAAAAAAAAAAAAATTAAATTATGCCTTTAAGTTTGTTGTGTATTAAACTAAGGTGTCTTTGTAAAACTTCATTATATTATTCAATAAGATATTAATATTTTTACCCCTACATAAGGTTCATTGCAAAATTCATTAAGTAATTAATATAGATATCAATATTCGCTTTCTTAGTATTGACAAACAGAAGTTCCACAAGTTCTTAGAATTAGCTAGGGGAATGTTGCAAAATAGCTTGAATATTAAGAAATATTAGAACTAATGAAAAAAAGAAAAATATTAAAAATAAATTTTAAAAAATATAAAAGAACATTTTAATAATCTCATAAAAATATAAAATAACCTTTAAAAAATAAATAATGTACTTAGCACGAAAGGTATTGGATACATTGATAAGAAGGTTTGCAAGTGGCAGGTTATCATAACCGATCTTTGTTTAGTAATGTAGAAAGAGTTGACAAGTGGTGTATTACAAATCTGAGAATAAGGAAACATAATACAGATATTCTGGTGTGGGATTGTTTTTTAAATACTTTTGAAGTTGTTTTTAATAGCTAAAATTCAAGTAAATACAAACTTATGAGTAAAACATGGAACTGGACTGGCCATGGCACTATGATTTTCCTCCTTTTTTTACAATTCAACCAAATGAAACAACAAGGAAGACTCAGCTAGCTGTATGGTGCAAACTCGTACTAAAATATCAAAAGGCAGCAAAAAAATATGTACTAGATGTAAATGAAGTGATGGAAACACCCTTATTTACTAATAAGAAGATAAACAGATCCTTATCAAATGAGGGTATACTGATGGTGCTTGAAGCTTTGATGACAACTGGTAATGCTGAACCATTAGACAAAGCAAGGACTAGATGGCATATTTATTGGCACAAAATTGATGAATGGGCAGATATTATCTATACCTGGGCTCAAGATAAGGGACAAATAGACAGTGTTTGTACTCTTTATGAACTTCAAACTTCTACAAATACTGAATTTAATGGAATGCAGCATGATGTTTTGATTAAAGTTCTAAAAAACTTGGAAAAGCGTGGCTGTGCAGAACTATTAACTGGAGATGATTCTATAGGTGTTAAATTTTTGGATAGAGTCGATGTATAATTGAAAAAGTGTGATAAAATAATTTTCAATAATGAATGGGTGGAAACTTAATGGACACCCCTCGGCTTACTGTGTATAAAGAGAATTGAAATATTTAATATTTTTAAATTAAATATTTATAATATTGCTTTTAAGCATGCTATCATCTGTAATAAATAAAGTAAAATAATTATGATATTTACTTATTTTTCCATTCCTTAGTTTTAGGTATATTAAAAAATAATAATAATAATAATAATTGGTAATTATTACAATTGTTTGTAAGCAGATTTAGGGAACATGACACACTTGCAGAAACTAATATCATAATTTAAAATAGTAGTAAAATTTTATAAATGCATATGCACTTTAAATCTGTTTCTTGGTATTTAAACTTAATCATTTTAAGTGAAGAAAAAAATTATTATTTAGAGTTCATTCAAGTAAACAATTAAGGAACTGGGTAGCAAACACTTATGGAGTATCAGGACATAAATGGTTCTCTAAAAACGATTACTCTTTTAACTATGTAAGTATGTACTGATAATATTCTATTTATTATTTTTTTTTTTTTCAAATAGAAAAGATCATAGAACAACCTCAAAAGCCCGACATAACTCTAGCAAGGTTTATGAAAATTTTAAAAATATTTACAGTACATGAAATCATTTGAAAGATTTTTCAGCACAATAAACATGCTTCTTTCTTTCTTGCTGTTGCAATAGCCATGATAATGACTAAGGATTTTTACATTAAAAGTAAACAGTACACAGCCAATCTCCACGGACCAAATTAAAATAAAAAGTAGGAAGAATAGTGTCTACCTAGTAGCCTGGTGATCTAACTGAGCCATAGAATTATCTACACATTCATTCCATGCTGACAAGTCGGAAATTTTTGCTGCTGGCGGAGGTGGAAGCTCATATCGCTTCATGCTCAAGGTATCCATTGGTAATCTCTGTTGTAATCTTTCAAATTCATTTTTCATTAATTCAGTCTATAAAATTGTAAATAAAATGAATAAGATATAATGAAATTACACTTTTAACATTACAATTCAAAATGAAATCAGTAAGATGCAGAAAACTACTAACCTCAAAGGCATTAATATTTATAGGAGGTAATTGTTCTAAATAATTCTTTGTAGGTCTGTATCTTCTTGTTTCTTCTTCAACAAGACTTAAAGCCTGAAGAGAGAAATAAGTTTAATGAGATTATAACAAAAAAAAACTCTGATCATAAATATAGAATTACTTACACTTTCCCTAACACCAGGTTCATCAACCTTGGCAATATAACCGGAAGAGCATCCACAAAACTTCACCAGCTCATTATTAATTAGTTATTAATTATGTCTCATTATTTGAACAATTATAAAGACTCAACAATTACAAGTAGCTTGTATCAATCTGTTACCTAAGCATGTATTGTGTATTAAAATATTGGCTGTAAGATAAAATAAAGAAGAAAATAACAGAGGTAAGAAGGCAGGATCAGGCTGGGCCATCTTAGGTCAAGTTTTTACTATATCCCAATTTTTTTTTAAAGCATTTGGTGGACTTCCAAGACTTCCTGGTCCAGGAGGTTACATTTAGCCTTAAGCCACCTTTAGAAACGCTTTGACTTAGGTCCTTTAAATACGGTGTGGAAAGCACTGTGTGTCAGAGATAAGTGATAGTCTGAGATCAAGAATACCATACAGGCCTTTATAAAGGTGCAGAATTGGGAATTAAATTTGAAATAGCAAGCGTTACTAATACAAAAGTATTTTAAAAAAAAGTTTTGATATCATGTCCCCCTCAGCATTACACATCACCAAAGGATTAAATCAAAAGTTGCTGCTAATCACACTAACTCTCTTTACATGGTATAAAACACCCTTTCTAGAAATAGGAGAGAAATATTAAACACAATGGGTTTGGAGATTTTGAAAGATATCTAATTCATAATACAAATTGCAGGAGTTATCAACTCATGCCACCCTGAGGAATGTGATCTGGAATACATGCTGAGGAAACTCTAAGCAGTATTCTGAAAAGGGCATGGAAATAAATCTACAGAAGAAAGAGTTTGTGTCCTCAAACTCTTCGAGCACATTTTTTAGCATTGAAGATTAGAGATATGGAGGGTCTACTAATCCTTCCTGGAAGGAATCCTCCGTATACTTAAGATATTTCATGATAATATTAAGAGCGAAAGGAAGACTGTAGGAACTCCTAAACTCGTTCCTGTGGAATAAAAATGTGTCCCCTTTTAAAAAAAAAAAAAAAGATGATTATATCTTCCTTATCACTATAAATGTCTTTAAATTGTGCTAAAAGCTCTGTGGTGGGAGAAGAAAAGTTAAAACACTACTATCTTTAGAGATGGGTAACTCAGAGTGGAAGTTATTTCCATAATAAGAGCCCATCATGTTTCGAATAATATATAAGACCAATATATGAAAGAGGAAAAAATCACTGAGGTACACATGATGGTACAGAAGGATCAATACAATTAGGTTTTCATGAATTAATTGCCACTTTATTGGAATAAGTCATCAATCCTAATTGGCATTAATATTTATAGGAGGTAATTGTTCTAAATAATTCTTTGTAGGTCTGTATCTTCTTGTTTCTTCTTCAACAAGACTTAAAGCCTGAAGAGAGAAATAAGTTTAAATGAGATTATAACAAAAAAAAACTCTGATCATAAATATATAATTACTTACACTTTCCCTAACACCAGGCTCATCATAACCTTGGTCAATATACGGAAGAGCATCCACAAAAACTTCACCAGCCATTATTATTAGTTAATTAATTATGTCTGTACAAGAAACAAATCGCACAACACTTTCAAACATGTAGACAAATGTGTAACCTTATAGAACCTTCTGAGGAAGGGTATAAACATCAGGTTATTGATAGCACTAAGTGCTACTCATTAGTTATTAGTGACTCCTATTATTTGACAGATGCCTCCTCCCGTTGTGACAGGTATCTCTCCCAAAGAGGGCCCTCCTGGGACCAGAGTGACAATTAGAGGAGAATTTTTAGGAAACAAGCAATCTGACATAATAGGTTTGTTGACTACTATAGTGTTATTTGATCGTTTTTTTCTTAGGGTTTGAATTTTATGAAAAAAATATTTTCTGTTTAAATAACAGCAATTCCTTCTAATATAGAACTATGCATCACCTGAAATTAAACTTTCAGGAGTATCAATTTGTGGGTGTGATTGTCTGTTATCTGCTGAATGGAAATCATCCAACAAAATAATTGCAAGATCAGGACCCGGTAAGGGTAGAGGAGATATTATTATTACAACTCTAACTGGAGGTTGTGGTACATCAACAGTACAGTTCCGAGGCTACCATGAAGCAGTTGGTCCCTTGAAGGAAAGTGCGGTATGGGTTGAGGAAGTTCAATCAATTGGATGGGGATCGACCAAATCTATACAGTTAGATGATCCTCTCGGACTTTCTTTGGAAGCAAATGAGTAAGTGAACAGCTTAATTTGCTGCTTATGTCAGTTTTATATGCTTACTGTTAACCTTTTTTTTTCCCCATCCATTAGGAATAAAATACCAGAAGATGATTTACAAGAAATGTTTCCTGGTTGTAATGGCGATTTGTCCTCTGAGAATTTTTCCCCTTGTTGGTTTCTACTTCAAAATCATTCAAATTCTTCTTTTGATGATCTTCGTGCCGGTCTTGCATTCCTTAGAAGAAAGGTTGATTCTCATCAAGAAGGCCAACTTTCATTTTTAAAGGTATTGTTTAATAGCAATAGTTTTAATTCATTTGCATCAACACAGTTATTTAGATATTTATAATGAGATATTATTTTATTAAAACTTTTACTATCTTATAAAACTATTTTGGCTTTTAATTATTCTTCTGTTAATATTAAAAATGTTCAGTGTTAATAGGCTATAAATACAAAGGGAAAACCCAAATCAAACATATTGAAGAAATAATTTTTTTAATTTCACAGAACCTTTGGTCACAATAAATACATTTCAGTAAGGGATGGTTCCTCCTCTGGCTCCATATCACAGCCTCAAGTAATTAAGGAATACTTTTTATCAAGTTTGCTTAACACTAAACCTACCCACATTTCATTTATTCATTTTCTACCACAATTTCTCGGTAAAAAACATTAGTAACAGAGAAGTGGATATTGACAAAAAACTTTTGATATGTTTTTTGATAAAAGTAGTAAAATCAAAAAGCAAAGTGATGAATGTTGTTTCCAAGAACTTCTTTAAAAAAGTCCGAAAAGGGGCAGTTGACGCATTATGGTAGGTTTAGTGTTAAATCTCTTCTTGAATTATGCTCTTCCACGTGGCTTCTTCAGTAGCCTGAATGTATGAAGCCAGTTCAATAGATCTATTTCAATCTACTTTTGAGAGTGTATCTTGATGTGCAAGATGAAATTACATAGGTTGCAGTCAAAAAGTTCTACATGTTCCACAAGCCTTCTAGAAATATTTATTTATTTCAGTTGGTATCATGCATGTGTTTGTGATCCATTTTGAACCATTTATGGGTAAAAATTCCATTTTTATGGAGGATAATGTACATCTAAATGTGACAAGGGTTGTTTTGCAATAAGTAAATGATTAGAATATAATATATATATAATTTGTGGCCAGCTCTTAGTTCTTGGATGTGAATCCAATAGAACAAATGTGGGATGAGCTTTACGAATGTGCAAGACAACAGGCCAATGCTCCTTTACCCATCTGTAAGTTACTGGAGTTATAACAATGTTTCTAGTGAGACGTGGAAGGATATGAATCAAGAGGTTGTAGCAGACCCTACAAGAAGCATGTCTTGCATTCTTAAGACTGTGATTTAAGTCAGAAAAAGATCTATCGTATACTAAATACCTAGTATCAATGAAATAAATTTATTAGGCTGCAAGTATTTAGAATTTTCCTTTATGTGCCACTTTTTTTTGTGGAGTAGTGTATATATCTATATTTTTTAATTTTTTTTTTTTTTTTTTTTTAATCAGGGAAATGTAAGTGCTGTTATGGAACAGTTAGAGGTACTGGAAGCTTTACAGGTTGCTTTTCAAAAGGATGTTGAATCATTTGGACTCGACAGAACCGAGAAAATTGTAGAGGCTATCAAGGGTATTGTTGATATGATATGGAGATATTTACTTGTGTCTTTTACCATCCTTTCATGTCAATAGTCAATTGTTTTGTTTTTTCAGAATGCAGAAATGAAGGAAAAATGTTATTTGATGGTGTTCTGAAAGGTAGAGAAAAAGCCGACCGAACAAGAAATGCACTTGGAGTACTTCATAGGTTTAAGTTCCTTTTCACACTACCGACAGCTATTCAGAGAAAATCTGATTATGATGCTATCATAAGTGATTATTCTAGAGCTCAGAACCTATTTGGTAAAACTGAAGTAAAGGTACATTTCTGTGGGTTTTTATTCTATTTTTCTCAGACTTACATTGCATTAGTACATATGTATATTAGTAAATACAAGAGAGGTCCTGTTATATGATTACGCCTCATATGATTATTTATCCTCTTATTTCAATATAGTCAGTAAATAAATTAAAACAGTTGTGTTTTGAAATCCTGCCTTATCCCTCATATTATTCTGATCTTTCCTCTATAGACTACTACTTTTTTTGGAGCTAGAATAACATTTTGCAAGGAAAATTGTTTACAAATGATTCAGATATTTAAAATTGCTTTTCTTACTTTGTTTCATCATGTAACATAAACTTTTCCAACTCTGACATTGAAAAGTTGGTTTCCTTAGCCTTTCCTGTGATTAAAAATATGGTTGAAAGTTTAAATAAAATATTTTTGATTTGTTTTCTAATTTTTTTTTTTTTTTTTTTTTTTTTTTTTTTTTTTTTTACATTCATTCACTAAAAACAGACATTTCGTGTGGGACAACACAATAGTTATAAACAATAATATCTGACACTTGTTTAGCCGATTTTTCTGTTTCATAGTATGGCTTTATAATAATGTTTTGTCAGGCCGAGTGACGTACTTATCATTTTTTACTTTTTGAATAGTTTATTATCTTTCCTTTAATTAAAATACCTATAACAATACAAAATAAATGTTTTGTTGTGTTAATTAATAATTAAATTTATACTTTCAGCTATTCAAAGATGTGTTGACTGAAGTGAGATTAAAAGTGGCTGAAATCAAAGAGGAACTTAAAAAAAAGTTGCACACCATGCCAAATAGTCTTGATAACCAAAAGAAGATTATAAGGTAGCGGTTTATCTTCTTAGTGATCTAGTTAATCCTTAGACTATGAGATTATTAAATAAATCTAATATTTTATGCAGGAATAAATAAGTCAGTTATTTATTGCCAATAGCAACACTGTGAGCAGATTTCCACTCAGTTTATAAAATTGAGTATTTTCATGCATTATAATGAGGTTAAATCATGATTATATACCAATAGTATTATAAATCTTTCCATTAATGTTCAACAATGAGGCCATGGTGCCTGAGAGTGCCACTGTTACTCCTCAGTATTCTTGATTCTGGGCTGGTTAACTTCTTTAGCATGTGGACTCGATGGCCGAGCGAGTTGGGGCATGGTTCACATCGTGCTCGCCACTGAAGGTCATGTGTTCTAATCCCATCTGGGTGAGTTAAAATTTATTTTGTGGTGGACCCATGAAATGAATCTTGACCTATCCACCCTGGCTTGAATAGGTTGGTTACATGTTAGATAACGCATCCTTCCTGCCCTAGTTGGAGTAAATAAGGACTTTAAGCCCCAACAAACAACTTCTTTAGCATGACATAAACATGGAATAAATTCATTCTGATTAGAATGGGTTGATAAACTATAGGCTTATCCCTCCTTGCCCTGACCAAGATAAGGATTTTTAACCCCATTAAACAGACAAAACTTGACAATTGAAAATGGCTGTTCAATTTTTGAACAGGAAATGTTTTCTTATATTATAATCTTAGGGATACCAGATCTGATGAAATGGAATGTTGAGGAGAAAAACATATATACCCTTAAAACATGGGTTGATATGTGCCATTTAGGGAAAGAATCTGGCTCGGTGAATGCCATCTGGGAATTACCAAACAGCATTCCTTATTCGCTTTTCTCAGTTTTTGGAATTTTTCTTTTGAACTTCAGCTTCTTATAAATTATCAATGCTCCTTCTATTGGAAATCATGAAAACATGTTAAGTGAGAAATGCATTGATTTTTTACTAGATAAATCGATTCTGTTTCAGGTGACCTGTTGTCATTATTTTCTCTGAGTTGATTAAAAATTCTTCTGAGTATAGATTTTTTTGTTGTACTAAAAAATGGTTAATTTTAACCATAAGACTTAGAGTGGAGTTTTTAAAGTTATTTATAATAAACCAATAGGTTTTTGCTCAGACTTTTTATTCATGTTTATTTCATTTAACGTCACTTTATGCTGCTATGGCTAATCGGACGATGCTATGGTGGGAGTCCTAAATTTTGCCTATCCAGGTATAATTAGGATAGGGATCTTTAACGAGTACAGGCTCGGGACCCCCATTTTACATCCCTTCCAAAGGACGGCATAGCTAAGGATTTTTTACTCCCTTTAAAAAATCCTAAGGTCATCTGCCGGGCTGCGAACCCGCAATCTTGGGTTTAGTAGGTTGCTATGCTAACCACTACACCACAGGTGACCCCACTTTTTATTCATAAATGAAAGTATTGTTTCAATAATTTATTAGAAATAACTAGAGTAAAATAAACAGTAACTATTTTTATTTTTAGGAACTTGGTACAGTTAGAGTATGAAGGTGATCCTGGTTGGGAAGGCATCACTGTAAGAATGAACTTTATCATGGAGCAGTTGAATGCCTGTCATACTTTCTATTCAGAACAAATAGCCAGTATGTAAAGTTGTTATCATTGTCTTCTTTTTTTTATATTTATGTTGCATTAATTTTTATCATAATGTTTTTAGGTGTGAAATCCAAAAGTGGAAAGAGGGATAAAAATTCTCAAGATAAACAGGTAAGAATCATTTACATTACACTTAAATTAAAATTAGAAGTAGTTTAAACAGACAATGTTGAGTCTTAACATTTAGGAGCGTAGTCTACAGTTTTATGGTTACAGTACTATCTTGATAATCCGGCCCTTCGGTAGCCTGACACCCCCAGTGATCTGGCCCCGAGAACCCCCCTTAACCTGCCACTGCCAGTGAGTGCTTATTTGAATTGTTTATTCTAGAATGGTGGGAATAAAAACTATTTCCAGAGAAAATTTAAATAAAAATTCCTAAGTGTTTTACAACAAAATCACTGGAAAAATCAATTTTAAGGCTTGTGATAAATGGCTAGATAAGTTTAAAAGTCGTATTGGGATAAGGTTTCTGTCTATTACAGGTGAAAATTTGTCATCAGATTATTCAGCTATCAAACCTATTCAAGTTCAATTTGCATCTAAAATTCAAGAGTTACGTCCAAGAGGAGTCTAAAACACCGGCGAGAAAAACTATTACCTCTAGTCTACTACTGAACAAAACTTTATTTCATAGGAGTGAAGATTTTGTTCCCAGCAGAAAATTATCAAAAGATTGTCTAACTTTCATTTCCTGTGCCAATGCTAGTGCCATAAATTAGATCTGCATAATTAGATTTTTTACTTATTATTAATTATATTTTATTTTTTTATTTTTATAATTAAACATTTGTTAAAAATGCAATAATTTGTCATTTTATATATCCTTTTTCTTTGCATCCTGTAATCTACCATTTTCAGTAATCTGGCGATCTTCTGGTTCCATATGTGTCGGATTATCAAGATTGTACTGTATTCACAAAGATAATTAAAAAAAAAAAAAAAAAAAGTCAAATTAATTTCTTTTTAAAAATCATATGAAATGAATTATTGGGATTCTTCTACACTTGATATAAAAACATTAGGTTAAGCTGTGTTTGATAAAGTTAACATTCTTAGGCTGCAATTACCTGTCGAGTGGAATGTATTGAAGACCTCTGTGACATTATCTCCATTCTGATCCCAGATCTTTGGTCCCTTGGGCAGTCATATTTCAGTGGTGAACTTAGTAACAAATTTGACCAGAATAAACTCGACGAATTCAAGGTTACATTCAATGAATTTATTTTTTATTATTTGTATTAATAATTTCTATATTTTTTCATTGTGTTGTATTGTATTTTTAAAGGCAGGAGTAGAAAATTGCTTGAAGGAAATGTGCCGCTTGATCAGGGAGGTGGCTGGTCGAGGTTTGACGGGAAGCTGGCCACACTGCTTGCAGGTTGTCAGAGCCGTTCTCGTTGCTCTAAAACATATACCACATGATACCATCCTAGCTCTTGTCCAGTTCTTTAGGTAATTAAATTAATGTTTTTTTTATTTTTTTATAAATATTTTTTTGATGTATTACTATTAAAATTTTATATTTCTTTTAGAATTGAATGTGTTAAGAATATTCTTATGACAACTGCAGAACAAACCAAAAGATTGGTTGATAAAGAGGATTGGGTTCTCATCCACGATTCAACTCATGGCACTATCACACATCTCGTAAACATTTTAGTTAATTTTCTTAGTCTTAAATTTAATTGATCAAAAGTTTGTAGGCTGTTTTGTAATCAGGTGTGCTTTTCCAGAGGCTAAAAAAAAAAATATGTATCTTAGAAGACTAGAAATTTACTAACAATTTTGAATTAATTTATTATTCAAGACTAGGAATTTGCTAGCAATTTTTCATTAATTTAATATTCAGTGATCTTTAATTGTAAAAGCAATTGCTTGTACTCCAATCTGAGCAGTAAGGCATGTTTAATCTAAAAATTATAAAATATTTTTATCCTGTTTAGAAAAATCAGTGTCTGAAAGATTTATACTCTTGATATAACAAAATGAAAATTGTCCTTCTCTATCACTAGGCCAGCTTTTTTTTTTTTTTTTTTTTTTTTTTTTTTTCTTGCTTTAACTTTTGAATAATTTGATTTTTTTTTTTAATCAAATCTATTTTTCATTTAAAACGTAAGGGATATGGTGCAATTCTAGCAATTTTCAATATTATATTATTATTTCCTCTTACAATTTTATGATTGCTTTATTTCTAATTATCTATTGTTTATTTATATTTACTATTTATAATTATTTTTAGCCCAATCTGTTCGAGAAATTGTTTAACGATTCTTTAAGTATTCTGAAGGAATCTGCTCTGAAACTCGGCCCAAAGGAAGCTGAACTGTTTATTAACCCATCTATGAGATCGGAAGTTAATGAGCATGCTTATGCAATTTTTAACAACTATATTCAGGTAAAATAAATATTTATTAACACTATTCATACTTTTCTAGTAAAGCTTTCTCACTTATCCAATTGACACGACCGTACCATGGCATCTAAGATTTGTTATTAAGAAATCCTATACATTATATTAAAGAGAGAATTTGTTTACTAATAAAATATAGTCAAATCTACAATTTTAGCCAATACATACACACTGAATAAATTAAATTAAAGTATTTACGTAATGTGTGTTCCCCTTTGATTGCACCTTTTCTTTAAGTTTAATTCCATCTTTCAAGTCTAGTACTTTATAAAAGTATTTACTCAGTTATTTTTGCTAGACTGAGATCCTGAACTATTTGATAGGTCCAGGGGAAAAAATGTTTATGACTATTTGTATGTATTTGATGAAAACAGCAACATAAAGTTTACCATGGAACTACTAGTAAAATTTGAGTTGTAAAATTTCCTTCGAAATACGGATTTGCTCGTCTTTAAATATGACCAGAAAAGAACAAAAACCTTTACAGTGGCAGTTTTATCTATGTTCGTGAATGGTTCACATCCTCTTCATGACACCTCTCAAACGGCCAGTTTTCATTCCTTTTTTTACACTCAGCTTTTTATTACATTAATTTTCACTGTACCCTGAACTCGACTTAAAATCACTTTCCCTTTTGCACTGATCTTATGAAATAAACATTACTTATTGACAGACAGAATAAAACTGAAAAGATACAAGTAGATATTTTGTGTTTAATAAGCAACTTTTGTTAGGACTTTGAATGTCAACACTTTA
Organism: Euschistus heros; assembly: GCA_003667255.2. Taxonomy (NCBI): domain Eukaryota; kingdom Metazoa; phylum Arthropoda; class Insecta; order Hemiptera; family Pentatomidae; genus Euschistus; species Euschistus heros. Next base: position 738,235 of record RCWM02000335.1, on the reverse strand, counting down.
TACCATTTAGGAAGAAAACTTGCATCATGGACATCAAGGTTTCTTCCCCACATGTTCCTGGACCTAAACATTTCTTTCCTAGGAGATGAAAGCTTCAATCAACATTATTTGGTTGATCTAAAAGTTACTTCCCCTGAAACGAATTTGCAATCTAAAGCTTATTCAGAAGTGGGTTGAATGCCATTATTAACTCAAATCTGACAAAAAATGGACATAAACGTTTTTTTCTCCTAGACCCATCATTTGTCATTAACCCCAAGATCAGAAATCATGTCTTTATGAACTCATGTTAGTAATTGCTATTATTTATTATTTGAATTTTATTTTATTAATCTTTTATTTTGTAAATGTAATATTATATATATTTTCTTTACTCTTTTTTTTTTTTCAGTGCTTGGATACATTGTCAGATATTAATGATGATGAACAATCTATGTCTGTCTCACAGCTAGCTTTTCCTACATTTAGGACGTCACTATCGCATACTTTGGTGAGTGAACTGTGCTACTGTTGAATGATTATTATTTTTACTTTATTTATTTTTTAATTGTTAAAATTAGCCAATGTAGAATTTTGGTTATTTCTGGATAGAAATCAGTTGTATATTTCATTTTAATTTATAAGTAATCATCCTCTGATATGATATGTGTTATAGAAGAAAAATGCTATTTCTCTCTGACTGGGAAAAAACAATATTATCATTGATATATCTATCTTTAAGCTACTGCAATTATAAAATGCTATATATTATATAGTTACTGCTAAGTATAAAAGAATTTTTTTGATAATAAAACTGTCGTCAAGTTTTCAACCCGAGCAACACCAACAGATCTAGAGCATGTCAAAAAAGCCCCAACACGAAACATTTTGGCGAAACATGCCTTTTTCATTCAAACCAATATATCTCCTAAACGTTAGGTCATTGCGACAAATGTTATTTACCAAAAAATATTCTCCGTTAGATTTCTCATAAGGAAACTGTCGTCAAATTTTTGATCCAAGCAACACCAACAGATATACAGCATGCAAAAATGTTATATTTTTGAGTGTGAAAAAAAATGTTACACATTTTGAGGGTGAAAAAAAATGTTACACATTTTGAGGGTGAAAAAACATTAGAGGGCGAAAAAAATGTTACACAAGGAACCTATAGACTCCCAACCAAGACATTCATGTAAAAAAAAAAAAAAAAAAAAAAAATTCAGAAATTGTATATATGGATTAGGGAATATAGGAAGAATTTAACTTTATATTAGACTTATATGGCTTCAATATGGTTTCTAATGTAGCCTGTCTAAGATGTTTAGTATTTATATATAATCTAGATTAGTAAATTATAATTTTCCTCATGGTTTAAGTTCATTTTCTGAATAGTTTTAATTAAATTTTTATGTATTTACTTTTAGTATATTCTTAGTACAGCCCATGTAAAATTTCTTACTAATTAGGATTATTTTCAAAACTTCTTTTATTTTTGAATATTGATTAATTTTATTTTCGGATAAAAATAAAACTATCCTGGCGTGATTAAGAAGAGTCTTTATTTTTTGTATGGCTGCTTTCAATGTGATTTAACTACTTTTTAGGAGAAAACCTTCCACCTTGAGATAATCTACTAGAAAAATATTTAAAAGATTGAAAATTAGACTTGGCTTTTTGTATTTATCCACCTCAACTGTTTGTGTACATCTTTTTTTTTTTTCTCCTCTTCCTGATTCATTTAAAACTGTCATTAATGGAAACATTTTGGATTCCCTTTGTTTCAGAATTGGGAAGATCGTGTTTTAGCATGCATTTCCAACTGTAGGTATTCTTGTGAGGTTACAGCACCAAAGATGGAAAAGACATGGAATGAGGCTGAACTCCCCAATCTGGATCTGTCGAAATCTATTTCAGACTTGAGGTCTTTGAAGTCACGCCTTACTGCATGTTACATAGAGAATCGAACGGACCCTCTTGTTGGTACAGTGGAACCGTCGATGTACATTGGACAGTTTGAATGGGAAGCCGATTTTACTCCTGTTGGAGTTCGCCCTTATGCTAATGAAATAATTGCTAATGTTCTGGTAGTTCATGCTCAGGTATTTATTTTATTTATTAACATTTTATTCAAATTAATTTATATAGTTGTTTCATTACTTGACCCCAGGCAATTCCAGACATGTAGCTCTTGATTTGATGCTTAATATAGATTCTTTAAGTTTAAAAAGTTATTCTAGCTTGCTCTCATTTAATTTGACATTATATAAATTCATCCATTCAATCAAGAATTAACTTTTATAAATTTCTTATTAGAAAAAAAAAATCGACAAATGAGGAATTTAAATAGTTAAGCAATTTAATTAATTAAAATTAATTTTTATAATGATCTAATCAGGTAGAAAGACGTTGTGGTTGGTTGAAAGAAGAAGTACTAACAGAAGTTGTTGAAACTGTGGCAGAAGAACTATCAAGACTTATGTTGTGTGTTTCTCACATGAGCCGAGCTGGTGGGATACAGGCGACACTTGATATCACAGCCGTGGAGCATGCCTTGGCAAAGTACACCACTGCTCAAGCCAGGTCATTATTTAATTATTATTAACAACCACAATTATCACAACCAATTAGATAAATTTCCATTAATACCTTAATTATTATTTTCTTCATGCTCCCTGGTTTCATCAGTTTTAAGAGATAGGTACAATTTTTAAGATTACTGTCTTTAAAGTAATAATTTGTCTAACTTTGTAGCCCTAAAGCTAGTGTAAAAAGTCACTTGAGGTACAGGACCAGGTATGATGGTATAGAAGGATCAATACAATTAGGATTGATAAATTAATTGCCACTTCTATTAGGATTATTATATTATTATACTAGTTTCGAATGCTAAACATTCATCTTCAGTTCTAAAACATACAAAATTTTCAACACTTTAGTACTATGTTACATGGATTATAAACACAAAAGTTTTCAAAAATGTAAGACAAGGAATCAAACATTAGTACTCACCTCAGGAAGTCTAAGAGATAACTGAAATATACCCATCGTGAGAAGGGGAAGGGGGCAAGTTTCAACTTGCATACAATAATAAGACCCAAAATTCTAGCCACTATCGATCTAAATGAAAATAACACTAAATTTAATAAAGACTCGGGAGTGAAAATAAACATCAAGTAGGAAACAGCCTAAAGTTAAATATTTATCAATCATTAGAAATAATAAAATTGTTCAAAACCAAACCAGATTTTTGTTTAAATGACCAGATAAACATTTCCAATAGCTCCATTTTAAATTTGTTTCCGATAAGAACGGAAAAATCCCATTAGTCATTCGGACAATCCCATGGTAAAACCCAAAAAGTTTAACCTACCTGAGACTTCTCCTACCCTACTATGGATGTACTTCAGATATCTGTTAGATCTCCTCAGATGAATACTAATATTTGATTTCTTCTCTTACATTTTTGAAAACTCCGCAAATTACAACAAACTCCTAAAAAACTGTCTCTGTGGGAATGTTTTACTTTTATTATCAGCTATAATGACAGCCACTGACCGATGTATCTCTAGGGTATTAACAGATAGAGAAGATAATGAAGGCAATTCTGAATTATTAAAAGACATTATTTGTCTTTGAATTATTAGACGATACTGTAAAGCTTTATTTGTTTGATTTATTGTATTTAGTTGTGTTAATTTTGTTTTATATTAAGATTGATTATTTGTAATTAATAATGTGATTGAGAACAAAGGAAAAGTTAGTTACTATGACTACCGGTTACTGATACTGTGTAACTAAGCAACAGACCAATTTTTTAACCAGCTGAGGTTAGTGGAGCCGTAAAAAAAACAACAAAAAAACAAGTCTTTTAAATATTACACAAAATTGAAACAACTAAATACAATAAGTCGAACATCTAAAGCTATGTGGTGTTAACATGATGTTTAAATTATTTGTCAAGGGCATCTAAAAAGGCCATAGTTAATTAAATTGAGAAAGTTAATGTTATACACATTCTAGCTTCATTAAAAATAATTAACATTATTTAAAACCTTTCTATTATCAATTCGATGGAATTTGAAAATAAATTTTTAGTTCTTGAGATATCTTTTTTGTTAATGAATCAATTTTTAGGTTAGTTTAATAGAAATATATTTTAGCGATTTATTATTTTATTTTTCAGAAATTTCTTCACTGAAGCACTGGATGCTATTCCTCCTTTAGATGAAGAAAGTAAAAAGTAAGCGGAATTTTTATAATTTTTAAAAGTAATAATTGATAATTAATTAATAAATTTTCCAAATTACAGCATTGGTGGTTTTGCTATATAGTATTTTTACTCTTGATTGAAAAACTTTTGCCCTTGGTTAATAACTGGAGTATGTTGTTAATCATTTTATCTTTATCATCCAGTTTCTAAACATGAGTTGAAACATTGTTGCTGATTTTTATAAATTAAATTATTTTATTTGTAATGTGGCATTGTAGCAATCAATTAACTTCTATCTAACTAATACTTAAATTACATTATATCAACTGAAAATTATAGAAATAGTTTTGATTTTATTATATTTTTTATCTTTAAAGTTGTATCATTCCAATTTTATATGCCTCTTCTATTATGTATTTTATGTTTTTAGGACTGTCGATAAGTTGTTGGATGAATACAAAAAGAAGATGTATATGCAACTTCTTCCTTTTGAAGTGAAATCTAACTCATAGTTTTATATAAATTCTTTAAATTAATATATATTATTTTATTACATAACTATTCATATTAAATTACAGAATATTGCTTTGTATATAATGTTACTGTTATATTTGTTTTGGAAAATTTCATATTTTATTTAATATATTATTATTACAGTAGATGTTGTTTTAATTAAAGAACCCTTTTGTATATACACACGAGGGTGGTCTGCAAAATTTCTGACCTCAACGTGAAGATAGCAGCACTCATAAGTCAAAAGTCTAGTGAATTCGTTGTTCATCTGTTGACAGTTACTCACCTAAGTTTCAGGTGGCAAGCCCTCTCTCCCCCCCCCCCCAAAAAAAAAAAAAAAAAAAAAAAACTTATTTATAGGGAGTTAAGGGGGGGTTAACCAAATTCTTGCTGATTACCTAATGTTACATAAACGTAATTTTTTTTTAAATATTTAAAAAAAAAGTACGTTTATGTAACATTAGGTAATCAGCAAGAATTTGGTTAACCCCCCCTTAACTCCCTATAAATAAGTTTTTTTTTTTGGGGGGGGGGGGAGGGAGGGCTTGCCACCTTCACAACTCTTTATCCATCATGCATATGGACAAGTGATAAAAAATAATACATTTATTCAATCTAGTAGGTATGTGGAGCAATCAAGTATTTATTCTCTAGCGTGTTTTTCATCAGAAAAACGTCTGTTAGACTCAAAAGGTGAAGTGCAATTGTATCATGAGTTGCACCAATAAAAAGCTAACTAAATTCTGCAGTTTTTGAGAAATTTGACGGCTTCTAGGGTTCTCCAGTGAGGAGTGAGGAATTTTCAAAAAATATTAAAAATTTAAGTTTTAATAAATGTTTTGTGTTTTGCACGTTAAAAGGCCCCTTAAAAGTGAATTTAAATTAACTAGACCTATTTCATCTTTTAGAAAATTTAATGCTGATTAAGAAAATATCATCGTTTTAGTTTCTACGCTAAAACAAAGTAGAGAAAACTGTAATTTTTCAGAAAAAAGTAAGATTTTAAAAATAAAAACGAAAAAAATTCTATCTCCTCAAAAAATTGAGATAGGACACTCGTTTTTTTTTTTGCGCCATTCTACCCCGTTTAGTTTGCAGTATTACCCATTTTTTTTTTTTTTACACTATGTCTGGGACACCCTGTATATATATATATATATATATATATATATATATATATATATATATATATATATATATATATATATATATATATATATATATATACAGTAAGCCAAATCATTGGGGAGTAAACCTTTCATATTTTGATACATGTATCCAATTTTATTTGTATGAAGTATAAATTTTTCTAATAAAATACATAAATTGAAGTATAATCTATTAAGCAAATTTTAGGTATATATTTTAGGTATTAAATTATAGGTATATATATATATATTATAAAAAGTAGTAACTTGGTTATAGAAATGTAAAAAAAAAATCAAAATCTTAGGCACATTGCTAAGAGTAGACTTTATTTATAAAGAACTTTATTTTTATTTTGCAGAGTAACAATGATATTTATTTTTATAATGAACAATTCTTAACATACATATGCATATGATTATAACAGTAAATATATATATGTATTCACGATGAACAAATAAAAACATGTAACAGTATCTAAAATTAATAAGTTTGCAATGTATAAGCTGATATTCGTATTTTTTTTCTTTTTATAAAATATACAGTATCTATCAATAATTACACAACTATACACCATATATAATAATTTGTGACAAATATTTTTGTATCATAAAGTAGGAATTTCACCTGTATATATATTTTACAACGCTATACAACAATCTAAACATAGATTCACATTAACACAGATTTTTACTGGGATTGGACACATACAACTATAATAATTTTAATATAAATTTTTATAACATACATTCTGAATTGTCATCATGCTGATACTGTTTGAAATCATTCTATTGTTTTTGATTTCTATTGCCTCTATAACTAACCTTGGAGAACTCGCAATGTCAGATTTTCTTTTTTTTCATAAGCAAAAAAGTTATCGAACTAAAAATTTTTAGAGGGGAGGAAATTCATTCTCAATTTTGATTGGAATTTTCTTCTTTTTTGAATTTTGATCTTAGTTATGAATGTCTGTTAAAATAATTTTAAGAATCAGAGAATTTCTGAAATATTGAATCCCATTCACTGAAATTTATTACATTATTTTCAGTAAGCTTTTAGATTTTGAATTAGAAAAGCCTTTCTGTATAGTGGATAAACTTTCTGTATTTCTATGTATGTAATACTTCAAAACATGTCTCAGAAGTACAACCAAATTTTAAAAGAAATACATTTGACACATTGACCGCAGAATACATAAAAGTATATTTTTCATAAACAGTCAGTTGAGTGCGGATCACATAATTACATATTGTTAATTAATGTGTGATAGAATGAAAAAAATAAAGCTATTAACGTGGAGGGATTAACATTGTTCTATTAAAACAAATACATATTTCAAAGAAAAGGTTTCAGGAAAATTAAAACTTCTAATAGAAAAAAGCCATTTTTTTTTCTAATAAACATTGATATAACATCATTTGAAAGTTTTCTTGCACCAGCGAGTTCTTCTAGGCCAAGCCATAACAAACAGTTCATGTAAATTGCTAATACAAAGAGTTGATTAATGAGAAAATACAATAGTTCTATCCTGTGATATATAAACTTTTCAGATATGATTACGTCAAGTAAACTGGTTCGGTTATTTGTAAAAACTAAAAGATCCTGAATTTTACGGCAAATAAGCTCTCAATTCTGTAGGGAAATGACTAATTGGACCCAATGTACATTCCAACATATTTTTAGTCATTTTTTTTTTTTCATAATTTTTCTGTTACCTCTAGTTTTGGCACAAATATATACACAAAATATATAAATTTTTTTTTATTAATTATCGTCATGTCTTATCTTTATCTCATAGTAAATAATTCCACAACAAAAAGAAAAACAAATCACATATGATTTAGAAAGTTTATAAAATATAAAAACAATTATATATAAGATCACACTATTATATAATAAGTCTAATATTTTTTTATGTCTTATATGAGCGATTAAATTTATTTTTTGTGCATTTTTTAATATTTACTTTAGATATTGATAAAAGTATTGGATCTAGTTATAAAATATGGTTCTTAAAGGGGTGAATTACATCATTATTATTAAGGTATAATAGAATAAAAATAAAAATAAATTATTGTTTCATTATTAACTTTTTAGATTTATTTAGTATATCATAATTCACAGAAAACAACACATGTGCAGGCAACAGTGTGCATTCTTTATTCATATTCGGTTGATATTTGACCTGATTACAAGGGTTTATACACATTTTTGTCTTTGGTATTAAATACAAAAATTTGAAGTTATAGTGTTCTTTTTCGTAATAAAAATTGTAATCTGAAAAATGTTATAGATATAAGTTTCAAATCAGTAACATTGACCGTTAGAAGAAATTTTTAATTCTATTTTAAATGATCACTTGGCAGATTTTCATGTGATTGGCTATTTATTCCAGCTTTTTAAAGGATGCCACCATAGCATTTTGAATTATTACATTTAGAAGCAATTATTATGTAACACTGTATATACATAGATGAATTTTAATTTAATAGTGGATGTCTTATCGGAAAGAATAAAACAAGTTTTACATATAAAGTTATAAAAAAAAAAAAAAATAAATAAAAAAAATGTAATATTAAATAATGTACATAATGTACGCATATAAAAATGCTACTTCTGTCAGCAATTGCTGTTACTTCTGCTATTCACTGTTGATGTTTTTCAATATACAATGATAACTTTTTAATATGACAATGATATTAAGTTTATAACAAGGATTGGTTATTAATATCAATGTATTCAAATAATGATGATAAAAACTATGAAAATTAACAAACAAAAGTAATACTTTAATGCCATAATATTTTATAAAAATATCTCTTCAATACAAGTTTATTCAAGAATCATTAATTCTTTTATTTACACTTCAAAAATTTGAAAAAGATGATATTCATATTAGTATGCATTCAGTTGTCTAACTTTAGTTTACACAGAAAAAAATAAAATAATTACAATAACAAAAACTCAGGATTAAAAAATAAATAAATAAAATGAGTGAAATTGAGGTAACTATATTATTGAGATAATAAAATAAAAAGAGATAAATGCATTATAAATAGCAGAAAGTACTTTAAATTATAATAATAGGGTAATTAATACGCACATATTACCTTATGCTGGAAATGAAAACTTATATACACATGCAATCACAAATCATTTATACAAAATTTTGTTTTAACAGTTCTCTTTTTGAGTTCAATGGTTCTGATTTATTTTTTCAATAAACAATCATTGCTCTATTCATAATGTAAGTAGGAATATTAAATCAATACTGCTAAATAAAAGATAAAAGCACACATATATAAATGAAATCTATAAGTGCATATTCTATGTAGCAAAAAATTAATTATGATTAAGTAAAAACTTCACAGTGGTTTTAGTTTCATAAAAAAAAAAAAAAATTCATGTTAATTTTTTTTGACAGAAATATCCACAAAATATTGAGATTCTACATAATTAGCATATTAGTAAATCAATGCTGAAAAAAAAAGTAAAACACTTGAAGAACTTTCCAAGATGATATAATCAAATATTTACTCTGAGAAAAAGTTAAGTCATTGACTAAAGTAACTAATCTATTGACATTTCTAATTATAACTAACTCCTGTATCGTTCACATGTTGAATGTGCTTCTTTTTTTTTCTATACATATATATATATATATATATATATATATATATATATATATATATATATATATATATTTATTTTTTATCTTTAAAGGGTATCATAATCTATATAAACACTTATAATACATTTCACCTAGACACCTAAAAAAGTATCCTATGAATACCACAGTTTACATTCAACATTGAGAGCTTATAACATTTTAACTTTAGAATTTGATTTACAAAAAAAATAGGGTAAATTATATAAAATATTTAAAATAGGCCTAAATTAGGTTACATTTTTTTTATTAAACTTAAGATAGAACCCAAAATAAGATTAGTTAATTTGAATTGGACAAGAAAGAAATTTCAGATTTTGTATTGGCCGGAAATCGATTTCACAGCCCAAGTCTGACTTGACCAATTATGAAAAGAACATGATTCCCCCAAAACCCATAGATTCATTTTGATACACTAAATGAACTACTTTTCTTATTAAATGATTGTTCTTAATACCTCCAATGCTGTGGACGGTTGTGATAATGAAAATGTCGGGCTCACTGAAGTACAATGTAAGGGCAATAATTATAAATAATATAAATCGAAAAGCTTAAAATATTAAAAACAAATACTTACTTGTAGACAATCCAGGATTTGAAAATAAACGAACAAAAATGTATGAAAATTTATGTTATAAAAAAATGAGCATGTGAGCAATCCAATCATAGTCTACTGATGGCATTCATTCACCAATCACATTGATCTCTTCATTATATAAATCTAAATTCCCTTGTAAAAGAGCTAACAATTGACAAACACAACAAATATGTATGTCAAACCGCAATCATTTTCATGACAAGAAAAAAGTCTTTTAGTTAACTTGTTTGCGGATGGCAATCATCCTTTATGATTGAGACAATAATCAAACTGTTGGGATGCACAGCTCCTGTTTGACATTGTGATTCAAATGATTGAGTCAAATGCGGCCAGAGAGTTTGTTATTGATGCATCTTCCAAACAGGATTCTAGGAACTCATCCAGGGTAACAACTCCATCCTTGTTGCGATCCATTTTCTAAACATATTTTAAGAGAAAACTTTAAATGGAATAATATATCAAACATATGATTAAGATGATATCAATGAAAGAATAATAAATAATTTAAATAATAAGTAAAGAATTCCAAAATCCTACTCGGAGCGCTATTAAACATCCTGATAGAGGTTATATTTCGATTGCAAAGGGTCATTTTTCATTCTCTGATATGTTATATAAATTGAATTAAATTTTTTTTTTCTTTTTCTTTTTAAAATTTACAACTGTACAAGTATACATCAAGTAAATGTGTTAAAAAAACGTTTACAATAACATGACAAAACTTGAAAAGAACTACTCATCAGTAGCACTTCAGTAAAAAAAAAAAAAATTCTACAGAATTTTCAGATGCCTTGGAGGATTATTAGGAATTGAGTGGGAAGCAAGTTAAGAAACTAGGAGATTCGAGTGGTTATGGAGCTTACTATGAAAGGATTGGTATCTGGTTTGGGCTAAATCAGCAACATATGGAACATTAAGATCTTTATGTATAAGTTTATTGCTGACAAAGTAAGGAGCATTGAGGATTTTTCGAAGGATTTTGGATTGTAAGGATTGGATACGGGATGAATTGGATGGTTTAGTAGAGCCCCAAAGCTCAACTCTGTACATCTATATACGTCTAATCACAGTCAAGTAAATGAGTCTTTTGTAATTGATTGGGAGCTTTGAACGTTTGTCAAGTAAATGTTGAAGTAGTCTGTAACGACGAGCAATTTCTTGTCGTTTTAGTCTTGTATGTGGATTCCAAGTAAGACGTTTGTCAAAGTGGAGTCCTAGGTAGCGGATCTGTTCAACCGGGATTAGTGGAATGTCATTAAAGGATACTGTAGGACAGGAAGTCATCCTAGGTTTACGACAAAGGGTAAAGTTTATTTGGTGTGATTAGTTTGGGTTTATTTTGATTCTCCATTTTTGACACCATTCTTGAATGTTTAGGATATGAGATTGGAGTGTTTGGGAGGCAAGGAAGGGATCATTGTTTACTGATAATACACATGTGCCATCAGTGTAAGTGGTAAGGACAGTGGTAGGATGAGTTGGGATGTCAGCTGTATAGATCGTGTAAAGGATGGGGCCTAGGATACTACCTTGAGGAACACCGGCAAGTTGGGTAAAGAGGGAAGAGTAAGAAAATTTATGGTTTACTTTGAACGTTCTATCACTGAGATATGAACGGATAATAAGGAAGTATGTTGAGGGAAAAAAATTGCGAAGCTTGTAAAGCAGTCCTGGGTGCCAGACTCGATCAAAGGCTTGTTCTACGTCGAGAAAGGCTGCTGTGCAGTACATTCCACACTCACTGAGGAGAATACGTCCACCACACTATGACATTGCTGGATAGTGGAGTGTGACGTTGAAAACCAAACTGGTGATCTAGGATGATATGATTGGAATCTAGGATAGGATACAGGCGTTTAAGGATGAGTTTTTCTAGGATTTTGCCCATAATAGGCAAAAGTGATATTGGACGATACGAGGATGGGAGTTCAGGTGGCTTTTTGGGTTTAGGTATCATTTTAACTATTGATATTTTCCAAGGATCAGGGAAATATCTAGTGCGGAGTACTGCATTGTATATGCATGCAAGAAATAGGATTGCTTGTTTGGCATTGTAGTCTCCTCCAGTGATAAAGGAGTTTTAGGATATAAGCTGTAAAGGTCATATCCAGGGGCTTTGTTGGAAGGTAATCTGAGAATTATGTTGGATACTTCGGAAGGATGGAATGCATTCGGAGGAGGAGATATTTGGACCGGGACATTTAGTTCTGCTTCAATGCATTCAATGTGAGTAGGATTGAATATGTCAGGATGTGGGTTAAAAGTTTTTAAAAGGTGAAGGCCAAAAATTTGGGATTTTTCTTCATCTGATCTTGTCCAGGTTTGAGAATCAGTTAGTAGAGAGTGATTAAAGCTTTTCTAATTAAGGAGCTTTTTCGTTGTCATCCATAATGACTTGTCGGAAGTGTTTAGGTTTTCAGTATGATTTTGTAGGTTTCGTATTCTGAGTTTTCTTATTTCTGTTTTCAGTGTGTTCGTTAAGTTATTGTAATTATTTTTGTCTGATGGGTATCTAGTACGGTGCCACTTCGCCCTTGCTCTGCATTTTTCTGTCAATAAGGAACGAATATGCTGTTATACTGTTGACTAATAGGATTTTTTTGGTGTAAGGTGTTTTCAGTTATACTATTTTGTATTGATGATGTAAGTTTGTCAATTGCTATGTTTATATCTTCGTTTGTTTTAAGGTGAATTTTAAGGTCCAGTTGATTCTCAAGATCACATCGAAATCCACCCCAGTCTACACGTCCAGTTATCAGTCTAGGAGGAGAGGGTTCAGGAACTGGATTTGAATGCAATAGAAGCAGAACAGGGCTGTGATCTGATGAAAGGTCGTTCATGGATTTTATGATTGTTTGAGAGGTGGAAATTTGGGAAGAAATGAAAATATCGAGGACATTATCACGTTTTTTAGGAGAGGTTGGCCAATAAGTAGGGTTCAAGGGAGAGAGGACAGAATAACAGTTGGAGGTTGCAATACGGGATAGGATGTTACCACAGGAGTTGGATGTTCTACAATCCCATTGCCGGTGTTTGGCGTTGTAGTCTCCTCCAGTGATAAAGTGCGGTCCAAGGGAGCGGAATAAGGAATCAAGGAGGCTATAGGAAAGGGAATTACTAGGAGGGCAGTATACAGCTGAGAATGTAATATGGAAAGGACGAGTTGAAATGGTTACTGAGGTGAATTGAATGGTCTCAGATGGAGAGAGGGAACCAGAGAGTGGGATATTGATTTATGGATAAGGATGCAAGATCCGCCATGGGAGGTGTCGTCTGGGTGATCTGTTCTGTAAGTGATGTAGTCGCGAATGTAAAAGTGCAACCGTAGGGTAAAGTGAGTTTCAGTCAGTAGGGCAATGTCTATTTGATTGTCGTGGAGAAATATGTCGAGTTCGTCTTGGTGATTTTTCAGTTCGTTTGCATTCCATAAAATGATAGCAAGAGGCTTAACACTCGTCTTGCGACATTTAAGGGAATTTCCGAAAGGGCTCTTGTGAGAAGGGTGGTGAGCGGTCTTATGGTTTCTTTTAAGTCTGAAAGGAATGAGGAAAGGATAGCGTTGATATCGGTAGAGTTTTGGTAAGTAACTGGATACAAATTGGAGGCTTATGGTATATGGTTTGTCTCAGTGAGTGAGTTGTTTAGGAGTGGGAGTCTTCGTTGAGTATGAGGAGCAGAATCAACTTGCAATGGTGCCTGGGATAGAGGATTAATCTGAATAGGAGTCTGAACTGGGTGTTGTTTTTCAGGCGGTAGTTTTATCTTTAGTGGTAAATTATGTAGAGGGATGTTCTGTTGAGGAGGTTGAGGATGAGAACGTGACGTGGGAAGCTGGGATTGGGAGATTTGAAGCACCTGACGTCTAGGTTGTTCCTTTGTCTTGTCCGAGTATGCAGTTAGTTGTCGTGGTGGATGATAATGTGCTGAGGTTGATTGTCGTTTTTCTATGTTTTGATCTTGTTTTCCTTGAACTTCTGGGAATACTGTGGTGTTATTAAAATCAGGTGCCTGGGTGTGAGGGTTTTGTTTTATTGTGGATGCATTTGGCTTTCGTTGGCTTTGCATACTTTTGTAGACTATGCAACCTCTGAAATTCGCAGGGTGAGCTTCTCCACACAGTATGCATTTAGCAGGAGTATCGTGTGATTGCTGGCATGTTTCAGTTGCGTGTGAGCCAGCACATTTTACACATCTTGGCTGATGGAGACAATACGTCTTCGTGTTTCCAAAGCCTTGGCATAAAGTGCACTGGACTATAGTCGGTTTCCTCTTAGGTTCTTCGAATTTTACGCAGGAATATACTAGTCTAGTGACGTCAAATATATCTTTGTTGTTGCTGGCCGGCTCCAAGTCCGCAAAGAATAGAGGCAGCGGATACTTTTCTCTCGGGTGAAGCACATTAGATACTCGCCTAACGCTATATCCAATTGCTTCCAAACCGTCTTTTATGGTGCTCATTGTAATTAAATATTAAAAATTAAATAATATTAAGAATTAAATATTAAAAACAAATAAATAAAAGGAAAACAGACTCTTTTCGATCAATGCAAAGAATTCTATTTGTTTTTTTTTCTTCTATAAATATAGAGAAAACTGTTTGCAATCAAGGGATGTGTGAATGATTAATTTTTATTTTGTACTGCAATACAATCACAAGGAATGTAAATTATATAAATAGTTTGGAGTCATAGTTTGGAGTGAATGAAAAATGAAAACAAACTTTATTTTGGGGCCGATCTTGTTATTTTATTGTGAAACAAGGATAATAAATTAAGTAGAAAAAAAAAAAATTAAAGAAATCTTTCCTTATTATAGTGATTTAAATACAACAGAAAAATAAATAAAAATAAAAAAGATTCTTTACACTAAATTAAAGAATTCTATTCTTCGTACTTAACCCTTTACGGGCAAGCCTGGGATTTTTGAATGCATTTCTTCTTTTTTTTCTCTTTGAATGGCTATAGCCACGCTAACCCCCACTCTTGTATCATGAAATTTAAGGTTAAATAAAGGATATTAGACAATAATTAGTAGGATAATGCGTCGGACATTATGTCATTTATTGAGCAAAAGGCATGAAATATGTGTATCCTCCAGGATACATCGCCTGTTAAAGTGTTAAAGAAATCTGGATGTGAATACATAAAGAACATAACATTGATGTGGCCTATTGCTTATATAAGCTTAACAATCTGATTTGAGAGATAAAGCTTCATAGCTTATTCCATAGCAAATGATTTTTTACCTGTTTCCCTGTTACAAATTACCGAGGAAGTATTGGTGTCAGAAATCAGGAAAAAGCTATGCGAGCTTAGAATACTGGCATGAAATGTTTGAACGTCTGGGGATCCTGAAGATAAATCTAATGAAACTGTTTACCAGTCTCATCTTGAATCCACCAGACAGTCCCCATATACCAAGCACTCATAGTTGAAGCAAGGGGAAATAAGAGAGGAAAGTAAACGTTGATAGGTAATTGGGGGAAAAGAATCACAAAATATATAAAGATGTTTGAGGATTAAAATGAATTTTCTGGATTCATCAACTTATATGGAGCTTATACTCCATCCACACCAATGGGAAGTGGGAAACAAATAAATTGTAAATAGATGAATAGATATAAATTATAAAATATTTCACCTGGAAAATGGTATCCAGCCGGGCGTTGAGATATTGGTGAGGTGGATGAGGCCCATGGCCCAATAGTCCATAGACCGCAGAAACCACTTCAGCCATTTCATCTCTGCTTACTCTACCATCTCCATTCAGATCGTACAACTTGAATACCCATCTAAGCCTCTCCTCTGTCGATCCCCTGCACAGGATTGACAGCCCACAAGCCATATCCTGTAAAAAAATTAAATTTGTTAAATTTATATTGTAATATACCACAAAGAAATCTTCTATTTGTATGAAATTAAATGTTTTTTTTTTTGTTTTTTTTTTTACACATTTTCAAAGGATTAATAATTGAGTAGATGAAAAATAAAGGTGTGAATGAGAAAGTTTTACAAATCAAGATAGTTAAAGAGATTCAAGAATAAGGCAGCAGAAATATTGAAGGATTTTCAAATAAGGTAGATTGATCAGAAATGATATAAAAATCAATAGTTTGATATATGGTATTCAAAAGGTACATAGGGGATCACAGGACAAGTATATAAAATATATAAGGTTTTTTAGATTAAAAAGTTTGAAATATAAAGGTATTGAGGAAGTATTTTAATCAAAAACTAAGAAAAAGCAATCGTAACTAGTTATACATACTATAAACTAGAGATGTGATTCAACCTAAGCATTCAAAAAATGAATAAATAAAGAAAAAAATCGTTCCTCTCTTCTGCCTTACTTTTACCTCTCCAAACTGTCCTTAAAACATTAAGAATCTATAGTCAATGGGGAGGGGAATAATTAGGAATAAAACTAAAAACTGAGAGGTACCCCTTTGAAATGAATCACAGAATCTTAGGAGCTGTTAGAGAAGTGAGATTAATTTTAGGGTGATCAGGGAGATAAGGTTATTTCAGGATAGTTGTAGAGCTAATGTGACAAAAATGCTTTTAACAGAGCTTATGAATTAAACAGAATAGTTATTAGGGTAAAGCAATGGGTTGTAGGGAAGTGCATTAAAGGAGGGCTTCTAACTATTTATTTATAATTTTGCTTTACAGAGGTGGTAAATGGAGATTATAGCTATAATTAATTGATTGAGCACTTTGGGTCGATAAAATTCCATTCTCAGTGAGAAGGTATACTTAATTTTACACATAATTAATCCATTTTTTAAGAAAAAATAATAAATTGAAGTAATCTATATCATTTGATAGATTTTCTTCAACAGATTTTCGAAAAACTCTGAGCATTGAAACTATAAAAGGAAAAAAATTGTTGCACCATCTCAGGGAAGGTTGCTTTGGATTCCCAATACAGTTAAAAAAGACACATACTGCTCATTGAACACCTGTAGCTGCTAGTTCTATGTATTAGAGTGAGTTGGTAATTTGTTAAAATCAGATTATAAAGAAACCTCTGTAAGAATGACAAATTCATAGATATTAACAATATTTTGCAAATATTTAAGAATGAATTAATTGTTTTAATTTTCATTTTACTTATCACACTTCAATCAAAACAAGATACAACGTAATTTTCCTTCAAATTCAAATAAAAAATGGAAACAATTTTCATTTTCAATTGTCCAAAATACTCTAACTACTAAATTAAAGGAATCGTATTACGCGTCCAAATACTTAATGCTGCTCCTGTCTGATTTTTCAAACGCAACTACTAATGTTTTCAAAAACATTAAATATCATACGATGTTATTATTTTTCGATTTAATTTTTTTTTTTTTAATTATAAAACGTCTTAATTTTATTGCTTACTTTACTCTCCTTTACCAGAAATACGTGATTTATCCTTAATCGTCTTAGGTGAATACTTAGTATACATAATATACAACTGAAAAAATTAGTTGTAATTTCTAATATACATCGTTATATACCTTTAAAATGAGTTAAAAGTAATAATAAATAATGTATTTGATTTGATTCAACAATTACCTTGGGATTAATATTCTAAAGAATTTCTTTTTAAATATCTATTTTTTTTTCAGTATGGTTGGTAGTAGTTTTCAGTTCTCTCTTTCTTGTTCGTCGCGCACTTCGGAATTTTTTAAATATTACATTTTCTTAATATTTAGTTTAATTAGCAATATTTCTAGGTTTAATTCATCATTGCTTAATTTGATATTTTAGATGTAGTTGTTATGAAATATGTTTTGTGTGTTCAGAAGATAGTTAAATTCAATTGTTCCTAGTAACTTCCGTTTATCTAATTTCACCCATGCAATGGATATCTGACATTTTAAAATATACAGCCTCTAACCACTATTCAACTGAATTCCTTTGAGGAAATTTCTAGCCAATCTTATTTCATTATTTATTCTTTTTTTTTTGTGGCTCCGGTGAATATTCTCTGGTGAAGAATGCTTTCCAATATATTCCCATTAGGTAAGATAATTTTTTTTTTTTTAATGAATATCTGTTCATTAATTCATTTAATGAATAAACATCGACTACCGTAGGTCAACTAAAAATGTTAACTGGAACTTGCTCCTATAATCTGTTGCTATTTTAAATTTAAAAGAACCTTTTTTGAATATAAATTAAAGATGGCTGCCGCATTATAGAAACGACTTCTATTAGACCAATGGAAAATTTTTACCTATTCAATCATTCATTTTATTTCAAAATCTATTTAATGTCTTGTAATAAATATTAATAAGTAACTCTCTAAACAATTAATTTACATTAAAATAGTTAATTTATGTTAATAACTTAAAATTACATGCAATTTTATCTTAAAGGAATGTAAGAACACTTTGAATGGAGTTTAATTGTAACTTCAGAAACAGGTGGCCACTTAATCAAAAAAGTTTGCAGTAATTACAACTTTGTCCATAGACACAAATGCATTTTAATTAAGGCAAATTATTTATCTCCCCGAGAATTAATGTGGTCTGAAACTGAAAGCCTGGATTTGAGCCTGTTATTTAGTAAAGAATCAGACATAACTTAAGAAAAAGCAGCTTATCTTTTGTTAACATACAGCTTGTGTAATGTATGATATATAGTTATAATTACCTCAACAACATCTCCATTGGTTGGTGCAAGCAACTCCATTTGTAATGTTAAATTAGCTTCACATCTTATAATCCAAAATGTTTGTTGTTTTTATATATTTTTAGATTATTTTCTAAATTCTATTTTAATTTTTTGTGGTTTAGTTTTGGATTGAATCGTAGGCAATGTATAACTAATAAACAACAACCAATTATGGATTGCTTAATACTAGGTCATTTGAAAATCTTTAATTATAAAAAATTAATATTTAGTATATCTGCTTCAGAGACTATAAAAGTCAAATTTGTTTTTGAAATGAACAGAGTAACTTTTAAATCAAATTATTTTAATGATGTATTAATATATAAACACACATACATATATGTAAATGTATATAAAATGCTGTTTAATTATTTACCTCTATATAACTTTAAATGCCAATTTCCATGATGACTGCAACTAATTTTTTAACCTCTTTCTCTCTTTGTCCTTTGAAAAGCAGGCTTGTTTTTTTACACATGTAAAGCTCATTATCTTAATAACAATATATCTGTATTTTTATTTTATTTATTTCAAATTGCATTTACTTTCTTTTTAATTTAATATTCTTTTATAAAAATGAAAGTTGGGATGAATAACAGATCATTGTATATTTCTGATTTATTCTAGTTTGTTATTATTTTGGAATATAGGTACTTACAATTTCACATTAATAATAATATAAAATTATTTAAAGATTAAATTGAATTTTTATGTATTATCTTGTTCATATTTTCAAAAAGAAAATATGGTCATGGTTAATGCAAAATCTTAAGAAGGTACACTTTGCTCAAACCATCCTTTTTAGAGATCAGATTAGGTTTATTCACTCACCACAAAGAGCGTAGCGCTGAGCCCTTGGTTCGGTAAAAAGATTTAGCTTGGTAAAAGTTAATGAAACCATGTGGAGAGGAGAGAGAGGGAGATATTTAAATTGCTTATGCACTGTCTATAATATGGATTATATACTTCATAAAACTAGCTTATTTGACATTAAGTATTAATAACTATATTAATTGCTTATATTACCACTTTAAAAAAACAAAAACAATTTTATTCCATAAAAATATGTTTATTTTTTATGACTGAAACAATCTACTACTGATTTATCTTTATTTAACATCAAAACTTGGTAGGTAAAAAAGGTTGTCAGGAGGAGGGTTATCAGAATGGAGTGATTTTAATTAATCTATGCTAACCGAAGTTCTCCAAACTTTGATCATCAATCTAAGGGGGCTATGCCTTTTGGTTGATGATCACACAATCATTATACAATATTATTAATGGCTCTGATGACTATCAAAGTACTATTAAATTCTTCTCTGATTTCAAGTTTGTCTGCTATTTTACAAAAAAATGTTATAATGAAGTTGAATATATTTTTGTCTTTTGAATGGTTAAATTTAAATTGTTTTAGCTTCTTTTCATGCAAATGCATTTTTAATACCATCAAATTATATATAGTAGGCCAGAGATTTCCTTTTATTTAGGTAAAAGAACAAAAAGATTGGACCAGGGATGATCGAGATCATGGCATTAACAACCACCATATTTAATGACAGCTCAACATAACAATGTTCAGTTTCTATATCTTTTAGGGTGTCATAATCAATTATCAAAAAAGAAAACTTCGTTAGATTTTTTTTTTATCTCATGAGTCAGTATGGAATCATCTATAAAGTACGCTGCTTTTTTAAAATAAAAACATTATGTTAACATCTTCAGATATTTATTCTTCTTTTATTTAATGCTAATATATTTGTGTTTATTACCTATTCATTATTTTTATTTTTTCTACAGTACTCATGATAGTAAACAGTATAACATCATGATTAACATTTTAATTTGACATTGGTGTATCTTTATTTGTCAATCAATCTTATGTGCCCTCATCTTAAACATCTGTCAGTAGATGTCTATTTGTAGGATAAATGGAAGAATAATCGAATTTATGTTTTTTGTAAAACATTTGTGAACAATTTGACTAAACATTTTCTATTTTTCATATTTTACTTTGTTTAATGCATGTTTAGTTATACTGTATCCATATTTCAGATAACTAAAAAAACAGAAGTAGCTTCAAAGTATAATTTTGCTATTATTTCAAACCTAATATGACAGTTAAAGACAGTTGATTTTAATTTCTAAAATTAAAAAAAAAAAAATTTTTTGTTGCACTGTTCCCCCTTGAGGTGACCCTACATCCATTTTTACGTTATTCTTGTTTAAATAAATATTTTTGCATATTATATTGTTTCCTGTTGTATGTATATTTACATTTTATTCAGAAACAATGAGTTCATTCGCCATAAAATGAAACTGAATAAACGTTAAAACAAACGATAACAAAAAAACAACAAAAAAAAAGCTATTATCAGTTGCCTCCCCCCCTCCCAAAAAAAGTTTTAAGTTATGATGTTACAATATACAGAGACAATATGATAAGTACAATATACTTTTCAGTGAATTTGTTTTATTGAATGTTGAAAACGAATAACAGTAAAGCTACTACTAATCAAATTAGGGCTTGCAGGATGTGGACTTGAAATCATATTACAAGAAACCAAAACACCTAATATTTGAATTTTTATGATTTATTATATAATTCAACTGTCAAGAATTGATTAGTTATATTTTATAACATATTTTTAAAAGAACCATAATGATTTGTTAATAGTAATGATTTTTTTTTTTTTTAAATAATATTTTCACTATTTATTATATTTGTACAAATTAAAAAAAAAAAAAAACGTGTTCCAACGCTTGAACAGAAATATTTATATAATATAACATAATAAATGTATATAAAACGTTTGTATTTTAATAAAAGTAATAATATCCACTTTTTTTTTTTTTTCTAAATTAGTTGATATGACATGAAAATTGAAAAAACCGAATTGGCCGAGCCGATCATTGCTTCCGTTGTAATTCGGGTGATAACGACAATGTTCGAGAATCTTTGTACATGTAGCTACAGGTTTTTCTTTATCTTATAATTTTTACAAACGGGCCGGTGTGTAACAGAGTGTTTTTTTTCTAGATAAATATTTTTTATTTAATATAATTTTCTAGATAAATCAGCGATTTACTTTACTTAGCTTAGATAGTTAATTATGAATTTAGGAATTTAATCATACTAAAAAAAATATATTGTGTTTATAGATTTATATATGTAACAAAAATATATTACAAACAATTACAAATGAACACGTATGTAAACTGTTATAATTGTATTTTCCTCTTCGTGTTCAAACCTTTGAAATTACATTTTAATTGAGAATTAAATATTAAACAATTATAATTAATAAATAAACAAAGCCCAAACTGTAATAAAAAAAAAATAAATAAATAGTCGGTTGCGTTAGTTCTTTATTTCATATTTTAGAAGTTATCGAATTTATTTTTTGTTAATATCATAATATTTATAAATTTAATAAAGAAAAAAAAAGAAAACCAAACAAAAAAAACAAGGATATAAAATAAAAAATATAATAAATAAAGGCCATGTTTTATTTCACTCAACTTATTTTCAAGCGCAGAAGTATAAATGAATAATATAGCCGAATAATCGGAGCTTTTTGCCGACTAATCGCCGACTACAGAAGCAACCGATTAGTCTCTAGAAAAAACATACTTAATTTTATCGATTAGAAATTAAAACGTTTATTTTTTATGTTGCATCACATTCATTAGTTGTACTTGTACATAACTTTACAGTAGTGAATGAAATTATTTTGTTAAATTTTATATAAACATACAAACTATCAAAATTGAATTACTGAATTGAATTTGAATTATGAACATTAAGTAATGGTCATACGATCATAAATGCTAATTACTTATTTATCATAACTAATAAAGGTGACATTAGTTTAAACATTCGCAGTATGAATTAGCCACAACCAAACCGATACCAACTTTACTCACCAGCTGTTATCAATTTCAGTGTTCTTGCTTCTTTAATAATTATTGGCGTTACCTGTAGAATTCTGAGCACGTTGAGGCTCGCCTACTATTTAGTGTTACGTTCCATCGTAAATATATAAAGTTTACTTGATCCCATAAAATATTCCTTGTTCATTTTAGAACCTTCGATAACCTTCACAGTTCTATTCTATAAATATTCCTCTCAATATTTGAAGTTAATGTTAATTTATTTATAATATCTAATGAATTTATAAATGGGTTCAGTTTTATATATATATATATATATATATATATATATATATATATATATATATATATATATATATATATATATAGTCATACAAATGTTAAAGAAGTTGAAACAGAGCAAGAAGTGGGATGAGTTTATGCTGCGTTTATCAAAAGTATGACGAGGTTTTCTCTGGAAGAACAACCTTTTGGCTGAAATCAGTTTGTAGTTCAGTTCTAGGAGGAAAATCAATCTAACCTATAAAATTAGTTATGAAATAAATTCAAAGAAAACAAATGGTTCAAGGACTCGGGACAGTATTTAACTTTTTCTTATTGAATTGGTAATTGCGTTGGCCTTATTGAAAATTATACTACTAAAGCTTATTTATAAACGTCAAATGTTAGCCGTGTGCCCGGGTTTGTTTTTTTCAGCGTTAGCGGCAGGGTTGGTTTTTGAAGCCCTGTATCGACAAATAAATATTTGCCAGCATTAATAGTGTTTATATCCCTGAAAAATAACTGTTTTCCCGATCTGATTCTCTGCTGCCTAAAGTGAGAATCTTTCTGAGAAATCAGGTAGTCGGCGTTAGCTGTTTATAAATAAAATATGAATATATTTTTATATCATTTTCTCGTTTTCAGTTATATTAACAGTTGCTTTTACAATAATCTCATATATATAATTATATTTTTCTCACCTCATCTTATTTTAAAATTCCAAGTATATTCACTGCTATCAATATAACAATAATAAATGATCTGGTCATTTAACTCGACTTTATTATGGAATGAGAAATATTCCTGGGTCAAATATTTATATATAAAAAAAAAATTAATGTCTGAAATTGATTTTATTTGTATTACAAACTTAATTTTTTTTTTTTTCAGATGGTGTCTAAACCGTATTTTGGGGAAATAACTTACTATTCAATCAGAGAGTAATCTACAGTCTACAGTTCGTAACATCAGTGAGAAATTTAATTACATAATCCTAATATTACTCTTTCCCCTGAAAAGAATCATTATCCCCAATATTTTTATTCTTTGATTGTTTTTGTGACTATCGGTCCATTTTTTTAGTCTCTTAAACATATTCGATTATTTTAAAGGGAAGTTTATTGACAAAATATATTTGTTTATATTGAGTAAGCAAGACATTTATTGACACTTTTTCTTCAATAAGGTTTTATTAACTTCACCTCTATATAACGGAATCTTGCATCGTAATTTTCACCAGCTTCCAGCTATCTGATTATTTTGAAAATTAGCACACGTGTCAAGTACCAATGACAATACAATAATTGCACAACTTCGTTTTAATATTAATACTTAGTCCAGTAGAAATACCCCCAAAAAGGGGGTCTCCTTGCAAAAGGTAGTAGGTTTTATGATTCAGCATGGTCCAGATGGATCCTGAAAATAAACTATCAAAAATTTGACTACATTCGATGAGGGGAAAATTTTTGGGGGGCAAAAAACCCCAACATTTTTCGATTTTTACAAAAACATACAAAAATGCTTTAAATCGAAAAATGTATTATTTCCAAATTTAATGTTTATTAAATTGTGCGTCGAAAGACATCTGTTAAGTTGATTAAGGCGTTCAGCCACAATCGCGTTTTACTATTTGTCATCATTGACGAATTTCGCCAACTATCTAAAAATGTTAGTTTTGGTCATGTTTAAGAGTCTATAACACAAAAATGGCTAATCGAATCTAAAAATGTTATATTCCAACAGTTGTAGATCAATAGATTTTGTCTAAGATAGATTTAATTCAGTTTTCTATTAAAGCGTATTTTTTTAGTTTTTTAAACTATAATTTTTTGTATTTAAGAAAAAAGGATACAATGATCTGTGAACTGCAACAGATTTTTTGTATTAAATAGATAAAAGAAATAAGATTGAAAAATTTGAAGTTCATATGAGAGGCTTTTTGACTGTCCGTTATACAGCAGAACCTCATTTAGGCTACCCCTAAGGAACCAATGACGGAACGGCCATAAGGTCTGATTAACCGGATATTTCAATGAAATATGTTTTTCGTAGTTAAATGTCTATTATAATAGTATTAAAGGTTATACATTTATATTTTTAAAAAGTTAAAGAATAGAAACATACTTTATATACACCAATAGACTGATGTAGAAATGTTTTATCTAGCTATCTATGAATAGAAGAATTGCCCATAATAACATTGCATTGTTTTTGGTTTATAGCAAACTAAATAATTTTTAAAATCATTCTTGTATATGCTTTAAACGTCGTTAAGGACGTATAGAGTAAAAACCACAATATCCGCCACTTTTTGAGAGGATTTTGAAAATTTGAAAGCCTTTTCGTAGTCCCCGTTTAAGCTACCAAGCTTATTTTCTGTTTGAATTGTACAAAATTCCTCCAGTTTAATTTTGAAAATAACAAGCTTCATACTTTTTAATATAACCAACCGTGCAGCAAACATTTTGGTGGGACATAGGAAAGTTCGAAATATTTTATGCTACTAATTAGAGTAGTGGCACTTTAAGATCCAAAACTTGGATTTTCGTATACAAGCACAACACTAGCAATATATAAATTAATCATAACATCCCAAAACTTGCACACCATAATGTACAATTTTAATAACAAGGGGACGTTTGCAGTTGTAACTCACAGATTTGAATGCCGATTTGTGTGTGGGTAGTAGGGACCTATAATAGTGCAAAACTAGAGTTATAGCCGCCAATGAGCATTGGGAACCGCGAAAAAAAATAAAATATGAAAATCACGTTTTATTTTTTTTCTCAGCTCTCAGTCAAGATAGAGAAATGATTCTTTCATGTTTAATTGAAGTCATGTAAGGTATTTGATATAAAAATACTTTCGTTATGCTCAAGACACCACCCGCCTTTAGGGTGCTCAAAAACTCTAAAAAAATGACAAAATTCCAGGGAAATCCGCTGTAAATCAGTGGAAACTTTTTTTAAAGAAAAACTGACCTCAAATCTCGATTTAACACACCATAAAACCCTTATATGTGTAATTTTATCAAAACCAAAAAATATTGATTTTTTACCCCTTTCGAGGAGGTAAAAATTTTGAAGTTGAGATTTCACCAACATTTTCTACCGGCCGTAACAACTGCTGTGTTCAACTGATTGCAATAGTAATAGCATCACTAGAATCAGCATACATTCTGCTGCTTTTTATCCATGCCTATAACATTGGATTTACTCCCGAGTTTAGTGGACAAAAACTGATATGAATGAAAAAATCCAAGGTCAGCTATAACTTGAGATATTTCAATAAGGGAAAATCCTACAACCTCCGGATTTGGGCTAAACTATGCAGTTTTAAGGCTTCTAGATGACCTTAAAATTTTGTCTTAATCGGTCGCGAAATATGTGAGATAGCGCAAATTATTTACATTTTTTCAGAAATTGACAGCCCCTTGCCTTCTAAAATCCTACAAAATTTTAAAGGTAAAAAAAAATTATTTTTGATTTCGACGAAATTAAGTTTCTACATGTTTTTTGAGATGAGGAATCTGAATATAATATCAGTTTTTAGTTAAACAATTTTCCTCGCCTATATTATATAAATAAGACTAATATAAAATAATCTTTTTCTATTATTATTTTAGTTTTTACACAATAAATTTGAAATAAGACCATTTAAAAAATATATACATTTTTTTAAACCAAAACCTGATATTAATTTTAGATTATTCATCAATCTTAGGATTTCTATGCAATTTGAAATAAAAATATGTCATTTTAAAACGTTTATTTTTTGTCTAAAAACTAAAATAATAATAAAAAAAGATTATTTTATATTAGTCTTATTTATATAATATAGGCGAGGAAAATTGTTTAACTAAAAACTGATATTATTTTCAGATTCCACATCTCAAAAAACATGTAGAAACTTAATTTCGTCGAAATCAAAAATAATTTTTTTTACCTTTAAAATTTTGTAGGATTTTAGAAGGCAAGGGGCTGTCAATTTCTGAAAAAATGTAAATAATTTGTGCTATCTCACATATTTCGCGACCGATTAAGACAAAATTTTAAGGTCATCTAGAAGCCTTAAAACTGCATAGTTTAGCCCTAATCCGGAGGTTGTAGGATTTCCCCTTATTGAAATATCTCAAGTTATAGCTGACCTTGGATTTTTTCATTCACATCAGTTTTTGTCCACTAAAATCGTAAATCCAATGTTATAGGCATGGATAAAAAGCAGAATGTATGCTGATTCTAGTGATGCTATTACTATTGCAATCGGTTGAACACAGCAGTTGTTACGGCCGGTAGAAAATGTTGGTGAAATCTCAACTTCAAAATTTTTACCTCCTCGAAAGGGGTAAAAAATCAATATTTTTGATTTTGATAAAATTACACATATAAGGGTTTTATGGTGTGTTAAATCGAGATTTGAGGTCAGTTTTTCTTAAAAAACAGTTTCCACTGATTTACAGCGGATTTTCCTGGAATTTTGTCATTTTTTTAGAGTTTTTGAGCACCCTAAAGGCGGGTGGTGTCTTGAGCATAACGAAAGTATTTTTATATCAAATTCCTTACATGACTTCAATTAAACATGAAAGAATCATTTCTCTATCTTGACTGAGAGCTGAGAAAAAAAAATAAAACGTGATTTTCATATTTTATTTTTTTTCTCGGTTCCTAATGCCCATTGGCGGCTAAAACTCTAGTTTTGCACTATTATAGGTCCCTACTACCCACACACAAATCGGCATTCAAATCTGTGAGTTACAACTGCAAACGTCCCCTTGTAAGCTATTAGGGATTACGCCAAAATATTGTTCCCTCACCCCCTGGACCACGCGGGAGGGTCGGATTAGTGAGGTTCTTCTGTTAGGTCTAAATAAGCTTATGCAAGTAAGAAAAAATAAATAAGGTTTAATAAAAACAAAGATAATTGAGAAAAACTCCCTTAAAATCATGGTGTCGTTTAAAACCAACTTTAATATATGATTTTGAATTCTGTTTTCCGTGTGCTGTCAATAACTGATTTTGTATAATTTATTTTCAATATCTTTTAGAATACTTTTATTGATAATTTCTTGTTGTTAACGTTTTATTCAGCTGAAAGTAGAGTAATACAGGAAAAGTTTCTAGCAAATTTCAACTTGACTAAACTATGTTTATAATATTTTTTTTTTTCAAATTTATATTATAGGAGTCCTACCTGTGGACATTTTTTTTTTTTTTTTTAAATACATGCATTTTTTTTATAAAGTTGTAAATTTCAATAAATAAAAGACAAAACATATATTATGGGTAAATATCTTGTGCATAATTGGGATGGATAATTTATAGGAAGGAAATAATTTTAATATGCCAACCTATTGACCTTAGCTTTGATACATTGGGGTTTAAAAACCAAAAAATGTTAAAATACAGAATCAGGTACTATACCAAAAAATGACAATAAATAAAGACAGAATAAATGAAAAAATAAATAGTAAATGAAATGTAAGTTAAGTATTAAACATAGTTTATAAATAATTTAAAGATGTAAATAAAATGATCCAAGAATGGTAATACTAGTTAAAATGGAAAGAATACTAATTGTATTGACGTAGGACAATGAAAAAGAGTTATGTAAATTATACAATGATAAAGACAATAAGTAAAGATTACATAAAATAATTACATATGTAATGAGAGTTTTAAGCTAAAATATAATAGATAAAATTTATAAAAAAAAACAACTACAAGTAATTAAAGAAAAATAAGAATAATATGAATACAATAATAGTCTCATAAACAAAAAATAGATAAACTAAACAAAAAATTAAATTAAACGTGATGAAATATATTGTAAATAAAAAGGTTATACATAAGTTATTAATGTATTTTAGCATATCTTCTGATTCTGTATTTGACATTTTCTTGTTTTCTAGCCCTGATGATGGCCATCAAAGTTATGGCCAAAACGTTGTATTTCGAATATTAAAATAATACACTGTCTTGCTTACCATTCAGAGCTAATTAAATTGACGGGCAATTCTGACAAACACTGACAAAAGGCTATTTATTATATACATATATTTACATGTAAAAGGTGTTCCCTTATGCATTTTACAAAAGCTTATAATTTTCATTTTTTTTTTTTTTTTTTTTTTTTACCTATTTGTAGCTATTTACAGTATTAGAATTAATAATCAAAACCTATACAATAAAAGAAGAAACAAATAAATATTTATTTAACAGATAGTCATAATAGATTTTTATTTAAATCGAGATATACTTTCAAGTTTTTTCATTTACTATATGTTTGTTACATTTAGGGATTCATCTTTTCATATATGTGTTCTCTTGTTCTCCCATTTGCTGCACGATGGAATTGAAATTCAATAAAGAAATATTTATAGGATCAATTAGTTTTTGATAATAGTTGAAAATGTCTATTGAAGAGTGGATTCATTTTGGTAATGATACTTTTAGCTCCATTCATTTGTCATTAATATGTTTATAGAAAATTAATGATGTGTCTGATTCTAAGCCTAAGTAATCAATAGACTGTGATCTGAGTTAGGAATTAACTTCTTATGGAAAATAAAAATGCTAGTGTTTTTGTTGTAAAGTAAAAATCTTCCATTTTTCAAAATATGGGCTGATAATTTTTAGGAAGGCCTGTAATCTAAAAAAAAACAATAACATATATATATGTCATATTCTAAAAAAAAATTGTAGTAGTGTATAATCCAGAAATGTTTATAATTAACATAATAATGGTTATTATTGTAATGTTGTCTTAACGATATTTTGATGAATCGAAACATAAATATTAAGCTGAACGCAAAGAAATATTGATCTTCTGTTAAAAGAACAATATGGATTTTTTTTGTTTCTTGAACGATTGCGAAAGCGAAAATCAAAGCCATAATAAGTCCGTGGTAGATGTTACATAATCGCTCAATATTTGCCAGTTCCTCTATGTTCCTCTACAGCCCAGTTAATCATTTTATTTCTTAATATTAGTATATTTTATTTTAAAATAAGACAAAAGAGAAACAGTCAGAAGTAGTTCTTATTGTTCTTCTAGTCTAATTGACTATTATTCCAACAATGGGCCAGCTAGAACTATTTTTCTTTATATATGTTACTTGGTTGCGGTTCATATTTGCGAAGTTTATTTATTCTTTAAATTTCGAATTGCTAATGATTTGTATTTTTTTATTATTTTTTTTATTGCAAATGCAAATAATTTTAATTAATAAACAAAAAAATCGTTTAAGCGATTGGAGGGTGCACCAAATAAATTATTATTTTAGACTAAAGGTAAAGAGTCACCAATGGATACAAGTACCGATTTTTTAACTTATTTAAACTTTTAGTATACTCAGAATAACTCTAATGAAACTGTAAAATGACTGGTTATATTTAATAAACGAATACAATTATTAAACTTGTATTAAATTAAGTTAATATTTATATAACACATGTGTCTAGGAAGGTAACGTCACTTCTATCTTTTTCTTCACGATTCTTTGTGGTGACATGATATGACCACCACATCACTCCCCCCTCAGTGTAACACTTACTAGATGTGGCAAGGCAATCTAAATCTTCGGCCTGAAGATGCTATTGTGTCTTGGTGACGAGGGGGCTTGAGAAACGAACTGTTTTCCTTGGCTTACTTTCCTCGGATTTCTGTGGATGATAAGTGTTCTGTGTAAGTTGTTGCCGGGATTCGGGTGTGTCTGTCGCTGCTGTGTAGGCTGGCTTTAGTCTATCTCGTGATACTACAGCCGGTTTGCCGTTGATGTTAATGGTGAAGGTCTTTTCCGTTCGTTCAATGACTTTATGTGGTCCGGTGTAGGCTGGTGTTAGGGGAGGTCGGCAAGCATCGTCCCTGAGAAAAACAAAACTACTGGTGTGCAGATTGGGGTGATTATAAATTTTTGGCTGACAGCCAGACTGGCGAGGAAGGCTTGCTTTGCCTCAATATGTCAGCGAGGTTGGCTGCAAAAGTTGACTGAGGAATCTCTGGGCCGGTTTTGTCTAAAAACAGATCCCCAGGCAATCGTAGCTTGGTGCCGTATACTAATTCGGCTAGACTGGATTGTAAGTCCTCCTTCACGCATGAGCGCAGACCCAGAAGAACGGCCGGCAGATGCTCTGTCCAAGGCCTGCTGGTTTTTTGGAGTCGGCACGTAAGAGCCGTCTTGAGGGATCTATGCCATCTCTCGAGGAGCCCATTGCTCTGAGGGTGGTAAGCCGTAAGGTGCTGTATTTTAGCACCCATTCTGTGTGACAACGCCTGAAAGAGGTTCGATTCAAAATTTCGTCCTTGGTCGGTTATAAGTGTTCGCAAATTATTTGCCGGAATCGTTGTGGTACATAAGGAAGATGTTTGCCATTGCATACCTTGCAATACAGGATTGATGATGTATCTAACTGCACTGGTGTCAGGCCAGGTGTTTTCGAGCTTTGTATGAGATAGTTTAATTCGTTGTCGTTCTGCTGTGCTGCAGCGAGTTCTTCAGATGTAGGCATGCGTTGTGGGATGGACTCTATCCTGGACAAGGTATCAGCCACAATGTTTTTGGTCCCTGATATGTGTCGTATGTCGCACGTAAATTCCGAGATATAAGAGAGCTGTCGTGTTTGTCTGGGACTAGCTGTATCTGATTTCCGTCGCAGTGCGTAAGTAAGAGGTTTGTGATCTGTAAAACACGCAAAACTTTGCCCTTCCAACATGTGCTTGAAATGTTTTATGGCGCAGTATATGGCGAGTAACTCTCTATCGTATGTGGAATATAAAACCTCAGTAGGGGTCAACTTTCTGCAGAAAAACCCGAGTGGTTGTATAACGCCGTTAACTATTTGCTGCAAAACCCCGCCTATTGCTACATCAGAAGCGTCCGTGTACAGTTGTAGCGTGCCCAAAGGTTTGGGTAATGTAAAAGCGCCACTCGTTCCAAAGCTTGTTTACTTTCCTGGAAAGCGGTATCCAATTCGGTTGTCCAGGTAATAACGGAGTGTTTTGCCCCCGTTATGGCATTTAACGGTGCCTGGCTATGTGCAGCATGTGGAATAAACCTTCTATAGAAGTTAAGCATACCCAAAAATCTGCGGAGTTGTGAGATTGTATTGGGGCGCGGAAACTCCTTGCTTGATTTTATTTTATTCTCAATTGGTTTAATGCCAAATTCCGAAATCTCATGGCCCAGAAATGATACCGACGGTTTGCAGAAAACGCATTTTGATAAGTTTAACGTGATGCCACATTCTTTTAGGCGTTGGAAGACTGTTTCTAGGTTTTGCATGTGTTCGTTTAGGTTGTCTGAAGCTATGAGGATGTCGTCTAAGTATATGAAGCAGAATGGAAGATTGTGAAGGATTTTATGAATAAAGCGTTGAAAGGTCTGAGCCGCGTTTCTCAATCCAAATGGCATAAAAAAAAAATCATATAAACCAAATGGGGTTGTTATGGCGGTTTTTTTTTTTTCGACATGTTCAGGTGCTACTGGAATCTGTTGGTAAGCTCGTACTAAGTCGATGGTAGAAAAATTTTTTTTGTTGTGTAAAAAATTAGACGTGTCCTGGATATTGGGAAGTGGGTATCTATCGGGTATGGTAACCGAGTTCAATAATCTATAATCCCCACATGGTCGCCATTCCCCGTTCTTTTTCTTCACCATATGTAAGGGACTAGCCCATGAACTGCTCGAAGGGCGACATAGACCTAAAGATTCCATGGTTTCAAATATGTTTTTGGCCAGCAGTAGTTTGTCAGGTGCTAATCTTCTAGGTCTACAACACACGGGATTTCCTTTAGTTTCGATGCGATCTTGTGTTGAGTGCTTCACTTTTGTGACTTCTTGCAAAGTAGGTGGAGAGTCTAAACCGTATGTTTTAAGTAGCGCTTTTATAGGGTCGATTGGATCAATTATGCTGATTCTGCCTGTTGGTTCGATGTCGCATTGGAAAACGGATGTACGTAGAGGAAGAAATGAGTTCCTATCGATGATTTTTTTTTTTTTCCGGGTAAATCAACCAAAAGATTAAAATGTGTGATGAAGTCGGATCCGATTATAGGTTTGGAGACGTCAGCTATGAGAAATGAGAAATGAAATAACTTTGAAAGTCCAATTTAAGTTTGCGTTGCCCGTAAACAGCTATGCGCGAGTTGTTCGCTGCGTGCAAGAATTTTGAGGGCGTTGTTTTCCTATCCCCAGATCTTGGAGGGATTATAGATACATCTGCTCCTGTGTCAACTAAAAATGGGACTTTAGTATTTCGGTCAGTTAAGAAAAGGCGGCTTGTCTTCGTGTGGCAGGTGCACGCCGCCGTTGCCTGCCTCAGAACTAGTTTTTTGAACTGAAAGAGCATGGTGGTTGGCATCTTTTAGCTTCTTTGCCAAATTTTTGGTGATACCAGCACTCCTTAGGGCTGGGGCTGTAATATGCGCACTGTGAGAAGCCTGACCGCTGTTGTGCTCGTGTTCTGCTTCTGCCTGGGGTTGGTGATCGTCTTCTAAATTGTGAAGAAATGTTTCTTACCTCACCTCTCAATGCCTCTACTTCCTGTCTGAGGTCCGAATCAACTTGTCGATTTTTGTCCGTGATAGTGCAGACGGACGACGGGTTATTAATATCGGCTATGTTGTCTGCAATGTCGCTTAACTTATCTAAGTTCCAGTCTGTCGCCAGTAAAATTGCTTGGGTGGCTACTGGAAGTCTCTGTATCCACAGGTGCTTGATTATTTCTTCTGACATTGACGAAGTTTTCAAAGCTTTCATGTCCCTCAATAGTTGTGAGGGTTTTTTGTCTCCTAATTCTAACCCTGATAGTAACTTACGAGTTTTTTGCTCATTGCTTTCAGTACAACGTTTAATAATGGTTTTTTTAAGCAGAATATAATCGGCTGGGGGATCTGTGGATCATAGAATGTCGGCAACTGACTTTATAGTTTCACTATCCAGATTTACTACTAGGTGATTAAATTTTGTTATTTCGTTTGTAATTTTTGCTATTTCAAACTGTGCTTCCATTTGTGCGAACCACAGATCTGCTTCAGCTTTCCAAAAGGGTGGAAATTTAATAGAAACATGACTTACAGTGGGTGTTTGCTGATGCTCTGGTTGTGAGTCGCTTTTAAGCTGAGAGATTTCATTTTCTAAAGCAGTGATTTGTTTTTTTTATCGCATCCATTTCGGGGTCACCAATTTAGTATACTCAGAATAACTCTAATGAAACTGTAAAATGACTGGTTATATTTAATAAACGAATACAATTATTAAACTCAGAATAAATTAGTTAATATTTATATAACACATGTGTCTAGGAAGGTAACGTCACTTCTATCTTTTTCTTCACGATTCTTTGTGGTGTCATGATATGACCACCACTAAAACAAGTTAAGTTCTAAATAAAGTGATTTTTTCGATTCTTAATGTTAAGTAGCCATGAAGTAGTGAATATTCTTACATGCCGTTAATAGATCTTTTTTGTTCATACCTCATTGTTGAACAGGAACCTTATTTAGTTTCAGAGATTTTGGCCTGAATTTGATTTTGAATTTTTTCTCCTTAGATTTTCATCAAAATAAACAGTATTTCGTATTACACGCTCAAATATATTCATCTCTCAATGTCAAAATGTTAGACACACCCATTGTAAATCTGAAAACTTTTTTATGAATTCTTTATTTTGTTGATTGATGATATTTTATTAGCACAGCTTCAAGTAAGTTAAGATGTTTGAAAATGAGGCAGAATTATCAAACTTTGTTAAATATTTAAATGAAATATTACTAATATATTACTATTTTTTTTTTTTTTTTTTTTTTTTTTTTCTTTTTTTCCTTATATGTTATCCCCATATAAGGACCGTTTATTTGTATATTAACATGTTCCATGCCTTACAGGCATACTACATGTTTTACAATGTTAATAAAAGTTAACATGATTAGTTTAGCATAACGTACATAACGTAGTAATATAACAAAAATATTTAAACAAAATCACAAAAAAAAAAGAAGAAAAGAAATAACAAAAACAAAACAAAACAAAAGCCAACAAGAAACTACCTTCGCTGCCCATCATTTGTCAGTTT
Organism: Euschistus heros; assembly: GCA_003667255.2. Classification (NCBI taxonomy): domain Eukaryota; kingdom Metazoa; phylum Arthropoda; class Insecta; order Hemiptera; family Pentatomidae; genus Euschistus; species Euschistus heros. The sequence continues at coordinate 703,230 of RCWM02000335.1, read as the reverse complement.
GTCAAAGTCGATCTTTCTTATAAACGTGAGTAAGTCAGTCTTAAATTTAGAGAACAAATTTTGTTCTGTCTCTGGCCATGTTCCATTTTTGAGAATAATATTTTTTACTAGATTAAACCTGTGTCTTTCAAATGCTTTACATTCATAAAGTACATGTCTGAAATTTTGAGTCTGTCCGTCTTCATTACATATGTCAGATCGTATTATGTTAAATCGTTTGAGATATTGTTTAGAGTTTCCGTGTTCTGTCATTAGTTGTGTTAGTTTGTAGTTGTTACTTTGTATGTGTTTGTAATTGTTGTGTGTAATGTGAGGTATAAATCTGTGTAAGCTTGGTGACTTTGATGAGGTCACCCACTTTTTAACCATATCAGAACTTATGTCCCGCTTTATATATGATAATGGAACTTTGTTATACGAAGGTAACAAATTACTTTTAGCCGCCTCTTTGGCTAGGTAATCGGCCCTTTCGTTACCCTCAATTCCAAAGTGTGCTTTAACCCATTTTATAGAGACCATTTTCCCTTTGTTCTTAATGGTTATTAAATTTCGTCTGATTAGGTCAGTCAAATAGTCATCGACTCTATTAAAATTTTACTGTCCGTATGTATTGTAATATGTGTGTTAGTCTTTTGAGGTTCGCTAATTATGTATTCCGTAACTTTCAAAACAGCAAATTTCTCGGCTTGGTTATTTGAACAGTACGATTCTAGTTTATACTGATGTTTTATGGTTCTGCCATATTGAGCTTTAAATAACCATGCACATCCAACGTTCTCGCTGTCCTTACTACCATCCGTATAGATTTCTGTTTTGTCGATATTAACTGAATAACATTTGGGTGTAGTCCACAAATTTGATGCAGGGTGTATCCAAAACTTACAGTTAGTGTTTTTTTCTATTTATTTTAATTATTTTCTATTTATTTTAATATATTACTATTATTACTATTAATAATATATTACTAATAATGAAATATTTTTTTTTTTTTACTATTTTCTTAATCTCCTAGAAATTGAGACCAATAAATACCATTTCTACTTTAGAGCAGTTTTGAATTTGCACGAAAATAGTTACAAGTGAGCACGTCAATTATAACGGAAAATAAGTGTTTTACAGATGAATTACGCCGTTTGATTTCTTCTATAGATGAGGACAGGATGAGTTCCAAGGAGGTCGCATGGAATAAACGGAGTTTTTCATCAGTTGCTAAGTTTATGAGGCACGGAGAGACATACGGAACACAACTGAGAGCTCCCTGCTCTGTAATATCAAGAAAAACGAAATATACTTCTAACCGTATCTAGAGCTTTTATAAAACGACAAGGACAATTGCTGGAAATCAGGCGAAACTTAGGAATGTCAAAAGATTGAAAGAAAACACTGATCATGCGAAAACTCTAAAAAAAGAAAGCCAACTTTTTAGACGTCAAAAATTATCTAGGATGGCCTTCGTTCTAAATGTAACATTATGGACTGAGTAGCGAAGGAAAGTTGTCTTTAGAGATGAAAAAAAAAAAAAATTATTCTGGATGGACTGATATTCAGGACAAGTTATAGTTTAGGTATCTATTGGTTACAAAAAGAAATGTTACTTAGTGTTCGTTTAATAAAGGGTAAACTAAGTGAGTATCAAAACTTATCAGAAGAACAAATGCTGACTTTTGATAAAATTACTTGATGCAAACTGGTCAAAAATGATTACAGACTGGTTTATCCAGAACAACATTGCCCAATTGGAATGGCCTGCCGTCTCTCCAGACCTAAGCGTTACTGATCATGTTTTGATAATTCTTTGAAGATACAGGAAGTCAAGACACTTTAGAACATTCAAGGAATTGAAAGATTCTATTCTGACTTTATGGGAGGAAATTATTCAAGATAGAATTTAAAAATTGTATGATTCGTAACGTAATTGTTTGTTGGAATTAATTTAGAGAACTGGCAAGACCACGAAATATTAAAATGTAGTTTAATTGTGTCTACATAAAAAATATATTTATTTGTTGTATTAGTTCTGTGAATAGGCAAATAAAATTAGATGAGTGATGTTTGTTTGTTTATTTCGTTTAACGTCACTTTATGCTGCTATGGCTAATCGGACGATGCTACGGTGGGAGTCCTAAATTTTGCCTATCCAGGTATAATTAGGATAGGGATCTTTAACGAGTACCTGACATCGCACAGGCTCGGGACCCCCATTTTACGTCCCTTCCGAAGGACGGCATAGCTAAGGATTTTTACTCCCTTTAAAAAATCCTAAGGTCATCTGCCGGGTTGCGAACCCGCGATCTTGGGATTAGATGAGTGATATTTTATTTTAATGCTGGTTTAGGGTTGATTTTATAAGATGAGAGGGAAGTAATAACAATTTTGCAAATTTGTCAAACATTTTGACACTGAGAGCATATAGTTTTGTATCTTTTTTTTTAAATATCTTACAGAGTTGGACAATATTGTTGTATAAGTTTCTAATTCGCTCATTTCATTTTTAAATTGAAGAAAAGAGAAACGGCCAGAATTATGTCTTATTGTTATTTTTTTGTTTAAAGTGACTATTATTCAGTGTGCCAGCTGTATCTTTTTCAGTTTGTTTACGTTATACGGTCCAGTGCGGTTCGGGTTTGTGTCGCTGAGTTTATTTATACTTTAAATATTTAAAAAGTGGTGTTTACTTTTCTCTTAACAAGTGAGTGGTGTTTTTAGTTTCCGCCGCGAACATCCGGTTTCATGCGCTTGCGAAATCTGCTGGGTTTAAAGACCTTGGCGGATAGTGAACTTCAAGAAAGAAGAACTCGACATTTGGAGACTTCATTGGTGAGTTTTATTTTATTTTTTTTTTCTTTTAATCCTGTCTTGAAACTTTTCAGCTATTTGTCTATTCAATATAATTCGGTGCACTTATTATTTTATTATTATCTATTATAATAATTTTTTTTTCAATTTGTATGTCAAGACTAATGGATTTTATTCAGCTATATAACTTGAATTTAACATAAGAGGTATTATTTTTAATGAATTATAATAGCATAGCTGCTCTATCATTAAATATATTTAACAGTTAACTATGTTCTGTTAATAATTATATTTCTTTAGATATAAGTATATTTGAAGAAATATCCTGCACGAAGTTCTATATTTTTTTCTATTTATACGATGGCATTGCACAAAATTAAATTAAATCTAACTTGCTAGATCACTTGAGAGGATTCCTAAAATTTTCCTATAGAATAAATTAAGTAACTATGAACGATTAAAATTTTTCCACATTGTTTTACATATATTTAGCCTCGAATTTCAATCTATTTCTGTCTGAAAAATTACCACATTATTTGAAATTTTTAGTTTACAACATAACTGTTACATTATCTTATATATTTATGTATGCATATAATAATATATGTATGTATATAAGTATATATTATAAAGTATGTCAATGAAAGAAAATATTACATATTTAATTTAGTCCTTCTTAGCAAATAACTAATATCCGTTCGATATTTACCGAGTTTTATTATCTTCAACATTTTCTCTAAATAAGTAGACTTTCCTAAATAATTTTCTTTTTTTTTTGTACTGGTGACTGTGACGTCTCTCTTGTTTAGTGCCCATTAATTTATTATTTACCGACATATTGGAATAATTTAAATAGACCGTTATTTATCTATCTATGGCAAAGTCCATAATAAAAATATTCTAGTCGACTGTATGATATAATGGTTGAAAAATATGGTCTGGGATGCTGGCAGGTTTTGTAAACTACACTTCCAAGTTTAAAAAAAAAACTTTATATAATTAGTGCCTTTGCAGGTCTTCTTCAGGGTTAAAAAAAGACAAAAAAAAAAAAAAAAAAAAAAAAAAAAAAAAACTGGGTGTGTCATTCAACTAAATCCCAAAGTTAGAAACAACTCTCACATCCAGTTTTTGTTATTTTAGCTCAAAAGAAGATCTGCAAGGCAGGTCGAAACGTCGGCATTCCTTATATAAAGTTTTTATAACTTGAATGTGTAGTTTATAAACCTTACTGCATCTCTGACCATGATCTTCAACGGTTATAATTTATAGTTTTAGATGAATGGACAAATGATTTCATTATGAGACTGTGTAAAATAAGCTGCCTTTGAATTCAGCTGGTTGAAAGATTTATTTGAAATTTATTAATTAAATAATAATAGGAACCTTAGGAACTTTTACCATGTAATAGCAGTTTCCGAAACATGGCTAAAACCTTTTATTCCTTCGTCTTCTGTTTCAATACCTCACTACAACATCCTCCGTCATGATCGGGTTAACCGAGTTGGCGGTGGTGTCACCCTTTACATCCATGAAACACTCCGATCCCGGTGTCCTCCATTACTCAATCAATTCAGATTCTCCTCACATAAAATACCTTTTTAGTGAAATCACCATCAAGACCCGAACTATCCTTTACACAGTAATATACCGACCTCCACAAGTACCCTTTGATCCCAGTTTTGAATCCTTCCTCTTCTCAATAATTTTATATTATAATCACATGATTATCGCCGGAGATTTCAATTCAAATTTTTTAACTGACAACCCCGATAAACGTTTCCTTAGTAACCTTTACCAATCCCTAGGTCTCTTCATTGTTCCTTACTCTGCTACCCATCACCTTTCCCAATCGGATACTTGGCTCGATTTAAATATAATTGACTCTCCCACAAACTTTGTATCCCACTTCCAACATACTATACCATATACCATATCTTTCTGCTCATGATTTAATATCGATTTACTACGACTTTCCTGTTCCTTCCTTCACTCCTTGAACTATTATGTACCGAAATATTGATTCTTTAACCTTCCAAATGGTTCAAGCCGACCTAGATTCCATAGATTGGACCCCTTTTCATCCATACCATCCTTAGATTCTAATATCGAATTCCTAACTTCCAACCTTTTATCAATTCTAAATAATCATACCCCTCAAAAAAAAAGTGAAAACATACCGTCCTCCAGCACCTCGGATAAGTCAAGATATCAAAGAGATGATGAGAACCAGAGACGCAGCCAGAAGAAAATATATCCGGACAAAACATCCTGAAGATTTAATCACCTTTAAAAACCTTCGTAACCGAACCCAATCAGCCTTCCGTCGATCCAAATTCCAATATTATGCATTGGATAATGCACTATCCACGCATTCCGATTCCCGCCAAAAATGGAAACTCCTCCGCCAAATCCCCTCCTTACAATTTAAATCTTCTCCCTCCTACGATGTCACTCCAGATGAACTCAATAAGTATTTTATTTCATCCGATTCACCTTCCTCAATCCCAGTTTACAAACCGAATAATACTGATTTTGATCTAGATAAATTCTTCTTTTTTTATATCGAACCCTCCCAGCTAATAGAGGCTGTGATGAAATCACGTTCCAAATCATTTAGACTAGATGGGATCCCAGCACGATTTATTAAACTTTGCCTTCCAATAATCCTAGCACCTCTACTCTTCATTTATAACTTTTCTCCCCAGAACTCAATCTTTCCATCCGCCTGGAAAAAAGCTACTGTCCTTTCCCTAAATAAAGTTCCTAATCCAGCATCTGAAAAAGACTACTGACCCATCTCACAACTATCCAATCTTTTCAAACCTCTAGAACGAATAGCTCAAGCCCAGATATCATATTTCCTTGAACAGCATCTTAATCCTTTTCAATCAGGCTTTAGAACTGGCTTTTCCACACAATCAGCTCTAGCAAAAATCACCTCAGACATCCACCTAGCTATGGACCATCATAAAATCACCATCCTCATCCTCCTTGACTTCAGCAAAGCCTTTGATACCATTCACCACAACCTACTCCTTTCCAAACTAGCTAATAACTTTTCCTTTTCTCGTAGTGCGACCAGATGGATCCAATCCTTTATTTCTGACCGCACCCAGATTGTCCAATTCCTAACTTTCCCCCTTCCTCTCCCCTCCCAATCGTCTCTGGTGTGGTTCAGGGCTTCTCAATACCACCTTCTCTATTTAGTTCCTACATTAATGACCGAGAATCCCTAATTTTCCAAAAAAGATTCCGATCCCATAAACTTCCACACTTCTGTTACGAACCTCGGCATTGTCTTTGACCAAACCCTTTCCTGGAAAGAACACGTTTCCCTTATTATTCACCGATAATTTCCACTCTCGACTCCTAAATCGTTCCCGTAAATTCCTCCTTCAATCAACTCGTCAACTATTGATTTCTTCCCTCATACTCCCCCATTTTGATTTTGGTAGTGAGGTGTACGGAGGTCTCTCTGCATCTAAGGATGCTAGATTGAAAAAGCTCATGAACTGTTTCCTGAGATTCGTTCTATGGATATCTCGTTATGACCATGTATCTAACCCTACATAAGATTAAAATGGTTATTTCCCTCCTTCCGAAGACAATACTTTCTTGGTTCGTTCCTTTACAAATCACTTTCCTCTCAGTCACTTCCCTATATCCTGAAAGCATTATCATTAAAATCATCAGTGAGTTCCCGCAAAACCAGATCCCGTTCCTCTGACCTCTACCTAACTCCCTTAAACACAACATCCTTCCTACAAAAGTTCCTTTATTTCTAGAGCTTCTAACTTCTGGATCTCCCTCCCTTCCATCATTCGCTATTCCTCCACTCATAATATCTTCAAATCCCGTCTTTTCGTTTACTTTTTCGTTCAACCTAATATTCATATCGTTGAAGAAATTATTTTTAAAATGAAATATGAATATTCAGAATATAATATTGATTTTGTACAGCATTATTTTAGTACTATTGCACTAAATTTGTATAATCGGTTTCGGCATAATTATATTATTTTATCAGACAAGATACATTATTTTCCCGTATAATTTATATTTCTTTGTTTACTGTATTTTTTCATTGAATTTTTTTATTTTTCCTTTTTTTGTTTTTGTAGCTTATTTTAAATTTCTAACCTTATGATATAATTTGTTTTTCGTGTGATATTTAAAAACATACATTATTACTTTTATTACTTTATATTGTAATTTAAATTTCTTTTCAATTCCTTAATTTAATTTTAATTGTATTTTTCTTGTTTTTATTATATTTCTAAATTATACATACGGCAGCTAGGCCGCCAATAATTGTTCATTATAATCATTCTTAAGGGGCAATGGCTCCGGAACAAAATTTATTTTCATTTTATTCACGATAAGATATAATTAACAAAATATTCGATATTTTCATTCAATGGTATTTAAACATAATTTTCCATCCGATTTTTGGATCCCACAACACATCAAGTGCCAAACACACTGACACTTATATTTTATTACTGATTACAGTGACTCACTAATTAAAAATCCCATCCAAATATTCGGGAGCTATGAATCTCTCTTATCATGAAATGATTTTTTTAACCAAACGATTTTGTGTTTTCGAAGGGATAGGAATCGGAAATAGAGCTGGAAGGCGGGCCTAATACGATTTGTCAGCGGCTGGTGGGGCCATTCTCAGCGCTCCTGCCAAACTTGCAGGCCGCCCTTGTATTCTAACCAAACAGTCCCACCGAGCTCTGTTTTCACAATGAGTTGTTTCCAACTTGGGGATTTAGTTAAACTCATCCTAGTTCTCAGTTGACTGTTAGGAAGCGTTAAGACAGCCGATTGTGGCTCTCTATGAGAGCTGAAGTTGGATTTGACAATACGTCCATAGAAATTTCATTCACACATTATGCCTTAGCTATGTTTAATATGAAGCGCCATATTTATGAGTGATATGGCCATTAACCTAGATAATGAAATTATGGAAAAGTATCAGTGTTAGGGTTAAGTGGGGAACAGTGCAATAAACAAGTTATTTTTATTGAAAACGAAATAAAACCGTTTATTATACCATCTTCTAATTACTCACCATAAAATCAACTGTCTTTAAATAAGGCTTGAAATTATATCAAAATAATACTTCTATGTTACTTATTTTTTTTAGTTATCTGAAACACAAATTGGTTAGAGTGTGTCCCAGGGGTGGGGAACAGTGTAATAACCAGAGGAATACAGTATAACATCAAACAAAATAAAATATGTAAAATAGAAAACGTTTAACCTCAAGTATTATCCGTTACAATTTTTTGGTAATCAAAATTTAGCATTAACAAATTTATAATGTGATAACATTATATTTTCTTCTTTAATGTCATTAGCATTGTGTAAACCAATTTCAGTCTTTCTTTTCCTATTCCGAACTATTTTCGATGCAATACACCTAGAAAAAAAAGTGTAATTAAAGAATACGTTACTTTACACTGCGCCCCACTCCCTACTGTAAGATTTTCTTTTTACTAACATATCAGGACGATCGTGATATAAGTCTTAGTCTTAAGGTATGGATGGATATGTATTTTGACTGGGGTCTATACTTTTTTGGTGTAACGTTTATGTCACAGTCAAAAATATAACATTTCGATCAGTTCTAGTTCTGTTTATTTTGCTCGATTCGAATATTTTTTAAAATACTACTAATCATAATTTAATGGAGAATGTATTTCTCGCCAGGACCTACTATTTAGGGGCTATATTCTTTTGAATGTAAAAATTCACGCGGTAACGTTTTTTTCACACTCAAATGTGTAACGTTTATTCTATCTCCAAAAATGCAGCATTTTAACATGCTCTAACTCTGTTAGTGTTGTTCGGAATGAAAACTTTCCAACAGTTTCATGATCAGAAATTTAATGGAAATCATTTGTTATTTAGGATTTGTCACTAGGACATACCATTTAGGAGCTATTTAGGTTTCAATGAAATAAGTCAGTTTTTGCCTAAAGTTTTTAAGTGTTGGGACTTTTTTGCCAAGCTCTAGCTCTGTTGGATTGCTCGGATCTAACATTTGCCGACAGGTTCCTGATCAGAATCTTAATGGAGAATATTGTAATTTTATTATTTTTGTCATTATCACATTTACTGGATGTATGTTTTTATGTACAGTTGTAAATTTTAATAAATAAATATTAAAAAAAAAAAAATGTTTTAAAGCATTAGTCGCAAAGACCAGCCGTTATTGATTTGAATGAAAAAAAGTCAAGTTTGAAACCGCTTTTTTCTCTCAACTTTGTTTCGAATAATCATTGATTGTTAATTTTATTACTTCTTTAAGTAATATGATCCTTTTAATTCTAAAATGTAAAGTAGGAAAAGCAGTAGATTATAGACAGACATATCCATGACCTATTGTTTTTCTTAATCAGGGATAAGTATCCTTTGGTCGAAAATGAGTTAAAATGACCTTCTCTACTCCTATACTAAAATAAGTGTGACAACTTAATGAGACTGGCATTGTTAAGAGAAGGTAATCCAATAAGTTATTTAAGCCTCTGTTGATCAGCCCCCGCCTATAGAGTGGGAGCAAGCCGCACCTCAAGTTTGAACAAGCCTGTTTACCTACTTCGATCCTTCTCTTCTAATATACAAAACAAAGAGCTGAGGGAAACAACGAGGTATTAGTTGGCGAATTTAATGAAGACAGTGGGTATTAGTAGTGTTCAAGTAGTGCCTAGGGTAGCCCTGGTATCTAGCACCTGGTGGTGATTTTATAAGACAAAATTATTACTTTACAGGATAAACTCTAAATAATAGATTTCATACATGGGGTCACCTGTGGTGTAGTGGTTAGCATAGCAACCTACTAAACCCAAGATCGCGGGTTCGCAGCCCGGCAGATGACCTTAGGATTTTTTAAAGGAGAGTAAAAAATCCTTAGCTATGCCGTCCTTCGGAAGGGACGTAAAATGGGGGTCCCGAGCCTGTGCGATGTCAGGTACTCGTTAAAGATCCCTATCCTAATTATACCTGGATAGGCAAAATTTAGGACTCCCACCGTAGCATCGTCCGATTAGCCATAGCAGCATAAAAGTGACGTTAAACGAAATAAACAAACAAACAAGATTTCATACATTACTAAATATAAATTAATACATTTAGTTTTTAATATTCTATTGAAAAGTTGTATAAGTTAAACAAAAATTCAGAAATGCAATGATCACCATGTAATATAGAAAAGAGTGCGGGGAGAACCACTTTTATAAGGAAAACAAATCACTACAACAGATGTCAACTAAATGCATAGAACTAATTTTAATATTAATTTAGCTAATAATCATCAAGATGTTGTATTATGTACATTGTGAACCAGATCTAAAAATTATTTTTCTAGTATGAATCGTCTACCTACCTAAAAACGAAGTTTGAAAAACATAAAATTTTTGTATCGACATAACTTAAGATTACCTTCTAAAATTCGTAAGTTATACAAATAAACATGAATTAAAAAAAAAATGTACTATATAATTGGATTGTAAATAAATAAACCGAATGATGAAACTGTGTATCTCTTTGGTTAATATTGTTATCAGAAATTAACATATGAAGCGCAGAATTCCAAATCCATCCCATTTTTTACAGCTGGTGGATAAAAGTATTTTTTTGTATAATCGTTTTTGATGCGATTGAACTGATTTTGAGGGAAGACCATCCACCTGAAGATAATCTCGTAGAAAAACTATTAAAAAAAAATAAAAATCTGAAAATTTGACATGGCTGGCTTTTCTATTATACGCCTCATACATTGCCACTAATTTTTATGAGGTACCTATTTTTATATTTTCAATTACGATGTTCATTTAACGAGTGTTGGTTTCCTCACGCGATGTTCTTTATTCTTTTTGCTCTCCGGCCAGGGCACATGATACTCAATTGTTGCGTGTCGGCTGTTAAACGGAACTTCCGCTAACCGTGGTAAGGTTCTGAAGATGGGGTACGATATTCTGAAAACACGTGAGTCACGTCATCAGGTTCTATACCTGTGAACAGCAGATTTATCGTTACATTCCGTTTTCAATAAGATCATACCAAAGCCCACGATATCTGTAGGCTCGTCCTATTTGGATTGCAATTGAAATCCTAGAGGATTCCAGCTATGAAGTTTATTCGTTTTATTTATTTTTAATTTTATGTCTAGTCTTTACAACACAGCCTATCTACCTGACTGGAGCAGTTAACTTATAACCCACTTTTCTTAAACTCCTTTAAATCTTTTTCTTTCTTAAAAAATCTATTTCTTTTAAAATAAATTAAAAGAAAAGAGAGAAGGCCTCTCCTATCTTGGATTGCAGCGCCACGGAAATAATTAATAATAATAATAATAATCCTTAATAAACTTTTGAGTGTAGGAATTTAAATAAATCGAAATTTGATTCATATACTAGACTTAAAAGACACGAAAAGTAGTATTTTCCGACTACTCCAAAATTTACTAGACAAGCGTTCAAAGTTCCCAATAAATTGCAAGAGATATTTACATTACAATAATTAGACCCATTTGGACAACGGAGTTGAACATTAGGGCTCCACTTAACCGAAAGTTAAAAAACTCTTCTCTTATCAAATCCCCTCAATCGAAAATCCTTTTTAAAATCCTTAATGTTCCTTATTATGTTACGAAAAAACTTATCCATAAAGATCTTAATGTTCCAGAGATCATAATATCCTTTCACAGTATACTCCATACCCACTCGAATCCACTTGTCTCCCAACTTGCCAACATACTCAATTTCCGATAATCCTCCGAAACGTCTGTACGTAAGTAAAATTAGTTGAACATGAGACCTTCTAATATAAAACTTTTATTGAAGTGCTACTTGTGAGTAGTTCTTTATTACATGTTATTGACATGCCATTGTGATCATTTTCTTAAATTTACTTGTTGCATAAATAATTTATAAATTATAAATCATTTGTTATCACTATATTCAAAATTCAGTTTTACAATTTTCAAACAAAATAAAATCACATTCAACATACTTCAAAATATAAAATAACCTAGTTTTGTTAGAATTTGCAATACAATAAATTTGTTACAAGAACTGTTATTATCAATATTGGACCAAAAACCATTGTTAAATCCATATTGCAGGAAGCCATACCATCTTAAATTCATAGAGTATTGAGCCCATAGAGTAATACAAAAAAGGAGACGAGATAAGAATTCCAAGGAGGTGATAAAAGTCAGGCAATACTAACTTGGAGCATAAAGTCACTACCTTATTGTCTTAACCTTTAATATCTTTATATCTTTATGTAATTTATAAAACCATAAAATCAACTTATTTTATTGAACATAATATAATACACCTATGTATACTTTAATTGAAAGTCTAATAAAATTTATTAATTTATGGAAATAATATTTTTATCATTTAGACCGGTGTCTTTAATTAAAACATAACTGTTTTGTTCGAACGTTATTTCAATTTTATTCTGTGGAATTAAACCAAAATGTCCAATTAGAAAAAATACTCATTTTATATACGAGAATACTATTACTGTTTCGTGGCTACTTCCCTTTTATTTAGGATGTATGAAAAAATGAACGTTTTTAAACAAAAAATTAATATGCATTTTTCTTTAATGTATCATAAATTTAATATTTAAACTATACCTAATCAGAAACAGTTTTATACGGAAGATACTAACTAACGTTTGGAAAAGTTTCAAACCTGTAATGCGAAAATGCTTCTGTATATTTCAATAAACGTGATTTAACACCTTCCTTCCACCAATCGTTTCAATTATTAAAATATAGAGTTTATTGCCAGCATATTTTAATGCGCAAAGTCTTTTGTAACGAACTTATAGTCTAAATCTTATATTTATCCACTTTTTATAAATAATTGTCCTTTCTTATGTTAAATACTGAATCTTTCATCCAACCTGGAAAACTATTTTAGTCCTCTTCATTTAGGACAATGTGAATTTTTACATTCATTATGTTTTAAAATCTATAGCTATTTAAATAAATGGGTATTTTTATATTTTCATATGACCAATGTTATGAATGAATGAATAAATTCTTTATTTTATTAAAAATAATAACAACTACAGGACGTCTGAAATAAAACACAATCAGGTAAAACGGAAAAATTCGAATCTAAACACAAAATCCTCCTTTATTTAATTCGCACATAATAAAAAAATTGTTTAAAGACATTAGACAAAACATTTTCACCTAATCCCTATCTTCAATAAATGCGTTAATTACAAATAAATAAATATCTTTTAATCGCTTTATACTTTTAACAGATAACAATTTAAAAAAGGTCAATTCTGGAGTAAGTTTGGGTAGGTGATGATCAATGAAATACTTTTGCCTTAGTTTTTGAAAAACTAAACATAAGTAAAAAGTGTGTGCCATCATCGTTACTATCTGTATCATAAACATCACACGGTTGAATACCATTAAATTTTCTTTGTTTGCCATTACACGATAATCGTTTGTTTGTTTTGCCGGCTATCCTCAGCTATGACCATTGTAAATAAATTAAATTTTTTTTTTTTTTCGGATTCTGTATAGGTTTTCTCATCAAATCCAGAATACATAGAGATAAATTCAAGAGTTTTAAGGTTATAAGCTGGAAATAATTTGAAGATATGAGGCATAACACAGAAAAAAGGGAGCTTAACTATTTAATTCAGCGGTCTAAACTTTAGATCCGTCAAAGCGTACTTTGTCTTTTTCTTTCATTGAAAGAGTGGCTACAAAATCCACACAACTTGACCAAATCATTTGCAAAGGTTTTCAATTGAACCACTGTTGGTTTTAAGGCCATCGATCAAGTCACTGACATTCTATTCATCAATTTTTGAATCAAATTAAAAACTGAATATTTACCAATGAATAGAGGGTGGAAATTATTCAGTGATTCACATTTATTACAAAATAAATTTCTAAAATTATATATATACATTAGCGATTTTTGTGTTATAGACTTTTTGAGAAATTCGTAGATGTTGGCAATCGATTGTGGCTAAACGCTTAAATAAAATTCAGCTTAAGAGATGTCTTTAGACGCACAATTTAATTTACTTTAAATTTGTAAATAACATATTTTTCGATTTAAAGCATGTTATATAAAATAGCATATTATGGAAAAATCTGAAAAAAAGTTCAAAATTGTTGGGCTTTTTTGCCCCCAAAAATTTTCCCCTAATCAAATATAGTCACATTTTGATATTTGATTCTCAGGACACACCTGGACCACACTGAATCATAAAACCTACTACTCCACCTTTTGCATGGCAGACCCTTAATTTGGAGGTATTTCGAATAGACTAAGTAAGAATATTAAAAAAAAGTTGTGCAATTATTGTATTGTCATTGGTACTTGACATGTGTGCAAATTTTTCAAGTTAATCAGATAACTGGAAATCGGTGAAAATTACGGTGCAAGATTCCGATACATACAGGTGAAGTTAATAAAAGCGTATTAAAAAAACCTAGGATCATCCACGTATATTATAGATTAACAGTGATTAAGAATTTAAATGTCAAACTCCGTTATTAATTGAATGTTCAATGTTCAATTATAGCTTACTCAATTATAGCTTTAGTCTCATAGGTTCCATGCCTTAGTCTTTTACTCCAATAGGTTACAGAATTTCAATTGTAAGCTGGAAGGCGGAAATAAAATGAGCGCCATACTTCTCCAGGCCTCCTCCAGTAATCTGGAACCTATCCAGGTGGCCTTGCAGAGGCGGTCCCTGGCAGGTACAGGAACGCCCCACATGGTAGGTGGGGATCGGCTTGATTTAATGTTGTGGTTAATTCGATGGAAATGCAAAGTGGGACCGAACACGGCATAGGATGAATCCATCGCTCTATGTTAACAACCGGAATGGGTTCCTTATCCTTCTAGAATACGTTTAGGTACTTTTGGTGATTTTTATTTTCTTATTGTTTTAAATGTCTTAGCAACCACACCTCACCACCTATGGTTATCGATACAAGATATATCAAAAATATAAACATTATTCTATCAAATATTGGTCGTATCAATACTTACGTTACGATATATAATGTTTCTATGTTATTAAAACTCAACATTCAACTATATGTATTGAAAAAAAAAAGAAAAATCCTTATAAAATTGTTATACTTAATATTTTAATTGAGGAAAATTGTGCATATATTTCAATAAAAAAAAAAAAATAAAAAATAAAAATAACCTTTTTTGCCTTCCAGACACTCCTATCCTATATCATAAACCTTCACCCTTCGTCATAAACCTACGACTTCCTGTCCTACAGTATCCTTTAACGATGTTCCACTAATCCCCATTGAACAGATCCGCTACCTAGGACTCCATCTGGACAAACGTCTAACTTGGAATCCACATACAAGACTAAAACGACAAGAAACTGCCCGTCGCTATCGACTACTTCAACATTTACCTGACAAACGTTCCAATCTTCCAATTAATTACAAAAGACCCCTTTACATAACAATAATTAGACCATTTTGGACATAAGGAGTTGAGATTTCGGGCTCCACTAAGCCATCCAATTCATCTCGTATCCAATCATTAATCCAAAATCCTTAGAAAAATCCTAAATGCTCCTTACTTCGTCACAAACAAACTTATCCACGAAGATCTTAATATACCTTACGTTTCTGACTTAGCTCAAACCAGATATCAATCCGTTCATAGCAAACTCCACAACCATTCAAATCCATTAGTATCACAACTTGCCTCTCATTCCATTCCAGATAACCCTCTGAGGCGCCTGAAAAGAAGATGGCCTCGGGACCTTCTAATATAGTGCTTCATTATATAGAACCTTTATAAGTGCTACCAATGGGTAGTTGTTTTAAAAACAAGTGAAGTGTCATTTTTATCTATTTCATCACATATACTTGATGTATTATATTTTATATTGTATATACAGTTGTAAATTTCAATAAATAATAAAAAAAAATTTTTTTTACCTTTTTCTCCTTGTACTGTAACAGAGTTAAATTTAAAAGTGATAAATTTAGATTTGAATAATTTTTATTTCTTTTATTTATTATTAGATGATGGGGGTTCATCTTTTCTTTGAGTCGTTCTAAAGGAATAACCTAAGAACTAAAACTAAAACTAAAAAAAATTTTGTTTTTTTGTTTTTTACTCATTTATTGAAATTTTTAACTGTACAAATATATACATCTAGTAAATATGTTAATGATTACAACTACCTGTAAAAACTTGAAAAGAACTACTCATTAGTAGCACTTTAATAACTATTCTACACTAGAAGGTCTCTAAGCCATCTTCGTTTCAGACTCCTCGGAGGGTGATCAGTGATAGAATGAGAAGCAAGTGAGAAACTAGCGGATTTGAGTGGTTATAAAGTTTACTATGAAAGGTAGGTATTGGGCTAAATCAGCAACATATGGGGCATTAAAATCTTTATGGATAAGTTTATTCGTAACAAAGTGAGGAGCATTAATTAAGGATATTGGATTGTAAGGATTGGATACGGGAAGAATTAGAATGTTTAGTAGAGCCCCAAAGCTCAACTCCGTACGTCCAAATAGGTCTTTTGTAATGAATCGGAAGGTTTGAACGTTTGTCTAGTAAATGTTGAAGAATTTGAAAACCACGAGCAGTTTCCTGTTTCCTAAAATAATAATCACTATACAGGGTGAGTATCTCTTAGTGTAAAAAAAAAAATGGGTGAAAATAAATAAAAAATGTGGCACAATGCCGCAGACCTCACCTTTCTATTCCAATCCGTTGCAGATATAAGATAAATCAAAGACTTTTTTGAGGAAACCACGTTTTTTTTTTAGTCAAGCTGTAATATCTCCATTTTGTTTGGAGAAAAAAACCGGAAAAAACATGGTGTTCTCATATGGCATAAAAATCAGTTACTTGTGTAAATAAAACATTATGACAATTCCTTAATGGAAATGTGCATTTTAAACATAATAAACCCTTCATTGAAATAAAAAGACTAAAGAAAAAAACAATTGTTTAATAGAAAATAAAGGAAAACTGTCAATAAAGCGACACCAGATCAGAGGATCTTATGTTATTACATTTATTTATTTATTATGATTTTTTAGGATTGATTTTATTACATTTTCAATGTAATGTTTAAAATCCAATGATAATGAAGATAGGATAATGAACATTGAAAACCTCAATTTTGCCGTTAGCTTCTGAATGAAGATTGTGTAGAAGAATACTACTTTTTGAGGTAAATTTTATGGGTAGATGAGTCTGTTTTTACAGGGGAATGAATTTCTAAATACCTATTAAATTTTCCCAACTATAAACTTAATATCAGTGTTTTAACATTTCAGTTCTCTCCATTCTTCTTACCTAAATTTAGGATGGTACTGATAAATGATTTTTATTTGGCTTAATTGATATGTATTTTTTTCCTTTTCTCTTTTAATCCTTTGACGCAATTCTCGTCTATTTGCTTCTACCAGAAGTTTAACAAAAAGCACCGTCTATTTTTGTGTATGGTAAAATTATATTTTTTGGTTTTAATGCATATAGAAAAGTAAGTGACGGAGTCTATAAATGCCATAAACTATACCTAATTTTAACATTTTTTACCATAGCTTTTGTAAGTGAATGGAATAAATTTTTAGTAATGTTTTACTAACTCATAATGAAAATGTTTAATGTCTTAGTACATTTTTAATATTTACATTACTTTTTCAGCTTATTAACTAAATACTTATGGTTTAGAATGTATCAATTATCAGTACTACCTAATTTCGCTGCTCTTTCCTTAATCTTTTTGGAACAGTTTCCGTCCGTAGAAGTATTGCCAACTGAATAGAAGGGTGGATGTCGAATAGGGTTGTTTGAAAGATCTCCTCGAATTGATTGTCCAAACCTTTCACCGAACCCTGAGTCGGTTTAGGCGATCAATTCACATTGGATTAATTGTTAATGAAAAGGGAAAACATTATCTCCAAGCCGAGTGATGGTTGTTTTGAAAAGATAAAATCGGTCGATCGGAACGAGCAGAGTCATTGCCTGTAAATACAGTTTTAAAATAACATCTTCTCCGAACCTTTTTCTCAGTGTTATTTTTATTTTATTAACTGGCGATGAAATCACGTCTATTAGTAGAGCTGCTTATTCTATCGACTGGTATTGAACATCAGAAAGAGTTAAAGTCTATTAATTATTCAAAGTACTATAGCTTTTTGTTTTTTTCATTTCTAAGCACACGAAAAAAAAGGGTTATAGAATATACGTATAAACATTGATAAATTATTATTTTATAATACTATAAAATATGAAATACTAAAATTTACAAAATGATGTAAAAAAAAACAAAGAAAACAACTGATAAGCACAATTGTTTAAGCATATTATATGGATAAATTAATAGTATTAGTAATTAATTGCAAAATTAAAAACTTGCCTCTCTTGCCTCAATTTGCAAAAAGTAGTTCTAAATTTTCATATGTGATAATGTCAAAAATTCATCCATGAGACATGTTAGGTTAATAATCAGTTTGCCTGTTAGTGTTAACTTATAATGTTGACATTTTAACTAGTGAAACATTTTCAACGATGTTCAACGGGAGGTAGTGTGGAAGAAGTAGCTAAGAAGATAGCGATTGTTGAATGTAGCCATGGTGTTCGTTATGCAACACATTCTATCTGTAAACCAGAAACTGTAGTCCGTAAAGAAATAAAATGGTACAGGGGCACTGTCGTACTCCAGACGTCATGGAGTAGGACATATCATTGCTTATATCTCATAAATATTTAAATTTGTTTGACATAACATATTTACAATATTAAAGAGCACTAATGTTTTGTTAATTTAAGCTTAACTGCAGCTCTGTACATTAATTGGTTGCGGAGATATAGCTCTCCAAAAATAGTGATTTTTCACAAAATTTGATATTTTTCTGTTAAGAATAAAGTTCTCGGTCGCATACTGTTAAAAGTACTGGTTTTACAAAAACACCTTTCGAATATTATTTAAAGGAAATTTAATTAGCTTTTATTCAATACCTAAAAAATTCTTGTAGGTCTCATAGTTTTCTAATAAATAGTAAAACATTGGAAAATGTTTTATTAGAACATTGGGAAATGGGAAAGTGTTCAACAAATGAGTGAGTCGGTAGGAACCAACCTATTTCATTATTTATTTATTGATATATAAACACAAATGTCAGTACGTTGAGACTCATATTGTTGAAAAATCCAAAATCACACTTTCCACTATATATCTGAAACTAATTGTCTGATCCAAAATTTCCTTTTTTTCATCTCAAAGCTAGATACATTTACGGTTAGATCAGATATATAAAGCTTTGCATAAATCCCATTGAAATAACCTCGATTCGTGTTTAGAAAGGAATACACTAAAAAATGAGACCAAACTCAAGTACATGTCTTTCCAATTATTTTTTTTTTGTTGCAATTTTGGGCAATTTTAAGCCACGACCCATTCCGACGGATACAGGCAGCCAGACCACGATATCTCATTTCAAGGTAAATTCACGTCTTTCCAATTAAATTTTCATGTGGCTGGCTGGCTCCCAGTCTATTATATCATACAGTCAATCATACTATTTTCATCATATAATTTATAAAAAAATCATGTAATTTATGCAAAATGTAGTTTTATCTTATTTATCTAATTAGGTTCATAATAGATTCAAATAATTACTGAGGTATATGTTTAATTTACAATTAAACATATACCTTTAAAAGACTTTATTAACTCTAGACTGTTTAGTATAACGCTTCTACTATAACTAGCGAGTAGAAAATTATTCATTTGACCGTATTATAATAAATCAAGATGTACTTTTGAAATGTATAAGTTCAAATTTGGAAGTAGAGACAAAAATTACGGATACCTTCTTCAACAAATTATCGAAAAGGATTTTAGAAGATTTTACATTTTTTGAAATTTATTATTATTATTTATCAATTGGAATAAATTAGTTATTTGTTAATCCTATAAGCTATATCCAACAAAATTTATCTCACAGTCCCGCAACTTTTTTATTGGTTCCACTTTATATTGTTCATTTCTTCCTATTTCTTTATGATTTAAGTTTTAAAAGAGACTAGGTATACGATTTCTTTTAGTTAAAAATAGATCCCCGATATTCTTATCAGATTTAAAGAAAATATAAATAATTTGATTGTGGCTTTAGTTAATTTAACAATAAATAATGATATAACAATATATAACAAAGCCAAAATAGTAGTAAGGAGGAAAGAGCGCCCTATAATATACGAGGCATCTTCTCATTTTTCACACAAACAACAATTATTCTATGGGCTGGAAAGGGTGATAGAAATATTTCACCATTAAGTATATATAAGATGCAGATTTTAAACAAATATTCACCAGTACGTCTGCGCTATGGATAGATTTTTTTTTTTTTAATTATGAAATGAAATTATGTGGAATACAATTAATCTTTGATAAATCATTAAACCACAATCGAACACCATCCTTTCACAATACTCCATTGATCCACAGATTCGCTACCTGCCGTTTTAAACTTCTTCAACATTATCTTGACCAACGCACTGAGATATTGATAAATTACAAATTACTCATTTTCATGACAGTAGTTACACCGACTTGGAAAAAAGGAGTTGAAATTGGTGGCTCCACTTAGCCATCCAATTCGTTTTGTATATAATCCTTAGAATTCAGAATCCAAAAATTAAAAATTCTCAATGCTTCTTTCTTTGTCACAAATAAACTTTTTCATAAAGACCCTTCTGTTCCTTATGTTGCTGATTTAGCTAAAACCAGATACATATCCTTTCATAGCAAACTTCATAAACAATCAAATCCGCTAGTCTCCCAACTAGCTTCCAATTCTATTTCCGAAAACCCTCCGGGTCAATGTCTGATGGCCATCAATGCTATGGCCGAGACTTTGGTGTGATAAAATAAAGTGGTATTATTTTATTTCTTTGACTGGCTCTCTGTATAAATCAATTAGATATTTCTATGAAATCATTTTGCATTTTGAGAAGATCTTAGAAGTCAGTGACACATCATTAGTATTGTGATTCTGTCCATTTATACATTTCATCTTTTGATTCAGTTCGAAAATTCATAAAATTAAATATAAATTATTGGGTTGGTGTAAAAATAAAGCATATTTTTATATATGACAAAAAAAAAAAAAAAATTATTATGATTTTGTGTGGTTTATAATGTTGAATGGTCAACACTAACTTCCCTTGCAATGACCCGAATAGTTTTGCGAGGGTTTTCTTCTACTAACGCCCTAAGATGGTTGTAGGCTTACCAAGGCTTACCGCGACTTTCCTTGACTTCGAGCTTAAAATCTCCAA
Organism: Euschistus heros; assembly: GCA_003667255.2. NCBI lineage: Eukaryota > Metazoa > Arthropoda > Insecta > Hemiptera > Pentatomidae > Euschistus > Euschistus heros. The sequence continues at coordinate 682,078 of RCWM02000335.1, read as the reverse complement.
GACGAAATTTTCGGAACTATCGATGCCCTGTATATTCACTGATGCTTCCTTCACCCCGAACAACATTGATGTTACGCGCGGTTTGGGCCGCACTTTGACCAAGTATAAACTCGTAAAAAAGTAAGTTTGACGAAAATCTTGTTTTGACATGGTGAAGTTCAGAGGTAACAAACTAAATTGTTCTTTAAAGAAAAAAAACAAACATTAATAACCATTGTTTATAATCTATTAACTAGGCTTGAGTATTATCTTTGTTTACTTAGCATGCACTTGCCTAAATACAATTAATATTCATTATTATTACTGATATTATTATTTTTTTGCACTAATCCAATATAAATTAGTTATTTATTGTAAAGATACCACCAGTATTTAATATTAAAAAAACTTCCAGTTATATAAGTTATATTTAGGTTTCAGGGATTATGCTGTATTAAAGAATAAACTTAGATATTTGTGTTTTTTAATAAGTGACTTGAATTTCTTGAGCGTTGAAGTTTTTTTATTTATGTAATCAAACTTTTAATGATTTCGTTACTTATTTTTTTATTAACCTCCCAATTCATAACAAAAGACTTATTTACATGACTGTTATTAGACCTATTTGGACGTACGGAGTTGAGCTTTGAGGCTCTACTAAACCATCCAATTCATCTCGTATCCAATCCTTACAATTCAAAATCCTTCGAAAAATCCTCAATGCTCCTTACTTTGTGACCAATAAACCTATCCATAAAGATCTTAATGTTCCATATGTTTCTGATTTAGCCCAAACCAGATACCTATCCTTCCATAGTAAGCTTCATAACCACTCCGATCCACTAGTCTCCCAACTTGCTCTTCCTCCTCCATCCCTGATAAGCCTCCGAGGCGTCTGAAAAGAAGATGGCCTAGAGATCTTTTATTAGTGTAGATTTTATTGAAGTGCTACTAGTGAGTAGTTCTTCACAAGTTATTTACATGCCATTGTATTCAACACATTTACTTGTTGTATATTATTCTGTACAGTTGTAAATATCAATAAATGAAAAATATATATATATATATTTTACAGTTTTATAATTACATTCCATCATGCACATCCTAAAGCAAAGTTGTGGAAGGTAAATTTAATTTTCATGGGTCATTTGATGTGAGAAACACGTCAATTGAACAAAGTTACTATACTCTAGGAAGATGAAGTACCAGCAAGTTCCGAAGCGACTGTATTCACAATGAGCACTAGGGTTAGTTATTGACATTGAAAACATGTCGGCTCACGTACTGAAGTTTCTCAATAACCGGTTTATGAAATCTACAAAGTAACCAAAACTGGAAGCAAACCTACCACATCCAAACAGTATTTGATTTATGAGTTATAGAAGGTTCCGGTAGGCTTAGCTTAGGCTCAGATGTTATTGGTATTTATATATACGCACAAGGATATTGCGAAACCTTTGGAGTTTTGTCCTTTACTGTCTTCCAATAACTGAACTTCTTCAGTTATTTCTTGTTTTTTTACTTTAGCAACTTTTAAGTATTTTGTTTATAGGTTGGATATAATTAATTGTTTGCTGGTTTTAATAAAACAAGAATAAAAATATAAATTAATAGCAATCATTACTTAAAAGTCAACAAATAAAAACAATTATTTTGGTCACGTTTCGAGACTATATTGTTCTCATAATCATGCCCTACAGTGAAAAACTGGTTATAATAAAATTATATACGTAATACAAGTTATTTCAATATAAATAAATAAAGTTAGCTACAATATAAATATAAAAAAACATGCGTTCGAATAATTATCTACATATAATTACAAAATATGAAGGAGTAGAAAACTACTTATAATGTAACTGTTGGGTATAATATTGGTATCTATTACTAAATTATAACATTTCTATAAATCACCTGGGGAATATTTGAAAAAGAAAGGTAAAGATTGGGTGGGTTGGTTTTTCTAAAACGGGTGGTATTTCCAGAAACAGGTACAAAAAGGATTTCCGTATTTCTGTATAAAATATAAATGGATAAATGATTTATATGATGTATATTAATGTATATGTATATTATTGGTCTGAATGTATTAAATTGGAATAACAGGTGTTGAGATTTAGGACGTCTGTTTTTTTGTTTATTACGCGATTTTTAAATTTTTGTATGGTTATCATTTCTTTAATATTTCGTTTAAAATTATTTTGTTCATTGTGAATAATCTGGGGGGAATCAAATTTAAAAGAGTGTTTTGTTTCCCTGTAATGTGTGGTGAAAGCTGTTTGATCAGGTTTATTCGGGTTTTTAGTTATAGACGTGCAACTGTATTTAGGTTGATACACACGTCGTTTGAGATATTGTTCCAATTAACCAAAAGAAGACTTGCCACAACTATCTTCGCACGGCATTTCGTAAGCAATATTAGACTGTAATTCCAATTTATATGAATCTTTGGTTTTGGTGAATAATTGTTTTATGGTGGACGTATTTTTGAATGTGATTGTGTCAATTTTAGGGTTATTTGCGAGTGTTTTTGTGAGTCAGGAGTTAATTGTCTAGGAATTTGAAATAATAATGTTTTTAACTATGCTTTATCAGGTTGAAATTGGTCTGTTAGTCTGGATAATGAACGAATCAATAAAATGATAATGATTGATAAATAGACCATCGAACACCTGAGGTGTTGTCCAAGAAGTAATGGTAAGAATGGTGTTTGATATGAACTTGTAGAACTGAGGTTTTATGGGATTAATTCAAGTAGTATATAAAAGCAACGATCATTAATGGCATCGAACCTTTGCCTCTACTAGCTTTGTTCTTTCAACTAGTAAATGATTGTTGTGATCTTGTTTATTTATACATATTTTATTATATTTTTAAATTTTTTAATAGTATTTTTGAACATTTAAACGAAATAAACAAACAATAAACAAACAATAAACCTAATTATAGCTTTCTTAACTATATATATTTTTCTTAATGGACATAACATATCAAATTATTTTTTTTTTTATAATGTTTCAAAGCTATATACTTGTTGAAATACTTAAACGATCCTTCAAATTTGCAAGTGACATTTATCAAAAGTGGTATAGTTATATACTGTGTGATGGCCTCCTGGGCGAAGGGGTCCTAATGATCTTTTGATGTACTCTCTTGGGAAGTGTCTGTCTGATATTTGATCAATAATAGCCTCCTAGGAGTGGACTGTGCAACACAATACCACCCTACTCTTATCGCTGTTGGCTGGCCTCCACTCTTGTATTTGTATTTTTAATCAAGCCATAATTATTATATTAGAATTATTTTTATGATTATATCATATTGTTTTTATTTAGGCAGGCATTAAAAACAAAATAAAAAACACCATAACGTTTAGAGTAATACATTCAGAAAAAAAAATTTATACCTATAGTTTGTCAGTTAGGGGTACCGTAATTCCTATAGTGCAGCAGTAGGCTGGTTACAAGGCCTTTTGGAGCCAATTCGCTAGTGCCCTTCCCACCAACTAAGTTCAATTCACTGTTGGTAGAGGGTTGAATCCAGTAGTTGACGAAATCTGCCTATCTTATAGGGAAGGTTGCCTGAGAAACCCGTGGAACTACTTGATCGAATGATAGTTATTATTTTTATATAATTCCTATGTCAGACTGGAAACAGGCACAAAGTACACCCAAGTAAAAATCTTTTCAAGGATGCTAGCAAGGTGGCTTAAAATTTTAAATATGGCAGCTGATGAATTTCCCAGGATCTGTTACAGCAGGCTTGTCGAATTGATTAGTAATCCTTCAGTGCTCTTTAATTGGGCAGAACAGCTAATGATAAAAATGGGAAGAATCGGCGCAATGGACATATGGAATAAGTAGGATGAAAATGTTGAAGCAAATATCACAAGCCTAAACATAGCATTTGAAAATCTTTATTTGTCTATGGACATTAAACTCTCTTGGAAGTGATGAAAAGTATTTGGTAGTGAATTCAAACATCCATAAACTAAGATTGATTGCACAACTCCGTTTAGCAAGCTCCAAGATCTCCAGAATATATTTCAATAGAAGAAGCTACAACTTTAATACAGAAAATCCCTGCCCGATGTGTACTTCGGGACCAGATTCTCTTCACCATTTAATAATATACTGTTCCGTTTTTTAAATATACAGGAAAAGGTGTTTTAGAAGAATTCATTCCATAGAAAATGATGACTCGAGTTATACTCATGGCTGATAATAGATAATGAATAGCATTTAAATAAATTATTTTTTTTTTATGAAATATTGCCTAAAATTAAGAAAAAATTTAATTTAACTTATTACTAGTTTGCCATTTAGTTTTTTTTTTTTTTTATTAATTTATCATGTATATAGTTAGATCAAATTTTAGGTAAATATCTCTCGTTTAGTTTGTAAATAATTTTCTTAATTTATTTTATTTTTGTTTAAATAATTTTAATTGTATAACAGCTCACAACTCTTTGTTCTAAAAATGTATTTATAAAGCAATAAAATATTCATTCATTCATATTATTTTTATGTGTACATATATAGTCACCAAGTTTACACCGATTTATTCCTCACATTACACACAAAATTTCAAACACATACAAAGTAACAACTACAAACTAACACAACTAGTGGCAGAGGGGGCCTTCAATGACCGAGTGAGTTGAGGCGAGGGTCTCAGCGCGCTCGTAACCAGAAGGTGTGGGTTCGAATCCCACCTGGAGGACCCACGAAATGAATCTTCACCTTCACACCCAGGCCAGTATAGGACTTCAATGGAAGTCTTAGGCTTAAAAAAACTAATGGCAGAACATGGTAAATCTAAAATATCTAAAACGATATAACATAATACGATATAGTCCAGTCAAACGGTTTTAAAATAATGCTTGAAGTGGAAAGCATGTTTGTAACATGCAAAGTAATAATTTTTAGAAAAATATCTTTCCATATTTAAAAAAAGAGGAGAAAATGACCTACAATTTATGTCCTTATGTTTTTTTTGTCAGACGTAAGGTATCCACACAGGAATTTGGCCAACTGGGGGCCACTCCCACTTCTCCGCAATAATATGTTTGCCGTACTTTTTTGTCAATAACTTCGAAACTATTTGTCCGATTAAAAATTACTTTTTTTCATCTTAAAGATGAATAAATTTACTATTAGACTGTTAAATATGAAGTTTTAATAATGCCCCTTCAAAGTATGCTAAGAAATCCGTACTTTTATGAAATCCACGTTTTTTTGCACATTAGTCACTATAACTCCGAAACAAATCATCCGACTCAAAATATCTTTTATTTATCTAAAAGGTGGTCAAATTTTCTATTGGACTCTACATATGAAGTTTTAATCGGGTCCCTTAAAATCTAATTGACTAATGATGTGCAGCGGAGGTAGTTTCTTGTTGATATGATGATTTATTTTTATTTTTCTTACTTTTGCTTTTTTATATATTTTGTTATCTTATTACGCCATGTTTCAATAACTAATCGAGCTAAACTTTGTACTCTTATATTTATACATGTAGTATTTCTATGAGGCATGGAACATGTAAACATATAAATAAACAGTGCCATATATGGAAAAGAATTGAAAAAAAAAAAAGTGTCTAGGGCCTACAATATTTTCTGAAAATGAAATCCATCAAGAAAATAAGCTAGATTAAAGTCTGGAGATGATTGATATTTCTCGGCCGCAAAACTACCAAGTTCGTGCTTGATGTCTGAAAATTTAAAAATTAGTATATATCACCAACATTTATCGATTCAAGAGGTGGACGCTCACGTTAACGGAAGAATAACGCCTTAAAGTTTTCAAAAGTATAGTATTGCGCAGAATAATTGACCTTCAAAACAATGCAGAATTTAGAAGGTGCGGTATATTTAAGGTAATAGTAGCACAATTATTAAAATGGGTATATAAAGTTGTTGGATTTCATAATAACCGAATTATAAAAAAAAATTAGTTTCGTATGAGGGGCAGACTACGAGTTGATAAGAAGATTGTCAGATGAGAAAAAACGGGGGTTTAAAACGTTACTCTAATTCATTCAAATTATATAGCTCCTAAACAGTATGCCCTAGCGATTAAATATTCAAAAGAAAAAATATTTTACATTTAATTTCTGATCAGTTAACTTTAAGCAACTTTGCAATCCGAGCAACACCAACGTGTCAAAAGAGCCCCTACATTTAAAAATTTACCTTTCAAACTTGACTTTTTTCATTAAAACCAATATAGCTATATAGCTTTTTAAATAAAAAAAATATTTTAGCTGTTTTAAAACAAATAATGTAATGCAAAGTAAAACAATAAGAATTAAGTATGTTAAGCCATGATAGAAAAGGAGAAGAGTCCATTGTGGGTATTACAAATTTAAATAAGGAATAATAGGGAGAGTACACTAGCTGCTCCCATCGGCCAAACTGTGTTTTTAACAAAATGAAATATGTTATTTAAAGGAGACTGTATTATTCAGAATGGCTAGACCTTCCTCTAGCAGCTCTCTGCTCTTTATCCCCTTAATCGGCTTGTTTCGTAACACAATTGTGGGTAGTTTTTTTTTTTTTTTCCTATTATTGGAGATGTCATGTTCACAATGAAAATTACAATTTTTCGTAAACTTACAATTATATTTTTATCTAAAAAAATTATATTATAATTAGATAATAGTGATATCAATAGTTTAAAGTTCACAAATAGTTATCATAAATAGACACGAAGACAAAAAAAGAGTTTTATTTTAAGGGTTGTCACTCCAATTATTCCTTTGCTGTAGTGAATAGGGACAATAGATTAAGTGTATAAATATTTTGAATGAAGATCTACTAAAAAAAAGTGAGCATCCTTAATCAGATGATGCAGTTTTCAAGCGCTTAAAAGGATAGGCTCTTTTGATCAAGGTAGTTATAATTGTAATAAAACGTTTAAATTAGTAGTATGAATAGATTCAAACGATAAAATTAAACGTCTCTGCTGCTTTAGAAGCAATTGAATGTTTTTAAATCAATCCAGTACTGGAGAAAAACAATCTTTATAGTCTGCTATTACGGCTTTGTTTTTTCACCTTTTACTCCTAGATACTTCCCAAATTCATTGTAAATTACTTAATTTCATGCAATAATTTTTTTCTTTAATCTTTATTTGACTCTGATATAAACAATTAAAATATTGTTTACTTAGGCTTTTCCTTTACATAATTACTAGCATGCTCTGTCGCAGCTTCGCCCGCTCTCATAATTAGTGAACTTGAATTATTTTAACTAATATTTGAAGTTTTATTTATGTATCGATAAAAATCATGTATTTCAGCATGCAATTGATAAGCATTATTTCCTCAATGATATTATCATAGTAATTTTTAATATATAGCAGTAATTTTTAACCTGGTTGAAATGGAACTGACTAAGTGGTTGAAGATTTCGTAAAAGCATAATTAGACATCCAATTTTTTAGTTTTAATGTTTGAGTGCTTACAATAAAAGGCCCATGAATCATATTTTACACAAAATATCAAAAAGCAAAGGATCGACATTTTTATTTCGTAATAATATTTATTTATAATTTTATTGATTTCATCTTGTTGGATCTTAATTTCTAAGTATAAAAGCTAATGGCAAACCTCGTTTCTGCCATTGATACATAACTTTCCTACATCCAGCATTCATTAACCTTCCTAAAGCTAGGAAAATAATGTAATTAATATTTGGTACAGATGGGTTCAATAGTTTTAAAATTATAACCTCTGTGGCAGTATGGCGCTAGCCATATATCGCTGAAGTTTTAAACTTCACTGGGATTCATACGTCACAGAACATATTTATAACAATTTAATTGAATTAAGCAAATTTTAGCGCTATAAAACACCATATCTTTGTAACCTCTCTTGATTAGCGATCGCCACCTATCGGTCAATTTTCAAACTTCATTGCCCACCACATATTGTTCTCCTTTTTTAACAACAATTATTGCTAAACGTTTCTGGAACTATGTAAACTATGTAGTTAAAATTTGGTACTGATTGGTTTTGTAGTTTTCGCTGTTAGTGATCACTAACGAAACATTGCTTGTCCTTTTATATAATAGTATAGATGTATACCAATCATCTCTGCCTCTTTTTTTTTTTTTTTTTTTTTTTTTTTTTTTTTTTTTTTTTTCCCTGTTTTGTTTACTTTACTGAAAATATTGAAAAAAAACAAAAAAAAAACCTCTATTCGTACTATTCTGTTGAACTAATGAAAAATTAAGACAAAGTGCAAATATATCAAACAGAAAATTCGTGAGATGGGTTGTGGAAGTGGTGCACCGTCAAATAGTCTATAAATAAATATATTTGATACATTTGGATTATCTATTGTGTTCGGTGGAACTATAAGATAGTGTTCGACTAATCTGCTTCCAGCTGGCGGGGCACAGAATTTTAATGGCTTAAAACCTGATTGGCTTGACAACTGTTTAATATATTATATGACAGTAGTTCAATCATATTACCTTAGTGTTATTTGATATAGTAGGGATGGATATAGATATATATCTGATATATACAGATATAGTATCATAGTGATATCTGAGCTTGAAAGATTAGATAAATTATTTGATAATGGTGATCTATATATTTTAATAAACAATTCTCATGTTTAGCTTTTATGGAATGATAAGAAAACCTAATCTATTCACCAAGTTTCACTAACCGGCCTAGTAAATGACTAAAGATAAATGAAACCGTAAATTTTAGACTGAATACAATAATTCGAATTCAATGAATCAATGAATATTTTTTTTTATTGTTACTAATGCTAGAATCTAAAGCCTAATATTTCTCAAAATTAGGATGCTTTTTATAGATTATATATATATATATATATATATATATATATATATATATATATATATATAATTATTAAATAAATATTATATTAATTTTTTAGCATGCTATTACTTACTTGAAAACTAAGCGTTCCCTTGTTAGCTTGGTCGAGATTGTGGAAAAGGTAGTGCACATAAGCGTGCGTGTGAGCTGAAAACAGAAAAATTTATCAAAAAACATATTTTTAAAAACTAGTTAGATATTATTAATTAATAAAAAAACAAATTTAAATACCTATTATAAATAATAAATCTGGTTTAAATTAAAATTAAAATACATTTTACCTATTTTACGTTACATATTACATCATCTTTTGCCATGAATGTCATCAGAAGTGCGTTTCAAAAAATGTAATCATGTATTTTCTCAGTCGTATATCATGTCTTAGCTCTTGGATTTGGATTCTTAGCTATTAGGTATAGGCACGCTTAATAAAATAATAGTTTCCTTGTAATTAGATGATTTCAACGGAATACTTAAAAAAAAATTGGGAAGTTCATATCTGAATAGTTTCACCTTTAGATAATACTATAATTTAATATTATGTTATAATTAAAAATGTTGAAACTGTAATAAATGTTAGGATTTTTTTACTACATATCCAATCATCCTTTGTTATTGATAGGACATTAAAAATTTCTTTAAAAAATATAGATAAGCATTTCAAGTCGGATTCTTTCTTGATCGTTCCCTTAAAGTTCTTAAAAAAAAAAAAATAATAAATAAATAAAAAAAAAAAAAAAAATCCCAGTTATTATGTGACCTTTTAGATCATTGTTTAAGAATTCCGAAAAATATTAATAGAAACATTTGTGTCTCCATACTAACAATAAATATATTAACTATTGTGAACTCTTTATAAACAATAGGAAAGATCACACTTCTAATGAAATATAAACGATCATTTCATCTAAAAATTACTAATATTTTTGAAAATTTAAAAGTTGTTTTTTCTTATACTAAATAGACCAAAGCACTAAGCAATTTTATTCTTGGTAAAATGCACTGTTTCCGAATTTCATTTTATTTGAACAAAATAGAAAAAGAAAAACCGTTGCAGTTGCCAATTTCAGTATTAAACTCAAATTAACATGAGCTAATATTGGAGGAATGCGGAGGGCTGGTAATCCGGAGAGGCTAAAACGCAAATTAGATCTCCTACTGCCAGCTTCTGCTCAAATTAGTGGGATTTCAGAGCAAACCGCTATAGAATACCAATTTTCCAAACAATATCCGCTGTTCCCGATATTTAGATTTTAATTACATGTAAATATAATGTAATGACGGACCTATCATTGTATGATGATAATATTATAGCTTCAACCTGACATAGAATGTAATAACTTTCAACTTAATTCGGTTGGCATTGGAATTACGATATTGCTGAAAGAATATCATAAAACCATTAGGATTAGTTTTTGTTGAGATAATATTTGTTTGTTTTTTTAAATACGTGTTTGTTGTTTCACGATCTCATTTATGTTGCAACGTATACGTAAAAGAGAATACACAGTTTCGTGAAAAATGAGTAATCTAATATAGTCTCCTGAGTGACTGTATATAATGTTTATTGAATCGAAAACTAATTATCTGTTGGTGAGGATAGCCGAACGGGCTAAGGCATGTGCAGTTGGTGATAAAATTAAATGACAGTTAAGCGCAGTCAGCACTTGAATGTGTGACCACATGAAATTGGTTCGCATCCTCCAAGGAAAGCTACGTTGTGCCTGGGCATCTCAGGCTATTTCCCCAGCCCTCAGTTCTGTGCCTGTCAGTTTACTGGAGGCTACTGGCATTGACCGGGTGTGGTAGTGATGACTCTGCCCCATGTATCTTTATCTGGTATCGTGAGGTGGTCAACGGAATAACACTTAAGGACCCACAGCAACCATAACCTATGGATCTAGACCGCTTTGTCACACCCGTGTTTGAAAGTATGCCGGTGGAACGGACACTGGTGCATTGATACTAAAGCGACAGACATTCGTGGTTTCGGTAGCCTGCATTTGTGTGTTTGTGTGTGAATATTTTTATTTGAGGATATACATCTAACATGAGTATGAATTTTCAAGTGTTCTTACTACTCATTCCGGTATATCCAATCATCATCTCTGAGCTTTCTGGTACCGATTCCTTCTAGTTAATCATTTAGCCATCTTTTCTTTGTTCATCTCTCTGGAATAATTAAAATAATTTTTGGCTATTGCTCCTCTGTTCTCTTACCATAGAATCATACTTGAACATTGAAGCAATTGTGTATATATTTATTTCATTTAAAATATGTTCTATGAAAAAAATGTATTGATAAACTTATTTACTATATATATATGTATATATATATATATATATATATATATATATATATATATATATATATATATATATATCGCCATGAATTTAGTATTTTAAGATCTTAGTATCAAATTACGATTACATACACTCATTAATTTATTAACTAGTTTTATTCTACTGTTTATTCATTTAATTGTTTTTTTTTATTTTTAGGTTTATGATATACAATTAATTCCTCGTTCTGCGCTAGTTTACTACATTTAAAATTTTATTTAAATGAGGGTGGCCATTCGTTTTTTTGCACAACACCTTGCCTTTTTCCCGCGGTTGTAGAATCTGATATAATTTACGATCCCTATAATACTTTTTGACAGCTAAGTATTCATCATTATGTATTTCGAGGCTAAGATACAGTTTTATAGCTACCGAGGTAGTTATGGTGAAAGACACTTACAATTTTATCATTAAAACCAGCTGATTCTGAAGTCGTTAGGCATTTTAGTGTTAATAAAAATATTATTTATCTGATGAACGATTTTAATGAGAATTTAAACAACATTAAATTATTTTTTATGGGTGATGACTTTAACTTTATATGCTCAGATGAATCTGTGTAGGGTGCTGCCTTATTTAATTATTTCCTTTATTACTCAATTTATTATGAGGGAGGCTGTATAATGAGCAGTTATATTCTATTTTATTATTTTACTAGGGCCATTTTATTGAAGTTATGGAACATAATAATAATAATGATAGTGAAATGGCCTAGTTCAGGATTCGCTAGGTGGAGAAAATTCAGTTATAGAACTATGAATTCTTAGGATATGTGGTTTAGGGACCGAGCCAGTTTTACAAAAATATAAATTAAAACCACATTCCGGTTTTACTTTTTTTTTTTAGGCCAAAATATATGATTCTTCACCTGTACTCTTCTCTCTCAGACCAGTAATGCTTTCTTGTACGAGTCCACGTCTCACTGCCATATGTTACTAATAAATAATGCTGGATTTACACTGGTTCATCTGTGATGATCATCCAGAGTAATCCATCCAAAGTGAGGATAGACGCACCTTCAGAAGCCGAGAGAGTGTACTATTACATTTTTTACTAAACCTTGATTCGGAGAAAAAAAAAAAGAACAGCAATTTTTTAAACGGCATTTTAGGTCAACTTTCGTAAAATGGTTGTAGCGTACCGGCTCACTGCCTCTCCTTCTCAAGCTGCACCTTCTGTGATAATGATGATGATATTTACATGTGTATACAAATTTAAAATATATTTGAAATAACATAATAGCTAAAAAAAATATGGAATTTCTGATTGTTGTATTTATCTTCTAGAACAGTTTAGATAAGATAAGAACAGTTTATCCAATCAGAGATTTAGACAATATAAGCTATTTCAACCTAACTTTTTTTTTTTAAAGAGAAAACCTTTTGTAATATTCTTAAACACTCTCCAAATACTCAATGCTATTAAAATGTTACAAGATACACAGGAAGCTTTTAGCGAGTTTGAGGGGGTATTAATTGGTTAGTGAGGTGCCGCTAATGTATTTGTTAACTTTATACTTAACCTTGCATGATCTTGATTCTATTACTAACAGAGGACTTCTTGGTTTTCATTGAAAAGTTGCCCGGCTCTGAAACAATAAAAAGAAAAGTTCTGGCTAGAAGCAGCCTGCAATCACCAGGCCTTTGTTACCTTCTACTAAAGAGCCAACTCTTATTCAGCCCTTCATTAATCTCCTATTACCTTCAGGATGAAGTTTAAGCGTATTGCCTTTACCCGGCAACAGCTATAGCTGAGCACTAACTTGGCAATCTCGTTAAGGAGTATTTATAACCCGCTATTGTTTATCAAAAGATAAATTTAAAAAATCTAATTTTATGATATTAATGTATGAGACAATGTATTGCTAAGGATTATACAATAAAGAAAGTACAGTTAGGTATCGATAGTTCAATGTGAGCTACCATGTTGCAATAGTATCAAAATCGAAATTTATTGAGAGAAATGCAACAAAATTGTTACGGAAAATTACCATAATTAATATTTACTTCAACAATTTGTTTCCTTGTTGGAGGTCAACGTTCTTATGTAATCTAAGTAAGCCAGTCAGGACGGATTTCCCTATTCGCTATAATTCTATTCTAGTTACAATAAATGGATGACTCATATATGGACCACAAAGGAATAAAATCAATTGACCCAGGAGGAAACCAAGCCCTAAGGCTTTTCGTTATATTCAAATATCACTCTTACTATAAGACAGGTGAGTATCAGATGTATCTAGATTTAAAATTTGAAAGAATACCGGGCTCAGATTCATAGGAAACTAAAACTATAGAGTCTCTGATGTATTGATAAATAGATTATTATGGAAGAAAATAAATTGTTGAAGATAGACAATCAATACACTGAAATGAAGAAACGTTAATTCTAATGATTTTTTACATTTCTCTTGTTTATGGTAGCTGATGATAGCGCTTCATAAATACCTTAACAGCTGCAAGCGAAAATGACCATTTTACATACAATAATTAAGCCCAATGATAGCACAATTAAATTATACCACAGTGATTCTCAACCTTTTCTTCTCCGTGAGCCCCAAGATAAACAAAATTCGTATCCGCCCATTAGCTCGGTTTGCGATTTCCCTGAGATGTTAGTAAATATTGTGCGGTTAAACTTTTTATTTTCTTCTATTCTACAATTTTTATTTTATTTCTTTACAGTATTATTTTTATTAATTTTATATAATTATTTACTAATGGGATTCGATGGCCGGGCGAGTTGGGGTGAGGGTCATAACGCGCTCGGTATTGAAGGTCGTGTATTCGAATCCCACCTGGGAGGATTAAAATGTATTTCGTGGGTCTGCCACGACGTTAAGCTCCAATAAAAAAAATTACTATATGTATCTTGTACAGTTAAAGTTTTTTTTTTTTTTTTTTTTTTTTTCCTATTTTCATCGTACATACTTGGATGAATATGGATGCGATATTGGCACCGATATTACTCATTGCCCTTTAGAGAGCTACCTTTTAATATTTATTTAAAAAAATGTTAGGACTTCACAGCTGACCACGAAGAAACGAAAAATTTGTGACATTTGTAAATATAAACTTTCCAGATTTGGGTCTATCCCCAGAGTAAATCCTCGGTTCTTTTTTATTTCTTATTAAGAACTTTCATCTTTTCGGAAGTATATCATAGAAATACAAACTATTTTCTGGAAGCGAGCCTCGTAAAGTTGTGTCGCAATCAGTTCCATTGTGTACCTCCTCGTAACGAATTAATGACATCCAAGTATCTGCGAGATCTGAGAGCGGGAGAGGGCCAAAGATAGCTCGCTAACTCCCTCCAAGTTGGTCCATTATCTTAATAATGCGCTCCTAAATAGAGTCCTTATTGATCTCCGACCAAATATCCTCTAAAGAAGTCTTAGAAAGTGCGAGAGTTCTCTTCATTAAGAAGATTCTTCAAAAAGATAAAGCTGGCTAATTGTAAGTTAACGAGGCTCTTTTAAGTAGGATAATAGTTATCTCCTTTATCTTAAGGAAATTAAGATTAAAATGTTTACAAATTAGTCACGATTTATTATTTACTTACTTAGATATTATATTTTTATTTTGTTGAAGAATAGTAGTAATTCGCATATCGTGTAGATTGAACAGTAAGTTGCTGGGTACCAAACTTATACATTTTAAATTGACAATAAGAAATATTTGTCGTGATACGGCCACCCCCTCACACCTCTTAACGAAAAATCCGGGAATCTCTGATCGAAAATAAACCACAGCTAGGCCGCAAAATTGATATGATTGAATTCGGCACAATTGCGTTTCTCTCTGTAACAAAAGTTTTTTTATTTACTATTAATAAGTATTTACATTAACTGTAAACCAATTACATTAGCTGTTAGTAAAAGGGATTCGCTCACCTGTTACAAAAAAAATGACATTTGAAACCTTTATTCCGTAGTTTCTTAAATATTTTGCAATTTATATTTATGTAGTTTTACAGGTTGATTGATTATAATAATTTAAACCGATTCTCATCATTCACAGCTGTCTGTAGGCCTAATATGCATTGTGGGTAATGGTGGTCGTATTGCATTCTGGGTAGGTAGCCTAAGAAGAGCTCTCATATATGAGTGATATGGTTTTATTTATAAGTTTATATTATATTTCGGATTGTAATACAATCGGTAGTACCTAGCTGATGTTTGAGGAAATGAATGTTTGGTAGGATTGCGTATAACTGTAAATAAACTTTTACGATGTCAAGAAAAAAATAACCACACATTATTGTCTATAATATGATTTTTTTTTTAAACATTAAGATTTTATTTTTCACTTTAATCACAATTATGTTTTACTTGGTTCTGTTAGAACACTGCTAAGGTGAGGATCAGATATCGCCAACGGCATCTGCAGTACCTCTTAATTCAGTTGCATAAATCTGTCCAAATTACTGAAAGCCGATTGCCATTTTCCAGCTTAACTAGACAGGAAAGTTTAACATAGTTTAAGCTGTTTTATTAATTTGTTCAGTGATCCCGGGATATTTGTGAAAATAATTCCAAGACATTTAGAAGATTTTTGAAAGTTTGAAATTATGATTTCTACTAATTCTTTATATAAAATTTTGAAATTTTCCATTTTAATTTAAATAACCTAAGGTTAGAAAAGTAATAGGAAATAATAATAATTAGGACGAAACTCTAAAGGGATTTGTCCTTTTTAAAAAAATATTTGAAGTAAGTCTTATTTACTGTTTGTTAACAACTGAAAATCTAATAAAAACATCTGCCACCAAAAAAGGCGCAGATAGGCGCAGCTAAAATGTTTTTGTTTATTTATTAGAAGGATTGACTTATTCATATATACAACTTTCAGCCCTGTCGATGATAGTAAATCCGATAATTTATATTTTTTAATTTAGTTTTATTTTTATTTCAGATAGTTTTTAGTTTTAATAAACCAATTTTGTTTTATTTACTGTATATGATGTATCATAAAGATCTGATGAACTAATCAAAAATGCCTGTTTGTAAAATTTTTTCCATTATCGATCGTAAGAATTGAAAGTGAAGCATAAGTAGTTAGTCCGAAAAAAGTAAAAAACATAATTTTTCAACATTTATGGCTTATTTCTGTTTATACGCGATTTTTTTCTCAGATAACACTTATGGAGTACGTTACTATAGCTACTCTAGTAATTAATTTTGACATTTAATATTATCTATGTTCAAAATTTAAAATTGCTATTTTTTTCAACCACTGTGAGCCGTATTTAAAATATAGTTTTTTTGTACCAGTCACTAAATTGACAATATGATTCCTCTTATTTCTTAAAAAAATTA
The DNA here is from genome assembly GCA_003667255.2 of Euschistus heros. NCBI lineage: Eukaryota > Metazoa > Arthropoda > Insecta > Hemiptera > Pentatomidae > Euschistus > Euschistus heros. The sequence continues at coordinate 665,574 of RCWM02000335.1, read as the reverse complement.
GTTTATGATTAACCTAATTGTATTTTACTGGATATTCTGGAACAAAGAGAAGAACTAATCTGCTCAAATATTTTTAAATTTCAACTGACAAGAATTCCAATCTGTCGAAGAATCCGTGGAATCCAGAGGATTGAAACTTGAGAAGTTTTACCGATCTCTTCAACAACTATTTCTTAGACATATTTTTCAGAAATATAATTTATACGAATAAAAAATTAATAGCGGATGAAAACTAATGAAAAGGGAAATATTAAATTCCGTGCATAGTTGAGCAGCGTTGACTAATTCTATTGGACTCTGATCTGCCAACCACAGCAGAGGGGAACTAATGAAATACTCCCATCTTCAAGACTGCTACTCCGCCAAGCCTGCACAGACATGACTTTTCCCGCCTGAGAGACACTTTAGTTTCCTTCCAATTGTTTTTCTTGTAAAGTGCTTTCCTACTCTGAGTGGGCCCTCTGTATCCTACCTTATTTATTTATCTACAGTCCCTTCCAAATGTTAGGAAATACAATAAGACTAGACTTTATTGATTTACAATTACTTAAAGTGTGAGTTTAAAATAATTTATAGTCCTTTTAATATTTTTGTTTCATTACATTAAAATTTAACTCCTTTTTTTTTTTTTAATTTAAAAACAAATGTTACAGACTACTTCAACATTTACTAAACAAACGTTCAAAGCTCCCAATTAATTACAAAAGACTCATTTACATGACTGTGATTAGACCTATTTGGACGTACGGAGTTGAGCTTTGGGGCTCTACTAAACCATCCAATTCATCTCGTATCCAATCCTTACAATTCAAAATCCTTCGAAAAATCCTCAATGCTCCTTACTTTGTGACCAATAAACCTATCCATAAAGATCTTAATGTTCCATATGTTTCTGATTTAGCCCAAACCAGATACCTATCCTTCCATAGTAAGCTTCATAACCACTCCGATCCACTAGTCTCCCAACTTGCTTCCTCCTCCATCCCCGATAAGCCTCTGAGGCGTCTGAAAAGAAGAAGGCCTAGAGACCTTTTATTAGTGTAGATTTTATTGAAGTGCTACTAGTGCGTAGTTCTTCACAAGTTATTTACATGCCATTGTATTCACTGTCAACACATTTACTTGTTGTATATTATTTTGTACAGTAGTAAATATCAATAAATGAAAAAAAAAAAATAAAATGTATAAAAGTGTGAGATTTGAATTAAAAACTAAACTCAATAATTCCTTGAATAAGAGAAACAATAGATCGTAGATATGCCTATTTTTAATTTACTGTTTTTTTCCATTTAAATTTTAGACTTAATAGAATCAAATTACATAAATTAATAAGCAAATCAATTTAAGATTGTGTTTCACTTAAAACACATGCTAAAAACACAAGCTGTAGACCAGTGGCAGACACGTTGGAACACAGCACACAAGGGGAGACATCTACATAATTTCATTCCAGACTTACGGGCCTACATTAAATCAAACTCATGGACTAACTTTTACATTACACAAGGAATCACAGGACATGCGGCAGTAAATAGTTATTTTAAAATAAGAGTTTCTTTCCTATGTCCTTGTGATTTCACTTAAGAACAAAATATACAACACATCATATAAGAATACAGACTACTCACCGACTACAGAACTATACCACAGATAAAAACAGTACAAAAACTAGGACAATGGCCGGTGGATGGTCAATGTTTGATGAACAATTTATTTAAAAATTTCGAAATATTTCTTAAAAATTCAATCATAAAAATAGAGGATATAAATATGAAGTATCTTTAAACCATTTAATATTTATAATTTTTTCTCTACATAACTTCGTTGCTTGATTTTGTTGAATTTTGAATTATTTATGTTATATAACTTCTTGTTCTTTATTTTATTTCATTTTCTTGTTTATTTTTTATATTAACCTTTCAACACATGTACTATCTATATGTATATGTAAAATAATAATCAAATCAAAATAATAATTACATGTACATTGTATACTTTGTACAAGATGGTATGTACGGAAAAAACTAAAATCCCTTCTAACAGGGTTACTGCTGGAAGGAAAACACTAAGCAAATCAATTCAACAATGAATGATTATTCAAAATAAACTAAGTTAGTAGAAAATAGTGGTTTCAAATGTGACTTATTTCGTTCAAACCAATATAGATCCTAAACGGAAGGTCCTAGCGGGAAATGCTATATAACAACTAATATTATCCATTAATTTTTTTATCAGGATTTTCTCGACAAATATCCGAGAAACACCAACAAAGCTAGAAATTTTCTAAAAATTCCCAATACTTCAAAAATACAGGCAAAGCGTGATTTTCTTTATTCAAACCAACAGAGCTCTAAAACGGCAGGTCCTAGCGACAAATATTATTCCATTAAATATCTGATTAGGGAAATCTTGGAATAGTTTTAATATTTGTTACTCCAACAGATGTAGAGCGTGTCAAAATGTTGCATTTTTGAATGTGGAAAAAACGTTACTACAAAACTATACCTGTTAACACTGCTAAAAGAAGTATCCATGTAAAAAAAATCTCCTTTTTGTACATCGAAACCAGTATAAAGATTTGTTTATAATAGTAAAAAAATAATAATAAATAAATAAACCATCAATCAACTGCATAAGCGCATTCGATTTGTTTTTAAATGTCGAAAATAGCAAAACAAAATTAAACTATCAACCAACTGAATAAGTGTTTCGAACCATCGCTACTGAGTCCTATATATTTTTGGAAATGTATTTAATAGTTTTATTTATTTCTGGAACCATTAAGTTATCACTATGTGACTTGTATATATTCGAGTCATATTTATCTTGATTACAATGTTCAAGCATACATTATTGTATAAACCGTTATAATTTAGTTGATAACTCCGAATAAAAACAAATGGAGGGCAGGACTGTTCACAGGTGTTGCTGAATGCCAGGTAATCATTACTCTAACTACTTGGGAAGTGCTATTTGGAAGTAGTTCAGTAATAGCGCATAGCGAAACATCTCTGGAACGGAAGACAAAGCACCTTGTTTTCACGATCTACACTTAACGGCAAGGGTACACAGTAATTCGCTTCAACGCTGTATTATTGTAGCGAAGCATTTAGTATTGCTAAGTTAATAATCGCTAAAACGTTTTATACTATTAAAATTTCATGAAACATTTCTGAGGCGAAATTGACAGATAGAAACATGAGAAAAGTAGTTCTCTTGTTATGACAGCAGCATGAAATTGTTTTTGCAAACTTATAACTCCGTTTTTGTTGTTGTTTTTTTTTTAAGTATACTTTTAACAAACATTTCAACTGGGTTGTGACTAAAAATAATCATTGAGGTTTTAATAACTACATTTTAAAATGGACATCTTACTTAAACAGCTATTCACTATGTAGAAAAACCTCCATGATTCGTCTTAGTTTCTTAACTCATTTTATTCAAAATTCGACTTATCACCTTATTCACTGGATTGACAGATATATACAATAAAAGTTGCTGCGTGTGATTAGTTTATTGATGTAGCAATTACTGAACGATGGCTATAAACTTTGACGGTCACAGATTTTCCTGAAGGTTTTATTTGCCGACGATATAGGTGGCGAGGAAGATGCTCTCGGGTGGATCGGACATGTTTATACAGAGCCTATAGCCCGGCCTTAAATCTTCGTTACATCTCTTCCCTGAATACCCAAAGCATAGATCCCTTACTCCAATTTATTGTTCCACCTTGATTAAATCCGGATCCAATATTTCATCCATGGAGCAATTTATTGCCGTCTTCAACATTCTTTTCAATACAGCTCTAATAAATCTGTCCATGGTGTAATAGAGGTGAGATTAAACTTCAAATGCCAGCAAAAATAGCTGTAAAAATGTTGTTTCCAGTCAGATTTTTTGTTCTTTTCTTAGCCAGAATAAAATTCCTTGCCTCCACTACAAAAGAAGTGGAACTGAACAAAGCAAGCAGTTCTAATAATGTACATAACCAGTATTCATAATTATTGCTGATGTTATTAAAATGGATTAAAACTAATAGATGAATATATGAGGAGGTAACTTTCAAAACGTGTTTTGTTAGAATAATCCCACTTTTCAGCAATAACAAAAAACGTATATTATGAGATGTAATTACCCTTCAGAAACAAAAAATTCTAATTAATCTTATAGCATCTAAAAAAAAAAAAAAAAAAAAAAAAAAAAAAAAAAAAACACAGTGCAACAAGGATCAGAAATATTATTTACTCTTAAAATTAAGATTTTTAATTTTAAATATGGACAAAACACGGTTTGATGAAATAGCAAAGGGACAAAATACTGTTTGAAGTTGCTGTTTTTTTTTTTTTTTTTTTTTTTTTTTCTAAACATTCACAAGTTTTTCTTCCACAGAAGTCACTGTTTGCTCAAAAGTACACAAAATAAAAATTATAATTACATAATAGATGATGTATGCTAATGACACTCATAATTTTCGGGGAATTTTCATTTTCTAAACATTCACAAGTTTCATCCTCTTCCACATTTTCAAATCTTGGAGAGTCAAAAAGTACAACCTTATACCAGTGTAAGCGATTATTGTCAATGTTGTCATTATTGTCAATAATGCAGCGTTCCCATTGGCTTAGTGGAAAAAGCATGATTTGAACTAAAAACAGGATTGCTGAATTAATTGCCACATCTATTGGAATTATTTTATTAGAAAACTAGTTTCGAATATTAAACATTCATCATCAGTTCTAAAAAATACAGATTCCTATTGGTTTAAAATTTTTTTAGCGGAAACAGAAGGTGATAGGTTGATTATTCACATCGGCAACTTTGCTACATGGATTATATATTGAGGTCTTCCTGAATCTTATAAGGGTTTTGAAAGGTTTGAAAGGATGGAGATTGGGCGATAATCTGAAGGTTCGGTGGGATTAGGAATTTTGTTGATGGGATGGACAATAGCTTTTTTCCAGGGAGTAGGAAATATGGCGTTTTGAAGGGAAAAGTTATAGATGTGGGACAAGGACCGGTAAAATTTCTGGGAGGCATAATTTTATTAGTTTAACGGGGATACCATCTGGACCTATGGAATCGGTATGAGATTTTATGATAGAGGAGATAATTTTTGTGGGAGTAATGTAGGAAAAATAAAATTCATTGTCATTGAAAGGTACTTCAGAGGAGAAACTGGTATAAGGGGAAGGAGAGGTGAGAGCAGATGAAACGAAATAGGTGTTTAGGTCATCAGGTAAAATTGGGAAGTTGGATGAGGTTGAGGATCCGGAGAGGTTATAGAGGGAGAGTTTTCGAAGGAGTTGCCATTTTGACTTGGAGTCGGAAGAGGACAATAGGGCTTCATGGAAATAGGAAAATGTTTTTAAAAATGTAAGAAGACAAGAAATAAAAAGTATATTGGAGTAGGAGCGAAAGGTACAATGAAAAGCCGGAGGGAATAGAACAAGTTATCTAAGTAACGCTTATCGTTAGAGTCAGCAAGGAAATTTGTGTTGAGGTCTCCGGAGATAATAATATTGGAATAGAGAGGAACAAGGTTAAATAAGGAAGATTCACTCACTTTCAGAAGCAAAACGGACTTCTGAAAGTTATACTGAGTGGAATATGGGGAGAAATAGGCCAGGTAGGTTAAAGCCTTGGGTTTTCGTATGACTGATTGGTTTTTACCGTTCCTATTGGAAATATTTATCTGGCTATTTAAACAAAATTCTGGACTGACTATGAACGACTTAATTATTTTTAATGATTTATAAATATTTAATTTCAGGATATTTTTTACTTGATGTGTTAGTTTCCCGAGTCTTTATTGAATTTATGTTTATTAAATGGATAGCGAAGTTGGAATTCTGGGTCGTATAATTGTATGCTCTTGTATATTTTTTTAATCGTTGATTTACTGATCATTTAGTTTTCCTGCGTAATTAGCTTCACAGTCTTATTAACCACTATTTGGAAAGGGTTTATTTTATCTTTAGGTGAAGGAAAATATGATGATATGATAAAAATAGTTTATATATTATTTTAAATGCAGGATGTAAACCTAATTATCTTAATTTCTTTCTAACTAATATGGTATCAAAATATTTTTATTCAGGGTAGCTTCGGCCTCTAGGGGTAAATATGTTTACATTATCCACAGTTTTTGTATAGATTTGTTGTTTTGTTTTTTTAAATTGTCAATCGTGATTTTACAGTATCCTTTATTGCTGGCTATAAAGTGTATATGGATTTCTTTCTTATAATTTTGTACATTTAGGGGTATGTTTAAAAGGTAGTAGGTAAATCATGCTATTAGGGCAGCAAGTTTATTTGTAAGTGGTGTCCTAGTATTGTCTAAGTACATTGAGGTATGGTTTTCATATATATACCGAATCCATACTGAATATTTTTTATAGAGATTTCTAGGTCTTAAAAGTTTAAAGTTGTGTTCTTCTCTAATTCTTGTGTGAATTTAATTGAAGGGTGTATTTCGTTTATATCATTTTAAAATATATTGATTTGCTTGTCCATCCCAGATTGTAGTAATGGTTTGTAAACCTTGGAATGAAAATAAGGATATGAAGGAGATAAGAATCTAAGTGGTATAATTCACAGAAATATAAATTTTTCATTTCTTTGTAAACATTTTCTCTTATTATATTTTATTGACTATTATTGTAGAAGCCGAAAATGTGGTCATTAAAAAATTTTGTGGAGCTCGGACAAGATATACGAAGGAACCTATCTCGAGGTCAGCTGGAGATCCCTTTTTTCAGATATAAATTGCAAGAATATGTACTCCAGTTCTTCCCAATAGTAGAGGCATGAAAATAAATAATTAAATCAGATCACCTGACAGCCTTCCTTTTCTTCCTATATTGGGGGAATTTTGTTCACCTTACAATAGTTTTTATCCCTTTTTGAGGAATTCAAAAATTAAACTGATTCTATTTTTGCAACTACAAAGTTTTGCAAAAATAGGTGCTTTGAGAAACTTTAATGATTACATTGATTTTTTGCCAACAGACAAAAATTTTATTTTGAGTGAAATTAAATAATCAACCTATTTTTTTTTTCATCTTCATTTGTATTGTTTGTAAAAAACTATCATTAATTTTGTTAGACTAGATTTGTAAATCTAGTTTATAACAGCCCCTCTCCTAATCTGACGCTATACATTCGGCTTAGACTAATTCTGGAGCAGAATTAGGGCGACTGAAGGTTTGCCGACTGAATATACTAAATTGGGGCATTCATCCCTCTCTCCTTCACCAAATAGGTTTAATTTCCTCCCCTGTGATATAGCGACCAATGGCAACCTCGGCTTTGTGTTCCCTACTAATGAAATCCATGCTTCATCTGAGGTCTTAGTGACGGCAGTGACCAACTAGAGAGGTCCTGCTCTCGAACCGGTGAATGTCATAATAGGAGTAAATATAGTTAGAAGAGAATTAGATGAACATTGAGTCCTTAGACTTCAATAAGATTAGGGATTGTTCGCCATAAGCTCTCCCTACATCATACTCAACCCTCTTCCGCTTCTCACTCTAACTGATATTAAACCATATTCAGACAACATTAGTTATAAATTTTTAATTTATTAAGGTTGCAATAAATATTCAAAATTCAAAATCTTTCCGAATTTTTTTTTTTTTTTTTTAGCATTTTCAGGATTATCATCTTATTGTCTTTATTATCATTTTCTGATCGTTAATCACTTTGGTTAACAGATATGAGTAATAGTTCAAAGTAAACATAAAAAAAAAAAAAAAAAAAAAAAAAAAAAAAAAAAAAAAAAAAAAAAAAAAAAAAAAAAAAGAAGAAAAAAAAACCTTATTGATGCAAGTTATGACAATTTTTATTTCTTCATTCAGAAACTTAACTTCAACTTACATTAAGATTATGTTGATGGAGCGAGGAGGTGAAGAACCTTATTTACTTTTATTTCGCAATCTCCTCAACCAATTTATGCTTGATATGTACGCAAAAATAGAAATAGATAAACTAAACTTTATTCGAAAAAATCAGAAAAGTTGAGAAGTTGAGACTATATTCACTTAAAGTATGCCATAAGAAAATCTGATGGTCTGGTATCAGAGCTGGGTTTGATGGTAGTGCTGCCTTGAAGCTTCACTGGAGGACTAACAAAATAATATAAAATTGACTTTTGCAAATTGTCAAATTTACTTATTGAAATTATTCTAAGAATGGAATTCTTTAGGTTTATTTAAGTAATAATAATTATAAACTTTAAGTTTAACTTTTACTAATTTACGTTGTCCTTAATCCTAATGATGTTAAACCGTAGCGGAGCAGAGTACTTTCAGCTAGTACATTATAGTCATCATACTTTCTTTAACCCATGTTTTTTCTATTAAAATAGAAAGGAGCGTTGGTAAATTTAGTTTGTATGTATTTAGATATTTGGTAGTCATAACTCGGTAATTTAAAAAGGCAATAGGATATTCTGCCAGATATCCATGACATTGATTGGGAAACAGGAGATTTCTTCTTAATGCTCCTCTACGAATCTGAAAAATGGACAGATATACTAGCAGAGTGACTGTCTCTGAAATGAGATTTCTTTGTTAAATACTGGGGGAAACAAGACGAAATCGAATAAGTAATGATAGGTTAAGGAAGGAGCTGGGTGCCAGCTGTTCTGGAGATACTGGAGGAAACAGTTTGAATGGTATGGCCACGTTAATAGAATGGAAGACGAGCGTAACTCCAAATGGTTTTAACATAATACCAATATAAGGATTGTTAATCACTGTTGTTAAATAATAATAATTAAATCGAGACCGGAAGGAACGCGAACTAGAGATAAAACTAAGACCCAAGTACCTCAATTATATCGATAGGCATGGTTCTGCGAGAGGTAGTATCATTCCGCAGGTGAGAAGGCTTACTTAAAGGAATGAGAAGGGACCTTTGGGCAAGATGGTCAGAGGCAGTACAAAGGTGATAGATAAAGAAGAGGAGGAAGAAGAAGAACACAGTAATGCTCGTCTTGCTTTTGAAATGAGGATACGAATAAAAATTCACTTATTTTAAAATAATAAATTATATATTCATGTTTTTGTAAAAACGTCTCTTTCGTTAATAAACAATCACTATTGTATAAAAACAGGTTGAGATTATTTTCGTCTTAAAAATGAGTTTTATTTTGTTCAATTATTTGACTGTTTTCTATTGTTTTTATATTCTGCTAAAAACTCAAATAATTGAAGGGTTAAGTAGAAGAAGGGGTTATGTCACATTAAAAAAAAAAATCTATTTCATTGGATGAAGGATTTATGTGCAGAAGTGTTTGGCAGCAAAATATGAATATTTTAAAACAACTAAGAAACAGAAATCATGAAGATAAAGGGGATATGTAACATTTTCCTGCTAAAGGAAAATGTAAACATAAATTACTCAAAATTGTGTTTTTTCTCATTAACCCCTTATTCACCGAAACCTTTAATTAATTTAGAAATTAGCCCTTAGGAATAAAATGCCTTTATTACTCTTCTGTTGAATTTACCCACGAGAGGAAGTTAACAAAAGAGAGTCAAAAACCACAATACCGCTCGGAGAGATATAGCCTGTTTTACTCCCTTGGTTTTTCAATAACTACCATTTTTTTGTTTCTTTCTGTTAGATTTCTGCCATTTCGTACTCAATAGGTTTCAGATTCAGTATTGTATTGTAACCCATTGTTGAACATGTTACCCATTATACACCGTACCACCGCAGTGTAAATACTAGCACCCAACACCAGTGCTCAGTTGAACAGAAGAGCAGAGAGGAATAGAACTAACTAGACTATTGTAGAACACGGCCCTCGGACCAGCGACAGAGAGGTGGAGCTCGTTACCCGACCTGCCTCATTAAGATGTAATGGCGGGGGAGGGGGGGGATTATGAGTGGCCAGGATCATGCTCTATGCTCTGTCTCATCTTCCCTTGATATATCGCCCATTTCGTCCGCCCTCTATGAATGACTGGTCTTTAATTATTAGAGTACAAATGAGAGGGGAAACGAGAGATATGTAACCACAACTTATACTGGGCGTAGCTTGTACACATTACATTAAATATTTTAATTGCAGTATAAATATTTGAAAAAAACTCAATCTGTCCCTGACTAGGAAAAACAATAGGTCAAGGGTACGTCTATGTATAATGAACGGGTTTCCCAATTTACATTTTAGGATTTAAAGGATCAAATTACTTATATTAATAATTAAATTAAATTAACAATAAATGAGTATTTGAAGGTCCTAAACGGTCCTATTAAAAAAAATAAATAATACTCATTAATTTTTTGATAAGGAAACTTAATACAGCGTGTCAAAATGTTACATGTCCGAGAGTAAAAAAAACGTTTAATCAAAAAAGTATGGACCCCAGCCAAAAGACATATCCAGATCAAAAAATTCAACAATTAAATTATTTAAGTCACGAGAAACTTCGTTATTTTCATTGCTATTACAGACATAACTACTTTACAGACTATAAAATACCTAAGCTCTTTATTTTGTTTAATTAAAACAGGGGTTCTCAAACTGGGTGGCGCGCTAGTTGAAAAAAAAAAAATCTTACTTAATTAAAATTTTAGTACACGGTATATTAAAGCTGAATATAAGTTGTATGTTTATTTAATTAACCATAACGCTAAGAAAATTAAAACAATTTAATAAAACGTCTACATTTACTTAAAATAAACTTAAAACTACCTTTAAAACAGAAATAACACTTTTACAGTTACTTGTTAAAGCCCATTTGGACTTTAGCACCCTAAATTTATGGACCCGTAAAAAAAAAAACGCATATTCAAAATATAAAATATTTCAATCTAAATTTCTGAGACTGTTAACAGACTCCCCTCCTTACGTGTCAAACGAAACGCTACAGATTTTCCATTACATACAGATTTTCATATTCCGGTATTTAAGAGTCATACTCATAAAAATTCCAGACATTTTTATGACAAATTACGTGAACACTCTAACAAACGGGTATAGAATATGCAATATAACGAATTCCTTGAACCATTGGGTACTGACTCCCTCATGCCTCATTGGTTGTCAACAAATGTGTAAAGTTGTGAATTAAATTACGTTACAAAAACAAATCTACATCTATTCAATAAATAATCGTTCATGCAAAGTTTATAAACTTGAAATGAAAACCGACAGTTTAAAAGGAATCGTATAACAAGAAGATGAGGAACCAGGCAGTGACCGATCTTGCCGATAGAATCTTCTATTATAAGATTCTGGAAACCTTAGATAAGTAGCATATAATAACAGCCTGTAATATTTGTATAATGTAATAGTTTGCTGACCCATGAATAGATCAATTCTAAAATCATCCATAGTTTCATATTTCTAAAATCATAATAGTAAATAAAATATATTCACTATCATTATTAATTATTATTTTTGTGATTGCCATTAATTAAAGTAGCATTGGTTACATGGTAAACAATAGGAAAGAATCCAACAATTCAAAGAAATCAGGCACCAATAGTTGGGCTATTAGGTCACTAGAGACAGGATCTATATTAGTTGCGGTAAAGGATTTAATAAACCTAAATATCTAAATATGTAATCATTCAAAAATCCTAGAAACTAAGATCCACAAATAACATCTAAATAAAATTATTTCATAAATACAACTTTAAAAAATGTAAACATCCTCTAGTGAAAAAAAAAAAAAAAAAAAAAAAAAAAACGGACTGTGATAATGTCAAAAATAGGTCTTAATGGTTCTCCATTTCCCCAAAAGCACTTTCAACATCTGCAAATAAGTGCGAGGGAAAAAGCGTTGAAGGGGAGAAATGCTTTGTAGGCATTTCTACCATAAAAGAAGTCATGCTACTCCTTTTCTCCACCTGTCGTTGAGTTTTACGGATGTAAAATGGTGTGGAAAGTAAACAAAAGCTGGGTGATACCTTATGTTTTTGTTCAATACAAATGTTTCATATGGTTGTATGCTGGTACTGAGTTAAATTTTAAAGTACTGAGAGGTAGAAAAAATATTTATATTTTCAATTTTTTTTAATTCTTATCATTAATTGCTTGTTTTATATTTGTTATTGCGAAACGTTTGAAAGCTTTTAACTTCTCTGATATAGATTTTAGGGAGTTTAAACAATAGATGAAGAACGAAAATTCAACCCACCATTTAACTAATACCTGGTCAAGAGTCCTCATTAAATATGCCTTTTGCCCGGTAATATGCTTCTTGTCACTGTTTGTAGCAAATTAATAATGAACGCTTGTTTACAGGGAATTTATCTCTTAATAGTTCGTCTCCAATGTTAAATGGATTTTATTTTTACCTTGCTTATGTAAGTAGTTGATCAAGCTAAACATTAAGATTTTTTTCGTAAAATATACAGTGATATATTATAAAAAAAAAAAAAATCGTTTTATCTATTATGAAATATTACAACATTGTATGCAATACTGAATATTAGCTCCTCTCCTACTAGAAGGGCTACTTTAAACTAGGATGATTATTGCATAAAAAAACTTTGTCTTTAATATAACCCTTTTAATTATCAAAATTTAGTTGTTTTTTTTAAAATGTTTTTTGAGTTGTTTATATTTCTGTTTTAAGTTTTGAGAAAATTTCTTTTCAGGAAAAAACTTCCACAAATCCCCTGATTGTGTTCACTTCATTTGTTGATCAAAAATAAATAATAAAAAATAAATTTTTTTAAGAACGTTGATAGCTTTTATAAAAACATAGCTATCAAATTAAAAACTTTCAAAATTGAATAGAATGACAAGATTAAAAGAAGAAAAGAAACAAAAGTTAGTATGTAACACAATTTTAATTAAAATTTTATTTTAATGTTCTTGATTTGTTTATTTTACTAGTGCCGGATATTCTATATTCTTTTTTGTTCATCATTAAAACGAAAACAATTTCAATTATATAATGAAGGAATAAATCTAAAATAGTTTTAATTATATATGTGAATGAAACTAATTGTTCATATTCTCCAAATAACAAAACCGACGATAACATAATGTTTAAAGTAACACCGTCTTCTAAAAGGTGTCAACAACTTTGTTCAAAGTAGCCCTCTAAGTTGCCATTTTTTGTCAAATAAAATATATTTAAATTAAAGAAATGATTTAGAGACGTGAAACAAAAATGAAAATGTTGCTGAATAAATTGTTGATTAATGTATTATTCATATGAAAACTCCATGCCAGGTGGAGTTTGGACACGTTTATGAAAACACCTGTAAAAACTGATACCATAAAAAGGTTTTCAGCAGCCAAGGACTGCCAGTATGTGCTCCTATCGCGATTGCAGCACATTCTATGTTAATCCTTAAATACACAAAACAAACTGCAGAATGATAGCTTGGAAATTGAGCCCGACAGAAAGGTTTTTTTTTTAAAAGCGCGTTTGTTCAAAGTAGCAGCCGTTTACGGTTACTAGTTATAACATGACTTATGCTTGTGGAGCAACTGCCCACTTCAAAAATAGTTATATATGAGGAGGTCTTTGGGCCATCCGCTTGTATAACTTCAAACGCCTCGGAAGGTTTTTAGAAATAAAATTTGAAGCAATTTTAGAAACTAGAGGATTTAAATGGTTATGGAGTTTACAGTAAAATGATAAGTATCTGGTTTGGGTTAAATCGGCAACATATGGAACATTAAGGTCTTTATGGATAAGTTTATTTGTGACTAAGTAAGGAGCGTTAAGGATTTTTCAAGGGGTTTTGGATTGTAAGGATTGGATAGGAGTCGAATTAGATAGATGGTTTATCGGAGCTTCTAAGATCCACTTCATATGTCAAAATAGGTCTGATAACAGTAATGTGATTGAGTTTTTTGTAATTAATCAATAGTTAGCTAACGTTTATTTAGCAAATATTAAAAAAAAGTGTTTTCTGTCGTTTTAGTATTGTATGTGGATTCCATGTTAGTCAAGTTTGTTTGTTTGTCCAGGTGGATAATGGTGGACATGGTGGACACCACTATAATAATATAAACTTTTTACTGGAGTACGTTAAACCATAAAACCAAAAAATTTGATATAAATATTCGAACGCTAATAAAAAGTTAATTGCAGTTTATTAGTAATTCGTAAATATGTTATTTAAAAGGTATGTATAACCACTAATCAACATAGAAAGTTGTATTTCAATTAACTGTGAAATGAGGTATCTTTCCCGGAGACTTGGGAATAGGGAAATAAGTCGGGACAAGAACTCGGCAAGTTCATCCGTATTTAAAACGGCTTAGTCACCCGACATTTCTTCTCGGGGAAATTACACATTCCCTTTGAGGAGTTTCCACAGCACCCACGGCCTCTTTGATCTACACGTTTAATGTTTCTAGCTCCGAAGTAATTCGTTGAAATCGTCCTCGCTACAGTCACTGGGTTCTGTCCTCTTCTCTACCGCTTTATCTAAATCACTTTCTTCTGCTCCGCCAGTTTTTTCTTCGTGGCAATCCCTTCGCTTCTGGTTGCCAATAACGGTCTTCGTTTAGGAGGACCGTTATATGTAATCGAATTGACGACAATCATTTATGAAAAAAAGGACTATAAAATTTTTTTGAATTATAGGAATATATATGGATACATTGAATTCCATCCAGGAAGATTCCTAAAATAAAAAAAAAATACATTTCCTATTCTAAATTATTAATGATTTATTTAAGCATTTTGTAAACTAATATTCAAATAATCCTATACCGGAAAATTAAAAAATTAGAACCCTCATTTTTATTACCATTTATTATTTCACAAATTTCAAGCAAGCATAACGTTTTTTTTTCCTGAGACGAACTTCTGTGGTTAGAACAAAATACTTAATATTCTGCTCCGTATATCATATTGATGTTTCTGAATATATAAAAACAGGTGGAAGCAACAAGATTGCTATGTTCGTAAAAAAAATTCCAACTGCTTGAAAACGATTTCGAAATTTTTAGTACTCCCTTTAACTGTGACTTTTAAAACATAAAAATATTTTTCGATGATAAAATAAAATAAAAATCGATTAGAAAATCTGTTTTAAGTTACAAAAGCAATCTAAACATTTACGTCTGTTTGAAAAACTGCATATCCATTTGAAAATTCGGGATAAAAGTTACTTTTTAACGATTTGAAGAATTATAAATCGTTTATTTTTAGGTGCCGTGTACTACGTCATGTCCACAGGCTTTATCCAAAAAATTGTTTGAACATATTAACTGTTATTAGATGTAAAGCATTCTAAACATGTTTGTGATTCAAACGTTTGTCTATCACTTCTAGAATGATTAAAACCAAATTTAAATGTTTTTTCTTTAATTTTTTTTTTATAAATGATGTTCTTTTTTAATTTTAAATCATAGAACTTTTAAGGTAACACAAAAAGGAGATCTCTATTTTTCAGCAAGCCAAAAACGTCTTTATCGGCTAAACAAAACAAGATGCTGGGTTTTAAAATGATTTTTCTTTTTTTTTTATTGTGTGTGCTGAATAAAAGTTCGCTTTCATTTACTGTGTGATAATTTACTCAATGATTTAAACAGTTCTGATTTATATTTTTAAAGTAATAATATTTTCATGCTTAAATTATTTACTTTAAAATAGAAATTTTTAGTTAAGAGGACCATACAGATATTTCTTTACTAAGGTTATTCTAACTCTTCCTTCTTAGGACTGGAACTGAAGATGGATAATTAGCACTTGGAAGTATTTTTTCAATAAATTAAATATCACAACAGTTGAAAATTAATAATAAATTGCATATTAGATTGAGCATCCTTACCTATTTTTCATAGGCCAAATAATTTATAACACTTGAAAGAATTAAGGTTGCGAAGGAATAAATAATTTAAGTGAATTTGAAATAGATATTTCAATAAGTTCGCAGGAACACAAGAACAATATTCTAGATTTTAAAATGGGCAAAATCATTTCATAAATATAGTCAACATCGTTGTTTTTTTTAAATTTTAATTAGAAATTAAATTCATTATATAACCATCAGAATTCAGGGTGGAAGAGCCATCTTAAGTCAATTCAGCGGTAAGAGATATGGGAACTCAAAGATGAATGTTTAGGAACAATGCATTAACTCCTAGGGTCTTATCTCGAGCTCACAAGTCTCTCAGAGGAAACAAGTGATAAGAACAACTGTATGGCTAACAACAAAAATGCCATAAAAATATTTTAAATAGTGGCAGAGTTTCATGAAATACAGAAAATACAAGTAAGGTATGAAAGGAGTTTGATTATTTGAGTAATATTTTGTACGAATGTTGAAATTAAGTACAAAAACTTGCCGGTCTTCCCTCTCCTTTGTTTACTTATACATTTGGTGGAATTAAATTGCCTGTTAAAAATGTAAAAAAAAGTTAATAAGTTAAATAAATAAAAATTGAAATTTAAAGGCTCTTTTGTTCTAGTTATAATTTTGATGTTTTAAATATGCATACCTTTTATATATCAATAGGAATGATATCATATCAGTGACTAGATAAATTATTTTTTTTTGGAAAATAAGAAATAATAAAAAGCAATTTTTTGTTCAGCTATAAATTGATCTGTATAATATATATATGTATGTATATATATATTTTTTCAGAGATAGGTACGATGGTATATTTATGAAAGTTACAATAATACTGTTATGAAAACTTCTATTGCATTTATGCTTGTGAATCAAAAAATCTTTCAAAGAAATAAAGAATTACAATTTTCCTACAAAGATCACAATTTTAATTTTTTATTTGTGGAATGCTTCAATGCAATCTGGGTATAATTTAACGTTACACATTCACAAATTATAATGGTAGGAACTTCTATTTAGCTGAAATTAACAATTAAATCCTAGTAATCATTAGCGTTTAAAAATAACCGATGGTACTATTATTCTTCAATGAATTATTATTGATAATTAATGATTATTACAATTATTTTTAACCTAGGTACCGATATCAAGAATCGAAAAATTTAATTATCTAACAATTTTTTTAAAACATTTTTTCTTATATTTCTGTGCAATAGCGATATAATATATAACTTTAAATATTACAATTATACCTCTACAAAAGTTGCCCTCATTCCTCGGATATAATATCTTAAATATTACACCAACAAGGTCAAGATCAGAACTTTATGGATTAATTTAGATCTGGTTGCTTCTCACATAAACAATTTTATGTTACATGAACATGAACTTTTTATGGGTTGGCATATCAGACTATTTATCTTTCTATACAGGCAATATTAAAAAATATATCTTCAAAAATGGGTTGTCCTGTTATGTAATAGTATAGTTTTTTGTTTGTTTTTTTCTATTTGTACTATAATAATATTTTTCATTTGATCGAAGAGTGACAGGGAACGGCATGACGAGTAAAACTTTATTAATAATGATGTGCTTTATATAAAGTTAAACATGCTCATATTTTATTATTTATCCGATATAAATAATATGTTTGAACTTAGTTGTTGAGAAACACTATAATTATATATTCCTCTTTGTTATGCAGACACTAAAAAAATATAATTCACTGAAGAAGGTCTTCTCCCTCAAGGTAGTTAAACTGGAAAATCCTAAAGCTGTGTGATCAATGCCTATCTAGGGGATGGAGCCCATTTATTGAAAACTCCTTTTGCTTGCTCCATCTTTTTGTTTACAATTTTATTTTTCAGGCATAGAAATTTGTTTCTAATAATGACGGAGGTAATTAAATAACTATAGTGTTATACATTCTAGCTCTTGAGACTATAGTTGAAGATCTATTAGACTTTTTGTTCTCAATAATATTAATTAGTAATTTTTGTTTTTATGTATTTTTTTATAAACATTTATTAAAAAAAAACTATGCTACTCTTTTTGGCATAACTCCTGGTATATTCATACTAACCTATAATAGTATGGATCTATAATATGATGAGACAATGTGCAAATAACCACAGTTATTGAGAAGCCTGAAGATGGACAAGGGTCCTGAAACATGTAGCAACATACTTAATAAACAAACTAGGAGTTATGCCAAAAAGAGTTGTATAAATAATGAAATCTCCTTCTGCATAAATTGTAATTAAAAAATTATAATAATATACTGAGTTATATGCTTCATAACGCTTGAACATAAGAAACATTTTTACTGAAACCTTGCTTATTTATTTATAAGAAAAAATAGATAAGTATAAAGTAATAATTGATTATTGTCCTATTTATTTTATTTTTTTGTTTCAGGTGAGTACTGCGTTTCAGATCCTTGAATGTTTCATACCTGCTTTTGTGAATGTGAGTACCTCGATCATCTTTAGCGGTTTTTAATATAAAATTGTTTTAATTTTTGTGCGAAAATTTGAATTTTGTTTATTCATATTATAAAAAAATATAGTAGAAATTAATAAATTCAAAAACATAGTTCATTTCGATATTTTTAGTTTAATTGAGCAGATTATAAATTCCAAGATAGATTTTCCTAAATTTAGATTACCTAAGATATTAATTTGATATTTATTAATATTTTATTAACCCTTTTCTTGGCATGGTATCCCTTGAGATACCAACCCTTTGTAAGCGTTTTTCACAAATTCCATGCATATTCTGACTTATTTGTAGGTTCCTTACCAATATTTCACTATCACTGAGATACTCTGAGTGATTGAGAACTTTAATCTTGGTTTAGTAGATCAGGAGATATCAATTTTTAATTTAAAAAATATTAAATTTGGATTAAATGTTTTTATATTTATGTCTTACTTGACCTGTTTCAAAGATATTTTACAGGAAAAAATGTTTTTTCTTTTAAAAATTATCTTGCCAAGAAAAGGGTTAATATGGATAAGAATGTTGGCTGGGGTTCTATACTTTTTAGGTGTAACGTTTTTTCAGCCAAAAATGGAACATTTTGACAAGCTTTATCCCTGTTGGTGTTACTGGGACTGATAATATGTCAAAATCAAGATTTCTGGTTATAAACTTGATGGTAAACATTTTCTGTTATATAACATTGGTCAACATAAGATCCTCCCTTTAGGAGCCACATTAGCTTGAATGAAAAAAAGTCACATTTTTTTAAGCGTTGGGAATTTTTCGACACGTACAACAGGCTGTTGGTGTTTGCTATGATCGAAGATTTGACGACCGTTTCCTTATCAGAAGCAGTATATATAAAAACATCAAGTTATACATACAGTAACATTATAGATTGATCTATTGTTTTCCCAGTCGAAGAGAAATTTAGTTTTTTAAATTTTTTTATTTCACTATTATTACTATATTTTATCATTAAATATTACAATTTGTCTCATTTAAGGACAATAAGCGATGCTGCTTTATTTATTTATTTATTACTGCTTTATTTGCTGCACATTTATTTCTTACTCACGGACAAATTGAATACACTAAAATAAAGATATGGGTGTTTTAATAATAATATTTGAGTTTAATAGTCAAAACTAAGTTTAATATTATGATTTATTTCAAATAGTTTTATTTCTTTAAAGAAATAACAGGTTTGTAAATGTTTTAATCCCTGAATTTTTGTTTTTCATTTCAGTGAATCTTATTATCTGTATTTACTCTCGTTATTTTTCCTTTGTATTATTTTCTGTTTGCTTAATGAGGCCAGTGTTTTATCCCTACGTCCATAGGAGCCTCTTTTTTTAACTCAATGTTTTCTGCAGAATGTGGTTCTTATTAGTCCTCACTAGCACAATTTTGTTTACTCAGAAAAATATATTCATTTATACGAAATGCTTTTAAACAACACAACTGTTTCACAGAATGATTAAAATGGGTAAGATTTATGATTTACATAAACTAACATATCATCGCTACCATGTAAAAGTAACGAATGTGAAAAGAAGCATTTTTTTATTTCATTCGTTTACTGGTGTGTTCTACAAGTCTAAAATCTGATCGGCAATTAGAAAACCGAAATCAGTAATGTAATTTTTATGAATTTCTAGCATTTTACCACAAGTTATCAAAAAAATTATTCAGCACTCCATTTAATATAAATACCGTTAAATAACTTATAATGAACTAAAAAACTAATAAGAAACAGTTTGTTCAATACAAAAAAAAAAAAATCTTTTTATTTTATACAGGATGTCATAGTTTTCTCAGGATGAAACGTGTAATAAATCTAAGAGAATAGAATGAAAATAACATACATTTTTATCTAGAAAATCAGAGGGGACTTATTTGATATTTTTAAAAAAACATCTTATTTTTTTTTGGAGGGGGGGGGGGTAACTCGACTACTAAAGTGGCATACTGATTGTCAAATTACTAAAAGTCAAAGTGACCAATTTTTTTTAATTATTTACAATTGATCTTTAAAACCAAGATAATTGAACTGATTTTTAATTTTTGGGTCTATTTCTTTATGAGACAGCATGTATTAAAAGAACAAAAGCGAAGTATATATTTGGACTGTCTCTGGTTTTTGAATTTTAAAAACTCAAAAATTAATTTATTTACAAATTAAATAAAATTCTTACAAATTATTATAATTTATATCAAATTATTACAAATAAAATTCTTTGAAAATTTTACTTACGATTGTTAGACAACATTTATAACATTTATCTATATTAAATAGGTTAATTAGTTTTAAATTGAAAGTAAAAAGTCGCAGGGAAGATGTTTATTTTCAAAATTTGAATCTGTCCTTGAGAAAAACTCCGGCTACATTCGTTTAAAAAAATTAAATGATTGTATCAACGGAAAGGAAATGGAAGCTGACTCTCTGGATCCATCCACAATCGCAAGCTACAAAAATTGTACTATTACGTCCATAGATGTAGAACGTTCCTTTTCTTTGCTAAAGAACATTTTAAGTGACAGGCGGCATAATTTTACTGAAAAGAATTTTGAAATGTACAATGTCATACATTTTCACGAACGTTTAAAAAATTAATTTATTATTTATTTTATTTTTTAGTTTTATTATATTTTGTTTGTTTAAGGAAATTTTAATAAATATATTTTTATTTTATTTATTGAACAAATTTTTTCATATCCTTTTTTTTCTCTCTCCAAATTTTAAGTATTTCAGATTGAAATATCACTAAAACGGAACGTTTGTCTTGTGCTTACATTACATTACATGAATGTGCTTACATTTATTTAAGGTTGGTTTAGTTTTGCATGTTTGTGTGAATAAACGGATTGCTGCATGTTTTAAGTTTTGAAATGCACGTTTTGAATTATTTACTGCACGATTTCGCACATTTTAAGTTTTTTACTGCACGATTTTGCATATTTTGAGTTTTTTTACTGCACATTTTTTGATTTTTCACTGCACAAAAATCCGGTCTCTAGCTATAACAAACGATGGTCACTGCCTCGTATATACTTCCTCCTATAATAAAAGAATTTCATATTAGCGCATTTATCATTAAAAAAAAATGATAAATACAAGTTATGGACCATTAATAAGCAAAACCTTGAATATACTAGAAAAATATATACTTTGTATACATTAAAAAAAAAAATACTGAACATAAATATTATTTTAAGTAAGTTTAATTTTAATTTAAAAAATATTTTTCCCAACGTCAAAATTAAAAAGATAACTGAATTTTTATACTAAAATCAATATTGTTAAACTGTTCCATTCGGTATTGACCCCGCAGCTTCTCATGGCACTGCTAGTGTATTTATGGACGCTGTCATATCAAACTCCGAATATTCTGCTACCTGCAGTCGAAAATTAATTATGTAAAAGGTAAATAGGTTGACTGGAACACAAGTGACGGCATGCCTTCTGTTATTGAATAACGCATTTTGCACATTTTGATTATGATTAATTCAGAATGGTTTTATAACTATATAAAAAGGATATTTTTTATTTCTTATAAAATTATAGAATTCATTATGTATGTTTGCTTTGTACACATAAAAGTTTAAAATTGTGAATATTCACATCCCATTGTAATAATTATTTCTTTCTTCTGTATGGCCATCGATTACCTGATAAGTAGATGAAGAAACGGGATTCTAAAATATAGAGTGGAGGTAGTCCAGTCAATGAGAGCTGAAATGAGGGGTGTAGAGTTCATGGAATATGTGAACATTTTTACTTCATAGCTTCGATAGGAGTAGTTAGGAGGAAAACATACTAAAAGTCCTTCCCTGGGCTAACAGTGGGGGGTGGAAGATCCCATTTATGTGTTTTACGATTATATTTCGAAAGCAAAGGACACTAGAAAAATATGTTCAATTTGAAATCAAAGCTAATTAAATTTTCTATTAAATTAATTCTATACACATTTGCCGAACTTCCAACGGTTTTCGAGATGTAAGTAACTAAAAATCGACATTTTTCGAGAAAAAAATGTTTTTACCTCATTTTTTGTCAAACATTTGGTTCTAGAGCCTGCCACGATCTTTTTTCAGAAAAATGTCAAAATAAAAGTTGTAGAGCATTAAATTAATTTTTTTTTTTCATTTATTGATATTCACAACTGTACAGAGTATTATACAACAAGTAAATGTGTTGACAGTGAATACAATGGCATGTAAATAACTTGTGAAGAACTACCCACTAGTAGCAATTCAATAAAATCTACTCTAAGAGGTCTCTAGGCCATCTTCTTTTCAGACGCCTCGGAGGATTATCGGGAATGAAGAGGGAAGCAAGTTGGGAGACTAGTGGATTGGAGTGGTTATGGAGCTTACTATGGAAGGATAGGTATCTGGTTTGGGCTAAATCAGCAACATATGGAACATTAAGGTCTTTATGGATAAGCTTATTGGTGACAAAGTAAGGGGAATTTAGGATTTTTCGAAGGATTTCGGATTGTAAGGATTGGATACGAGATGAATTGGATGGTTTAGTAGAGCCCCAAAGCTCAACTCCGTACGTCCTAATAGGTCTAATAACAGTCATGTAAATAAGTCTTTTGTAATGAATTGGGAGGTTTGATCGTTTGTCTAGTAAATGTTGAAGTAGTCTGTAAATTTAATTTAATTTCATAAATATGTTTCTGGCACTTGATGCAACTTTTTGCAACAAGGTAAAAGGTAAAAATGATTCTTTTTCGATAATTTACGATTTTTAATAAAGTATATCTTGAAAACCATTGGAATTTCGACGAATATGTATAAAATCAATTTTATAGGAAATTAACTTAGCTTTAATTATGATTCGGAGCTTATGTTTTTACAGTACAAGATATAATCGAAAAACCAAAGAATGGGACCTTCTAGTTTTTACTACCTTTTAGTTTACTTGGGGCGTGAACTTTTAGTTTACTTTATAGCTACTCTTAAAGAAGATATGAAGTCAAAAATGTTCGCATATTCCATCAACTTTGATTTTATTTCTGCATTTCGCTTTCATTTTATATTGGTTGATCTTTTTACTTTAATGAAATTTTAGAATCATAAAAAAATACCTGTTATTTTCGATTTATTCAATTATGGTGGACATTAGATCGTATGTGATATTATCGGGTGTAATCTGCTTTTGAGTTTATTGCTTGATTATTTATTCATATCTATCAACATTGATTCATATTTCGAAGATGTGTTCTAACATTACGTTTCCTCATTTTTTTCTCTTATTCAAGGAATATAATTTTATTTATAATGCTAATCCTCTGTTGGGAACATTGGAGGAGCTCGCGTAGCGGATCACCGTTACACGTAATGGATTGCCAGAAGGAGATTGCCATCAGGGAAATTGAAACGGTGTGGTCTAAGGGTAGGGTTTCAGAGGTCACTGTGTGGGTTGGCTCTGACCGAAGTTTATTACCGTAGGTTATTATGTAGCTGTCCTCTTGTGGTTGAGCGACGTCAAGCAGGTGTGGAATCCTTTTTTAAAAGGACATAGAAAATTAAAAGACAAAACAGGACCATAAAATTAATATGGAAAAGATGAAAAAATATATTTCGAATTAGGTATATGTATTGCAATTATACAAACAAAACATGTAAGGAAAATTGGAATTTCAATTGATTTATTTAGGGCCAAAGTTAGATTAAGTTGAATGTTTTGATTTTTCAGAGATAGGTAAGGTGATATATTTATAAATGCTACAATAATACTATTTCATGAAATCTTTTATTGCAATTGTATAAATCCTAAAATCATTCAACGAAATAGAAAATCACAATTTTAATTTTTTATTTTTGATTTGCTTTAAAGCAATCTGTGTGTAATTTAACGCTATATCACTCACACAATTTAATTGTAGCAACTCTTATTTGGCTGAAATTAACTTTTAAATTTTACTGCTCAATAGCGTTGAAAAAATTACCAATTTAACTATTGGATTAATGGAACACAAAATGTATAAAAAAAAAATTTTTTTTTTAGTAAGTAAAAATCATAAATAATAATATGATATAATAAAATAGAAAAACATTTGAATTTATAAGAATTAAAAAAAAAAAATGTTAAATTAATTTTGCATATAAGCAACAGTGGACGTAAATAAGTTAAGAAAATATTCGTCATAATATTTTATTTATTTAATCAGATTACCTTTTATTTTTAATATAAATTAATCTTTTTCATACATATTGTACTTTAAAATGAAATTTTAAGATATCAATAAGAAAACAATTAAATAAAAAACCAATCTAATGAAAAGTGAAGTGAAGAATGATTCGAATTCATTACTCGATTGAAATTCATTAGATCTTTTTGCGGCTAAAACTTTTAATTTCTAAATTGATTCGAAAAAATTACCTCTATTTTTATTTTTAAATAACAATTAATTTTAATTATCAGTTATTCAAAAGCAGTTTTTTTTATAGATTTTAATTAACTGCTATTTTACCATCTAATAATTAAAAATTAAAGCGATAATTACAGGCGGGAATTTATTGAAAGATATGGTATGGTTTAATAAAAAAAAAAAAAAAAAAGTGGTTTTAAAATTTTTGTTTAAATTATGTTCCATTTGTCTCGATTGTTTATTTACTAATAATAAAGTTGTTATTCATTGAGAACTTTACTGATACCTTTAGTTATTATTAAAGACGATGGAACCAAAATTATATATAACAATAACCTTTCTCGTTATCATACTAATAACATTCTTACAAAGTAATTAATTTTTTTAATACATTTAAATTTAAATTTAAATTTCCTTATTGAGATATTTTTTCAATTAGGTATCACCCGACTAATGTATATATAGGGTAAATCACTAGTTAGGGTCACCTCACTAGTTATGGGCAGCTTATTACGTTTTTTAACAAAAATAAGCCTTTGCTTGTTTTCTTTGTTAGATCTTTTTAAGAGACGTTTCACGGAAGGGCTTATGACTCACTTGCTAATGAATCCTTCTCTCCCATCCATTTCCGTTTGGCTTATTTAATGTTTTCCCGAATTAGTGTTGGGCAATAGCTCCTGTGTGTAGTAGGTGTGATTTTACAAGTAATCATTATTAAGGAATTGCTTTGAAGTTCTTCGCCAATTTCAGGTTTTAAAGGTATGTATCTGTTCAATTTGATTTCTGTTTTTCTTCAGACCCCTTTGTTTTTTATTTTGTCACTTTAATCAATTAAAATTTTCAACTGACCACAATCGGTCTATAAATATCTATGATTTTAGGTATGGTCACCCATAACCATTTCAAGTTTTTTTGCATAACAAGTGTTCTTACTCCTAAAAAAATGTAGATTTTCCCTGGTTTAATTGTATTATCTTAAAAGTAAAATACGATAACGTTAACTAGTTTTGGTCATGGGTGACAATGTTAGATCTATCAGAGACCATAACTAGTTATGATCAGTTTATAAATGTATAATGGTCACTTGGTTTCACGATTTTATTTTTTCTTCAAGATGTTTTTTTAGAATCTTCTTCTGTTACAGTAAATACCTATATGTAACTATGCCTAAAAGACGATATTCGTACTCTGAAGATGATGCCACATAGGCAAACGAAGAAATCCTTAAAGGGGCTTCTGTAAAATCCAAAGCGAAAAAGTATGTTTTTGAAATGGATGTTTTTCTTACTTAAAATACCTAGTAACAATGTTATAACAGGTATTATTTATTATAAAAGGTACAAAATCCCAAGGATGACGTTAACTCGAAGATTAAAGGGCACAGGAAAGTTTCAGTGTGGTGGCAGACCCCATTTTGTCTGCTGAAGAGGAAGACCTGTTAGAGAAATTGATTATTCATTGCTCTAGACGGGGGTTTCCCAAACGAAAAATTGATTTATTCTTGAGCGTCAAAGAACTAGCAATAGTTTCGAACCGACAATGTAAATTTAAAGATGGTATGCCCAGTGACGGGTGGTATAGGGGTTTTCTCCGTCACCACCCAAATATCTCCAGTGGAACCACTGAAGCCGTATCACCAGCCAGCTCTTATGTGTCTGAGAAAGACATTATTACGGGAAAGACTCGTGGTTGGTTTGACTCAGACGAGTCTGGATTTCTTTGAAATCCCGGAAGCAGCAGTATAACTGTAATAAAGTGTTTTTGGAGTTTTATTTTTGATTAATTAATCCTTAATTTTTTTATTAACCTTAAATGATTGATAGTTATGCATAAACAGTGAATTTTAAAAATAATAAAAACAATTGTTTACAAAATTTTTGTCCATATGACCATAACTGGTTTTTGCTATCACCATAACTCATACACTGTGCCCATAACTGGTATCTTTAGGATATTTGCATAAAAACTGAAAAATCTATTTCAAGGAAAAATACAGAGCTTTAGTAAATTTAACATTTAATAGAACAAGAATTTGTAAATCTAAATATGTAAAAAAAATAGTAATCTGCTAAACAG
The DNA here is from genome assembly GCA_003667255.2 of Euschistus heros. NCBI lineage: Eukaryota > Metazoa > Arthropoda > Insecta > Hemiptera > Pentatomidae > Euschistus > Euschistus heros. The sequence continues at coordinate 638,842 of RCWM02000335.1, read as the reverse complement.
TCTAGACGATATCCTCTTTTGCATCAATCAATTTCCTTAACTATGACCATAACCCGTGATTTACCCTATATATATATATATATATATATATATATATATATATATATATATATATATATATATATATATATATATATATATATTATTTTTTAATAAACTATTGTGTAGTAATAATAATAATAGTAGAAGTATAATAATTGTAAGATAGAGGATAGGGACTCTAAAACTTGTCGGAGACGTAGAAAACAGGAGGCATTAAGGAAGTAGAGCCGCTGACAGTATGACAGTGAGGGAAGGTCCGCCATGATGAATGTGCTCTTACCAGTCATCAGTTACATAATTTTCCGAACCCATCTAACTTTAGACCAAATAGTATATTTCTCACGTTATATGTTATTTACTAAAATTGTAGCGACCATTGCCTTAAAACAATAAGACTTGGGCAATTATCAGTCTAGAAGATTATTAAAATTTTAATAATTATTGGGATGATTATAATACGATTAATGAAGAATCTTTCTGTTAAGGTTTACAAATATGAGTCTCTCCTATCTGTTAAACTATCAATCTTTATCAAGTTCAAAAAATATTTTTTACTACAGATGATTTAAAAAAAAAATATATATATCGTCCTAATAGGTTTTTAGGACGTGACGGAGCAAAAACTTGCCCAGATTTAAACTTATTGACATCATTTATAACTGCGATGAAAACTGAACAAACCTACGATCATCTTATTTATTATGACTTCAGAAAATTGGAAAGGTTCAGACACAAATTAATATCCTAAGTCCCACTGAACGGATACAAATGGAAGCCTTCAAAGAAGGATCTCATAGACAAAGAAGGATATCATTTTGTCTATGATTCTACGTCTATTGTTTATATTTTTTTTTAACTTCGGTTTTTTCTCTCTTTTTTTTTTAAATTTTTTTAATATTAATTAATTAACTCCATTAATTCCATTTATTACTTATTGTTTATATTTCATATTTGCTCAATGTTAATTCTTATTTTATTTAAAAATATTTCACATTAAATATAACTAAACATTTTTGTATAAATATTTATAATAATGTGCGTTATGCCGAGAGATGGGACACGTTGAAATATATGGAAAACTAGAGTAGAATGGTTAGGCTAATTTAATATATAAAAATTTCTACAATTATTATTATTTCCCCTGCTTGGAGGAGGAAGAGAAAAAACAAAACAAAAAACAAACGAGAATATGCTCATTAAAATTATTTTAGATGGCTATATAGTGAATTTTCTCATTCTCTAATGTGCATAAATAACAGTTATATTCACCTGGTGACTTTTTATACTTATGGGAAATTATAATATCAACACACAATGCATTTTTATTGAGTTTGAAAAAAATTGCACTTATTCACTTTAATCTCCAAGGAGGCGATATATTTATATTAAAAAAAAAAAAAAAATGTTTCAGTTATAAACTCTCATCAGGAGCAAATTAATTAAATTATCAATTAAATATATTGTCATACATGCAAGATCTAACCTCTCATAAAGGATGCTTTTTATTTAATATTTTCATCCGATTTGAGAACTGAAACAGAAATGGCTTTTTTTCTTGTTTTTGTTCCCACTATTTATGCCTAGGTAATCCTTTTATTCCTTGTGACATGAGTTGGCTTTAAAAAACGCACATTTACATTTACAATTTTAAAACGCCCTTATAATGTCAGAAGAGAAAAGGTCAAAGTTCTAAGGGAACCTCTGAGAAATAGAAGAGGAGGCATTAATTTGGTTCGTTTGAATCGGCTTGGGTGCACACAGTGTAATACTTTCTGTATGGTGGAACGTTGAAGGAATTTGCATTTTGCGGTTGTTCCTGACTGTCGGGGAGTCGACTCAAACCTTTCCTGTGAACAGATCGACATAGTTGAAACAGCTTTTGTGTCCAAAGTATCCCTCATTGGTCCACATGGACCAAGCTATTTTTGCAATAAAATAGCGCTCCTCTGTACATCATTCTCGTTTAACCGATGAGAAATGTGGAACTGTGAGGAGTAACCGTTTTTCTTATCCTAATTTTTTTTTTAAATTCTTTTTATTCTGAAATTTTAACCCATTTACTGGCAGAAAGACGGATAAACGCAAGATTATGTGAAGACTTCACTTTGAAGAGTAAGATTTGATAATGCTTAGAATATGTAATCTGAAATCAAGCTATACTTATACCCAAGGTTTTTTGTTCAATTCATTTACAATTCAATTACAATATTATTGTGCACATTCCAATATTAACTAATTACATTTTTTTCAAATTTAAATTAAATGTTTTTGCCGTTCCGCAATAATACCCCATAACGATACATATTACAACCTTAATATTATACATTATAGATTCCCTATTTCTACTTTATTTTTTATTTTAGGCTGCGGGATAGCCAAGTACACTTCCCAAGACTAGTTTTACTTTTTTAGCTTGGCATACGAGTATACTAGTAAAACCCATGACCTACTCCTGTATATGTATTCTCAGGTGACACGAACTCTACCTGCACGGTCGATTTAGTAAGTCAAGTCAATTTAGGGGATGGCGTCATTTTTTGAATTATTTACTTTTTTCTAGTGTATTAATTTTATGGTTCATAGAACACTATTAATTAAATTATCGTATACTTCAGATGCATTCAAAAAGCATTATATTATTACAATTACCATATTATTATATCTATAATTTATAGTTTCTTTAAAACCCAACCATAGTTACAATATTAGAAACTTGTTCTAGTTGTGTTGGTTAGCAGAGAGGTCTTAAAATTAAATGATCGTTTGATAATTTTCTCCTGAGCAAAGAATATTCAATGCTAAGAAAGGAATTTTTGTACTGTATTAGGCTGGAGTTAGTAGCTTTTCTTGTCGGCGTTGTAGACTTGTTTTGGACACAACTTTTGAATTTTAAACCGAAATATATTTTGCAAAGTTTTGGCAGCTGAATAGTCTAATAGCTTTCTTATCTGTGATGGCCAGAAACCTTATCCCTATACGACTCTTTAATTTATCTAGTTATCCATCGCTTGCTTGCATTTCATTTCGAACACTGACTTTTTCATTGGAATTTCCTTCGGAGACGGGTGTTCGGTCTGAAATACATTTATTTCTCTTGACAGGCAATCTTGACACTAAGCTTGGTGTTTTCGATAATTTTTACACTTTATGACCACTAACAAACTGGCTAAAGTGAATAAATTGGCGATAATTTTTCACTTCTACTGAAATCTTATTCAGCAAATAAATAGTAATACTTAATTTATTTTTATATTTAATTTTGTGCTGATTTTTCGTTGAATTAACTTTTTATTTACGTGTTTTAATAATTTTAATTCCTTTTTTTCGAAATTGATGCCTGAAGACAAAAAAGAAGAAGATGATGTTACAAATGGTTTAAGAGAGTGCAGAAAAGCAACAACGCTTTCTGGTTGGATTATATTTGGATAGGAATGTATTTGTGAAAAAAGATCTATAATTCAGCCCCTTTTAAGCTGTTCAGGAATATTTTCTAAACTTGCAGATATTTTTTCAATTAAGAAAACACTGAAATATTTTTCTATTTTAGTGACACAGATAATTTTTTTTTTTTTAAATTAAACTTTTAATTTGTAATTGTTTGGTTTTAAGGGCAAAAAACTGCTGATGGTTATTATATTTGCCTTTATGTTAGAGAATAAAAGAGGATAGAGAATAAAACCATTGCTCGACGTTACGTTTTTATCTTAAGTCTTTCTTCTGTCAAATTTACGTCTCTAGTATTAGATTACATCTGTCCGTAGTATTTGAAGTTATCTTTTCTAGATTAATTGATTTTTCTAACATTTCGAATTTACTCATTTGTTTAAAGAAAAACGTTAATGAACTCACGCTAATTCAATTAATAATTTTTGACATTTGATAGAATTAAGCATTATACGGATTAAGCTACTGTATAAACAGCAGATAAAAAAAGGGATACTTTTGGTTCCATATTTAAATAAATGTTTTTATATAGATTAAGGATATATTGTTGTGGGGTTTTTTTTTTTTTAATTTTTACTGACTAATTATTACAATCTGCTTTAAATGTGGGCGGTAAGTAATATGGATTACTTACACATAATATTCAATAAGAAATAAATGAAAACGATAAAGAACAAAAATAACTATACATAAATGATATAAATATACAATATATCAGTAATATATGTGAAGGGTGTTAGGCTAGAGGGGGGAATGGCCAAAAATATCGAAACAGCTTTCGTACCTATTAGTTTATCCCATGTTTTATTACTTATGGTGGCTGGGAAGAGGATTGTCACATGTTTTGGAGTTTAAGAACCCTTTCCTAATGATAAAAAATATAGACTTTGTAAATTAAATTCTCGATTTTTACAGAGCTCTGGTTACCAGACATTTCCCCTTCTTGCCTGACATCTTTCATAGAAATAAAAACATTAAATATATACAAAAAGTAATAATAGTAAAAAAAAAAAAATAAAACAAAATTTAAATTTAAAAAAAGAACCATACTTTATTTTCAATATACACTTAACCTAGTGATCTTCCAGCAAGACCTGTCCCACTAATTATGGAGAGACAAGCCATCTTCAGAGAGATCCTAGCTCTGCTCTCTCAGTTGCGTTTCCGGTGTAAACTAAAACCCAGTGGATGTTGAGTGAGAGCGCTATAGTACAGTCTTTTAAGGTATTTGTGGAGAAGATGGCCAGGACCATTCACTATAGTTCGGAGGATTTTAGATAGGAAAGATTGGAGGCGTTTGATATTCGACATTTTTGCTGTCCCTCACAGTTCAAGTCTATAGGTTCAATGGTTTTGTATATGAGAAGTTTGTTTTCAAATAAAATGAAAGATGTCCTAGATTAAGTGGTTAAAGCGTTTGCTAATAAATGCCTCTTGTCTAAGTAGAATCCAAGATACTGAACTGTGCCAGCATTATGTACTGGTTTATCATAGGAATAGGACAGGATTTACGACGGAGGATAAAGGTTACGTGGTTGTATTTAGATTCATTTACTTTGATCGGTCATTTATCGCACCAGACTTCAATCTGGGATAACTGGGTTTAGAGATTAATAGAAAGTATTAAAGGATCTATATGTGATGAAAAGATAGAAGTGTCATCAGCAAATGTTGCTAGATTAGTAAGATATTACTCTATAAGTCTGTCTGGGTGATAATAAATGGCCATTCTAAATACTTTTATTAATATTTTTATAACAATTTAACAAGTTCATATCAAAACTGACATTTGAAAATATAATCACAAGACATAGAAGAAGCTACTTGTGGTCGATTCTGTTCGAGTGTTGGATACTTAACCATTCTCATTATCTCTGTGGCGATGATTCCCAGATTCTGTGTCGAAATTTACCGCGTGGTTGATCCATGAATTGAATCTCGATCTTTCTAATCTTGCTAATGTAGATTGGTTCAATTTTGCTTGCCCTGATTTGAATACATGAATTCCCAATTCACAAAAAACAAGATATTGAAATATTGAGGGAAAAGAGATGAGTTTCCTTTTACCCTACTTCTTCCTTAGTCTGAGAGGGTGGTCTAAGCTGATGGACTTTGGAATCCTAATGTTATAAGTACATTACTTTCTTTTGTTTTATTTATTGTTAAATACAAATCTCAGATATATTATGTTACTTGTATATAAATTTCGTTTATATGGATGGATATCTGATTACATACAACGCTAGTATGATTAAAAACATTTGATTAATTTGAGCTGCCTACTTAGAATCTAGTGTACTATTCTGGATTGTATCAAAGTGTATAATATCAAAGTCTGTTCCTTGATGCGAGGACCTCATACCTCCCTTTAGCGATCCCATCCCCTATGCCTCTGGAATGTGTTTAATGCAAGATAGACTGGGGGGATAGAAGATCGCTATTTGAGCCTATTTTCCAAGAATATCCAAACTATAATAGATTTTGTGTGTTATAACAATTCAGATCTATCTATGGATTCGATTTAGTTTTAAGAAAGGTAGAGCTTATATTGTATCCTGTATTGTTATTATCATTATTTCAGTTTAAGTTTTATAACTAATACCTGAGCCTAACATAGTATACTTCTATAGATCTATCTTAAAATCTATTGTATAAGATGCCGTAAAATAATTTTCCGGAAAACATTGAGTGAATTTTTGAAAAAATAATGAAACATATGTTTATAACTAAGAATCTAATATATTGGTTTTAGCAATTTTGGTTAATTTATGTGTTGGCCGTAAGTTATAAGATGACAATCGATAGTTGGAGCTACTACTATGATTTTATACACCAACGACGCAACTGAGAGTGCAGCGCTGGGATCTCTTTAGACCAGACTTTTCTCTCTATGACGTGAGGGACAATTCTGGTTAGGGGATCTCTGGGATGAGTTTATATTGTAAATAAAATATTATTGTATTTTTAGCTCTTAATTGAATCCTATTTTTGTTTTTACTATTATTATAATTATTATTATAATTGTATTATATATTATGAGGTTATTTATTTATTTTTTCTTTTCGTTTCATTTATTCTCATTGTATATATTGTATGAATTGAAGTTGTGAGAATTTTGAATTTGGGTTATGAGGGTATAGTGGAAGGATGAATTTCTGACGGGCCAAATGAGCAATAAAAAAGACATTATGATAATTATTGGTAAATTAATTTGTGATAATATGATGAGGCGCATTTATCCAAGGATTTTGGATTTTAAGAATCTGATACGAGATAAGTTATATGGTTTAGCTGTGCCCAATGCTGAACTCAATTTACCCAAATATGTTTCATTACTGTCATGCATACGCAGTGGCGAAACCTGGATTACTATCAGGGGGGACTGGGTTGATATATATAATATATGTATGTATATATATATATATATATATATATATATATATATATATATATATATATATATATATATATATATATATATATATATATATATATATATATATATATATATATATATATATATATATATATATATAGAGAGAGAGAGAGAGAGAGAGTGAGAGGAAGATATCTTTTTATGATCTAGTTAAACTAAAACAAGGAATGGGTGACGTTCGAGACTAAATAAATGAAAATAATATTTATCGCTCCACTATTTATTTGATCTTATAATTTTGCGATACGGTCGTCTGGGTATTTTACGATATCCCCCCCATTTGTTGCGCCAGTGTGCAAACGATTCTTTTTTAAACAATTGGGAACTTTGACCATTTGTTATCTTTATCATTTCACGAAAACGTCCAGCGGTTTTTCCACAATTATATTTTTAATTTAATTTTTTGTTTATTGAATTAATATTACAAACAAAATTTCTAAAGTAATTGTCATGTTATCATAATATTTTTCCCACATTCCCTTCAAGTCTTTATTTTATATAATTGTAGATATCAATACACAAATATTTAAAAACATTAAAGTTGAAACGTCAACGAGGTTTTAATAGAAAAAGAATCGCAGAAAATAAAATCGACTATATTACATAAATAGGGTTAGACCATAAAGTAATATAATAGAGCTCCAGTATAAATAAATAAAAACCTTGTGACAACTTTTTTTAAAAAAATAAATCATTTATTGAGAAAGTATTGCAATCTGCCTCAAAGCGGACAATAAGTAATATGATTGACTTTATGGATTAATTCAGAGAGTAATATGGATGAAAATGAATCCATTCATCCAGTATGTACGATGAAAGAAAAAAAAAAATATCTGGTATAAGTGTCTTCGGAGATGATTTGAGGCCATTTCGGGAACAGGATGAGACGAAGGGATACCCGTGTCATCAGTGAATATCCTTATTATCCTCACGAATAATTTAATTAGATAATTAACTGTAATTAATGTAGGATTTTTAAATATTATTCAATCATTGTGGGTGCATTAACTTATATAAGATCTGTTTATTTATTCTTTGTTCGATTAATTAGCAAATAAATTTTTCTCACAATAAAATAAGCGAGGAAGCCCAATTATAATTTTTTTTTTCTTTGGGAGTGGGGTGGGTGGTAGGGGGTAATTTAATTTTCGAGAATATTTACAAAATCTTATCATTTATATGACTTTCTCATTGATTCTTTAACTCTATTCAACGTTTTACCTACACCTTCATTTTAGTTTGAGTTTTTATCGATTTTGATGTTGTTTTTTTTTTCCAAACTTCCATGTTAATATCACCAAATGAACCTAGACATTTTCCGTTAGTATTAAATTTGGTATTAGTGATACATGAAACACTAATAGTAAAAAAAAGATGAACTATGATGCCCTGTGTTATATGATATATTTTAAAAATATATATTTTATTTTTTTTTGCTTACCTCCTTGTGGAAAGAACTGAGAATATATTGACCTAAAAGAGTCCTCCGTGACGAGCCCAGAGGGGCAGTGTGCCTTGAAGCTGCGGTAGATCCTCTTCAGCTCGGCCCTCGAGAACCTCGTGGCTCTGACCAGGGCCTCCAGGGAGTCCGGCCTCGCTCTAGCTGACGGCCAGTCGCCTTCTTCCCACTCTGAATCTGAAATATTTTAATTCCTATATTAAAACTTTATAAATAAATTATATATATATATATATATATATATATATATATATATATAAATATATATATATATATATATATATATATATATTTTTTATCCCTTTATATATATATGTAGGGTATCAAATTTTCATAAAAAACAATCCACAAAACGTATTGTTTATTTCGTTTAACGTCACTTTATATGCTGCTATGGCTAATCGGACGATGCTACGGTGAGAGTCCTAAATTTTGCCTATCCAGGTATAAATTAGGATAGGGATCTTTAACGAGTACCTGACATCGCACAGGCTCGGGACCCCCATTTAACGTCCCTTCCGAAGGACGGCATAGCTAAGGATTTTTTACTCCCTTTAAAAAAATCCTAAGGTCATCTGCCGGGCTGCGAACCCGCGATCTTGGGTTTAGTAGGTTGCTATGCTAACCTATATATGTTATATATGTATTAATAATTGTATTAAATTGGCTACACTTTTGATATTAATAATTATATAAAAATATCGATTGATATTTTAGTCATATGTAAAAATCAGAAGGTTACTTATTGTAAAAAAGTAATGTGTGAAATAAAAATAAAATAAAAAGTGAAGTTATATTTATTTGGCTAAAAAGTTCCAAAATCTCTGAAGATATAAGACAGCAACATATATATATATATATATATATATATATATATATATATATTTTTTTTTATTTATTTTTTTTTTCTTGACTGTTACTATTTGATGTTTAATAATTTTTTTTGATGTTTAGTCAATAAAATAACAACTTATTTCAGAGACATTTCGAGACTATATTGTTCTCATAATCATGCCCTACAGTGAAAGAACAGGTTACAATACAATTATATAAGTTATACAGGTTATTTAAAGTTGATATTTATTTCATTCATTCATTTAATGAAGAAATGATAAACATAGAAATAATTAAAAAATCGCGCAATAAACAAAAAATTAGACGTCCTAAACATCAAAACACGTTATTCCAATTTAATACATTCAGACTAATAATATAAATTTATATATAACTAGCATCCCACTTCGCGGATTCGCCCGCGCTAATAAGGAAAGAACTTAAATAATTTTAACTGATTAAGATTTCATGTTTTTATAATAGCTGTAATTTTTACTAACATGGTGCTATTTAACTGATTAGGTGGCTGAAGATTACGTAAAAGCATAATTGGATATTCAATTTTTAATTTTAATACATGAGCTTGAAACCAAGATGGACAGGCAATTAAAAACCTCTGATGGGGTTATGGGCTGTATTACCAATACTTACAACTGAAGGCCCATGAATCATATTTTTATACACCAAGATCATATTTTTAAAAAGCAAAAGATCGACAGTGTGATTTGGCGATTAGGCAGTTATAATTTTAATTAATTCATCTGGATGGATTTAATTTCTAACCTTTAAACCTTATGACAGTGTGACAAACCTCGTTTCTGTCATTTGACACTGAACATTTAAATTATTATTATAGTAAACTTTACTACTATAAATCTTAGAACTATGTGGATGATGTAGTTGAAATTTGGTTCAGATAGGCCTAATAGGTTTACTAAAACTCTGTTGTAGGATGGAGCAAACCATATAATGTTCGATTTTTAAACTTCACAGGAATCCACAAGTCACACTACACTACATATATATAGCTTTTTTGATAACAATTTAATAGAACTAAGCAAATTTTATCATCAATTTCTTGCTCCTTGTATATAACATCATTTACATGTCTGTAACCTTTCTTGAATGGCGCTCGCCATCTATCGGTCAATTTTCAAACCTCACTGCGCACCGCATATTTATCGCTTTTTTAACAGAAATTTAATAGAAAAAATGTAAATTTTATTATTGCTAAACCTTCCTTGAACTATGAAGATGATGTGGTTAAAATTTCGTACAGATTGGTTCAGTAGTTTTCGCGGTTAGTGATCACAAACGAAAAATGGCTTGTCCTTTTATTTAATAGTATAGATATATACATCATAATAAACCATTTATCCATTTACATATTACACAACAAATGGGAATTTCATCGACTGGTACCTGGGAATACCACTAAGTTTTGGGAAGATCCCCACATTATCCCTTACCTTTTTTCCAATAAATTTCCCCAGGTCAGTTTGTATACTCGTTTTGTTATAATTTAGTAGTATATATCATATCCACCAGTAACATCGTAAATAGTTTAATGCTCTTCCATATTTTGTAATTAGATATTCCTACGCATTATTTTATATATTTATTTTTTGCTAGCTTTAACTTTAAATAACCAGTATAACTTATATGACTGTAGTGCATGATTATGAGAACAATATAGTATAGAAAAGTCGCCAAAATAAGTTCTTATTTTATTGACTGAACCTTAAGAACCTTATTGAATATTCTTATATATATATATATATATATATATATATATATATATATATATATATATATATATATATATATAGAGAGAGAGAGAGAGAGAGAGAGCATTCATTATTTAAATTAAAGTTACATGCTTCGCTCACTTATAGGTTACTCCATAAGCCGAGAAACTAACCACTTCATCTGCGAGGTGATTTATCAGGATCAGGATGTGTGGGACTAAATAATTATTAAACCATAGAGTTGCTGTAGTTATATAGATTTAAATGGGATTCAAAAATTGTAGGTTATAAGACAAAAGTCATGTTGAGACTTTGTTGGAAACATAACATGTGAAATTTTCGCTAGTTCAGAAGACTTGGGGTTGGAAGGATTCGATATGTTTGATAATAGATTGTCTTGCTGGGTCCTTGGTTCGAGCCTATGGGTCCAAATAGGCTTCAGAATGATCTAGTTTATGAGAAGTAGTCCTACTTAGTAATCAATAACAATTTATTAAAATGTCCTTAAAATTTTTTGCCGTTTAGGTCTAGTTTGTGAGTTCAATGAATTTTCTTTGTATTGGAAAAAGCCGTAGCCATGTCTAGCGGAATTACATCAATAAATCAAGGGGTCCCAGCTGCTCTTTTAAAGATAAGGTTTTCACTCAGTAAACAATTTGTTTATATCAAAACTCACGAATGACAAGGAAATCATTTGTACTATAGCTTGCAAAGTGTTTTTTAACTATTAAAAGCTTTCTAGTTATGCCATTATTTTGTATCTCCTGAAAATTTCTACACTTTGCACTTATCCTCATTTTGAAAGTCGACGCCTCATATAATCATTGTAACAAAGTGCTGATGTTTTTAAAATTTTTGCATGTTTCTAGAAATGTTTAATATTCGGAAATAGTATGAGAATTAAAAAAACTCCAATAGATTTGGTAAATAATTCATCAATCCTAAATGAGTAATTATTGTTTGCTAAATCACTCAATATCCCATGCATAACACATGGAGAGCTCCTAATGGGGAGTGAATGTTTAATGTTCCTCCTAAGCTTGGGCCCAAAGTGTAACCCTCCTCGTTTGTTCATGTTTTACCAAAAACCTGTTTGGAGATTTATTCGCGGCAAGTGAGTTAAGTAAACGAAGCGGCGAGTTCTAAATGAATCGGTGGTCCATGCATATATCGCCGCTATGTAAAATACTCCTGGCTACCCCCCCCCCCCCCCCCCCCCCCTCGCACCCCACGGCTCCTATTTGCATAGTCACAGTTGAGCATTTCAATTACATGTTGGTCAGTTCTCTCTCCTCTTGTTGACTTCGGTCACAAACTCTGTTTTTCTAAATCAGGATTCCTAATTATAAATTACCTTTTCCATGATTTATTTTGTTTAATCGAATGGTCACCCAAGAAGAACTTTTATGTGAACAAATTTAATTTAAAGAAACATAATAATTTAGACACACCCATTTATTAAAATTACGCTTACTTTTTGCTATGATATAGGTACTTAAAAAAAAATTAACTTAAAACTTTCTGCAACCTCACAACGCATGCTGATAGCACATGTGTTTTATCAGTGAATAATGATCCTTTGCATCTTATCACTCCAATCTCATACCAAAAGCTTCATGAACGGTGTCGAAAATGGAGAATTAAAATAAATCCAAACATATTTCATCAAATAACCTTTATCCCTCATCACAAACCTACTACTTCCTGTCCTTCAGTGTCCTTTAATAAAATTATTCTGATACCAGTTAAACGAATCCACTAAATAAAACTCCGACTGAATAAGAGTTTACATTGGATTCCTCTTACAAAAATAAAACAACAAGAAACTGCTCTTCGTTTTTGACTCATTTACTAACATAAGACATTCTAGACAAACTCTCTTAGGTGCCTATTTTTTTTTACTAAAAACTCATTTACATGACAGTAATTATGTCTATTTCGCCATACGGAATATAGATCTGAGGCTCCACTAAACTATCCAAATCATTTCCTATCCAATCCTTACAATCCAAAATACTTCGAAAAATACTTAATGCTCCTTACTTTGTCATAGATAACCAATCCTTCATTTCCTCCATAATTATTCACATCTCTTGACTAGCTTCCGATTCTATTCTATTCTATTATGTAAAGAAAAGATTGAGCTTTTCATATAAAACCTTTATTGCAGTGCTTCCAGTGGCTAGTTGCTTTACAAGCAATTGACGTATTATTATAAACGTTATTATCACATTTGCTCGATGTATTTTTTATATACAGTTATACATTTTAATAAATATATAAATAAAAAAATATGCACCTCTAACACATTATTTCAATAAGCAGATGTATCATAATGGAAACAATAATAATGGCGTGGGTTGGCATCAGGGGTGATTATTCTAATTAAATAAATCAGTGATAATACTTCTAATTAAAAGTTAAAGTAATTGAATAGTCTCCACTGATTTTGAATAAAAAAATATGATTTTACATAAATTAAAAAAATCAACTACAAATCAGAGATATGTGTGTTTTCATTAAAAAAACGTAAATTGGTGTGATCAGGACAAAATATTAAAAAAAAAAAAAATAATAATAATCTTAAGATGTTGAAAACACTAACAAAGAGTTTCTTTTTGATAATTTTTTTTTCTAAATTTAATTTTATTTGAGAAGTTCATGCCTCTATATAATTGCTTCAATAGGTGCCTTTACACATACACGCTTTTCGTACGGAAAGAGCTACAAACAGGAAAGCGTGTAGGTATAAATTGTGGAGCCAAAATGTGAGGCCGCGCTTTCCGCACGGAAAGCGTGTCGACTTGATGTGTAAACATCATCTCTATACCCGTTTAATTTGATATTCAAGTTACATACCGATAATTTTATAACGGTGAAACATCACTTTATTTATTTTTTATTTTTTTTTTTTCGAGGGAGCGACAGGGGGGGATCGGAATTCAACTGATTTTCGTGAGTTTGTTTAACAGCGAATATTAAAACAGCTAAACCTAATATTTGAGCATTTTTAATATTTTTTTATAACTCTAAAAAGTAAAAAAAAATGAACAAAAAAAAAACAAACAGAGAAATTAATAAAAAATAAAATATTGATTATATTTAAAAAAAATAAAATAAATAATGGATTACATTCCCATAGTAAATCGATTGAACAAGAACTATTAATTTATTCCTAATTAATTCACATCTGTCGCTCATTATTAGACGGTAGATGAATGTATAAATAGAAATTTTTATTATAGGGATAGTAACCCCTAATATGAAAAGAAAATATTTATTTCCAAGTTAACTTTCATTGTAATGTCACATACTTCTCTGGTTTATAAAATTATTTGTTTGTTATTTATATTTCTTATTCATATTTTTATTCGAAGTAATTTTTCTTGCTTTTTTTTTTAATTTATTAAACTTTTTTAAAAATAATATTAGCATTTTTTGTCATAAACCTTCTTTTTTATTTTATTTATTATTTTTTGTACTATATACTCATATTTACTTATCATACTTACTCACTATATTTTAAAATATTTATTTCAAAATACTTTTTTTTAAATCATACTGTTTTTGTTTTTGATTTTGACAAAGGATTATAAATAAACTGAAACGTTGGCACAATTGAAGTATAATACTTTTAATAGAGCAACTATTGACCGCACCCTAAACTATCTTCTTCAATACTCAGAGCCAAATGTCAACCAACCTTATCAATGATGTATATAAATAATAAAATGGAAAACAAGTTATTAAGTAAAAGAAAGTGAACTTTAATTCATCTTCTCATAACACCCGTATATTTTATACATTCCGCAAATTGTTCTGTGTTGTTGGTTAAATTATGTTTGTTAAGGAGGAGGCAGAATTTGAAAATGGAATGAGTAGAAGAGTGGCGTATAGTGGTTGGGATGATGTACCTCCAGTTAGTTCAACGTTTTAAGTAAAAAGAAATAGGTCAGAGCTATAATTTATTTTTTAAGCTATAATAAAATTGCATTGTGAACCATACTCTATAGCGTATATTCTATATATTCCAATGAAAATAAAATATAGAATGAGTAAAGTAGATTTTATATAGAGCTAGGCGACTCAGTTACTCTTTGCCAAAATTTCCGAAGTTCAAAGGATTTAAGTCCATCAAGTCCACTGCTAAAACGTAGAACTTCTCAAAGGCCTTCACATCCCAGTCATAATAGAAAATGTCACCCTCAATTTCCAAAACTGCCAACTCAAATTTTCACCTCAGGCTAACCCTCTAACCCTTTTTGACAAAGGTTTGACTTCCAAGAACGTCCCTTACAGGCCTTTGACAAACTGATGTGCTGGCCATGAGGCTCGCTCCACTAAACTAAATTTATCTGGACGAATTTCTTTGGTAGAAGTAAGTTAGTGACATATATAGTTTTAAGTTCTAGAAATTGTAAATTCATTAAGTTTGTAAAATAAATCAATAAATTTTTATTATTTTATAAATCCTTGTTACTTATTTTGATTTTTAAGTTCAAACTTTTTTATTTTTATTAATTTTTTTAATGATTTTCGTGTCAGAAATTTTGTATAATACAATTAAAATAAATAGTAAGTTGGAAGCAAATTGAGAGACCAGTGGGTTGGAGTGGTTATGGGTTATTATGATTGGAATCTGGCTTCAGAAAAAACAGAAATGTATGGAACATTAAAATCCTTATGTAAGAGTTAATTTTTGACAAATAAAGAACATTGAAAATTTTTCGAATGCAAGGATTGGACTAATTTCAAATATTAATTTTTTCTACAATCTAATCATTCTCCTTATAAATTTTAGATTCGGGCAATTTGGTAATGAATGTGCTAATACATTTGTGGCATGTAAGTGCTTCTTCACCTCGCAGTGGATAACTGTGAGTGAATTTACTGCAGGGAAGTGAAAATTTCAGTTAAGATATCTACCTGTTTCGATTTCCCAACCCACCAAATGTTTCTTGCATTGATACGACAGATCTTCTAAGGTGGATTATTTTGTGTTTTCCTAGAAGATTGGCTGTTTCTTTCCTTATATGAGCTTCTTGGCATGCAGCAAGCTGAAACTCAGGCGATGACAAAACTTATATATATATATATATATATATATATTTTTTTTTATGTCCAAAATTTAATCATTACCTGGTGAACTAATCTTTAACCGTGGCATGTCATTGGCGGCATATTGATTCAGTTATAATTCCTAATTGAGTCAGTAATTATTTATATTTTTTTCAACAATCACACAGGACGATCGATGTTTCTTCTCTGGTAATAAAAAGAAACTCCTCTCGGGTAATTTAAATAAATAATATTTATTTGATTTGATTTCTTTTATTGATTACTACATAATATCTGTATACTAGACATTATATAAGATTTATTTTAGAATTCTTTAGGGAGAACAATAATCAGCGAATGTAAATAATATATTGTTCTGGACCAAATAAGCCCTTCATCGACCTTTTGTATTTTTTTAACAGTAGCGGAAATACAGTTTTAATGGGATTAATCTGGAAGTTCTGGTCATTGTTTTATTTACTTTTGCCTAGCGTTACTTAATAACATTGTTTTGTTGTAGTTTATCCTAGCGAGTAATTATGGATTCTGGAATGAGCTAGAAACTTTTTTCAGATACAATTTAAAGATAGGTTATTTAATGTTGGACCAATTTTCAATTACGACCTATAATAAAATTGCTAAAAATTGATTTATTGTTTATATGAACATCAAAGTGTAATTAATAAAAAACAGCCCCAAATAAATAGGTTATGTTAGATATTAAAAATTCTATTATTATTATTTTTATTTTTCTAAATCTACTTTCATTTTAAAACAGGATTCAAATATTAGACTACATGGTGCACATATGTAAATTGAATAAATAAAAATAGTATATTAGCAGAATAAAATGCTTACGATTAACAATTATTATTTATTTATTTTTTTTATTACATGTGTCCTTCTTCATTAGTAAATTAGAAGAACCGTATGTTGCTGATAAATAATCTGCTGTTCTGTGTCGAACGTGCCCTTCATGGATCCAACTAATTTCAATTCCTATTTCTTTTTCCTCTCCCATGCCTTTTTATGTGATATAATATCACACTCATGTATATATACATATATGAAAATTTTTTAAATGCAAGGATTGAATGCTCATTTCAAATATTAATTTATTTAAATTTAATATTTAAGAAAAAACATATAAAATTCTTTTTCCAAAACACAATTTTAATTACCGTTTTTATTTGTATAATCTATAAAATATTATATTATCCTAAATATTTTTCTAAATCTTAATTATGTAGTACGATGAACTATTTTTGGAATCAAATCTAATGGTGCTGATGTAGCTGGTTAGTATACTTCCTTTTATATTATATTAATCGATAAGTTGATTTTTATACCATTTTAATGAATGATACTGATGAGAAAAAATAACTCTTTTATTTGTGTAATTGAAAAAAAAAAAAATTGAAACTCAATAATGCCATATTTCGGGGTGTCCCCTCAAACTCATTTTTCCACTTTTCACAAAAAAAACATATCTTTTTATCTGTTCATTGTAGAATACTCTACATAATATGTATAAGGAGGAAGATATTGCAGTAATTTATACTATATTTTCAGTATAACATTTCATGCTATTAACATTCATTTAAAAAAAAAAAAAAAAAAAAAAAAAAAAAAATTTACTTATCAGAATTTTAAAAAGAATTTTTTTGAATAACATAAATTTTGTGATCGGTCTAGACCTGATCACAGAATATTAACAAAACGATATCATATTTTGATAAAACATCAATATATTTAAATTATTTTCTATTTATACAGCGTTTTTATAAGAAGTTGTTTATTTTTGTTTAAACAAATATTTCTTAGTAATTATTATTTCATTTAAATCACATAAATCACAGTTGTAAGTAGAAATTTGAACAAAATTAAATAGAATTGTATAATGGATAGTATTGTATATGGATATAATTTGAGTTGTGGATCCTAAAGATGGAGCAATGTACTCCGAAACATGTCGAAGTTAATTAAAGAATAATAGGAGCTATGCCTTTAAATGAAATAGAAATTAAATCTCCTTCAATAAAATAAGAATTCGGATTCGAAGGGACAGGAAAGAAATACTTTAATGCCCAGTTGATTGATTTGTTAGTAATGCTTATAGGTCGTTGCTATTGACCGGTATTTAAGTATAAATGTTAATGATTTAAATTAGAATTTTAGAATAATAATGTTCATTGTGAACCTAAGGGTTAAAGAAAGATTATTTTTAAAAGAAAAAAATATTTCGATGGTTACCATGCTAAGAAAAGGGTTTAGAATTCAGAAATAATTATACAACGTATTTACATTGTTAAATTTAATGTAAAAAAAAAAAAAAAAAAAAAAAAAAAAAAAAAAAACCACTTACAACCCATGAAGGGTCTCGGGTTCAGTACTTAGGTAGGCTGTACTGTTTCTGAGCCAACGGTTGTGAAAGGAGGTGATTTGGGCAGAATTCACGCTCAAATGTAAAACAACACATGAATAATTTAATTTTACCACCCATATTAAGAACGGGTTCAAATCCATTTAATTTAATTTTTTTTTATTCCATTTAAAATAATAATACAATAATTTAAAATTGGTTATACGAATATATAAAATAATATATATGATAAGAAAATTAGAATTGTCTATTTGTTATTTTAATATGCAAGAAGTAGGATTCAGCATCTAATCTGTTTAGGAATCGTTAGAACTGAGAGCTATTCCGCAAAGATTGAGTTTATCCTGATTGATTGAAAAGAAAGTAAATTTGGCTGTCGAATTCGGATTCGAAGGGACAGGAAAGAAATACTTTAATGCCCAGGGAAATAGGGTTTGTCCTTAAGTCCTCAAGGGTTTGTTTTTATTTTATTTATTATTTTTTTTTTTATCAAATGGAATTCCATCCAATTTTTAAAATTAGAAAACGCCTTGGAATCCTGCAAGCTACTTTTCTTTATCTGGCCCCAAATCGTCTAAGATTTTCGGACTCACTTTTTAAATAAAGGTAGACGGAAGGTTATTTATTTCACCAATGCCGTGGAAACCCTTAAAACTGCGAACCGCGAGTTAGCTCAAAAGATGTTATTATCGAGCTAATTACGTTTCCAATAGAAAGCCTTTAATTAAGGCTTCAATCAGATTGGACTTGCGGTCTCGGCACAGGCCACCTGCCCGTCGAATCGTTTGTTCTCATCAGGAAAGAGTACCTTGGATCCAATTTCCTTCCTTAACTTAATTTAAGTAAGTTGATTAATTTTTAAATTCTTATTATTTTTATTAAACTAATGTTTATTGCTATTTTTATTATCAATTTTGTAATTATTATTTATTTATAAATTCTTTATTTGAACGTTTGTCTAGAAAATGTTGAAGAATTCAAAAGCGACGAGCAGTTTTACTAGTACTTTATATTAGCTATTACTCTTACATTATCAATATAACAAATATTCTTTCTATATTTAATTCCTTTTGAAAAACCATCTTCTTAGAGAATATAATATTTTCTCTTTAAAAGGATATTATGGCCCTTTATGTTCTCTATGTTGACTATATATCCTCCTTAGTATCGTATTATGATCCTAAGCTAGTGATAAACTGTCTTCTATGATAGGACTGGGTTTAACTTTACGATTCTCATATAAACATTGTCTTATAGGCAATAAGTTTTTATAAACACTGTTCACAAAGAAACAACGAGGATCTTCCATACTTTTTTTTATATCTTATTGAAAGGCTTTTAGTCGACAAATTCTAGTTTAACAAATGCAGTAAAATTCCGTTAGTGATGTATTGTTCAAAACTTTATGTCACAAGGAAGATTTTTGTTGTTTCTTTGTTTTTCTATTGATACTTTTCAAAATGATGACAATATCTGTGCCACCTGGGTTAATAAGCATAAGGAGTTCAGAACTTAATAAGACCTCCTTCTGGCCTCATATTATGAACAATGTTGGAAGAAATTATAATAATAAAAAGTGTTGTAACAAATATGTAACTATTTCAGATGTGCTTTTGTCGAATAGAATAATATACTATAATAAACTTAAGAATAATATGCTATAATAAACTAGAATAATATAATATAATAAACTTAAAAATAATATAATGAACATAAAAATAAAATACAATGATTTTGGTTTCTTAAAAAAAAAAAAAAAAAAAAAAAAAAAATCAAGAATCAGTGTCACTAATTTATAAATATAAAACACACACACATATATATATAAAGGCAATAGATACAGAAAGAAAAAAAGTATGTCCATGTAGCCTTAAGTATTGGGTTGTTTCACATGAAATGTCCGTTTTCAAGGTATAGGGATTTTAGTAAAAATACAATATGAAAACAATATAATTTTATTCGAAGTATTTACCTTCTTTTTCTACACATTTTTCCCAACGTGACAACAACTTTTTTATCCCGGATTTGAAAAACTCTGAGCTTTGAAGTGAAACAAAATCTGAAAACGCACTTTTGATTTCAGCATCATTTGCAAAAATTTTTCCTCTGCAGAAGTTGTCTAAATTCCTGAAAAGGTGATAATCTGTTGGAGATAAGTCGGGAGAATATGGTGGGTGCGGAAGAACTTCGTACCCCAGCTCTTTCAATTTATGCATGGTAAGTTTTGAAACGTGGGGTCTAGCGTTGTCGTGTAGGAGTATAGGGCCCTTCCGATTTACCAATCCAGGTTGTTTTTTTCAATAATTTTTCGTGCATTTGGCCAATTTCATTACAGTAGGTTGTAGAGGTAATGGTCTCACCTCTAGGCAAAAAGGAATAATGTATGATTCCAGCCATGGACCACCATACTGTAACCATCAATTTTTTCGGGTGCAAATTTGGTTTTGGCATTTGTCCTGGGCTTTCGTCGATGTCTAACCACTGCCCTGACCGACGCTGATTGTCATAAGCAATCCATTTTTCGTCGCAAGTTATTATTCTTTTAAGGAAAGGGTCGGTTTTTTTGCCTAAGGAAAGGGTCGGTTTTTTGCCTAGCAAGCAACGAAACGCAGGTCTCAAGACGTTTCAATTGCTGTCGCTCAGTGAGATCGTGAGGTACCCATGTATCGAACTTTTTCAACAACAGAGACTCGCAAAATCCTCTATGTATTTCAAATATTATAAAATTAGACATTTCATGTGAAACAACCCAATAAAATCATCTATAAAAGGTTTGTTTGCTAACTGTAGGTGTTTGCGAAATGTAAGTGAACTATACAGTTTGTGTTGCTGATACGTCATGATTATTCTGATTGGTTTTTGATTGGAATATTTGTATTTTTAAGTTGTATACTTTTTACTTTATTTAAATGGATGAGTTTAGGTGTTTAAAGATTTACATTAAAGTTAATTTGTTTCACCTTGCTTTAATAAATGTAATTTTATTGGAGCACTACCAAATCTCTCGAATAAAATTGTCTTTTTTTTTCTTACAATCAGCTATAAAAAAATATCAATTTTATTGTAATTTAATAAATTATTGTAAGTTAATAATTATTACACATCTGTGCCTCGGAGGTACAGAACACTATGCTTTTTTTTTTTTTTTTTTTTTTTTTTTTTTTTTTTTTTTTTTTTTTTTTTTTTTTTTTTTTTTTTTGTTTTTTTTTTTTTTTTTTTTTTACCAAAAATACAGCTTTTTCCCCTTTCTTCAGAGGTATAGAATTCCATGTCCTGGACAAATTAATTTTAAGGTAAGTTACATAAATATGTTGATTTTTTTTATTTATTTATTTTTTTTTTTTTTGGTGGGGGAGGGCATAACGTCCTTCTGTACTCCAATTAGGACAGGAAGGACGGGTTATCAACCTATTCTAGCCTGGATGGAAAAGTCGATTTATTTCGTACACGTATAATAAACAATTCAGAAAAATAATTTTTTTTTTTTTAAATTGCTGTCCTGTAACGTTACGGAAATGTAACATAGTGTTCTGTACCTCCGCGTTACACATATAATTAATAATTCACTGTGGTTTTTTAAAACATCCTCAATAAGTTTAAGAATTTATAAAGTCTTCCCAGAGCCATGTCTCTCATTAATTCCCATTTGATTATATTTTTAAGATATAGTCCTTCTTTGAAGGCGCATTCCATAGTTATACAAATCAAAAATCAATTGTAATATATTTTAAGTGAAGCTTTTAGGATGTCCCTCAATATCTTAAATATCCTCTTTCAATTAGGTACTTGGAGCGGTAACAGGTGCAGTAGCTTGACCCTCTTGGGAACTGTTGCCAATTTTCGTTTAATGTATTTAAATGATTCTCATCTTTTCCATTAAGTATTTTCAATAATTTGATTGTCTTTTTTATATCAGTTGATCTCGCAGCTAATAAAAGAGTCAACATAAATTTGACTGTCTTGAGCAATAATAAACTCCAGAGGTCATTGAAAGTTCTGTGGGCATTAAATGTTTAATAGTGGTTTTATTACCGCTTTGAGAGGGTCCATAAACTGGAAAATCAGAACCACTGTGATTGTACAGGCTTACTTTATCAGCATCGTAAATTTTTGTTATCTTTTCTTACTTAAACAGGATTATATTTAGTAAACTTCGTCGGATTAAAGACTTACATCTCTTGTATAGTTGCTCTTATCAGATGCTAATAAAAATGTAATTAGGACATTAAGTGATTGTAAATACGTTTTCTTCAATTATTATAAATGTAACAGCAATAAATAAAGGGGAAGTGAATATTATTATCATTGCTATATAACGAATTTATACTTTTTTAAATTAACAATTAGAATAAATATCATGAAACGCGTCAGCCGAACTTCTCAGAGCACTTATCAGAAATGTCCGTAAATTATTTTAACCCTTCTCGGTAATAGAGAGTTTAGATTGTTTCTTTTATAAGTAAGATACTAGATTAAAACCTCTGTTATTTATTTATTTTGTTTATTAGTGTTTATGTTGTTAGTTGTTGCTGACCTTTAAATAACTAGTAGCACGATTGTAATATATACGGTTTATATATATGGTATATATTATTATATATTTAATTTTAAACTTTTTTTTTTTACATTTTCTCCATAGTTACTATAATATAATAATTATATATTGTATAATTAGTATACATATACAGGGTGAGTACTTCTTAGTGTAAAAAAAAAAAAAAAAAAAAAAAAAAAAAAAAAAAAAAAAAAAAAAAAAAAAAAAAAAAAAAAAAAATAGGTGAAACTAGATCAAAAATGTAGCAAAATGCCTCAGATCTCACCTTTCTATTCCAATCCGTTGCAGATATATGAAAAATCAGAAACCTTTTTGAGGAAACCTCGTTTTTTCCATAAAAGCTGTAATATCTCCATTTTGTTTAAATATTTTTCAAAGTTTGATCACATTTTCGGATTAATCATTAAATTTTCTATAATAGCAGAGTACCTGTAACCGTGAATTTTACAAACTTGGTATCTAAAGAACAGCTTGATCTTCACCTTATTTGGGGAAGTCACAATGTCGTAATTACTTCAACGCTCACCGTTTATCCAAAAAACTATCGACAAAACTGCAAATCTCACAAAAACTTGCAAATGTAATAAGATTTAGAATGATATGTTAAACGTAATGATTCTGTTTCGATTTGATGGAGAAATTTAGCTTCTGAATGCAGATTGTGGAGTAGAATTACTTCTTTTTGAGGTGCATTTTACGGGCAGATGAGTCGGTTTTTCAGGGGACGGCATTTCTACCTATCATGTATATCGTTGGTTTATATTTGTATTGCTTTCGAATAATGTGGAGGAGCACCATGGTGTTGTAAAATCATATTTTGCCGAACTTCAAGTGGAATATCGTGATTAGGTTGTGGTAGGATATTTTGTAACAAGTTTTAGTAATCTTATCATTCGATAGTTGCGCAAACTATGATTTTTCAACACTATTCGAAAGAAATAAAAAGATGAATAAACAAAAGATACCCCACATGGAACGGTAGAAATGCCTTCCCCTGCAAAAACAGACTGTACCCATAAATTCACCGCAAAAAGAGGTATACTTTAATATCATCTGCATTCAGAAGCTAACGGCAAAATTGAGATCTATGTTCATTATCATTGGATTTTAAATGTTACTTTGAAAATCTAATAAAATAAATCATAAATAATAATAATAAATAAATATAAGTAATAACATAAGATCCTCTGCTCAGGTGTCGCTTTATTGACAGTTTTCCTTTATTTTCTATTAAATAATAATTTTTTTCTTTGCTTTTTAATCCAATGAAGAGTTATTATGTCTAAAATGCACATTTCCATTAAGGGATTGTCATAATGTTTTATTTAGACAAGTAACTGATTTGTATGCCAAATGAGAACACCATGTTTTTTCGGTTTCAAAAGTAAATTTCTCCATCAAATCGAAACAAAATCATTACGTTTAATATATCATTCAATAGCATATTAAATTTTCAAGTTTTTGAGAGATTTACAGTTTTGTCAATAGTTTTTTCGAAAAACAGTGGGTGTTGAAGTAATTAAGACATTGTGACTTCCCCAAATGAGGTGAAGATCAAGCTGTTCTTTAGATCCCAAGTTTGTAAAATTCAAGGTTACAGGTACTTTGATATTATAGAAAATTTAATGCTAAATCCGAAAATGTGGTCAAAATTTTAAATTTTTTATAAACAGAATGGAGATATTACAGCTTTTATGAAAAAAAAAAATGTGGTTTCCTCAAAAAAGTCTTTGAATTATCATTTCTGCAACGGATTGGAATAGAAAGGTGTGATCTGCGGCATTTTGCTACATTTTTGATCTAGTTTTACCTAATTTTTTTTTTTACACTAAGAGATACTCACCCTGTATATGAAAGTGAACATATGATTGTTAAATTAAAAAATAAAGTATATCTACTTGTTTTTATGATTTCTAGGCGTTGTTTTTCGTTCCAACATTGAGTTAAGATTAAAAAAAAAGAAATAAAAATAAAAACAACATTTTTTAAAGTGATTACTTCTTAGATGTCAATGGATATTTTGCAACCACTATTCTATGAATTCTCGCTGAGAAAGTATATCCCTCCCCCTCTTCAAATAATATAACTTTAATCTACGCGCTGGCATTTCGGAATGAATCATAGGATGCCTGTTCCAGTTTTCAGCAGATGTTTTTTCTTTTCCAGAGCCAAGTCTGCAAAGTTGGTCAATATACTCTATAGAGTTTTTTTTTAGTTCAATATTTTTCTTTATATTTAATTTTTTTAAATCAATGGCTAAGCGAGTTGGGGTGATGGTTTCAGTGTGCACTGTACAGATAGTCGTGAGTTCGAATCCTAGATGGGTGGGTGGGAAACCTTGGTTTCCTCGTTTAACTAGTATTCTAATTTGTCATAATTATACACTACCTATCATAGAACTGATATCTGAAAGTGAGTACCCTTTAAATCATAAAGTTGTGTGGGGTCCTGGGAAATATTACTTCCTTTCACAACCGTTGGCCAAGAAACAGTACAAGGTTACCAAATACTGAACTCATGATGTATTACAAGTTTTAGTGGAAGATGTTTTTTTTTTTATACGAAACGGCCTTAGAGAGCACGCGAATATAATTATTTCCACTTCTTTTCATACTCCTTCTCTCTTCCCAACTTATCCTTATTCTATCCGATTGCTCTTCTTTTTCCACGCTCAGGGCCTTAATTTCTCTTTTCCTATAGCCATCTCTGTAAAAGGCTTCCTTCAGTCTCTCAGTTACTTTCTTCATCTGTTTGATATACCTCCCAGCACTCTTGTATTCTCTCATTTTATAGATGATTTTTATATTTAATCTCCTTGGGTGCATCCTCACCATATGCCCAATAGAACCTTAATCCTTCTTATTCTTATGTCCGTTTCCTAATCATCTATTTTTTTGTCTATTTCCTTATTAGGCCTTAACTTATAGCCTTCTTGTGTCTTCTTTGGGCCGTACATTCTTCTTAGTATTCTTCTTTTTGTCCCTAATATTTTCCTTAGGCTGGGGAGGGTGCGTTACAGGTTTTATTATTATTTATTTATTTATTTTTATTTTTTTTATTGTTTTCTATTGACCAAAGTTTGATTCTTGACATATATATTAATGTAATTATTACTTAAAGAATTGTATAAACCTGAATGTATTTAATCATTGGTCCTTAGTTGCATAAATAATCATTATGAAAAAAAGTGATAATTTCTTTATAATTTAATAAGCCATAGAAAGTTTCATACTATAAAGAACATTTTATATTCAAAGGAAGGCTAGGAATATTCGGTGGCATCTATAGAACGCCGGCAAAGAATTCTCATATGGGCTCCCTTACGCTGCGAGGTTTCCGGCTATGAATTATCCCACAAAGCAGCTCATGTAGCAGTAGAACCAGGAACAAGGCCAGTCACTAATCTGACAAGTTCTTACGAAAGATACTCTTGAAATGTAAAGAAGAATATGCAACGAGTTAGTTTAAAAAAATAATTTATCGATATTACGTCAAATGAAAAATAAAGGTATTAACAACTTGAAGTAAATTGATGAACGATTAAGTGGCTAATCTATTTAAATGAAAATAACGATACATTCAACAAAGATTCGGGAGCAAAACTAATTCATCGAATAGAAAATAGTCTAAAATTAAGTATCTATGTATCATTAGAAATAATAAAATCGTTCAAAACCAATCCTGATTTTTGTTTGAAATATACAGATAAATATTTGCAATGGTCCCATTTTAAATTTATATCCAATAAGAACAAAAAAACCAAACAGCCGTAAGTCGTGTCAAAACCGAAGGACAACCTTTCTCTACCCGACTCTTTCGACTATTTACACTCAGTCTGTTCTAGGACAGCTGACTTTTGTAAGGCATCTATCCTCTCACCTGTTGTGTAGTGTCAACCAGTGTAGGGCATATTTACATTCGTAAATACGAATATGAATATATTCACACAGATAATTCTCTAAGAATATGAATACAAATATCTTCGTATTCACTTGTCTGAATATAAATATATTCGTATTCACATGCAATATATAAATTAGAGATGTAGTGGATAGTAGTTTTAGCCAGATACCGGATAACAGATATCCGGTGAGGTTCTAGGCCGAAGCGCCGAATATCCGGCTACCGGATATCGGGCTCAAGAAGTGTCTGTAATGATTCAACCAGACGTTATGGAGACAGTGGCTGCTGCGAGGCGGATTGGAACCTATTTTAATCACTCTGTTATTGCACAAGAAAAACTTAAAGAAATCAACTTACTAGATCACCAACTTGTGCAAGACGTCAGCACTAGGTCGAATTCCACTTATTATTTCATGGAACGACTTTTAGAACAGAAACGAGCTGTATCCTTGGATGTTACCAACCTCGATACCTTAAATAACTTGTTGCCAGCACAGTGGGAATTAATGGAGCAATGTATCAGACTCCTCAAACCATTCGAAGAGATCACTAAAATTACTAGCTCTGGTCTTTCATGTATATCTGAAGTAATACCACATGTAGTAACAGTGATTAAACACCTGGTAAAGGAAGAGACTGCAGTAGGAACACCGAACTTATTAAAAATGAGGTCTTCACTAAAAACTCAGCTTGAGCTACGTTTTAACTTTGAAGAGAATGACAAATACTTGGTTGCAACTTTTCTAGACCCGAGATTTAAGACCATTTTTTTGGGATTAGCTCAAGCCAAAAGAGCTAGACAAATCATTTTATTACACGCCAACGATATTGATATTGGTAATGGTTATTCTCCACCTGCCAAGAAGATTAATAATCAAAGTGGTGGCTGTGAAAAAATGCACAACAGTTTCTGGGACTGCTTCGACGTAGTTGTAAAAGGATCAGACCAATCTTTTGACATTGGGAAAAGCTCTGCAGCAAATGAGATTGACTATTTTTTGAAAACTGTTCGTCTGGACCGAAAAGAAGACTCTTTCAAGTGGTGGTCAACCAACGCCAAGCAATACCCAATTCTATCAAATACTGTAAAGGTATATCTCTCCTCTCCTTGCAGCAGTCTACAGTGAAAGGCTATTCTCAGTAGTAGGACTTGTGTACGAAGCAAAACGCAACCATTTACTGTCAACACACGCTGAAAAACTTGTTTTTATTCACTACTATTTGTCGTTAGTTAAATATGACTACTGATTTTTTATATAAAGCTCTATAAATAGTTAAAGTTTGTACTACAACTACTCCATATTAATACAACTATTTAAATCTTAAAGGTGTTTTATTAATTTCATTTACATCATTAGGTATCCGGTATCTGGCCGAATAATAGCAGATATCTAGCCAGATACCGGATACTAAAAAAAAGGCCGGATAGGCCGGATACCGGATAGTAACCGGATATCCGTTACAACTCTAATATAAATAGTTGTATCCATACATATAAATTGTGATTACAGTTGTATTTACGTGTCTCGAATGAAACAGCCTAATAGTTACTTATCTTTTATGGTTATTATTTATTGTTCTTAAAACGAGCAAAGGGTTCTCTCAGACGTTTCTTCCCTTCAGAATACTTAATATCCAAAGATTACAATCGTCAACCGAATTTGGCGGTAGGAGCGGAACTATCCGCGGTGTAAATCGAAATGTAAGGGAGAGGACATGTGTCTGGTAGGGATAACAAAGACAGGGCCTGGACCCGATCCAACAGCTGGCAATAACGAATGAGCCTCCTCCGTTGGGGATAAAGAATTGATGTTGGCTCCAGGGCTTAATAGGCCAAGCTTCCGCCTATCATATGTCACACACAATTTTCTCTTTTTCTCCATCCCGTTCCTGGATCAAATTCATATTCTAAAACAAATTTGTTTAGCTGAGCTTAGTATATCGAGTTGAGGGAACGAGATTTTTCTCTTTCGTGTATCAGGGTGTTCAAATCATTGCATTAAAAATTTATTTTCGATTGAATAATCTCATGCATAAAACCTTTTCCGTGCAGTGTTGAATTATGACTTCAAATAAGGGGGTGATCAACAAGTAGATAGCAGTGGATAACTGAAGATTTTAACATTCAAATGTATACAATATGACTATTGTCCCCTACAAAAAGTTATTGTACAATATCCTACTTTTTTATAACATGATTATTCTCAAAATAATATGTTCGTTTGAAACAAAAAATACATTAAATTAATAAAAGGACATATTCATAAACACTTTTACGGAGCAGCTAACAAGGCATATATCACGTAACTACAAACTACAAAAGAACCGTAAGTCAGCTGGGTAGCGGAGTAGCTCAGTGGGTAAGTCACTTAACTCCTAGCTCCGGGACTCAAGTTCGAGCCTGACTGATAAAGGAAAAAAAAATTAATTTCTGTTTCTTAGGCTGTGGATCGACTTCGGTGTCTGGAGACCCTCCTGGGGCTCTATGAAATGGGTACGGAACTTAATGGGAGGAAAAACTTGCTCGTTGAACGTGATTTCTGACCACATCACCTCCATGTATAACAGTTGGTCATGAAACAGTAGTTCCTTACCAAGTACTGAGCACAAAACTTCAGGTTGTAGTGGTACAGATTATTTATTGTTATTTTTTTAATTTTCGGCAGGTTCTAGACTGTTCTACTTTCTTAGACGTGAGGCCGCCTATCCCTCACACTCAATCCTCCTCCTTTATCCAGGCTTGGGACTGTCAGCGGTTCACCTAGCATCACTAGGGGTAGCAACACTACATCCACTTTTCATCAAAAGATAATGTTTAATGGTGTACCACAAGGAAAAAGGAAGAGAGGCAGACCCAGGTGCAGATGGATTGATGACCTAGAGGAGGATTTGCGGGGGCTGGGGATACGGAATTGGAGGAACCTGGCGAAGGACCGAGAGGAATAGAGAAGGATGGTGGCAGAGGCCCAGGTCCTGCAGAGACTGTAGCGTCCTAGAACAAACAGTTTTTTTTTTTATTTATATCTTTACATACTGACCATCATATTTCAACATAACTCAAACTATTGAGGTATATAGAATATTTTTAACGTTCACGATCGACTTAGTCGAAATGGACATTTCATCTGGTTATGGTATACTAAGGTATGGTATGGGTTCTGTTCTTCCTCTAATTTCTCACGCCATCTATTTCATATTTCATAAAATTTCTGTCAGTACTATAATTACATTGAATGTTGAAGATTTTTTAAAAAATTTTTGATTCGAAAGATATCCTGGTAAATTGAAAATTTCACTCACATATGTACTCTTAATTTGGATTAACGTAACTATAACTGTGCTATGATTGAACATTGGAATTGACATACCGATTTATGAGTTCACATATCGTAAATCAACTGTACAAGTCTTATTTTTAGTCAAACAATTAGGTATTATTATTACCTTCTGTGGAAATAGGATCTAATGGTCATACGTCATAATATAACAATTATCACATCAAGAACGGAATTCTCCTCTGCTGCTTGGAGGAAATTTTATAGAATTGAAAAAGAATGTTCTTCAGGTTCCATTATTTATAAGCCGGCCCTTTGCCCTATCAAAGAGGCAATCTGTATTTGTCAGGAGCTGGGGGGTCAAGAAATTGAACAGTTTTGCGGTTAAGCTCCCGATCTCTCGCTCCTACTCTAACTGAAAAAACCTGTCCGGCTCCTTAGTTGATTCTGAGTTATGGTTGAAGGCTTGGCTTGGACCTTTTCCTTTTTTATCTGTTTTTATTTATTGGACGGTTATGTGAAGTGATTCAGAATATTTTGATGTATAACTCAAGGATAAATAGAACCAGTCGATTTTCCAATATGTAAAAAAAAAAATGATAACATTTTATTGATTTACCTGTAACGGTGTCTATTAATTTTATGTAATTTAAGCTCATTATTATTATTTGGGATATGTCAATTACGAAAGTGTATTCTCGATTCTATTGGTTCTTGGAAAAGGAATCCAAGATCCATGTTTCTAGAATAGATAATCCAAAGTCGATTCCTAATACCCGACCCATACTGTGGATTGTACATTAGTTTTGTGATACCTAATTATGTTGTTATTAATCATTAGTTCTTCTCCTTAATGATGAAAATAAAATATCTTTTATAAGATATTTTTATTAATCTTTACATGCAGAGCAATTTTTACATATTAGGTCAATACAGCTTGATACGAAATTCAAAACCATTTTCAAAAATAAAGCAATGCTGCTAATTGCCAAACCTAAAATTGAAGTTATTTGTTCTCTATTGAGATATAATTCAGTAGAAGGTTTTAGTAACATTTTCTATTTCTTAAGTACTCAACGATGCTCCAGAACCTTTGGAATGTGTTTTTTCTTAATTAAAAATTCCTGAAATGAATTATTTTTTGTAAAATGTCTGGATTTATAACCAAAATGTATATCTTATATAGTGAATGATAAGTGCTATTTGTAGTTTTCTACTCTATTTATTAAAAAAATATTGTTTAGCAAACAAATGCTTTTTTATCTCTCTAATGGATCATTTTATCTTACAGCATTTAATTTTTAAAACAAGATCTCGGATTAGATTCAATTTTTTGTTACCCATACCGGCATCGAGAATATATATCAAAACAAATATTTCTTGAAATTCGTGTAAATGCTGGGATTAAATATTTTTATTATTATTTATAGAAAAAAATAATAAATTCATGGAATGAATAAACAGAAATTGTCCACAGCGCGTTGTTTATTCAATCAAAGTTTTATAGAATGTGCATATATTTAATGTTTGTATATTTACTTTGCCTTCCCTTTTTTAAGGTGTGGTCATTAGGAGTCTAAAAATTTGGTGTCATCAAATCCATTTATCCTTCGAAAGAGAATGAGAATACCTCAAATAGAATGAGAATAGGAAACTAAAAGAAATAGCGGTTCTTGTGGACAGGAAGGAGCCAAAGGAGGGTATGGCCTGGACAGAAGAGAGGAGACAGAGGCAATCAGAAAGAATGAAGGAGATATGGATGATGAGAAGGAACAGAATTAAAAATCCATCTTCGTAATATTCGCGTGGTCTCTATGGCCTTTTCACGGGGAATATATATATATATATATATATTTTTTTTTTTATTCTCATGTTCTAAAATTTTGTTTAAGCTATTGTGTATTCAGTAAAGAAAGTAGTTGAGGTTTTAGTCAATTGAAAAACTATTTGTGTTAAAGATTTGTTGTTCTGATGTTTCGGCTTACTTTGAAAAGAGAAATACTTTTTTTTTCACTTTTCTTTTCAAGAGATAATTCAGAATTTAATGAAAATTGCCTGAATCGAAACTTACATTGTATTAAAAAGCAGTTCAAAAAAGAGATTTCAAGCTTACACAGTGTCTCTTAGAGAAAATGCCAACACTGGACTTGATGAAAATAGTACAGAAGACATTTTTTTTTTTTTTTTTTTGGTTACGATTGTTGCCAAAAGGGCATTATATACATATATTTACATGTGAAAGGTGACTTATCCCTTATGCATGTTATAGCAGCTCTACATATTTCCATTGTTTTTTACCTATTTTAAGATATTTACAGTAGGAAAAATTGAAAATATACGCATACAAATAACAATAAATAACTTAAAATACATATTATGTATATTACTTAGAATAAGGAATAATCGAAATAATTTTTAATATACAAGCGATATATATTATTTCATGTTATGTCTATTAATATATGTTTAGTACGTTTGTGGGTGTATCTTTTTAGAGATGTCTTATCATAGTCTCCTAATCTAAAGTTAAGATACATCTATAGTTGATCATACTTCAGAAGTATATTTACAATACGCTTATTATAGTATTCACCATATGATTATATTCTATTATACATACTCCCAGAATACCAGTAAAAGAATGTAACACTAAAACGATGAAATCAGCCTGAGACAGAATTCAATTTACTTACTGATTCCAGGATTAGTTTTTTAACAGAGTAAAAATAATGTTCGATAAGCTGACTGACGATAGAAATCACTAGGAAATAAGTAAATCAAAGTATAAAAGAACATATAATTTGAATTTGCAAACCATTTGAATTATTAGAACAATGAATTCAATAAGGACTCTGAAGCAAAAATAATTGATTCCATAGAAAATAGTCTAAAAATAAATATTTTCGAATCATTAGAAATAACTCCCAGATAAAGGCCTCCAATAGTCCCAAATAAAATTTGTTTCTAGTAGAAATAGAAAAACCTATTAGGGATCAAAATGTATGTATCTACCAACCCAACTCTCTCTTTTGTCATTTTACACTCAGACGTTAGGATATTAGATAAGTACTCTTTATTGTTGAGAGCATGTAATGAGTAGATAACGAAAATTGTGTGCTGACCCTCAAGTATGGTAATTATAAAATCACTAATAGTAACCTATAATTTTATAATATCATTATATGAAATATTAATAATTATTAGTCATCTAATTGCCACTACATAAATTAGAATTGTTCAACACTATTAGATAGTAAGAGTCCAGTAAATCAGATATCAATGGATGGGAGCTATTGTGTCATCAGGGACTTTACCTGATATCGATAAAGCATTGTATAAAACCCAAGCTGTGGAACAATATAAATTATATACATATCGTCGCCTGAGCCGTGAGAACAAGTAACTCGAATATGATAGAGGAATCAAATTAGTTTTTTTTAATTCAGTTCCTTGTGGAATATAGGTAAATATAAGAAAGCTAACCAATGGTTAAATCATTTTTAATCATGAAACTGAATTTTAAAAAAAAAATTTCGATTCTAATAATGCTTTGTTTTTCAAGTAATATGTTCTCACAGCTTAGGCGACTATATGTATGCAATCTGTACAGAAAAGTACTGATGTTTTGTATATTTCTATAACTGATAATGAATGTTCAATATTCGAAACTAGTCTTCGAAAAAAAAATCTAATGGAAGTGATAAATAATTCATTAATCCTAAGTGTAAACATGCCAACATCCAAATAAATATATTTAAATATTTCTCTTTTAAGACCAGTGAAATAAAACAAGGAGCATAAAAAATTCAATATATTTAAAAGCACTCCATATATTCTACTGATGTTTATCCCTCGTCCATGACCCCTTTGAGGAAGTTGGGCGGGAAATGCTGTCCCGGGGATTTGTTGTTTGGTACGAGCGGGCAGTAGCTTAGGAACAAACAAGGTACTTTATAGCCCTTAACATCACAACATAATGGTTTCATAGAGAACTTTCGAGGGTTTGGATTAGGGCTAAGGACCGGGGGCAACCAGCGCCTTAGGCAAACTGTATTAGCTCTTCTAATGGCTCTTGCTTCTTGACGAACGACTATCACTTTAAGTACTCTGCGGAGCTCATCAGTCAAATATTGATTGTTTTAGTTTTGTTTTGAGTAATTGGTCCAGTTAACCTAAATATGATTAAGAAACCTAAGATGATGAAGTCCATTCCTCAGTTGAGAAAGTTAAGCGTTTATCAGTCCATCGTTTATACTTTACTACAACTACTAGTACTAGAAATACCACTTAATTAATTCAAAAGCAATTGTCAGTAGCTTGAATATATATATATCGATTAATTTCTTGACTGTTACTATTAAATATTTAGTAAGGTTCTTGAGGTTTACTCAACAAATAAAAACAACTATCTTGGCGATGTTTCGAGACTATATTGTTTTCATAATCATGCCAATGTTACTACCAATTCTAGTACACAACTTCATTTCAGTTGTGTACTAGAATTAGTAGAATTTAGTTAGTCAATACCATATCAACCAGTAACATTGACATGATTATGAAAACAATATAGTCTCGAAAAGTCGCCAAAATAGTTGTTTTTATTTATTGAGTAAACCTCAAGAACCATACTAAAAATTATATATATATATATATATATATATATATATATATATATATATATATATATATATATATATATATATATATATACACAGTGTTATTCTCCAATTATACTAACGAAAACCCCTAGTTCAAAATTGTTTCCGATCAGTCTTTGTTTTTTCGGAATAGCAATAGTTCAGGCAGTAAAAGCTACCCTGTTTGCCCGGAAATTAATAGAGATTTTGTTATGAATTTTCCATCCGTAAATCAAGAGGTCGCCAATATGTTTGGTTTAGGTATTATGAACTTTATCAAAAAATAATATTGAAAGGATGTATGGACTTTGTTTCTCTTAGGAAATCTTTTTTTTTCAGTTGGGCCTAAACAGTCAGTTAAAAAAAAAAAAAAATGATAAAATTAGTCTTAGTTATAAGAGGCCAAAATTAGTGCATGATACAGAAAATCAAAGTCAAAATACTGGATCATCCTAATCTACTAATCCTGATCCCTAGTACCACTCACTCCTACAATCCTCCTCGCAGGTTAATAAGGCAGTGGCCTCCTGATCTATTATAAAATTCGAGTCCTGGCAATGACCAACTTCTCTACTCAGTGACTGAACTATAGTGCTCTCATTCAGCCTTTACTGATATTTTTACACCAGTGATGCAGCTGAGAGAGAAGCGCTGGGATCTTTTTGGGCCTGCCTTGTCCCTCCATAAGTGGAGTCGTTGGAGGATCCCTCAGATGTGTGTATATTGTAAAGAATGTATGAATGTATTTTTAACTTTCCACTTTATATATTTTTATTTCTCTCACTTAATTTATTGTATTTTTTTATTCTTATTCTTATTATATTGTTAAGACGTTATTTATTTACTAATTTATTTATTTCTTTTCGTTTCATTTATTATTGCTGTACAAATTGTGTAAAAGGGTCCGTTAAGCCATCCATATTACTTATTTCCAACTTTGAGACAGATTGTAATAAAATATTTATTTATTACCAGTAAAATATTGAACACAGGCTTATTTATTATTCTAGGTGGTTTGTTTTCACAGTTGAAAAGTTTAGTTATAGTTGTTAATAAGGCTATCAATGATTTGCTTAGAAAAAAAAAAAAAAAAAAAAAAAAAAAAAAAAAAAAAAAAAAAAAAAAAAAAAAAAAAATAGTGAATACTTATTAGAAAAATGCAAAATAAAATCATGGAGGTTTATTGTACAGGTAATGGGTAAATTATTAGTAGATTGTTCCTAAAGTATTTGGAGTTTAATTTAGTAAGAAGTGGTATAGTCTTACCTGGTTGATGGTAGCGATCGTTATGAGTTAACGTGGAAGGTAAAATTAATTAATTAACTTTCCAGAATTTAGTAAAGTTTGTTAATGAAGTCAAAGTGCTACTTGAGATATTAGATAAGTAATAGATTATTAATTTAAGTTTATTGGATTTCATTATGGAAGTTGGTGCGTGATGATGATTATATTACGTAAATTTGAGTATTATTAGGTAATACAATATAAGTAATAATACAGAATGTTTTTTAACTGGAAACTATTTTTGTTTAATATATTCTGTTTTAAAAATTGTTAACAATATAATTCGTCCTAAATGACTCGTTATTTTGGTTAGAAACAACATTATTATTATTATTTATTTTTATTTTATTTTTTTATGATTCCGAATAGTTTTTAAATAGTATACCTAATGTTCACATTTCTGATTTATTTTCTTTCATTCTTAAAAATATAGAATTATCTTTTATAGTACTTTTGCCCCATTTTGTGATAATGATTTGATTGATAATGCTCTGGGAAAAAAACAGTACAATAAAAGTTAACATTAAAAATAGTAAAATTTCTCATGCCTTCCTCTATTCATCGATGACCAAGGTGTACATGTATACAATCGGACGTAATGACTAACACAGGATCAACTGTCAGCAAAAATTGATTCGGTGTCATCGTACGAAGAAAAAACGCCTCTCTGTCTCTTATAAATTATTTTCTCTAATGTCACAGCTTCCCAAAACACCTGTACACCTACTTACTGGAACTTACATAGACTGAATAACGTACTCATTGCTCTGAAAAAAAGGAAAGATTTTACGAATAGCCAATCTTAAACCTCAGATGAAAATACCAATGGCCCAACCCAGGTGATACTGCAACGAAAATTCAACAATACCATCCTCGCAAACATATAAACCTAACATAATTTTACGCAACTTAAGAAAACGAATTTCAATGAACTTATTTTATTTATTTTTTCATAAACAAATTTTTACAATAAAAACTCCTCACAGCCCACGACGAAAATTCAAATGGACCTGGGATGTGGCAAGTATTGTAGCTTATTCTTATTTTCACTTCGTTACAATAGCATGCCAAGAGGAATAGTAAGCCTTAATTTTTGTGAAAGTTATGTCAGAATATCTTAAAAAACTAAGATAAGAAGAGACATAATAAAGAATTAAAAAAAAAAAAAACGAAGCAACGATTATTAAATCGGAAACAAGTGCAAAAACAATAATCGGATGAAAAATAAATATGAATGCATATAAATCACGTTCTTCCCGCTTTGAAAAAAACAATAGATGTGTTGATTCCAACGATTTTTGAGAAAATGGTGATTTTGAGAATCGGTAATCCAAATTCGATTTTAGAAGCAACCGATACCGCTGAATTTGGAAAAAAAAATTCTTAGATGATTATTGTCAACCCAGAATAAAGATAATGATTTATTTCATTACGTTTTCATACTCTATTGTTACTTCATAAACACTTCTAAAACAACACCCAGAGAAATATCTATGCATCCTTCCATCTACTGGGGTTAGTGAAAGGTTACAGTAACAATTGGGATTCTTTAATTATTTGAAATTTTTTAAGTTAATTATAATTTTTTTATTTTGGTAATAAATTTTGTTTGCTAATTTATTACAGGCATTATTGGTCATAGGGATTTATGCCTATAATCCCTAATACACAAACAAACAAACTAGTTTATTTCTTGAATAATTTATTACTACTATTACTATTTTTTAAATAGATTTTATTAATTCATTTTTAAATAGATAAAAAAAATGAGGTTTTTACGCTCTGATATAGACATTTTTTTAGTAATATAAATTTATTTTTAAACGAGTTAACGGTACCGACACATCATTTGAAGAATATTTTTATATTTTTCTTGATTTGATATTATATAAGGGAAATGGTTACAAGTGACCAAGTTTATTATGGGAAAGAAAAAAAAATATACGTACAGTACATATTTATTAACGTTATAGTAATTATGTGAAAATTGAGATGTAAGAATGACATAAAATAAAGCAATTAATTTATTTCCTATAGGAAAAGGGTCAGGTGTTGAAATCTGAATAATAGATGGGGTAGGGGAAGGCATGAGCGTTCCCTGAGGAGCATATGTCACTGTCAGTGGGGCTGGGGTCGTTACTGTAAGGGCGGGAGGCGTTGACAGTGTGCTCAGATTGGCAGCTAGTTCGCCGCGTTGCATTCTGAGGGAATGCTCTATGAATACTAACTCTTATAGCAAGGCCTATTTAAATATTTGAACAGTAAAAAAACTACGTGTGTCTGCTCTAGTGTTCAAAACATATTTCCTGAAAGGAGTAAAATTCTTAGTTCGTTGATATCTCTTGTTTGCTTGAAATTAAATTTGAAATTTGAAACATAGCCTATAATATGACATATTACTTCGAATTAACCTTTGAAAGAAGGATGATATGATACTCAAATCTCACAGCAAAAAGTCGGACATAAGTTGCTAGGATTATTAATATTCTCTCATAAAATGTCCTTGCTAATTATAACTGAGACAAAAACTCTATGTTTAACCTTACTGAAACCAGTTTGAATATTATATAACCAATAAAAAATAAACTAGAGAGCTACCAACATAATCATCAAGCACATTTACTTAAATTAGAATAACACCTTAGTATTCTTTGGAACAGTTTCTGTGAGAGTCATATTCTTACACCGTGGTATACTATGTTTTTTCCCTACAAAAATTATT
This sequence comes from Euschistus heros, assembly GCA_003667255.2. Taxonomy (NCBI): domain Eukaryota; kingdom Metazoa; phylum Arthropoda; class Insecta; order Hemiptera; family Pentatomidae; genus Euschistus; species Euschistus heros. The sequence continues at coordinate 600,062 of RCWM02000335.1, read as the reverse complement.
TTTAAATTTTAGGAAAAAAAAACTAAATTTAAAAAAAATATTTTTTGTGTCAAATAACAATAAATTTGTATTATTTTAGAAACAATGAATAAATAATATTGTTTTTATGTATATGACTTTTATTTTTATATAGTTTTATAATTCATCATTTTAACATGATTTTTTTGGTTTTTTAATTTATTTTTTTTGAACTATTTATTGATATTTACAACTATATACATATATGTAGAATAATTAAATTTGAGGAAATTATTACAATGACTTGTCAATAACATGCGAAGAACCACTCACTAGTAGCACTCCAATAAAAAGAAAAAAAAATCTATATAAGATAGTCTCTCGACCATTTTCTTTTCAAACACTTCGGTGGATTATCAGGAATAGAATAAAATGCAAGTTTAGAGGCTAGTGGATTAGAATGGTTATGGATTTTACTATGAAAAGACAGGTATCTGGTTTGGGCTTAATCAGTAACATATGGAGCATTAAGGTCTTTATGGATAAGTTTATTGGTCACAAAGTAAGGAGCATTGAGGATTTTTCGAAGGAATTCGGATTGCAAGGATTGGATACGAGGTAAACTAGATGGTTTGGTGGAGCCCCAAAGCTCAACTCCATATGTCCAAATAGATCATTTAAATGAGCCTTTTATGATTAATTTGTAGGTTTGAACGTCTGTCTAGTTAATGTTGAAGAAATCGAAAATGACGAGCAGACTCCTGACGTTTTAGTCTTGTATGTGGAGTCCTAGCTAAACGTTAATCCAGTTGGAGTCCTAGATAGTCGATCTGCTCAACAGGAATCAGTGGAATGTTATTAAAGGATACTGTAGGGCAGGAACTACGACGAAGGGATTTTAACATGTGAAAATAAAATATATTTTGTTGGGTATGCTCTCATTTTAATTACTTAATGAGGCCAATTCCACAAGTTTCTTGTTTGTATTTCGTATTTAAAGACAGTTCGCTATTTTATTGTGATACTGGGATTGTTTTAGTTGTTTGTTTGTTTATTTTAATTTAACGTCCCTATGTACTTCAACTAGGGCAGGAAGGACGGGTTATCCTACAGGTTACCAGCCTATTCTAATCAGGATGGGAAGTACAAGATTTATTTCGTGGGTTCACCACGAAATAAATTTTAATCCGCAGAGTGGGATTCGAACCCACAACCTTCAATACCGAGCTCGCTGATACCCTTGTCCCAACTCACCCGGGGCCCCGGATTATTTTAATGATTACCTTCAACATATGAAGGGAATTTTTCTATTATTTAGCAATTAAAAATCCCCATTGGATCTTCTCGTTCATATATAACTTTCAATAATATGCTTATAGAAAAGAAAATAGCAAAAAGTGCTATGAATAGAGAGGTAGTGTATGAAAATTCACTGATTGTAATGAAGACATAAAGGCTTGCTTCAGATTAAAAAAAAAAAAAAAAAATGCATAAGTTTTTCTTCATGCAAAATAAGATAGGTCAAAAAATCAGCATAAGTTTGCTTCAAAGATTAATGTAAACAAAAAATCCATTTCGTGATATATTTCATATATATTTTAGAAAACTATTGTAGAAATAATGGTTAAAAAATCGTTTATTAATTTATTCATTGGATCAATCTTAATAAATATTGAAAAAAAAATATATAATTAATTTTAAATTTATTTTCAAACAGTATTAATAAACACATATGTTTGTCTTATTACTAATAATTTACCTAAAATTTATTTGAGTTTATAATATGGGAATATTAGTTCGGAAATGATCCGCGTGAACTTCAGATCCCAGTTTATGTTTTGACCCCGACGGCACGTGCGAGTTCAAGTTTCCATGGAAACTGTCCTCTTTCTCAAGTAGGCTACTAAGCTGTAACTCAAGAATTCCCTTGATGTTTATACACATCTCCCCTTTCCCCTACCTCTGCTTCTTATATTTATAAAAAATATATTCTTTATTTATATTTATATGATGAGGACGTTTATTCGAATGTGCACAAACGGTTACAATAAAAAAAAAAAAAAAAAAAAAAAGATGCAGGTTTTTTTTTTTAATTTACGTATATAAAATTAAAAATCCACAGATCAGCTGGAATATATAGAATATTTGATTAGTATCCACCATAACTTTCTGGTTGTAGAAACTTAGAAAAACTTTTAAACAATTTTTAGTAAAGAATTTTATTTTTGAAATTTACAATAACCTGTTTTTTCTTCTTTATTTTTACGCTTTAGAAAATACCATTGAAAATTCTTTGGTTTATTTTTTTTTTTAGATACTACTCGAATAAATAAAGAAAAATTTTAAAAATTAAGGAAAAATTAGCAAATGAGGAATACTTTGAATGTCAGATCTCTGACTATTTGTTTTTAATTTTTCTTTTTTTTTTAACAAATCAATATTTTCATTTTATTTGTATTATAAACGATATCCTATAATCAATCTCACTTGAATATATAAACAATAACTGCTGCTATGCGGTTATCGATTCATTGTTACACCTGGTACTTACACGTGATTCCTATATTGAAACCATTTTAAAATGCTCTGTGTGTATATACTGTATGTTGTAGACATACACTTAATACGACTTAAAGCCGAAATAGTGTCTTAATATTAAGAATCACAAGTTATAAGTGTAACTTATTAAATTATGAATATAGCATGATAAGGTCATGACTCATGCTTAAATCCGTAAAAAGATAAAGAGTTGAGCCTTGGAGCACTACGAAACCTTCCTATTCTCCTTGCATTCAATCTTTGCAATCAACAATCCTCAATACTCCTTATTATTCCACGAATAAACTTATCTAAAACGATGTAAATGTCCGATATGTTGCAGATTTGATATAAACAAGATAGATTAAGACCTTCCGTCACTAGTCTCCCAGCTACTCACTCGATTTTCGATAATCATCTGAGGTTTCTGAAAAGAAGATGACATAGGAACTTTCTATTGTTGAAAATTTATGAAAAATGAAAAAAAGTGCTACTAATGAGTAGTTCTTCACAAGTTATTGACATATCATTACTATCATTTTATCGTACATTTACTTATTGAATAAATGTATACATTTGTAAATATCAATAAAGTAAACAAAATAAAATAAAAAAGATTCATTATCAGGGATAAGCTAGGTAAATTTTAAATGTTGGAAAAACTACTTTAACTAAACACCACATAATTAGGTAATATTTTTTAAGATTTATTATTAAGCATCTCTATATACAAATTATAGCGTTGCAAAAAAGTCTAACAAAGTCCGTATTGCAAAGTTTAGTTTTATATTTCTTAGCCATGTCATATATGTCAGAAAGAATATGCAGGGGAAAATAATTTATGTCCATTTGTATGTATTCTCTGAGTACAGCAAAATAAAGTTAACCACTGAATGGTTATGTATAGGTACATGAAAACTTTAATCACCATTATTTGGATGATCGAAAAGTTTCTAAACTTCTAGGCGATCTAAAGTGTAGTCGGTAGTGGTAGAATGCGCCGATTAACTCAAATCCGACGAAAAAAGTACATAAATATTTTTTCTCCTCGTCTCCTCAAATTATTACACCAATATTTCAAAATAAATAATTCATTTTCGTTTATAAAACAAAAATGTTTCCTACACGACGAAATGTCAGGAGACATGAACCCACTAACACAGGACATGTTTAAAACAGGAATTCCCCACAATCCACAATTATTTACGCCAGAGAAATAAAGTGAAAAAAATATGTAACTCTACATCCCAAACGTTTAGCTGGATTTGCTTTCTTAGAGATTAATTTGCTTTTAATTAAAATAATCAGAGCTATATATATAGCTAGATTTCTTGCTCTTTTGAATTTCAATTATATTATACTTTCATAGTAAAATAGAACGCAAGGAATTCAAATATTTAACTAAAATGTATTGAATTAGCACTGGTAGCCATCATGGACAATACAGGTCCTCAGGTCCATCGATGCATGAAGCGGAGACTGGACCTGCGGCAGACAGTGTCAACTCAGAGAGACAACTTCAGCTCAAAATAGCCGTCAATTTAAACAGATAATGGTCTGTTAGCCTTCGAACCACAACAGGATATTGTCTCTTATCGCCTCGTTATTTAGCATTGTATCAATTGGCTGCGGTTATGTATTCGGCTATTTGATTATCAGTGTAATATTTGATATTAATGTATTGATTAGCAGAGCATATATATATAAATTTTAGTTTCAACGTGTTGGGTTGCAAGAGATCTAGTGTTTCCAAGAAAAAAAAAATCATAATAACAAATATTATACTGAAATGATTATTATTTATTTTATATTATTATATATCTATAATTAATCTATTACATATCTATCTTTCTTTTTTTCTTCATCCTTCATCTAAAAATATTAATGGCGCAATAGCCGAAATAGTAACTGAGATAATCAATCCCTTACCCTGAGACATTCAAGGGAAAAATGAAAAAAAGAAGTAGAAGATAATCAAGAGTTAGTAAAAAAAACAATGTTTGTAGTTATTCCTTTTCAATTAAAACTGAATTGATTTTCCCTGACTGGGAAAAACAACTGTCGGCAAATGTCCGACCAACGGAGCTTCAGCGTGTTAAGAAAGCCCTAACATTTAAAAAATGTTAATTAATTTGTAATGTTAATTGCCTAACATAGGCAAAACGTTACTTTTTTCATTTGAACCTATATAGCTCATTAAAAGCAAGACTTAGGCCCAATTCACACAGAACAGACGTGGCGGAGACGTGGCGCTTTTGTCTCTTCCACGCTTGTCCTATTAAACAAAAGTCCGCGCCACATCATTTCTGTGTGAATTAGACATTTGTTTAATAGGAGAGAGACAAAAGTCCGCGCCACGCTCTCGCCACGTCTCTTTGCCGTCTCTCTTGGCGTACAAGAAGGGGCACGCCAGTTCTTTCTTTCTTTGGGTAAGGGGTGAATCGGACATAAAAAAGCATTAATAAAATTTGATATTGGAGTTACATACATATATACCAACAATTTAGTAGGGGCGAAACATCACTGATTTTGTTGTTTTTATATCCGATTCCCCCTCGCCCCCCGAAAAAAATAAAATTAAAAATTAAATGTGATGATTCACTCCTATTAAATTGTTGATATGTATATATGTAACTCCAATATCAAATTTTATCAAACTTGTTTTTGTGTCCGATTCGCCCTCGCCCCCCGAAAAAAAAAATAAAATAAATAAAATCAGTGATGTTTCACCCCTATTAAATTGTTGATATATGTATGTAACTTCAATATCAAATTTTATTAATGTTGTTTTTATGTCCGAAGAGACAAAAGTCCGCGCCACGTCTCCGCCACCTCCGTTCTGTGTGAATTGGGCCTTAGGAATAAATGTACTTTAAGAAAAATATTTCTCATGAAATTTCTGTTTTGAAAATTATCGTACGATTTTCGATCCAAACAACAACAACCTTAGCTTGTCAAAATGTTACACTTTTGAGTGTAAAAAAAAAAAGTTACACAAGAAAACTATAGACCTTCAGCCAAAATAAATTATGCATATGACAAAATTATATATTCATGACAAAATTATGTTTATACTTTTTAATTATTCTCAAGAATACAACGGAAAAATATTATTTGAAAATTCAAATAATAATGTATTTTAATATGATCGTCTATTAGAGAATTATGCAGAACGAACTAAAAATCCCCAGAACCTTCTAAAAAAACCTTTATGAAATACCAACTGGAAAAAAAAATGTAATTTATACAAATTAAAGAATAAAAAATTTCCAATCATAAAATATCCTTATGATTTTGTTTGAGAACGTAGTTTGCGATACGCAGGAAGTTATACCTTTGAAAATTTAGATATCAACGTTTACTTGAAATTTTTAAGGTTTTCGTTTTCACCTGTGATTATTCAGATTTAATATGATATCTAGAATTTTTTTAAACATTTAAACCCCGTCAACTCTCAATCTACTTACTTAATTTTTAAAAAATATTCATTTTACTATAAATTTTGCATACAGTCCTAGAATATAAAGTTTAAATATGAATGATGAAACTAGTGTTGAAAATTCTACAACTTATATGAAACATGCTTGCAATAATATTTAAAAAAAAGCAGTAGTTTATCTGAAGCAATTATAATTAAAAAAAAAAAAAAAAAAACGTACCTTAAAAAAAATGCAAGCATTAAAATAAACTGAATATCTAATAATTTACAATTTTCAGAAGCTAAAATTAATATCGTAGTGCCGATTTATTACCGTGCTTGAAGCTCTAATGCCTACTTTATCGTTAATGTAGCAGTGGAACAAGATTATCTGACGCATGTCTCGGATGTATATATATATTGATCTTTTATATTAAACTATTAAATACTGGATAGATGATACTCAGAACCATTTTATTTTTTTTTCAACATTACTCAATCCATGTTTATGATGATGGCAAGACTGATAATTATTCTTACTCTGTACGAAATTTCTATTAGATTGATATTTCTAATGATGATGGGGATGACGGAAAAGAAGATAAGTAACTGAATTAATCAACCATTTTTAAAACAAGACTCTGAATTTTAGTCATTTGCTTATTACTTAAGATTATTATTTCATCAGAATATATTTAATTTCATTCTATTTAATATTTATCAATGCATTAAACACATAGTTGAATATTTTAGTAAGCACCGAGAAATTACATTATTACTGAATATTATTAATGAGCATGTTAAGAAAATAAGTGTAAAATCTTTTGACTATTGATATAATAATTATTTGCTGATTAAAAAACTATCGTATATTGTACTATAGATTTATAGTAAAAAGGAAAGAAAAAAAAAATTAAATATTATAAAAAAAACATATTGTACAAAAAAAAGTTATATTATATTTTTTTTAATATATTTTTTTATTGTGTTATTATTATTAATCTGCCACAAATGTGGGCAATAAGTAATATAGCTGGTTAAATGATTACATTCACACATTATTTACTGTAAAAAAAAAGAAGTAAAAAACAATAATTAATGATATATTTAAAAAAAAAAAAAAAAAAAAAAAACTATGCTATACATAAATAATAATATTGTATGTAAATAACCAAATATTTCAGTGCATAAAGTAGTGCAAATATGTTGTGTTTTTTTAAAATATCAATGTAATTAATTGCTGTTTTTGGTCTTGTCATAATTTATAATTTTTTATATGTTTTAATTACCTTTTGTTTTAAATTTAAAAAAAAATAAGTGAACTTTCGAACATTGTTCAACTCTAGCCGTCTGAAAGGTAAGAAATTAGTACTTCTTTTATAGATAAAATTGAAACTTATAAAAGATTATTATTAGAGGTCCTTCATCAAACTCTTTTTATTAATTATCTCGGTTCATGATTTTTTTTTTTTTTTAATTCTGCACCTTTTTATTTTGCTAGAAAACTTTTTTTGAAATTAAATTATATGAAATGTAACAGGGATAAAAAAAAGAAAATATAAAACTGTCAACCTTTATCGGCAAAAGTAAAAGTTTAACTTTTATATAAAAGTGTTGACCAATAAAAGTTTTTTAGGTTTACTAAAAAAGTAGAACTTTTATGAACGACCTCTTTTGAATAAAAGTTTTTTTTTTCAAACTGTTATTTTAGAACTCTTATGCATATAGGAATAACTGTTTTGGTCCCTGAAATACTCCTCAAACAGATTTGACAAACTTACCTAGGTTTATATTCATAACATCATTTTTTAAGCATCTAGATTTCTATATTGCTTCTATAGTATGTGCATCTATCATAATCTATTGAGATTGAAATCATAATCTAGCTGGTATCTAAATATCAGCACGTGAGCATGCAAAATAATTATAATAGATAAGGCATTGGCTAGTATTGAAGACGAAGCAGTGCAGGGCTACATTGATAGAGACATAGGCAGACTAGGTCCTACCTAGAGAGAATGTGACCCCAGTCCAGGCAGACTTGATGTAGGTGTAGATCCGGCCCAGCAGCGGGGCCTTCCGCTCAGCCTTCGGCCCCTCGCCATCTCCCATCACCTCCCATCTGAAACAGGGAGCTCTGTCTTTCTCTCTGGGATATTGTAGTGGGATATTACCACTCCCTTATGGGATGTGGGAAAAATGAGTCCCATACCATAGCAACAGCCAGAATGTGAAGTGGTAGCACCTTGTGGCATATCTGATTTTTTGTCGTAATTCACTTTAACGCTGTTATAAAGTACCATGCATACGTACATATACTTTCTGAATATATAGCTAATGTCTTCAGAGTATGATAAGAATATAAATAGTGTATTAAGATTTTTCATCGTTCATATAATTGCAGTTAAGAGGTTAATAAGATATACCTCTTCACTTGACCTCGAGTTATATAAATCTTGCAACTGTAAAAATAAAACTTATCCTATAATTTTAGACTATAAAAGAATAATACATTATAAGAATAATAAACAGAGATGAGAGTAGTTTGATTTCAATGTCCAAGAACTTAGCTATTAGAAAGTTTGTTTGTTCCATGTTATACAGTCAAAACATACCATTTCCATTAAAAAATTGTTAGTATCTGTTGAAGATTAAAACTTAAAAAAAATATAATTATTTGATTACTATTTTTGGTGCTGTGTACAAAATATAGGGTTAGTTTACAAAATGATTTAAGTATTGTTTTGCTAAATATGACTAATTATTTTTTTTCATATTTTTTACTTAGGTTTATTAAATATCATTTTTGTAACTTGAGATATAAAAATGCTCCAAGTTTTATTTGTCGCCCTCCTTCTCATAGCCCTCTGAGCGAAACGCAAATATAAGTATTGATTTTTTAAATAAAAAAATAAAAAAATTAATCGAATCCGTCGTTGAATAGTCCGAATAGTTTCTTTGTACGTCCTAAGAAGCCACACACACAAAAAAATTAATAAATAAAAAAAATAATCCGCAGGATTTAAGTGAGTGAAAGTGGGCATCGTAAAACAGCAGCGTTATGGCTTTTGAGATAACTGACTAGAATATAATGCTTTGTGTTTGGTTGAATCATGAAGGTATTTAGGTATCAGATGACAAAGCTTCGACATTGAGCTTTACTGTCGGCAAATCAAAAGGGGTTTGGAATTTTAAAAGAGGAATGTACTGCTTTGGTCATGCGGAATAAAGCGATGTTTTGGGGGGGACAACGGCCTTGTCTAGCTTTCATTGTTAAAATAAGATTTTTTTTGGAAACAGAGGATGTGATCTTAAAAACCCACTCTTCGTTAGGTTATGACGAAGCGCTTTTATGAAAGTCTAGTGTTCCAAAAACTACGAAAAAAAAAGGGTTTGAGTTATTCTTAACCCCCAAAATCAAAGAATTGTAATATTATCAGATATACGATAATATTTTATCAGTTAATTAGCTATAGTGGAATATATTTTAAAGAACTATTTTTTTACTGAAATAAAACTTTGTGCACCGAGACTGACATAATGAGTACTACTAGTTGATGAGGTGAAATAATCGGAAGCAGATTTAAACATTGTCTCTTCCTTTCTACATGTTATCTCATGGAATATACGGATCTAATAACCTAGCATTAGACTTTAATAAAAAGTTTCGACGCATTCTTGCGGCAAAGTTACCATGGGAGAGGGAACATTCGGGAAGATTGGACACGGATGGGGCAGAATCCCGAGTGGGTTATTGGGCTTCAAGGAGGAACACAGGAGGACGCGGGGGTCGGGAAAAGGAAAGTTGTCTTCACAACTTTTATAACAAAGAAAACTCATTTATTTTTCCTCTAAAAAATTATTTAATACTGAGTGATCTCATAGCGTAGTGCAAAAAAAAAGTAGAGATTCAATTAGTTCTTACCAGTATGTATTTCTCTAATGTAAGATCTATCAGTCTTAAATCAATAAATAAAATTTTGAATGTTTATTGTGATTTATTTTCTTCTATCAAAAAAAAGAAAAAGAAAGAAATTGACCAGTTGAAGTTTATTTTTCACCACCGTTTGCATATTTTTTCGTGCAGTTTACTTTTTCTTATAACTTTATGTTACATAATTTTATTTTATTTTTAAACTACAATTCAAGGACAAAATTATTTTGATTACAAATAAACCTTGATTTAGCTTCATAAACCAGGCGATTTGAAGTACAATAATTCTAATTTTCAAACAGAACAAAAAAGTGATAACTATAGTATAGTTGAATGCAAAATATTTTAAATGTAAAGAAAATAGTCTGGTATGCAGTTAGGAGCATAAAGAAAAGCAAATAAGCAAAAAAAAGGTTCGTAGTGTGCTAACGTTTCGGCCTGTATTACAGGCCTGTATTTCTTACATATAACTTGAAGAAGCTATATGTAAGAAAAAAAAAGGATAATCTTATGGAGAACCTTAAAAAAATAATTAGGCAAATATTACAAATAATGTGGTTGTTTTGAATGTTATAATTCTACAAATTTTCTTTCATTACACATTTTTTTTTCAGGATTCATTGGTATTCTTCTAATATTTTTTATTTAATTTTACTATTTTCTATTGCTTGCATATTATTTGTAATTTTTTTTATTTATTTTGCTAACTATCCTTCCTGGTTACATTGTTTTTTTTTTTTAGTTTTTTTTTTACTAGCCACTTCAATAAAAGATTTTCATTTGGATGTGTTGTTTTTTTAATCCCGACTGCATTCCAGACTATTTTCTTTAAACAAAAAAAATAAGTACAAAAAAAAATGAAAAATAGTATTTAGTATTAATATTAATCTAACAACGAGTTATACAAATTACTGGTCTCCTCACGATCCTTGTCTGCTAAGTATCATCTCAAGAATATTAAATTAGCGAAACGTTCCACCTGAAATATGTATTTAGGGAAAGCAGAAAAGGCCGACCGAGACCTGGCTTTAAGTATGATGAAACACTTAAATAAGATTGTACTCAAAATTTAGGATGTTACTTGAATAAGCTCAAAGGATCTGATATAATTAGGAAAAAAACAGTATTTTTCTGTTGGCTCTCTTAACAATTGAGGTTTTTATTCAAATGATATGTCGAGCTGGAGAATGGTTTCGCTCCTCTCTTTATATAACAATAATAGTCCTTCTGTATCTAAAGGACGTATCGTCAAAAATATTAGAAAATCACAAACTAGATGTAGTTTTAGGACTTTTGCCTGACTTCCATGAATTCATTTCTTATCCAACATAATGTATTTGATCTAGGTTTTTCTACCCTACGATTCTGAACACCATAACGTATCTCAAACCGCTTAGTATAATTAATGAACTTTAAATATTCTTCACAATGGAGAAAAGAACTACTTGAAAAGTTGATAATTTTTCTTATAATATTAGATAATTCAAGTTTTTGATGTGGTGATAAACCACGGCTAGTATCCAGACACGATGGCTGCTTTTTGCCGAAACGGTGAAAGATTGACAAAAAATGCTATTTTTTTTAGCACACATGCAACATAAAACAGTTTTTCAACTATTCTTTTTTAAAGACGATTTACGTTAGCCTCCTGTTTATTTAGCCGTATTCTATATCTATTGAAACCCAAAGTTGGATCACATTATTAATAAAAAACTAAAAACCGAGAAGTAAGTAATATGTAACGTTAGAACACTTACAAATTTATTTGGCTATTCAAAAAAAAAAATAAAATAAAAAATAAAGGAACTTACTAAATATAATGAGAAAAAAAAATTCACCCAATTGAAACTTCATTTTTTTGCCTAAAAGTTTCATTATTTTTTAGTGGTTTCCACCCCCCTTATAATTCAATAATATAAATAGTTCTACATCTACCATTTCCGATCATTACATTTTGCATTTAATAGGGATTTGATTTTGAACAGGTTTTTGTGGTATATGCTCTATCTAATTAAAAACTTTATTGAAGTATATTAATTTCAAATTTCGTGAATTTATTTTTTAAACATTATGTTTGTTTTTATTTTATTAATATTTTTAATAGTCCTTTACGCTTAATATTTTCTTGTCAAAGTATATATGGCGACTTAAAAACCTAAAACAACCGGATCTTTTAGGCGATACAATTTAAAAAAACCTATAGCTTGGAATTTTTTTAGTGTATAATAAATTTAAAATTTCTGCGTATTTATGCTTTGTTATCATTTTACATAATGACTTCGAAAATCCTACAATATAAATACAACTAACCGCCTCGGTAGATTTTCCAACGGCTATATTTTTACCCTTGTATGAATCACTTACATCAGTTTTTAACATATTTATAGATATAATTAGTAAATAAATACGCATATCTTTAATATTGTGTTTATAATTAACTGGGATATATTGAAGTTTTATGGCAGCATAAAGTCCTTTTTTTTAAATTTATTCTTTCGTCCGTATTATTTAAGTTATACATTTTCAACAACTTACGGATTGGAGTTGAGAATATATGCCTTGATCCTGAATCCGGAAGGTATGAGTTCCATGAGAGGCGTGCTGTGGACGTGGAGAGCTGACTGCAAACAAACATTCACCATCGACCTCCCAGATCAATCAAACTCGTACAAAGTCATCAGGCAGTTGGCTTCAACTCTACAAAAACAGTTCGGTTCAAACCGTTTCGGAACGTTCGAATATTCCGAGGTCTAGGCGACGATTCAACTCAATTACATAATTTTGTTGAGAATGTCGCCGATATGAGAGAAGTTTTATTCATGCTCGTTAATCGAAATCCTACTTTTTGTCACTTAAATTTTTTCTCTCTTGTATTGTTTTTAGTCAGACCTGTGGTATTGTAAACATGGCCCATCAGTCGCACTATCGTAAACTTACAAGGAGAGGACACACTCTCTCACGGATCTTGTGAGCAATTTTTTAACAGGTTCCTGGTCAAAAAATATTAGACACGAACTTTACCGCTCCGAATAATGGGCCTTAGAAGCCGAGAAAAAAAAATAGTATTAAACTTTTATTCTATATATCATGTTTTATTTTTGTGTGCAGATTTGAAAAAAAATACAGCCGCTTCATAGATTTTGGTTTAAAGTAATTAAATTCGAAACAAAATGATTAGATCTTCAAGCAAAATACCTTTATATATTTCTTACATAAAAAATGACGTCAGATTGTAATTCAGCTCCTTCAAAAACATTGAAAAACGTTTATTCAATAAAAACAAAAAATATAATGTGTTCACAATCTTCAAGGGAAATTATATTTTTAAACCGATTATTGGTAACTTTCCTTTAAATCACCATTACTTTGTTACACTCCGCGCAAATTAAATTTGATTGGTATCGCTGGAAAAAGGAGAGTCTCAGCTTTTTTAATGTATATACATGCGAAATTCGATGTGAAAAAACCTATTTAAAAAGTTGGGAAATCCGAAATACATTTCGATTTTTAACTTGAGTGTAAAACCAAGAAGGAAGATGAAATCGAAAATAACTCAATCGTATTATCACCCTATAATTAGGATAAAAATGTGGAATCGATACGTTTAAACGTCTAACCGTAATTCAAGTTTTTGTCAATTTAAACAAAAATTGCTTACCATTTATTTAAGTCAGACTTTTTATGTTTACGATTTTTTATATTTCTATTGGAATGCAATTTCGTATTTAAGGGTTATTTTGAATGCTTGAAGATCTAATCATTTTTTTAGAATCTAATTAAACTTATGAAGCAGCTGTATTTTTACTTAAAGCTGCATTAAAAAAATAAAACATTTTGGTGCAAAAATCATGTAGGTATAATTTTCTTAGCTCGAGATATAAAATAAATTAGTTAAAGGCTAGTTCATTTTTTTCTCGGCTTCCAAGGCCTATTTATTAGCTGGAACGTCAAAGTATATATCTAATATGTTTTGACCTCTAGCCTCCAAAATCATTGCCTACAAGATCCGTGAGAGACTGATTGTGTTCTCCCTTGTTAGACTATAAAAAGTTACGAGGGAAATAAAATAAAACTGTATTAAAAATAAAATAATAATAAACAAGTATATACTGAGCATATATGAAATAAAAAATAATATTTATTGTAGGACATATTATCTCTTAAGGGTAATCTGTAAGCACAATAGAATTGTATGCCGTAAATTTCAGACAAATATATAAGTAATAAAATAAGATTATAAATACATAAGGTAGAGGTTGAAACTACAAACAAATCTTCAATTTTAATTTACATTACATGAGAGGTTTTACATAGTAATCTGATTGAAATATTTATATATGAGGAGGTGGAAAAATAAATGGTTTTTAAAAGATATTGTTTATAACAGCTTATTTTCAAGGATTTATTTTAATCCTTCAATTATGACACCATTTTGACAATTTCGGTTTTGTGATACGGCATTATAGAGTTTGAAATTCAATGAAGAGGTCATTATTTACCGATGACCCACGTGTGATATCAGCGTACATGGTGAGGACGGTGCTAGGATGAGTCGGGATGTCAGCTGGCGTTTCAAATATAAAATCATATTCTATGTAGTTTATTTATCTTAGGCGTTGGTTTTAAATTTTAGAATACTTTTCTTTTTACCGTTCCTAACAAAAAATATTTAATATTTGTTTATAAAATAGAAAATGTTTTAATTATGGCTTTGTTATAATATAAAAAAACTCGACAACGTTGACAATAGAAATCCATATAGAGACTAAAAAAAATAAATTCTCCGGACTTGGAAATTTATTTTGCAAAACCTAATATAGCGGAGGGTTTGCCAAGCGGCTATGACAATGCCAGGGATATAATATATTCCTAGTCAGTTTATTCACGCTCCTGTATTAGTTTTTTTTTGTTTTTTTTTAATATAATTAATCAAAATATCAAATTTATTTTATCAGTTATAAAATCTTGTTAGATTAGAATATATATCGACAATATCTTGGAATTGATTTTTACATGATATTCGTCCATTATTTTTATAAGATCATCATCGATAATTTTTTTTACGGTTATAGAAAAAGAAAAGAAAGTTTTGATTATTTCAAAATCTTATTTCAACATTTATTACTAAAAATCCATTTTAAAATATTTTTGTACCAACCTTGATGAGGCAATTTTTGCCTGTGGGACTGACGAAAATGTGGGTAGTTGGGTATGGGTATGTAGGTAGTTTGTTATCTTTGTCATATATTTTTGTTTATTTTTCATCTAGGCCTGATTAAGGCATACATTGCAGGGCGAAAAGTCAGAACTATTAATTTGAAATTTATTTTTTAATTGTGTATCCATGACTGCACATTCCAACTACCTACATCTTCTTTAAGTGTTAATGTTTCAATATAATTATACTTATCCTTTATTTATAAATTAATGTTCTCTTGAAAATAAAATATTTTTAAGTCCTAACCTATAAATTAATTACGGAAAAAAAGGGTAATCAGAGCAAACTACTGACCACACCCCCACTACAAGAAGCTGTCCAACTAATTAATTCAAAACAAATATATTTACTAGAAGTAATGATGTTTGACTGTAGTTTTGTAAACAATTAAATGGAAGAAGCCAGACTAAACTAGAGTTAGACTCTCTCTTTTTTCAGATGTTTACAATAACCTCAGCTTTTCTTGGACCAAATATATTTTTTTTTAAATTTTATATTTACCAATTTTTTTTTCTTTCTTGATCCTTATTGGCAAACGTATGAAAAGAAGTCTAAATAAAGTTAACTATAATAATTAAATTAATTGTTTCAAAATGTTTCTTTTTTTTTTACTTATTTATTATTACACTTGTGAATATATTACTCGTTTCTAGAAGAATTGAGTGACGGGTCTAGTCCCACAGCTAATAGTTACTCAGGATCAGCAAGGTCAGGAGACCTCTATGTCTTTCCCAGGAACATTCCTTGGACCTATCTCCTGTTAGATTTTTTTTTGTATTCTTGAAAATCACATAACGATATTTCATTATCATACATGGAATAGGGTCACATCTACACATGAGGGGATGATATTATATGACGGAGAAACCCCGGCAACGTGGCATGTATATATAATAGTAATAATACTCGTAATAATAAAGTTCATTATTTATTCTGGGACTTTAGGTACCTTAAGAATAAAAAAAATTATGTACAGCTAAGGGCCTACAGGGCCTTAAAATGAAATAATATTTTTCATATATGTGTGTGTGTGTGTATGTGTTTGTATATTAATAAAAAGTAACAGAATCAAATTTTTGTGATAAAATCAATTTTTTACAAAAACAATAAACTTTCATGAATTGTTCATATTTTAAACAGTTAAAAAGTGGCTATTGACAGTTTCGGGGATCTGGATAGATAGTAGGTGGTTAAACAAGTAAGTAGTATTTGACTGTGGAAAGGGCAGTTTAATAACGAATGATGAGAGGGACGGAGTTCCATAGGGAAGAGGATCTATTAAAAAAGATTACAAAAGATCTATCGAAAGCAACAGAGCAATGAGCAGTGTACAAGTCTGATTAATGGTTTGGCGGGTAAGATCTGAAGATTTGAGTTGAAGGAGTTTGGAAATATAAGGTGGACCTTGGGATTAAACGGTTTGAAAGAGAAAAAATGCCAGAAAATACTGGTGACGATAGGAAGGAATGAGCCACTTTAACTCCGCATAAAACTGTGAAACTAGTTATAATATATAATAGTATATATAATAGGCTTTTTCTTGAAATTGTATTATCCTATGCAGATATTATCCTATTTTTTATTGATATGTATGAATAATCAACTTCTATTTAGTTATAGTTTATGTTCTCTCTGTATCTTTTCTCACTTATTCATTTCTTTATATTTTTCTTTCTTTTTCCTGAGTATATTGTAATTATTTTTTGCTCAAAGTTCTATTTTTAATTTTATTTATTTTTACTGAACCTACATTTACTTTTTCTATATATAATTTTCTTGAACTGAAATTATGGTAGTCAGACTTTAACCCTAAATTCCTGCTCATTTGTGTTACTCATAAGGCTATTATTTATCATTATCTATTACAGCACACGTTACTGGTGGAGCGCTGCACATCGATGCGGTTTTTCCAACATAGTTAAATAAGAAAATCCCTTACGCTCCGATTGGTCGTTAGTGTGTGCCAGCCTTAAGGGAACAATGTGTTCCAGAAAATGACGATTTTTTTTATATCTTTATTGTGTTATTTTTATTTGACATATTTGTTTATTGTACACAGAATTAGCTTGTATCGTAAATAACTAATACTTATTGCCCTTCAGGTTGGTACATTTAAATACTCGTATTTAACATCCATCCCAAAAAAGTAAAACATAGCAACCTACTAAACCCAAGGTCGCGGGTTCGCAGCCCGGCAGATGACCTTAGGATTTTTTAAAGGGAGTAAAAAATCCTTTGCTATGCCGTCCTTCGAAAGGGGCGTAAAATGTGGGTCCCGAGCCTGTGCGATGTCAGGTACTCGTTAAAGATCCCTATTCTAATTATACCTGAATAGGCAAACTTTAGGACTCCCACCGTAGCATCGTCCGATTAGCCATAGCAGCATAAAGTGACGTTAAACGAAATAAACAAAAAAGTAAAAAAAAAAAAAACAACAACATTTTTATGAAAATATTTTTTGTTTCACAAAAATGTTATTAAATTTTTGTTTAAAAAAAATTGTATTGGATGCATAAATTTATCAAAAAGAATACATCAAAATGTTTTATATGAATAAAACTTGGATATAAAAATTATTTTCCAGATTAGTGCAAAATATTAACAAGTTTAATTTTTTTATCTGAATCGCCATCAAGCGGAATAGCGAGTTAATTTTTAATAAAAGAACGTATTTGATAGAACAGTTTGGAAATAGAGGAATTTAATTGTAGTAAATTTTATTTAGAATCACTCTGCTACACACACAGCTGTCAAATGATTTAGTCAATAATATGCATTTGCATCGATAACGTTACACTGGAGCTAGTACAAACACTGATTCAATGCAGCTAATGTATGCTGACTAGATATCTGTCCTATTATTGATTTATACAATTTAGCATACCTGTTATCTTCATAATGAACCAGCTTGTAGCTATCTTCTATGAGTTTATTTAAATATATATTTACTTATTGTAGTTTAAATATGGATGTTTTTCTTTCTAACAACAACTTAGTGAATTCAACAGTTAATTAGCGAGGGAAAGATATTAAGTTAGCCTCTGAAATTAGCAAGTCAAATCGAGCTACTTAAGTTGCGCGGTTCATTTGACCACTCTGTCTGATTGGCAGGTCTTACAATTGTTCTCTGTCTCCATCTCTCTAATGGATAAGGGCACTTTTTTTCACTGGATATTAAAGTTTATATATATATATATATATATATATATATATATATATATATATATATATATATATATATATATATACTTCATTTTTTGTCAGTGTGAACATGAAATATAATCTTTATTCTGGAACATATATGTAAGAATCATATAAATGCGCATTAATATGGTACAACAGTTTGGCTACAATATATAATATAATATATACCCTTATGGCAAATAATTCCACCGAATTTATTATTTATTTTTCCGGCTAAAAGTTTCATTCATTTTTAGGTTTTTATATCCTCATATTTTAAGTGGGACACAGAAAACATATTAGGATTATTAAAAATATTAGTGGAGTGAACGGGAACATTTAAATATACTACCAAGCAATTTTAAATTTTAGAAACTTAAAATTAATAAGGTTTAAATCAGCTTCTTGCGTTCATAACGTCTTACATTCAAAGGAATATGGAAGTCTAATGTGATTTTTTATGTTTTATGCAAACCGTAATAAATCATATTAATTAAAAAATAATTAAATTATATTTGTTTTTATGTAAAGAACTGGTTAAAACACAGGGGGACGCAACCACCTAAAAAAGATTAAAAGTTCTGGATTTAGGCAGTTTCACCGAAAGGATGTATTTAAACCAAAAATTAGTGTTTTGTATTTATCATAAGTGCGTATCTACAATTAGTACTTTTATCATACGTTACTATTTATAAACGTAAGCTTCGTTTTTATGTACATAGGTGACGTCGATGTTATGTGCGTGTGTTTATATGTATATATATATATATATATATATATATATATATATATATATATATATATATATATATATATATATATATATATTTATTATTATTATTATACATATACATACATCCAGGTAAGTATAAATTAACCGTAAAAGGCTGAGTTTTGAGATTTTATTTTATTTCTCACTCATAAACAGTACATACTCGAAGTAAATAAATAAGGGATTCTAGCATCTTAAGCTATGGAAAAAATTAATGGTGCATACAACTGAATAGGTGAGAGCAGAAACAACCAAAGTCACAAAAAATACTTACAGCGTAAGTCCGCATTAAATTCTACATTTTCCTAAGCCCAATTAGCATGGAAACTAGATGATTTTTGCACGACAAGCAACATAAATGAATTGTATTACAAAGGAAGAAAATTGTTTAATTATTTGATAAATGTGGGGCTTATATAATTTTTTCTCTCATGAAAAATTTGAAAATCCGGACTTACGTTGCGTCTGAAACAACCGATTCAATTTTACTTTAGATACTTATTTGTGTAAATTTGCAATTTTTGTGTTATAAGTAAATGTATAATATGATACATTTAGTGAACGGGAGTGATATATGAACTTATTATTATTTTGATATGATTGCGTACAATGTATAGTTGTTAAGTATACAGTCCTTTGTTGTTATCTATAGTTTTTTTTTTGTTAATATATTCTTGGGTGATTCTATATTCGAGGTAAGGTGAGAGTCAACCAAATAAGTTGCTACCGGAGATGGTTGCCGGCGGAACTGCGCTCCTGGTTTGGTAAACAGATTTCCCCCCGACCTTACAGCGCTTTTTTTAGGGTTCCCATCGCCATATTCATATTCCTGAATTCAATTAGTGGCTCTGTCATATTTTTTAGCATCGGAAATTTCCACTGGAAAATTTTTTTGAACTCGAAGTTATTGAGGTGATGTTTTAGTTTTGTAGTTTAAACTTTTAATTTTATTTATATATGCAGATACAATCTGTAATGACACCGAACTACTGCTCCACCTCTGTACGCGCCCAAAATACCTTATTATAGATTGTTACCTTCTTCCGCATTATTTAGAAGTTTTAATTGCATCTTTTTCAGGGGTGGTTAGGATAACTAGGATATATTAGGATAATTTTTATCCTTCTTCAATTACAGAAAATATTAAGATATATTAGGATATATATATATATATATATATATACACTTTATTAAGGATATATTAGAATAACATTTATTCTTCTTCATTTACACACAAACACCAATCCCAAACTAATTTGAATTTCTATTTCACTTTCTCATATAGCGATAAGAAATAAGAAAGGAATTATATGGAAGTAAGAAATAATTATATATATATATATATATATATACATACAATAATAAATATATTATATGCAACAAGTAAATTTGACGAAAATGGTTAGAATAGCATGTCAATAACATGTAAAGAATTAATCAGTAGTAGTACTTTCATTAAAGTTCTACCTTAGAAGTAACCTTTTGGCTTTCTTCTTTTCAATTACCGGGAATTTAGTGTGAGGCATGTTGGAAGACAAGTGGATTCGAGTGGACATGGAGTTTACTATGAAAGTATAGTTTGGGCCAAATCAACGGCACATGGAACATTAAGATCTTTATGGATAGGTTTGTTTGTTTGTGACGTAATTAGGAGCATTGAGGATGTTAAGAAAGACTTTGGAGTCCAAGGCTTGGATACGAGAAGAATTGGAAGGTTTAGTGCAGCTCCAAAGCTAAACTCCGAATATCCAAATGGGTGGAGTATTATCATGTAAATAAGTCTTATTTTAATTTTTTGGGAGCTTTAAACGATTCTCTAGTAAATTTTGGAGTAGTCGGAAACAACAAATAAGAAGCAACATTAACTTTTGATAAAATTACGGAAGTGTAAATAACAAATTTTATATATATATATATATATATATATATATATATATATATATATATATATATATATATATATATACATACACATATATATTAACGTGATTTTACACTGAAAATTTTTCACATAAGGGAATCAGAAATAACAAAATATAAATTTATAAAACATTAAATTCAGGTATAAAGTAATGTTGTTAACTTGTTTTACATTTAATAATGACCTAAATTATTTGTTCAAGCTTAATTAATGTTAATTAATGAATAAATCTACTGCTGATAAAACATGTTTTTTATTAGTATTTGTAAAGGCACATTAAAAATAAATTTTAATAAAATTTATTTTCCTTGTAATAAAGAAAAATAATACAGTTTGTCAATATTTAATTATAATTTATTGAAATACAACATCCAATTTGATGGTCCATTGATCTTCCAAGACAAAAGGACAATTGAAGGGGAATTAATGATATTGCAAACCCTCAATATCTAGGGAGCGGAAAATGTTTAGAATTTAATATAGTATTTTAATATATTCAGTAGTGTGTTCAACGTTTAATTTAAGATCTTATTTTTTTGGTTATGATATTCATAAGAATATTTGGTTTCATCCACCTGACATTTAAACGTATTCTCCAGTTTCAAAAATCACGACATGAGAAGATACAGTAAATACTGCTTGTATATCCCTGCCTGTTTAGAAGAAGTTGATAAGTCAAAATTTTGCACTTTTCAGAAGAGGACCACAAATTTTTATAAATAATTGCAAATTTTAAATCGTTTGACGGAATTCTTTAATTACTATAAAAATACCATTAGTATCAATATCGATACTATAAGACCACATAAAGAAACACAACATTTTAGCGGTTTTAAGAAGTTTTTTTTTCTTTATTTTTGTGATTCTTTCTATATTAAACTTCTAGTGCTGTAATTTAATGTTAATTACAATTTTTTGTCAAATAATTTTAAGATCCCGTATTTAAAAAAATAATCATTATCTATATACACAACATACACAGCGTAGGAATCCCCGAACTAAATCAGTCTTAGAATAGAATAAAATAGAAAAAGAACTTTATCCTGGGACAATGTCCTTTAAGAATAACATTACATAAATGAAAGTGATATCATATTTGGCCGAGATAATTTAAAAATAAGACAAAATAAATAAATCTAATTACAAATTTTCATAATTATGTAACAGAGTGAAAGCTAAAAACAGTATAAGAATAAAAAACGAAAAGTTTTCATTACTGCAACAAATATTGCATGTAAAATTAAACGAAGAAATAATTTTTTATATAACATACAGTAAGAGATAAAAATAAATACTGTTTTCAGAGTGTGCAAACAAAATATGACAATAAAAAAAATTATAAAATAAAACATTATCTGTCCAAATGAAAACGCTATTATAAGAAAATTGTAGGCTAATTTTTTATGTCTAGTATATTAGGATGAAATCTACTGTGAAGAACCCATGTTGTTAAAGAACCTTAATTCAGAAAGAGAGAAGTTGGTGGATGAGGAGTGTTTTGTATGTTGCGAGAGAAAAGGACTTTGATGGGACAATTCAAGTCCTGAGAGATCCTGGCGATTCTCTCCCGATGCGTCACTCCACCAGTGCATTCCTACGGGTAGAGAAATTGGCCATTACGAGGATTCCATCGTAGATTGCACTTTAGATTTGAGTCCACTGCCTTTTTGGCCGGCGAGAAGTATTATATTATCTAGTCTGTGTGTAACTAGATTCAAATAAAGACAAGATTCAATAAACATTTAACATTTCCTAAAGAATTTTGAAACTACGCGAAAAGTAACAATAGCTATTCGTTGTAATATAAGACATTTGATATATAAATTAAATTAATAAAATATGAAAAAGAGTTACAAATTAAATAGAAACTTTTTTTTTTTTTTTTTTTTTTTTACTTCTTAGAGTAGAAAAGTTTAGATTGCTTTCTTCTTTATGACTCTTGTGTATATTCTAATGCCTATCATTAGCCTACTTTAGTAGGACTATAGATCAGTTAGATTAGCATTTCATTGTTATTCAGAGCTGCATAAGATCATTTATTACACCAAGATCTTATAATCAGCCTTTACTGTTTCGCCGGCCATAATTGATGGTGGTTTCAGTTCGACATAAACATCGAGCAACGGCGTAACTTATTCCAGTCACACGGTCTCGGCAAAATTAATTCTATTCGGTGAACTCAGGCCTCGGGAAGCGAATGATTAAACTCCATAAGAGGGAGAAACTAGTGGAAAGTGGGAAAATATTGTTTTGTTCTTTAAGACCAACAGACAAATTTAAAATCATGCGTTATTCATAAAACAATTGAAATCATAATATCTTATTGTTCCATATGAACTCAGACATTTTTTTAGTAGATGTCCTAGTCATCTAATTTTCTCTTATACATACTTTCCTTGATGGAACATACCTTCGGTTCCTCTCTGACCCCATTTTTTTTCCCAATAATTCTTTATTATTTTCTAATTCCTAGTTAATTCCTTCTACTTGAAAATGCCTATCCATCAAGATAAAACTCACAATAACATACCGGAGTATCGCCTTAAAGAGAAATAGTTTTGGATCTTTGCCATATTTTCTTTGTCTGTAGCTGTTTTGTTTATTTGACGTTAGACATACTTTGATCTTCCTATTCTATCAGAAATTTTGTTTAATAAATTTTCAGTTCTGTCAGTAACGTTATTATGACGTTATAATCCTAGACTGTACTGCTTCATGTTATACGAGTATCTACTTTTTCTTGGATTTATCCTTTTGAAAATATTACGAAGAACATATTTACATCTATTTAAATATCATAACTTATAAATGTTTAAATATTATAACTTCAGATTCAAAAAGTCTAATAAGCAAAGATGAAGAAAAGAACTTTATATTGAAACAAATTTTATAAGATTTATAAAAAATAGCGTGAATAGTAAAAAAAAAAAAAAAATGGTATTATTGTCTGGCTGCATGCATTTCAGACAAATACATCACTATATGTACAGAACCAGACTTATAATGTAGAAATTCAGAACTGATCCTCAATCATATATATAAATATATATATATACATAAAACATTCTTGAACTAAGATTATACTACATATTTTTGATGAATTGTTAATAGAAGAGATAACAAAAGTAAACGATTTCTAAAAGAAGCGATTGAGAAAGTATCACTGGTTAAAAAATTCCAGAATAAGTCAGCACGAGTATTTACGGATTTTCCAAAGGAGTTAGATTAGATGGCCTTTAAAGATAAACGCATTGAGATCTGGTATTCAAGAGGTGGATGGAAGAACAGGGAAGTATATTATTAATATAAAAATTCATTCTATCCCAATATTGGATATAGGATTGGAAATATGAGGCATCTAAAGATATTTTAGATAAAGCAACCTCACTTCAGAATACGAACAGGTAATATGAGAGCCTGATGATCCCAAAACCGGCTCTTATAAAGGGATTTATTAGTCTCTTCAGTCTTATTTCGAGCTAACTAATCAGTCATCCAAAGCCCGCTACTGTAAAGGTCTGTCGAAAATTGTTTTACCGTTGTATTATTGAGACTAAATTAGAAAGTTAGGAGCAGGTATTGTGAGGACGGACAAAAGATTTTAACTGAAGCTGATCAGAGATGTATAGCAAAAGATAATCAGAAAAGTCGACCTCTTCCATTGTTTAAAAAATTGGGCGGATGACTGAGAGATCCATAAAAATTCCAAGCGAAAATAATTAATTAGTAAAATGTTATTATAACCTGCATTTTCCTCTCAATTTAAACATAAAGGAAATTCCTGGTTTCGTAAATTATAATGAAGGTATTGAATGGATTCTTGTCATTCAAATTCATACATTTTTTTTTTTTTTTTTTTTTTTTTTTTTTTTTTTTTTTTTTTTTTTTTTTTTTTTTTTTTTTTTTTTTTTTTTTTTTTTTTTTTTTTTTTACAGAAAATAATAGAAAATTATTTCATAAGCGAAATTTTCCTTTTAAACATTGAAAGATGCAACGGTAAAATTTTTTAGATTTAATTTAATCTTTTTTACATACGCACTCATTATGAAAAGTTCAATCTGCTGAGTGGAGACACACGTACACTCGAGACCTGCTGGTGAATGCTATTCCGAATGCCACTCCAACTGGTCCCACTCAAGCTGCCTGTTGCAGGCCTTCCACTTCTTGTGAGGACTACTCAGGAGGGCACGACATCGAGTGCCATGGACATTTTCTTTGCTCCAGAGGTCTGGGTTATCTTATAGGACTTCCATTATTATTATTATTATAATTTTTTTGGATTTTATAAAATATTAATTTATAATTCAGGCAGAAATATTTACTTATATTTAATTAAATTTATTTATTTTGGAGTGGTAATATACACTCGAAAGGAACTGCCTTATGAGTGTATATTACAACCTGCCTTACTTAAAGACAATAAGTAATATGGATTTTAATGAAGTATACAATATGTACAAGAAAATAAACAAATAACTTTTAACTGTTCAAATAATTATAAAAAATAAAATAGAACAAAGTATAATCTATACTTTTATATAAAAGGACTAGCAATTTTTCTTTTGAGATCATTGACAACGAAAACTACTGAACCTATCTGTACTAAATTTTAACTAAATTATCTTCATAGCTCAAGGAAGGTTTATCAACAATAAAATATACTAACTTTCAATCAAAATGCGATTTATAAAGATGTTCATAATGCAGTAAGTATTCTCTGTCCCTCTTGATTACCAACTTATTCATTTATGTTAAAAACTAGATTTCTAATTATACTCTTACTTTCTCTTCAACCACCTTATTTGTTCAAAAGTTGTCAGTTTAAAAATTCCAGTAACGTTTGGAAATATCATTGAGGCTATAGTTCTCATTGGAATCAACTGAAGAACTCACATTTATTCCTAGCTTCCTAATAATTCTTACTAATCAATTAAAATTATTAAAATTTTCAACTGAAGTTTCTTTTATATTAAAATCAACAAATCGCAAGAACTTTATGGTGGATCTTGTTTAAAAGTTTTTATACTCATGACTGGATCATAATTTTTAGAAACATATTTTTTATGTTTAAATTAAAATGTTTCACATAAAAACTTATTGCATTTTAAAGCGGAAAATTTAATTAAGAAAAAGTTAAATTTATAATTTTCTTGCAAAGACTTTTATTTCAAAATTAAAGTCAGTAATACTTTTTAATAAGAAGTAAGCTTAACTTGGAAATTGCAAGTTATCGATTGAACCGCCGTTCACAATTTAATTAATTCTACTTTTCATTTAAAAAAAAAAAAAAAGTATGGTCCGTTTCTTTTTTAGGTTATAATAATAATAATAATAATAATTATTTTTTTTTTAAGGTCGGTTCTTTTTTTATGGAATTAAGGTAATTTCCGTTTATTATAATAATAAATTAAAAAAAAATTATAACAAGGTTGAAACTCATTAAACATTTACTTTTTTAAGCATGGTTTATTTTTCTCTTATTAAAAATCGGATATAGTTTCTTAACGTAAATTTTATAACAATTAAAGTTTTACAGGGTAATTGTTGTTTTCAAAAAAAAAAAAAAAAAAAAATTAAAAAGGTTGCCTGTTGCTGCCGTTTGCCTTTTATTCAGATATAATTTCAGATATAATAAATAATAAAGTAATGATTTGTTGTTTTTGTAGTTAAATAAATACCTCAAATATCTTGGAGGCATTATTGAAATGAATAGCTCCTGTGATACGGAAATTAAAAAAGATAATGGCAGTTAACGCAAAAGTTATATCCACACTAAATGCAATCATATGAACTAGTAATATCATTCCCAAAAAATGAAATAAAAAATGAAATATATTTAAAAGTTCTCTTGTGTATAATATCATGCAGAGTGGAAACATGGACAATAAAGGCCGATCTCAGGAAGGAGCTTCTTACGCTACTATTGGACTATTGGCGCTGAGCAGCGAAAGTCTCAAGGAGTGGAAAAGTGAAAATGAAAAAAAATTAAAGAAAAAATGGAAGAGGAAAGAGATATTATGGAAGAGATTAAGAAAAATCCATAAGTTGGTACAGACATATATAAAGAAGGCCCGATGGAAGGCTAACAACGAATGTTTATGGGTGGAGAATAGAAAGGACACGGAAACGATATTTAAAATATAGTGTAAATTAATAAAACATTGTTTTTTTCATATTGTATAGAGAAGGGGAGGTGAGGGGTAATTTTATTTTGAGCAGTAGTTTTCAAAAAAGATTAATATTAAAAAAAAAAAAAAAAATCGTTCAGTTAGTTCAACTATCTCGAAAATAAGAATCTCTTTTGTTAAAAAAAAGAAAAAAAAAACAATCGTGAGGAGTAACTAAGTTTTGTAGAGTTGTTCCCCCACTGACCTAGCTGTATATATTTTCAATCTAGCAACCTCCTCCCCACCACAGTGTGTACGAGTACATATTGTGAAAATAGCTTTAGTTCTGAAAGCACTATTACATTGTACACTGTCCCCTCTATCCTCCGGAAATTAAATGTTTACCGCACTTGGAACAATACCTTCTGGTCTGGTACGGTGGAACTAAAATGGATTGGAACATTTCTTGAACATATAAGTGCTCTTGGAAGGCCATTCATGTTAATTTTTATTTAAAATATATTTCGCTAATACCTAAGGACATTTTTTTAACTTGTATTTTTACTAAATAAATATTATAATTGGCCCCACTTAAGGGCAATGAGTAAAATATTTGATATTGAATCCGTTCAAACAAAATTAACAATGAAAGTGATAAAAAATGAAATAAAGAAATACAATAAAAATAAACAGCCTCTAAATATACAAGAAATAAAATGTAATAAATTATAATATAAAATAGTTTTGGAAAATAATTGTATGAGCAGATTGACTAGAAAAAAAATTAGGAAAAACCATAAATTTTTTTACACCAACATAAAAAAGACCATAGTAAAAAAAGACTTCTCTCAAAAGCTGTCATCAGAGTGTAAGACTGAACAAAATATAAAAAATATCTCTTGTGGTGTTGGAACATAATTATACCCATAGAAACCAGAAATGATCATGAAAATATCGAAAAATTTTCGATTTGATTGAACTTTGATAGAATTCGCTGGAAGAGCCAAGAGAGGAATATTACAGATCTGTAACTGTATACACCGGAGGGACGTTTTCTTTTTTGATACGTTTATTATATGACATAGGAAAGAGAATGGATGTTGTAAAGATTAGATGGTTTGATAAATCTTTTATGTTCAACGAAGAATATTTAAATACTTTCGTTTATAGTCATGCTAATCTTTTGTCAATAAATAGGAGACGTTGGAATTAAAAATGTGATAAGTGAAAATCGTAGAGGTTTTCGTGACAAACTCCTCCAAACACCCATTGTTGTGGAAGCCTTCACCTCCGATGATCATTGGTTTTACTGACAATGAGATTTCAGCTGCATATACGTCATGAAGCATATTCTTCCTATCTGTAACTGTCCTGGTGCTTATCCACAACTCTTTCTTGCAAAATTTTATACTTGTATATTCATTAGACCAAGCATAGATAAATAATAATGACTTTCTTAAAGATAATCTTGTATTTTCGAACCACGTTCCCCTGAATTTAAAAATTTTCATCACCTATATTATATAAATAAGACGTTTTAAAATGACATATTGTTATTTAAAATTGCATAGAAATCCTAAGATTGATGAATAACCAAATCTTAATATCAGGTTTTGGTTAAAAAATATGTATATTTTTAAAAAATGGTCTTATTTGAAATTTATTGTGTAAAAACTAAAATAATAATAGAAATAGATCATTTTAAAACGTCTTATTTATATCATATAGGTGAGGAAAATTTCTAAACTAAAAACTGATATTATTTTCAAATTTCTCATCTCAAAAAACATTAAACTTAATTTTGTCGAAATCAAAAATAATTTCTTTTTTTTACCTTTAAAATTTTGTAGGATTTTAGAAGGGGGCTGTCAATATCTGAAAAAATGTAAATAATTTGCGCTATCTCACATATTTCACCACCGATTAAAACCAAATTTTAAGGTTATCTAGAAGACGTAAAACTGCATAGATTAGTCCAATTCCGGAGGTCGCAAGATTTCCCCTTATTGAAATATCTCAAGTTATAGCTGACCTTGGATTTTTTCATTCACATCAGTTTTTGTCCACTAAAATCTGGAGTAAATTCAATGTTATACGCATGGATAAAAAGCAGAATGTATGATGCTTCTAGTGATGCTATTATTATTGTAATCGGTTGAACGCAGCAGTTGCTATGGTCGATAGAAATTGTTGATGAAATTTCAACTTCAAAATTTTAACCTCTTCGAAAGGGGTTAAAAATCAATATTTTTGATTTTAATAAAATTTCACATATAAGGTTTTATGGTGCGTTAAATCGAGATTTGAGGTTAATTGTTCATGAAAAAAAGTTTCCAATGATTTATAGCGGATATCCTTGGAATTTTGTCATTTTTGAGCACCCTAAAGCCGGATAGGGTCTTAAGCATAACAAAAGTATTTTTATATATAGTAGCATACATAACTACAATTAAACGTGAAAGAATCATTTCTCTATCTTGACTGAGAGCTATGAAAAAAAATAAAACGTGATTTTCATATTTTTTTTTTCGGCTCCTAAGGCCCATTGGCGGCTACAACTCTAGTTTTGCACTATTATAGGTCCTTACTACCGACACACAAATCGGCATTCAAATCTGTGAGTTACAACTGCAAACGTTCCCTTGTTAGTTTATTCCTGCAACCAAGTATATTGCACCTTCATCGTGCTAATTTATTATGCCTATAATATAACTTTACCCAGTGTCCTTTAGTGCATTTCTTCTTTTTCATCTCAAAATTTTAAAATCCTAAAGACTAGCATGTTTCAATACCTTACTTTATAATGGCATTTAGTACGTTTTGAATGGAAATAGTTTTACTAAGCGATAGGGGATAAAAAAGAAAAAAATTAAGTCGACGTTGCATACAGTAGTCTATATAATATTTCAAAGCGGTTAATTTAAACCTCTTGTGCTCAACCTGCGATTAGATCGAATGAAAATACCTTCCTTGAACGGAGAGATAGGTATTCAAATGTTTGAATCTAATCTGCATGATCGTGTGATGTACCTTATGTTAAACAGTAGAGGGCTCTTGTGGTTCTACCAAATATTAGGTTGAGGCATTTGAGGTGGCAACCGCAGAGGGCCCTTGAGATCTTGATCTGATCCTGTAACCGCTTCGCTAATGGGCTAATCCCAATCAATCTCCTTTGTTCATTCCTCGCTAACAGTTTATAGCCGACCAATATTTTGAACAGCGGTGTAAAGTAAGCCTTAGGATCTTAAAGAATTAATGCAATAGATAGTTGTTGGAGATGTATCTCATCGTTGGATAAGAACTCTATGTATATCATCCTTCATACCCTGAAAAAAATTTCATTTGGGGTCACCTGTGGTGTAGTGATTAGCATAGCAACCTACTAAACCCAAGATCGCGGGTTCGCAGCCCGGCAGATAACCTTAGGATTTTTTAAAGGGAGTAAAAAATCCTTAGCTATGCCGTCCTTCGGAAGGGACGTAAAATGGGGATCCCGAGCCTGTGCGATGTCAGGTACTCGTTAAAGATCCCTATCCTAATTATACCTGGATAGGCAAAATTTAGGACTCCCACCGTAGCATCGTCAGATTAGCTATAGCAGCATAAAGTGACGTTAAACGAAATAAACAAAACAAAAAAATTTCGTTAAAAAATAAAAGGTTGTATATCAATTTAGGGTTTACGACTCCATATAAAATCCCCCTCAAAAGTATCGCAACACTTTGAAATATTTGAATTTTGCAAAAACCTCCGTTTTTTAATAATGAAGAAAGGTTCTGGAGTTTATAATAAACATTCCTAAACTAGACATGAACAATTTTTATTAAAAGAAATTATAATATTTCTTCCAATAAACAAATAAGTTAAACAACTTACTTTTTAAAATTTCCATTTTATACAATACTAACTTTTAAATTTTTAATTTAGATTTAATAAGACATATTGCTCCCTCTGGCTTGAATGACTGCTTCTACTAGTCTTGGCATACTTGTAAATAACGAAACGAATGATAAACATGGACTGAAAGAAACTTGAAAATAATAATCTAAAATTCAATCGTTTGTTATTAACAGCAAAAAACATTGATGTGTCTAATCTTTAACGTCTCACGTTTAATAAATAATATTAATATGAATATAAACGACGTATGTATTAAGGTAAAAACCAGTAAAATCTAGAGAATTATGGGTGTTGCAATAATTTTGACGGGAGGTTTACTTCAACCAGGGAATATGAAACTTATTAGGATTGTTAAAAAATAATTAAATAATAACAAGCAATATTTAAAATAGAATACCATGCAATTTTAAAGTTAGATAATTTTTAATTAATGAAGTTTATATCCGTTCCTTTTGTTCATTACTTATTTCATTCAATTAGGGCATTGGTCTAATGTGTTTTTGATGAAATAATTGAGGGATCCGCCCCTAATGCAAAACTGAAATAAATCATATTAATTTAAAATTTCTGAATTAAAATGTTTTTTTAATAACTGATAAATAAACAAAAATTAATTATTTTTCGCATATCAGTATATTTGATTTTATAGAAGTAATATTCACTTATATAGAATTTTTTTTTGCAAAGTTAAAATTAAATTCATGGGTAATATTTAATTGTGTGTTCCTGAAGTGTACATTAATACTTATAGAGAGAATGATTTTTGTATTCATTAATTACAAGAATATCTGATCTTAAAAAAATAACTTTTTTATGCATTATAGTATACAATAAAATATTTTACAAAATAGCTTATCTTATATTAAAAATCAAAATTGTTTTTTATGGTCAGAATCATTCAGACCAATCATCACGAAACACCACTCAAACCATTATAAAACAACAAAACGATACATAAATCTCATAACCAAGACGTATGATTCGCAACAAATGGCACAATTCATAAAAATAAAGGGTTCAGTACTTTGGTGGAGATGTACTGTTTTTTACCCAACGGTTATGAAAAGAGATTTGGCCGAAATCCTACTCAACCTCCTGGTTTCCCCCAATGAACGGTGCCCACTTTTTAGAAGCCGGGTGTGCCCTAGTTATTGTAGGACCTTCCGCAGGACGAACCACGGCTGAAATAACAGAAAACGAGTTTTCTGTCTAAATCGGAATCGATCCTGGGCTCTAGAGTTAGTTAAGTGTCTTACCCACTAAGCCACATCACCTCTTACATAGTTCATATTTTAATCATATGATTAAAAAAAAAAACGAAAAACATATTTCATCTAAAAAAGTTATTGATTCACTTTTACATTTCCCCCTTTTTAAAATTTTATAAATTGTTGGGATGCTTTTCTTGATATTTCAAACGGGACTAATTTATTTTTTCTGTTTATATGACTTCCCGTCGCGACTTTAACTGAAATTAGTACCAGTAGCAAAAAGTCAATAAGGTATTTATAGTCTAATAAACAATTATAAATAATATTAAGATTTATTAGATTTTACAAACAAACTGTTTATCATTTAAAATGTTCTTGCTTAATAATTATGGAATATTCTGTAACAATTAATATGCAAATCATTCGAAAAGAAATATGTTGCTGAGTGATGGTGGTTATAGTCAAATGACTCGGAGCCTGAATATTCATAAACTTCATCGATATTCTACTGACTCGAGGGGGAAAGAATACTTTTATCATGAAATGATGCTCTTTATAAAATAAATATTTTACTTCTTAGCATCTTATATAGAGTCCCCCCAGTCCAATATCTCGGGTACTTGATATGCAGTCGGTTTCCAACAGGATAATCCAGTATTATGCAATATTCAATGCACCTGCATAATATTATCTTTAGTGACAGAAGATATTGGCACGTGAGGTCTCCAAGCTGCTCTATTCCTTAGCAAATTGTTGTGATATCAAGAAAAGCTATACTGTGGAAATTGTTGGTATTTTCACTAAGCGAGACCTGAGTAGAAATACCTGACTGACTTATTAGTGCCACAACCAAGATTTATTTAGACCGAGATTAATTATTGTGTTAGTACGAATAAGCCTCTCTTTACGAATAATACTGGTGACCCTGAATTATCACGATAGATTGTATTTTTTTCAACATATTGTCACAATAAGACTATTTTTGAGGAGTCAACATTTTGAACACAAAGCTATTACACTTTGATATTGACCCCAGAATCATACAATATCCTCATTAACACACATACACACACAAGAAAAAACAACAAAAAAAACAAAACAAAAAAGCGATGAATGCTTAATAACTGATATTACTATTAAAGAACTAAATAAATAATAATAAATAAAAAAATAAAAAGTTTTAATGACGGTAAATAATAACAATACAAAAATAAAAATGAAACAACAAAAGTTAAGATACAGTAGTACTATATTATAATACTTTTTTTTTTTGTGTGTGTGTGTGTGTGTGTGTGTGTGTGTGTTTGTGAGGATATTGTATGAATGAATATCTCTATTTCCTCTACTACCTATTTACCTTCATTGAGGCAGATTGTAATAGATTCGGAAATAAAAGCTGTTAAAAAATATGTATACTGTTTCAATAATTCTATCCATACTCTTGAGTGATTATTCTAAAATATTATTGTAAGAAAAAATAAAAATTAATGTGAAATGTTTGAATAATACCAATTGCTTTATTGCGTAGTTTTAGGGCAATCCTCCCAATATTATCATAATTATGTTGTTGTTTTTATTTATTGATATTCACAACTGTATAAATTATATACAACAGGTAAATTTGAGAAAGATTATTACAATGTCATGTCAATAGCATGCAAAGAATCACTCATTAATAGCATTACTGTCATGTGAATAAGTCTTTTAATTTATTGGGAGCTTTGAACGCTTGTCTAGTCGGAAAACCACGAGCAGTTTCTTGTCTTTTAAATATTTGGATCTTTATCTGTATTATAAAATATGTCACAATCCATTTAATTTATTATTTATTTAGATATTTATCGAAATTTTGTATTGCTATTAAAATTATATTTAGTCTTGTTCTAAATGTAACTGTAAAAGGACAAAATGTTCACTGTGGTGTAACCAAATATGCGACCTTATAAAAAGGTGCTTTACTGCTAAGCTGTGGATTTCATGAGTGGAGATCTAATAGCCCACATCAGACGGAGCCCGGCAGAATTTAAAAATATATTTTCTTTATTTCATAATATTGAAAAATAAGATTTTACTTTTTAGATTTCAAAAATGTTTTAAACATTAAGCTATTTTTTAAAGTGATGCGTCCGAATTTAAATTTTTAATTGTTAAGAATTTGTATTGGTTTTGCAATACGTTTATCAATTAAGACAAAATTAAAAATATATAATATACATATTATTATTCTTGAAATTGTTTATCGGATCAGAGTTGTTTTACTATGCTTAGCACACATTTAGTTTATAATTTTTTTATAATTCCTTATCTATGATATTATGAAACCTATCTCGACATTCAGGGCAGATCTCTGGGGCTCAGCCAAATACGTTCAAGTAAACAAATCACAAATGCTTACCAAGACCCTTTGCAAAATAGTTAAAGCAGGTTGTTTTGTTTCAAATAACATTGACTGGAACATTCTATCTATAGGTTATAAATAAACTACAAATACAGCGATAATAAAAAAAAATCACTTGAGGTACACTATGAAGGTACAGAAGGATAAATACATTAGGATTGTTAAATTATTTTCCACTTCTATTGGAATTTCATTTATTAAAAGACTAGTTTTGAATGTTATTACTTCTACTAATGTACAAAAATGTCAAAACATTAGCACTTTTCTACGTAGATTATATATAATATTTTTTTGTTGTAAATGTAAGACCAGGAATCAAAACTGTTTATACTCCCCAAAGGAGGCAAACTGAAAATACCTTCTTCAGGAACTTTTTTCTCAAGGGTGTTAAGTATATATTGTTAATAGTTTTATACTTTAATAATGGCTATAGTCTATGCGGTTTGAAAGTTTTATTATAAATTGGTTCATTTAGCGATATGTATAAAAAACGGTAAATCATGGTACTAAGTGCTATCTAAATTGTGCAAATAGTTATTGAAAGTGTTCCAAAAAGAGTTTGATTGATATTCTCCCTTTAATGGAGAAGGTACATTGGTAGTAAACGTCACATTGTATAAGTATAAGGTACTGGAAATAGTGGAATTTAAATGTTTCTAGTGTAATATCTTTATTGAAGTATTAAAGATGAGTATTTCTTTTCGAGTATTGACATGCTATTGTAATCAGTATCAACACATTTACTTGATATAAGTTGTTTATGTTTTATCGAAATTTGATGGTCTTAAAAGTTAATTGTTTTATTTTCACTGATTTACCTGTGAATTTAACTTATAGGTGGATTTCGTTTATATCATTCAAAAACGTTTTAATTTACCTGTTCGTCCTAGACCATAGCGATAGTATGCCATCTACATATCGATACCAATGTATGATATAACAGAATTTTCTCATTGGAGGTTTTTCTTTTTCTAATTTGTCCATAAAACGGACAAATCTAATAATATATATATCGAAAAAAATATTTCATTAGACTAATTATTTTTATTCAGAAGAATAAAATTGCAGTCATAGATTTTGCTACTTCTATAATATATTTAGTTTAAGAAATGATGAAATACACTGAAAGGGTATTTCAATTTTTTTTAATACATTTTTTAAATTTAGGAGCATATCTATGAAATTCAAAATATGAACTTCAAATTAAAAATCTAAATATTTTATACATACTATTTAACTGATGTAGATATAGGTATATGAGCATTTATGTAGTTGAGTGCATTTTTTATATTTTAAATTTATTGACAAGACACTAATGTTCGTTACGGACTATTTTAACATTTCACGTTCAAAGCTCCCAATTAATTATAAAAGAAACATTTACATGACCAATTTCGAAATACGGAGTTGAGCTTTGGGGCTCCACTAAAGCATCCAATTAATCTCGTATCCAATCTCTACAATCCAAAATCCTTCGAACAATCCTCAATGCTCCTTACTTGGTCACCAATAAAGGGACTACATAAAGATCCATAAAGATCTTAATGTTCCATATGTTGCTGATTTAGCCCAAACCAGATATCTATCCTTTAATAGTAAGCTCTATAACCACTCAAATCCCCTTATTTATTGAAAGAACAGCGAATATTGTTTTCCAGACTAATTTCAAGACTAAAACGACAAGAAACTGCCCTTCGTTACAGACTACTTTAACATTTACAAGATAAACGTTCAAAGCTCCCAATTAATTACAAAAGACTCATATACATGACTGCGATTAGACCTATTTGGACGTACGGAGTTGAGCTTTGGGGCTCCTCTAAGCCATCCAATTCATCTCGTATTCAATCCTTACAATCCAAAATCCTTCGAAAAATCCTCAATGCTCCTTACTCTGTGACCAATAAACTTATCCATAAAGATCTTGATGTTTATTATGTTGCTGATTTAGCCCAAACCAGATACCTATCCTTCCATAGTAAGCTCCATAACCACTCCTATTCACTAGTCTCCCAACTTGCTTCCCACTCTATTCCCGATAATCCTCCAAGGCGTCTGAAAAGAAGATGGCCTAGAGACCTTCTTGTGTAGATTTTTATTGAAGTGCAACTATTGAGTAGTTCTTTACAAGTTATTTACATATCATTGTATTCACTATCAATACATTTACTTGATGTATATTATTTTGTATAGTTGTAAATATCAATATATGAGAATTTAAAACAAAAAAATGATAATTTTGATAATGTTCAGCCGACTCATTCTAATTCTTTTCTATCAAAGTTGCCGAAGCTGAGACAGCTGGTCGAGAAGAGTACATTAACAGTAAGTTCTCCGTTTGGATGTCGCTAATCAAATTTACAATTGGAGTTTGAGTTGCAAGGATTCCGCTCGGGGAAGGAGGAAGGAGCTCTTAATTTGCATCCCAATCCAACTGCAAGGCAGGCCCTTTTTAGAGTGGCTATTAATAAAGTTAATTAAATTCAATTGGTTTCTGGAACTGGAAATGGCAAGGCATCGCCAATCTGGTCTCTAGCTCCAAATATTAATGGCCAAAACGTTCCTCCATAATTTTTTTTCCCATTTTTGTTTGATTTAGTTTTAATATACCTGCTCTAAATTATATGAGGTAAACTTAATTTTTTTCACATTATATTCAGATTTATATATATATATATATATATATATATATATATATATATATATATATATATTTAGGAATAGTACACTTATTTAAGTTAAAAAAAAATCAATAATTGTTTTGGATCTATATATGTATTGTAATATATGTGTATTACATAAGGGTCATTCCGTATGAAATAAAACACTAAAATAAAAATAATTTATTTAACCATCTCTCAATTTGAAGAAATTTGGTATGAAGGTTCTCCTCAAAGAGAATAAGAAAATAATACAATTATATTTTTAATAATAACTATTTTCAACTCAACTAAAAAAAAAAAAGAATAAATAATCTTAAAATACTTTTGGTGAGAAAATTGTTGGTGCCTAATACTATTGGCCAAGGCTGTAATTAATTTGGTAATAATCACAACTAAAACAAAAAAAAAATTTAAAAATTTTTTATTCAACTATAAACCCTTATCCTCCTATTTTGGAATTTCAAGAATCACTTTCCGCAAGTGTAACCTATTTATGGGTATTTAAAAAATAATAATAATAATAAAAATCCAAATTTGGAATTGAGTTTAAAAAATCTTTTCAGATGGGAATTAAAAATATGTGTATATAAAAATTGTAACTAAGCGAATTTCGATTATCCGAACCACCTATGATTACATTTGGTTGAACAATCGACAATATAAAAAATGTATAACACTCTTTTTAAAATTATTATTTAGCTACGAACCCATTAGCCTTCCAATTTTGAAATTTACTTACCATAAGTATGAACTTTTTTAGGAGTTAAAAAAAAAAAATTCAAAAAGCCATTTTTTAAGAAAATCAGAATCCAAATTTTGAATTGAGTCTAATAATCTCTTTAATAACAAAGTATAGTGTGTTTTACATCCTGAGAACATTTAGAACAGGGTATAATGACACCTATCCCATCTTCCTAGCTCACTAGAAATAGGCAGAAGATACACAAACGTACTGACGACATACCACTAGAATAATATTAAGTTAATAAGACATTCATAAAATTATTGGTTTAGATTGAAATTTAATTTATTGAAACAAAATAATTTTTAAGTTGATTATTCAGCAAAGGTAATAAACTTAATTGTACAAAAAGTTATTTATTTTACTTCCAAATAAGTAGGAATTTTAATTATGTATTTTAATTTAGTTAATTTTGAAATTATTTCATTACTCATGGCATTCACTCCTCTTTATTATTAATAAATCATGTTACATGAGATATGTAAATGGAACTGACACGGTGTGTTAACACCAAGAAAAAATTTTTAAAGTCTGAGGATGGGACATTGTTGTTCCCGAAACATGTAACATGATTTATTAATAATAAAGAGGAGTGAATGCCATGAATAATGAAATAATTTCAATATATGAAACTCCTTCATTGAAGAATTGATTAGTTAATTTTCATTATTTCCTTCTTTTTTTTTTCTTATTTTGTTGGTTTTTATATTTTTCTACTGTAAGGAAATGTTTTTAACTTTATATTCATTATGCTAAATCAACCATGTACTGTGAATTGTTTCGTAACTACTATCTAATATGTTACAATTTTAAATTGTTGTATTTCATTTGAATAAAACTCGTTATTATTTTTATTATTATACTTTTTTTAAATGTTTTTGATTGTTGTAAATTATAGTTGTCACATGCTCCATCACTTTCTCCTGCCCATTGAGGTTAATGACGAAATAGATGAGCAATTAAGCTGATAATGAAATGATAAATAATGGAATGATTGAATTCTCTAATTGCTCATTGCCGATAGCTGTAGAGCTATAGTCGGTTTACAATATTCAATTAAGGCAACCCTCTGCTTGGAATGGTTGAGCGATCAAGCTGTTTGGCCCTCTGCTCCAACCAGATATTCAAAATACTACTTAATACCAAATAATTCTCTTACTAAAAATATTCATTTTAATTAGGAATTAGTTATTGTCTATATCAGTTTGTGATAATCATACATATGTTATATCAGATTTGACAATTGGAAGTTATTTAGCGGAAACTTCATATGCGGAGTGTAAAAGTTATTTGAATTATTGGATCTTATAAACTAATTTAACATACCTGATTTATTTTATTAAACACTATAACCGTGTTCACCGCCTTTCTTAAGCAAAATACCCAGATGATTTCAACTTATAATTGAAGTTTTATTAGTAGAGTTATGAAGATGATGTAGTTAAAAGATTTGCCATTGTAAACTCCGCTGCTAAATAAACTACATATTGATCCATTTTCATACTTCCCTGGGGTTACCAATTGTTTATCGCTTATTTAATAAAAATTTAATTGAAATTGAGTAAGTTTAATTATCATTTTGAAGCTCAATATGGGTGATTCTCAAACTACAGGAACATTTCAAGCTACAAAAATTCTAAATTCAAAGGTTGATAAATCTTGCTGCAAACTTATGATACTTCCTTGAGGCAACCTTCGAGGATTATAGATGGTGCAGCAACACATGAATCACATTACTTTTTTATAAATTTCAGTTTATAATTTTAACTTATGATAATGTGAACGCCCCCAACCCATTTGAATTTACTCCAACACAACAATATGAGTTCATACCTGACAATGTAAAAATGGGATCTTAGTTGTTTGAGGTTCCATAGTACAAAAATAAATAAAACTTGAAACATTCCTGCTTCATAACGAATTTCAGTCTTTATTTAACGTTTAACTTTTTTTTTATCACATTATTTAAATAATATCACTGCAAATATCACATCAATTCACTTTCAATATGAATATCACTCTCAATTTCCGTCACAGTATTCCTAAAATTAGTTAAAAATGAATTTTTTTAACATTGTCGTGCTATCTAAAATTTGCATAGAATATAATGACACCATGACAATTTTAAATGATAATGACCATGACAATGTGAAAATAAGGTTAAAAATATTACCGCCAAAACACTATTAATTTATTTCTAGGGAGTGAGTTATGAGTGCCGTAGGCTAGTATTAGAACGCTTGAGGCTTGTTACAAATAAATATTCGATTTAACTGATTTATAGTGGACAATGTGAACAATGAATGTACTTGCAGTCAGAGGTGGTGTTTACATTAGGATATTCCGACGTATAATGATTACGTGGTTACAAACTGATGCGTCCACGAAAAACAGCTACCTGCCACTGCAAATAAAAACTCAAAAATTCCCAAAATTCCTTCCGAATATGTTTTCATGACTTTTTAGCAATGGCACGCCAATGTTAAGAATTCACGGGAACAAGAATAAAATAACTCGGGGATTGGTTACTTGGGCATTATAATCCTGAAAAACACATTTTCACTTTTTCCCACCATTATATTTTAATATTACTACCCATTGGTTGAGTTAGTTTCCCCTATAAAGTAATAGTTATTTACATAATTGTTAATCCAAGCATAGGGACAAGCCACGACAATGTTAATCGACGTAGAATAGCCTAAAAATGTAAGCCTAAAACACTAAAATTCTCCATAATTTTAGTCAATATCATCAATTCACATAACATAAATCGATTTGGAAACAATGTTTTAAACGAAATTTACTTCATTGAATTTTAATCAGCGGAGGACGCAAATTTGCATTCAATTTGAGAATATAACACCGTACGTTTGTGACCTCTCTTTTAGATAGGCGCTCGCCACCTATCGGTCAATTTTAAAACTTCACGTCACCCTACATACTTTTTAATAATAATTTAATTGAAAATCCGTAGATTTGACTCTTTTTAAAATAACTTTCTTGAGCTATGAGGATAATATGGTTAAAATTTGGTATAGATAGGTTCAGTAGTTTTTGTGGTTACTGATCACAATAGAAAACATTGCTGCCTGTGATTTGTGTTTACCGTGATACATGAATTGTCTTATGACTTCTAGGGGGGGGGGCAGACCCCTGGATTATTTCAGTTTAGATCAAGGATCAAAGCAAGAATACATGGTACATGTTTTTCGAATAGCTATATATTTACATTAGTATGTACAATTATTATTCAATAATATTAAATAATTATTAATATTAACTCATATTATAGTGTTACTTAAAAGCGGAATGTAGTATTAGAAATATTAATATTAATTAGTGATATTAATTTTTTTTTTTTTTTTTTTTTTTTTTTTAATAATGATGTACATTAAAATAATTTTTATGAGAGTGAACGGACGGACGGTTACACTATTGAAACCGAGTTAGTCCCTGTAAAAACATTTACCATGTTAAAGTGCTTGTCCTTCAGTAGTAAAGATATGTCAATATTTTAATTATATTGTTGTTGATATATAAAGTTTCAAATCTTGATACAAGTGAAATAATAAACATCAGCAGTTTTTCGCTATCAAGCCAATCAACAAGTTCATAATCTATAAATGAATCAATACAAATTAACAAATAATTAAAAGCTGTTCATTTATTCTGTTCTATTAATATTCTAACGGTTTCGAGTTATTTAGGAGATTCAGAAACCTTCAGATTGAAACATATTTTTCTGATGGGAGCCAACAGTTGAAAAATGTCGATAGCTCTCAACCAAGCTTGATAAGTTTATTTTTATGTCGTTCATTTCGAAACATTCAATTTTTTTATTGTTAGGTCTAAACTGGGTAATACTAATTAAAGCTCAGCCGCATTGTATAAGTTATCTTTTATGGTTACTTTACAAATACAATTAGGTGTTTTTGCATATATTTTCTAAGTAAAAACTAAATAGCATTGTGTTAAACCAAATATGTGAATCGTAAATTTTTAAAAAAGCTGTGGTCACTTTTTTGTGGGGTTTTGTTATTTTCTTGAAAAAAGGAATTAGAATTATTATTATATGTTATAAAAGAATATTTTCTTTTGCTTAGATATGTTTTTTTTCTACCTCACTGCATCCGTGACTACTTTCCTCATAAATATATTTTTTTATTAGTTCTAAGCAGTTTTACACTCAAAACAGTTTTGATTTATTTATTTATTTTTTTCATTTTTTCCTAAAATTTATTTCTAGTGAGAATTTCTCTTTTAACAAACAGCTGTTGCATGAAAAATCTATATTTTAGTAACTATGGTTTTTTTTTTTTTTTTTTTTTTTTACATTCGAGACAATATTAAACATAATTTGTTCATTATAATAATCATCAGAAAACAATTTTTTAAACTGCTACTATAATCGTGTATAAAATTCACTCGGCAAACTAGATTTGTGGACAGAAAATAAAATGAGAAGGGTCCGAGTTGACCCTCTCTATAGGCTGATGGTAAAGTCCCTTATTAAAGAGAACATCCCTACTTATTCCCTGTCTCGACAAAGTCCGTATTTCTACGAAATATGTAACGTAAGGCAAAAATCCTAAATTGTCAGTTCATATATAAAGAAAAATGTTCGCATAAGCATGAATCTACAAAGGCTTCAATACACGAGTATGAGCATAGAAATGGGAAAACAAAAGAAAAAAGAAACATGGTTTTTGTCCTTTTTCTGGAAAGAATGCTTCCTAGATTAATCATTGGTAAAGTACAAGTCCATGTTTATCGGTTTGTAATATTCGTGCAGATTTTTATTTCTGTATATCTTTTTATTTTACTTTAACAGACCCTTATCAAATATATGTGGCATTTGTGAATAGTCGGTTGATCTTGTATTTTAAGTATGTTGTCCTCACCACTTACGCTGATGACACATGTGTGTTATCAGTAAACAATGATCCCTTCATTGCCTCCTAATGTTGCAGATTTAGCCCAAACCAGATATAAATCCTTTCATAGTAAGCTCCATAACCACTCAAATCCCCCAATTTCTCAACTTGCTTCCCACATCATTCCTGATAATCCTCTAAGGCGTCTGAAAACAAGATGGCCCAGAGACCTTCTAGTGTAGAATTTTTATTAAAGTGCTACTGATGAGTAGTTCTATTCAAGTTTTGTCACGTTATTGTAATAGTTAATAGCGCGTTTACTTGATGTATAAATATTGTACAGATGTAAATTTCAATAAATTGTTATTAAAAAAAAAAAAAAAAAAAGTATGGTGTGTTTGAATTTTGGGTTATGGGTATCACCTGATTTTTTTTTAAAATCTTTTTTCGTGTCTAATGGACTTAGTTATGAGGAATATTCACAAATTTCACAGATATTTCCCAAGGTCAAAATGAAGTGACACTAGTTACAATTATTTACAGTTATAATCAAGGAATTGATTTTATGAACTCTATATATTTTAACGTATATATATATATATATATATATATATATATATAT
The DNA here is from genome assembly GCA_003667255.2 of Euschistus heros. Classification (NCBI taxonomy): domain Eukaryota; kingdom Metazoa; phylum Arthropoda; class Insecta; order Hemiptera; family Pentatomidae; genus Euschistus; species Euschistus heros. The sequence continues at coordinate 556,603 of RCWM02000335.1, read as the reverse complement.
ATATATATATATATATAAATATAAATATATAGAGTTCATATATTTTATCATCTCATAGTAAACTTCATAACAACTTAAATCCCTTTCAACTTGCTTCCCATTCTATTACCGATAACCCTCAGAGGCGTCTGAAAAGAACGTGGCTTCGAAGACCTACTATAGAACTTTTATTTAAGTATCACCAATGGGTGGTTGCTTAACAAAATTATTGTCCACACATTCACTATATGTATATGTTCTATGTAGTTGTAAAAATAAATAAATAAATTTCTTTGATTTATTGTTGAGCATTACAGAAATCCAATTCGTGTTCCTCAATTCTGGAACCTATTCATCCACAGATAGAAAGTTCGTGAATCCAGAGACCCTTTCTCTATGGAGTGTCTCTTTGTATAGTACTCGTTCGTACTATCCAAAAGGACAGACAAAAAAGAGAAGCTGCTTTTATCCGTGGTGACAAAGGAGCAGAAGGATAGATATATTTAGTGGAGGAAGGAAAGATAAAGGTAAAGAACTGTCAGTTCACCGCGTGTGTTGGTGGTGTTTAAATTGGTCGCCGGACAGTGACAGATTGTCCCGCAAGAGCACATTTATTTTGCCACGGCCTCAATCACCTGTACTAATCATAATGGAGAGGTCAGCTCCCCACCCGCTACCGTCATTTTTCATTTCATATAATTATAAAAGCCCCTCTGGAACAGAATCCATTAAACAATTCCCTTATACTCCTGCCCTTTGTACATTTTTAATAAAGGAAAATATATGTTGTTTTAAATTGGTTTTTCAGTAGACGTAATATGATAATTTGTACAAGAACTTAAAAAAACAATATCTCTCTTTAGGTATTATATACAATACACGAAATATTAGTATTCATATTATTATATACGAAAAATAATAATGATAAATAAATTCCAGCCTACAACCGGAAAAGAACTATTGTCGTATAATTAACTGGTTCCTAAGGAGTGTAAAATTTATATAGAAAAAAAGTTGCATTTTTCGAGACACTGTTTACATATGACAGATAAGACAAAATTTGGAAAAAAAAGAACAAGATAATTATGACTCTAGAAAATTGAAAATTAACAAGACAGGTCATAAAGAGCACTATATATATATATATATATATTTTACTAATCATTTATTGATTGAAATTCACAATTGTATAAATAAATGCCTCAAGTAAATGTGCAGTAATATAAACAACACATGCCACGATGTGTGGGACTGGTGAAATAAAAACTGGTTGCCCAGAACAATGTGACTGGAATGGGATGAATCCGTTTCAAAAGGAGTTTATCAAGGATTTCATCCATGATATACAGGAAGGAGAGAAATGGTCCGGTATGAGGAATGATATATTTTTTTTATTTATTTTTTTTTTTTATTTGACATGGAATGAAGTTCCTAAAAAGGAGAAATACCTGGTTTAGGTCTAACCACCAACATATAGAAAATAGTGGATAAGCTTATATGTAACATAATACGGAGCATTAAAAGGGTTTTGGATTACAATCATTAAATATGATGTGATACTAAACGGATACTAAATGATGGGACTTACTGCCCTCTAAGAATAATAATAATGCTCAATTACTGGTATATTTGTCTGATTATATTACTTACAACTCAATGCATCAGTAATGATAGAATTATCGACAGGGGACAAAACTACTACCATATATGAGAAAATAAAACACATCTAACTTTGCTCTTAACTGTTTAGATATTTGCGAAAGATTGATTGTCTGGGGGGAGGGCATAGATGATGTTCTAAAGAAGTAAGGGAACGGATAAAAATGGATAGGAATTCCAAGAGGAGTTAGCACGAGTAATAAAAAAGAATTCAACTTAATCTGTTCCATGGAAGACCGTATACAAGTTAAAAAGTTAAAGCTTGTGTTCAAGAGGAGGATAGAAGAACGCAGTGTTATTAGGTCAAAATGTAAGAAGGTTTTTGGTTTTTAGTGATTGAAATAGTTCCAGGAAATATTGTCGTCGGAAATCAGGAAAACGCTACACAAGCTCAGAATATATCGTTACATAATGTTTTACCATTTGGTGATCCCGAAAATGAATCTAGTGTAAAAGTTCAGCAGTTTCGTCAATGTTAAGCTACCCTTAACAGTCACCCATAAACCGAGCATTCTTTTTCAAAGCGAAGTAAAAAAAGATAGGACACTAAAATATCTTATAAATACATTAATGTTTAAAACATTCATGAAACTGGTTGATATATAATTTTAAATATTAACATTGATCGGCTGATTGTGTATATTGTTGCATTTAAGATTACTGTGCCTTAATTTTTATTTTTTTTATTTATTTATTTTTTAAAAAATATATTGAGATCTGATAGATTTTCATTTGAATAACTGATAAAAGAGTTAGTTAATATATAATTTGTATTTGAGCTGCCAAACCTTACTTTTTAGGGCTTCCCTCTTCTCTTGTGTATTCATGGAATCTATTCAACGACTTTTTATTGGATACCTCTTCGAGGCACAGATCCTTGTTTTTCTCCGGGCCTGTGCTCAATAGGGCACTCACGTAGGGCATACCCTTGCCTAGCATGAAGACCCCCAGGATAAGGGCAGCCAGACAATAGTCTCCCACTTCGTCCAACTATCACATCGTATCCTTTCTTCTCTTAGTATATTTATAAAAATAATTAAATCGAAGAGATATATTGCTAATTGTATTTTATTGAAAATCCGTTGCATTGCGATATTCGAATAATATTTTAAGACTATTTTTTTCCGCTTTTAGAATTAAATGGCTTTAAGGATCGCCAATATTCCAGCTAATTAGCGAGCCCCCGTTAAGGCTCCTTTAGAATTTCAATGTAATAATACAAATTAGAATCTTATTTTTTTATATACTTTCAAAAAACTTCATATAGTGAATGTTTATCTTATCCTGGCTCTGTTATGATGATGATCTGACACTGTTAGGCTAAGATTGGGATACAGTTAAATTAATCTGAATAACGATTATACAAGCCGTTAAAAAAAATAATCTAGTAATTAGCGCTGATAAAATAAAATATATTTGGTGAGTAAAATAGAACGGTGATAATTAAGGCGATGTTGATATACATTTAAATTCGTATAGGATTTTGAGTATGAAAAAAAAAGAAATTAAAGAACGAATACAGGATTGATTAATGGTCGAAAACGCTTGTTTCGCTGATTCAAAAGGAAATGTCCAATTGATATTTGCTGGAATTAAAATTTTTTAAAAATTATTCTATAAGATTATTATTATTTTTTTTATAAGTAAACAGCATTGCAACATAACATTTTTGAATAAAAACATATACTTAAATATAAATAATAATATAAATATTTTGTGTTATCCAGAAAATAATACAGCTTTTCATGTCGTATTTACTATATCTTTTTATATATTATATTGATGATGTTCGATTAATTTTTCTTTTGTATGGATCTCTACATAGTAATGCTCATCTAAAAGAGAACGCTAGTTTACCTATTCCGCATTTCAGTGCCTGGAAATTCTTCAGTATAAACTAATATTTTCGCATAATTTTGTTTTATGAATGTTCACACAACAAGCAACATGAATGAAGTCTTGATCAAAGAGCGGAGTTTCATTTTTAGGAGGTTTATAAGATTTTTAGAGAGACTTAAGGTTTAAAGACAAAAAATGTAAGGATCTCTGTACATTCAGAAGACGCGTGTATTCGAGTGTAAAATACTAATAACGATTAATCCTAATGCTATTATTGATCATTTGATGTAAAAAAGTTCTCCCACTAAACTCATTTTTACTAAATTTAAGAGTGATAGTTGTGAAACGAAATTGCGTCATTCAAGATTGCCTTTCTTTTGAAGTAAACCAGAGTCGCTTCACTTGGCTAGTAAAGTTTTAATGCGTAGCCAATCCAACGTTACTTGGATGAAGTCTTACTTACAAAGAGCTCCTAAAGCACTCACTCATAAATTGATTTACAGCCAGTCAGTAAGTTACAGCTATTTCCAAGTTTCCTATAACTAAGTACTGGATTCCTTTCGGGCTTCAACTTAGGATAAGTAAAAACATGACGTGTTGTAGATTAGTTTGATTTTCTATATTCTCATTGTTAAATGTTTTATTGTAATAAAGATTTTATTGATAAGAATTTGTTAACAAGTTATTTAACAAATTTTAATTTACTTACACCCCTCAATATAAATTTGTATTTTTCTAAATGATAAGTATTGAAATAGTTTATGCTAAAGTTTCATTTGTACAATTATACATATTTTTACTTTAGTGGAGTATTATTTATCCAAAATAAGTTAAGAATCATCGCTATTTTGAGCTTTAGAGTATTTTATTACATAGTATATCCTTTTTTGTATGTATAAAAATGTATTTCTATTCCGATTTTATTTTTATTTTATTTCAAATGTATGAGGTGTTATTTACTTATTTATGGATTTTTTTATTAATTTAATTCCGTAGAGAATGAAATAAATAAATAAAATGTTATAAACAGTTTCGTAGATCGGTTGTTCTAGGAGGCCTTGACTCACTTTGAGTTGTAGCGCCGTTTTGATTGATTGATTGGTTGTTCTAGGAGTTGTTTTGGAGACAAAGTCAAAGTTTAACTCAGAAGTGCCCATTTCGTGCACCATTGTTCCAATACATATTATAGGAATATTTTTAATTAAATTTTGCAAAGACTATAATAATTGTAAATGGCCTTAGAGGTTCTTTGTTCATATTTTTTGGAATGAATTATAAAATGTATCCATATTCCATGAAGAGCCATCATTCATGGAAGTATCTGTAAAACTTTTTCTTTTTTGGTATTCTAAAATATTTTTTGTTAATGGAAAGCTCCCAAAAGTTGAAAACCACTGGTTAAATGTTTTAAACTTATTTATTAAAAAGATGAACATATAGAACAGAAGAATGCAAGCTTAAAGGCCACTGAGCAGGAACCGGGAAGAATTTAAGCCCCATATTGAATAATCCAATGTTCTTGGAAAAGAGAAGAAGAAGAAAACAAATAAACTGAAAATAACATAGTGAGTCCTGATCAAGACTGCAATTCAGTTCTATTTAAAAAAAATGTATATATTGATATTTAGAGCTTTATACAATACATGCATCATATAAATGTTAGGGAAAATGATAATTATATCATGTCAATAACTAATGAATAAAGTAACCATTTTTAGCAAAATCTATACTAGAAGGTCTCTAGACCATCTTCTTTTCAGATGCCTTGGAGGGTGATCAGAAATTGAAGAAAGAAATTTGGGAGAAAAGTGGATGGGTATGAAGCATATCACGGATAAGTAGGATCTTGATTGGACTAATTCTACAACAAATAAGAAATTAGATCATTATGAATAAGTTTATTTGTAACATATTATGGAGCATTCAGAATTTCACTAATGTTTTTGGATTTAAGTATTGGATAGGAGAAGAATTCGAACATTTATTGGAGGCCCAAAGCTCAGTAAGGCTGTGTGTCCAAATGGGTCTAATTACTGTCATTCAAACGAGTCTTTTGTAATTCACTGAAACTTTTTCTAGTAAATGTTGAAGAAGTCTAAAACGACAAGCAGTTCCTTGTAGTTTAATTCGTGGATATGGATTCCGTATAAGACGTTTGTCCTGATGGAGTACTGGGTAGCGGATCTGTTCAACAGAAATCAGTGGAATATTATTGAAGGATATTGTGTGGCAGGAAGTAATAGGTTTATGACAAAAGGTTGAAGGTAATTTAATGAATTTTTTTTTAATTGGTTTTTTCCTATTCTGAGGTAATTTTTGGCGGTTTGTGATTCGAGATTGGATTTATTAGGATACAACTGAGGGATCACTATTTACTGATAACACACATAGATAAACAGTTTACCTGGTATGGATAGTACAAGGATGAGTTGAAAAGCCAATTAACCCTTTAACAGGCAATGTATCCTGGAGGATATACATATTTAATGTCTTTTGCTCAATAAATGACGTAATATCCGACGTGTTATCCTACTCATTATCGTCTAATATCCGTGGCTATAGCCGTTCAAAGCAAAAAAAAAAAAAGAAGAAACGAATTCAAAAATTCCTGGCCTGACCGTTAAAGGGTTAAATTTACCGTGTTGTGGTTGTGATCTGGAGTACTTGCTACCTTAAGGTAGTAAGCGGCAGATTGGGTAATCATGAGAGCATAGGAAATTTCAAGGTCCACTTTGAAGTTCAGTCACTGAGATAAAAACCGACAATAAAGAAACATGTAGAAAACAGGAATCTAAGGAGCTTTTAAAGTATTACCTGGTGCCAAACTCGATAAAAAGCTTTTCCAGTGCCGAAAAAGGCTCTAGTGTGGAGGAAATATTCACCAAAAGATGGCATTGCTGGAAGGTGTAGTATGATGTTTGGAAGCCTTACTGGTGTTCTGGGGTTAAGTGATTGTAATCTGGAATTGAGTTGCAAGCGTTTCACAGATGGTTTTTTTTTTTTGAGAATTTTACTCTTGATTGATAAGAGAGAAAAGTGGCGTTATAAGGTAGAAGCTTAGTTGGATTTTTGTATTCGGGTATCATCTTGACTTTAAATAATTTCCAGGAATCTGGAATGTGCGGTGCGTAGTATATTATATATGAATGCGAAGAATATGATTGCTTTTCGAAGGAAGAGTTCCAGGATATGGGATGTCATTAGGGCAGGGAGTTTTGCTTATAGGTATTCTGATGTTTGATGTTGCTGAAGGTTGAAATGCTATAGGATGAGGGAACATTTGAGGTGGAATTTAGTTCTGTCTAAGTGTGAAATGAGAAACTATAAAGTTTTATTCGAAGTTTCTGACATTTCCTGTCATAAAAAAATTCATGATTCCAAGGCTTATAGCTCGAGTAATAAACATAGTCGTTGATCAAAGAGGTTGGCAATAAAGTTGGTCTGATGAAGCCGCGCTTGGGCCGATTTGCATTTCAATGCTACCACCGAATAGCAGTAGAGGATCTCATCCTATATTGAACTGCAATGATATTGAACCCAGGCACATATACATAAGTCTTACAGTATTAATATAGTTTTGAAGAATTATCGATCTTAATTTTACATTTTAGTTAATTGTTTTCTGTCTATAAACTAAATATCTTTAAATTTATTAAAAATACAAACTATAATAAAAAAAAAAAAAAGAATGGGCGGCCAGAAAGTAAATATTTCAAGATCTCACTATAGGACTTCGATACTATGCATACCTTCCTTTCTAAAAGAATAAACAATTTATCTTCAAGATAAAAAAGTTCTGTATTCAAACGTAATATTCAATTATTTCAAAAATGATAATTAAAATTTCCCTAATGATAATTTACCACTTGAGTTAATTTCAACTTTTTTCCTAAAATTTATAGTTGTTTAAATTTTAATATTATTAAATAATTTTTTTTCAAACAGATTTTATTGAATAATTACAGATTGTCTTCTTCAAGGATAATAAGATAATAAGTAACATATATTGCATAATTTGCAAGACATAAAGATTTAGTTTTTCTCGATACTTCATAAAATTATGAAATTTATGTTTTTGTAAAAAAAAAAAAAATAAAATAAATAAAGAAATGATCAGCAACATATGGGATATTAAGTTCATTGTCGATCAGTTCATTTGTGACAAAGTAAGGAGCATCTAGGATTTTTCGAAGGATTTTGGATTGGGGTGATTGGATAGGGGAAGAATTCGATGGTTTGGTGGATCCCCATAACTCTATACCTAAGTCCAAATAGGTCTGATAATCGTCATTTAGATAAGTTTTTGCTGTAGTGAATCGGGAGATTTGAACGTTTGTCAAGTAGGTGTTGTAGTTGTCGAAATCGACGTGCAGCTTCCTTTCTTTTCAATCTTGTATGAGGGTTTCAGGTAAGTCTCTTGTCCAGATAAAATCCAACGTATCATCTGTCCTACATTATTTAATGGTACTCCATTAAAGCATACAGGATGACAGGATAAGGTAGGTTTTCGAAGTAGCGTAAAGGTTATTTGCTGGGATTTATCTTAATTCTCCAGTTATGACACCGTTCTTCAAGGGAAGTGATATGTAACTGGAGTGTCTGGGATGCAGCAAATGGATCATCATTGACTTATAACACGCTTGTGCCATCAGCATAGGTTGTGAGGATAGTATTAGGATGAGTAGGGATATCAGCTGTATATACGGTATAAAGAATGGGACCGAGGATACTGCCTTGAGGAATACCAGCAGTCTGAGGAAAGATGGGTGAGTATGTAGAATTATGGTTAATTTTAAATACTCTATCAGAAAGATAGGATTGGAAGATGAGGAAATACGTAGAATGAAGGAATTGGCGAAGTTTATAAAGCAGACCTGGGTGCCATACTTGGTCAAAACAATAATTTTTTAATTATTATTTTATAAGTGGAACCTGAGGTCACTCTCTTTGCATATATTTGTGTCTAGACTTAATTTTTTCCCTAATTATATTTTCAGATATTGTAATTTTATGTTGTTGTTTTTTTTAATTATTTTTATTGTTACCTTTAAAAGTTGATTTCATTGTTATATTAACAATGCTCTCTACACTCTGAGTAATCTAAATCAGACCCCTCATATAAATACCATTTTGTAGAACCCCTAAAACAAATGATATATCTTAATAGATTAATTATAACATTGAACTTTTTATTACTTTTGAAATTAGCCATAGATTAAACTAAGCATTAACTTATAAGGATTTTTTTGTGGCATAAATTACCCTAAAAAGTTGGTAGATTGATTACTCCTTTTTTGTTTTACTTAACTCACTTAATTTGAAAATAGCGATTAAAGTTCAAGAGTAAAGAAAATTCATAAATATTCAAATTATTTTAGGAGAATAATAATGAAAAAAAAAATCCGAAGAGTTTATCTTTGAAATTTAGCAAGACGTGGAACGGAGGGCCAGGTGGACCAACTCACTAATCCGGTTACAGACAGAAATGAAGGACCGAAAAAAAAAAAAGAATTGTCGCTGGATAAATGATTACAAAGAACCAGAAATAAAAATGAAATATTGTTCTGCCCCTTCCTTCCAATAAAATAAAGGGAATTAAAACTTAAATAGGCGATACCTTTGGAGACAGATCGTCGAGACAATTTATCACCGCGACACTTAAATCCTTCTCAAGTCTCTCCGGGTCATTAAAATATCTTGTACCTTGAGAACCCGCCCCTGCCACATATTTTATATTTAACTGAAATGTGACTCTCTTTGTAATAATTTATACGGGTATGGTTGCGCCAGTTTGATTATTTACAGTTTGAATAATTAATGAAATCATTTCAGTTTCATTATTTTTTATTAAATGATACTTACAAGTTTATACCCTACATAAATCAAGTATATGTATAGAATATATATAAGACTCTCATCAGACCAATCGCAACATATGTTAGCTAGATATGCGTATTTAACAAATCAACTAGGATTGACATCTTCAAGCGTGATTAGGGCAAATTCAGAAAGTTATAGAAGAACTGTCTAAGGAGCTATAAAAAATCGGAAACAAAATGCAACTTTTTAAAAGTGAAATATGTCTTTTTTATAACATAACGTACATACAGAAGAAGAAGAAAATAAACTTTATTCTAGGACAACTTGTTCCCTAAGAATAACATACGATTACAATACATAGGGCAATCGTCTGGTTATGGTAATTGATTAATAATTACATTATGAGTTACAAAATAAATGAGATATATTTTAAAAAGAAACAACTTACGTATACTATTGCAATATCTATTATAGTAGGAGGGGGAAAGACCCGCACGGGACGAAGATATGCAGGGGGTTTTTAGAGGAAAATCCGTTTATGTCGGACATCAGGCACCAGCTTCGTCTTAATAGGGGGTGGTTTTTAAAATTTTTTAATGATATGCCTTACATAAATCAAGTATACGTGTGGAAAATGATTACAATAACATGTCAAGAACTATCCATCAGCATCACTTACAAAAGCATATTTATCCAACCAAGTTAAGACTATATAAGACTCTCATTAGACCAGTCGCAACATATGTTTGATATACATAGGTTTCCTAGATATATTTGCCCTCAATTGCACTCCAAAACTCGTGGTGATGGTGTTATCGTTGGCTAAAAAAATTATGTAAGTTTATTTTTCCCAGTTTTGATGTAATATTTTTTCTTGTTTGATGCAATATTTTAGTACCGTTATTTCGTAAAATATAGTTGACTTGGAAAGCTCACTGATGTGTTCTGTTATATTTTTCCCCAAAACCTTATAATGGGCAAAGCCCCCCAAATATTTTTTTCAATATAATCTTGAATTCCCAACTATCTTTAGCTTTCATCTGGTTGCCAGTATCATGGAAATTTACATAATGACATAACACCTAGAGTTAAGTAACCCATTATTAAACCGAGCAAAATCAGTTTTCCCCTTGTCTCAAGAAAGAAAAAACCGCAAAATGCTGGTCTTTGCCCTCACCTACCCTACATAAATATTCATATTTTATATTTGCCGGAAAGATTGAAAATTCAGAAGGTAAAGGAATAGATAAACTTCAAAAAAAGGTAGAGAAGAGCATTTTCGAATTGATGATGGGTATTGTACATATGCATCTGATATATTTATAATTAACTAACTGAGTTGATATTTTAATGAATGATTAATATTGAGATGATAAGAAAGATTAGCAAACTATTTGCCGAATGTTTTTACACGATTATTGGTTAAAAAAAAAAAAAAAAAAAAAAAAAAAAAAAAAAAAAAAAAAAAAAAAAAAAAAAAAAAAAAAAAAAAAAAAAAAAAAAAAAAAAAAAAAAAAAAAAAAAAAAAAAAAAAAAAAAAAAAAAAAAAAAAAAAAAACAGATTTGTTTAACTGAATTAACAATTCATAAATGACTGACGTTGTGAATTCTTCTATACAGAGACAAACAGATGATTTGAGAGTTGAAGTTCTGCTATCTCGACACCGATTACAGGCACACAGTCCTCCACTCCATGACCCGCTCTGATTTAGTGAGCGTATTGGCGATTACCGGCTCATCCCTCATTGCTATCTTGCTAATGATGAGATCCGTTATCTCGGCTACAGTTAGCGCAAAAACGGGGCTATTATTTTCCTTCCAGTTTTTATCGGGAAGATAAATCGACTGCCAGGATGACTTAGCAAGTCAAGGCACATTTGGGGATTAGCTGGAGGCGGCTGGTCAATTTCTCCAGTCGGGTCTCATTACCAAACAGAGAGTGGCCATTATTCTCTTCCAGGGGGGTGAGAAGCTGGAGTTGATTATATTCTTTCGCTAATTCATTGTGTTCACTTCTTTTGGGAGCAATATATCTAGCGAATTTTCATCGCAAAATCATTTCATCAAGAATCATTAAGAAGGCATTGATCATTAAAGAGACAGTACTTAATATATAAGTTGTCGGTGTCCATTACCATTTAAAATTAAGTAAAATTCTCTATAAAGTTTTTTTTTTTTTCGATTTTAGTTTTAGCAGGTATGTTAGCTAGATGCAAATACGTTTAGTTATAGTTATAGTTAGTCATTAGTATATAATGATGAGGGAACCTTTGAAAATACTTTTGTAAGAATAGTCACACAATAGTCTGTGTGAGATACACTAGTTGATGCGTTTAAGAAACAGAACTAAAATCTCGCAAGAAGGAAAAACAATGATACACACTCCAAAAACTCCAATCTTGAAAACCTATTGTAACAAAATGTTGTTAAGACAATTGAACAGCATACCCTGCCTTGGACAGACTCTCTCAGAAAATCTAGATCAAAGGACGTAATCCTGGTAATACTAAGAATTAGACATGCTGCTTACACGCACGGTTGCCTGAGGCGAATTCAGTGAATTTTGAGACTTGAATACTGCAATATTTGTCAAAATAAATGTTTTAATTTTAAAATGTGTTACTGATTATAGTATTTATACTGATGGATGGAAAATACAGAGCCTTTTATTAATAAACGAGCGTATTGGGTTTAAGTTCTGTCGTAAAGTCGGAATGTTTATATTACGGATTTTTTCTTTAATCATAGTAGTAAGCATCCTTAGGTTATTTATTGTAAATATTTTGTTTTTATCGTGTAAAACGTTTCGGAAATTATTATAATAAAAAAGTAAAACAAAAATAAATTAATAAAATACATTGTCATATGTACAAATGTCCTTAATTTCAAACAGATTAAGGAAGAAACTGTGGGACTGAAAAAAACAAACCAAGAATGTTTCGATTGGAATGACCATAGGAAAATACTAAAATAAATTAAGGTCCTTGTGGGAAAGAGAGATGCGAGAAAAGTTATAGCGTGGATCGAGGAAACAAGGAAGGAGCGATCGGAAAGAATGAGGAAAACGTGGGAAGAGAGAAGGGGTATGAAAAGAAGTGAAAATAATGATATTTGCGTGGTGTCTAAGGCCGGTCCATAACAAAAAATAAATAAATAAATTTTAAAAAAAATCTAGATTGTTTAAAAATAAAATAACCGTAATTAAAAGTTTGCGGAATCATATTAGGGATTCGAAATTGTGTATTAGATAGTCTATATATGTTTCATTCAAGGAGATTAATTTCTAGTTATTATATTAAAAGGCATAACTCCTCATTTGCTTTATTCATTTACTACATGTTTCGGAGCTTGTCATGTTGCTCCATCTTCAGGTTCTTACACTGTGACCAGTGAGAACATCACAGTGTAAGAACCTGAAGATGGAGCAACATGACAAGCTCCGAAACATGTAGTAAATGAATAAAGCAAATGAGGAGTTTCATTTTTTTTTTAACTTTAACGTATTATGACTTTATGGAGATTTTTTATTTATCTTCCTGACCACTTACGCGCCCTTTTTAACTGCCGGGATGCAAAAAACATCAATCACTTTTAACATATATGGGTCATACAGTTCCACGCTTCCCGGCACTATCCATTTTTCAGTCAAGTTATTTTTCATCAAACCTATCATTTTACGCAATGTTACCCTAGAAACCTAGAAATATTATTATAGAAAATATGCAATGTTCAGACCTTCTAAGATTGCTTTATGAACGAATGGATGAAAATAAATTTTATTCTTGGGCCATTGCCTTTTAAGAATAATTATAATGAACAATTATTGGCAACCTAGCTGCCATATATATAATTTAGAAATATAATAAAAGCAAGAAAATACAATTGAAATTAAATTGAGGAATTGAAAAGAAATTTAAATTACAATATAAAGTAATAAAAGTAATAATATATGTTTTAAAATATTACATGAAAAACAAATTATATCTTACGGTTAGAAATTTAAAATAAGCTACAAAAACAAATTAGGAAAAAGCAAAAAAATATTCATGAAAGAATACAGTAGACAAAGCTAAGAAATATAAATTATACGGAAAAATAAGGCATCTTGTAATTATGCTGAAACCAATTATACAAATTTAGTGTAATAGTATTAAAATAATTCTGTACAAAATCAATATTATATTTTGAATATTCATATTTCATTTAAAAAAATATTTTCTTCATTGATATGACTATTAGATTGAGTTTCTAATAAGTAAACGAAAATAAGGGATTTGAAGCTATTATGAGTGGAGGAATGGCGAATGATGGAAGGGAGGGAGATCCAGAAGTTCGAAATTATGTGTATGTTGTTCATAGATACATTATTTTCTCTATATTAAAAAAAAAATCTTGTGTTATTATTATTTTTCTGGTAACATATTTAAAAACTATAATACTTGTCTCTATTTAGTTAAGTTATTTATTATTATTATTTTTTTATGCTTTAAACGACATTTTATGTTCATTTCTAACAAATGAAATAAAATATAAACCCTTTTTTTCTAGAATATGGTACCATTGTTGGTCGACAATTACTTCAGATAAAGTCATTAACAGATAAAATATTTCTGAGTATATCATAACATCAATAAATATTACATAATCTATAGAAGGAAATAATGGGTAATTATTTTGTTTTCATTTTTTCATTGATATTTACAAATGTATAAAATACATAAATAAAGTAAATGTGTAGAGCAAAATGACAATAACTTAAAAAGCAACAACTTATAGGTAGCGCGTTTATAAAATTTCTGTTGTAAAAGGTTCTAGAATGGAAAACATGTCGAGAGACTAGTGGATTTGATTAGTTATGGAGTTTATAATGAAAGGATAGGTACCTGGTTTGGGCTAAAACATTAAGAAATGGAACATTAAGATCTTTATGGAAGTTTAAAAAAAAAAAAAAAAAAAAAAAAAAAAAAAAAAAAAAAAAAAAAAAAAAAAAAAAAAAAAAAACATAATAAAAAACTACATGAAAATTAGTCAAAAATAAAATGATTAAAGTAAAAACATTATGTTTTACAACTTTAACTCTGTCAGAGTTTTGTTGTTTCAAGCTGCTAAAAAAAATGTTTTATGTTCCTCGCATATATGATTTTAAATGTTTGAATAATAAAAATGTTTGCAAAACGTCCTTGATATTTCAATAAAATAAAACTATATCTACAAAATAGTGCAGCGAAAGGTATCACTTTATCACACCGCCAGAGTGTGCGGTTGATGGTTAGTACTTGAACTGGAATTCAAATTTCTAGTCCTCTTGACTTGATTCCTCTGGTCATGGCCGGTTTATCGTCCCTTCATAAATAAGGCATTCAATTCATTCATACTGATGGCCAGCTTTATCAATACCATGGTAAATTTAATAATTTACGGATTTGCTTACATTCCTTCATTATGATTGGCTTTTTATATTTGAATGTTGCTATTAATTTGTGAAAAGTTGATTCTTATTGGCCATACATTTTGTTTCCGTTTGTGCAACAGGCTTTGGAGATCTTATGGTCTTTTTATAGTATCCATTGCTACATCCTGCAAAACCTCATCACGATACCCAATTATCTGATGATTTGTTATCATTTAGGCTATCGCTTTTTCAAATTATCAGCCTGCAAACATACCATGACGTGGTATCATGAGTGGAGGGAACTGTGATTAGTGAAACTGTATCCAACTATTTTTTTAACAAAGCTAAGATTCTGAAATCAATATATTTCTGATCGAAATATTTTAAATTTTATTTATTACAAAGACGTTTTTATAACACACACTTCCTATTGGATCGTAATATTTGCGTTCTATTTCGTTCCATTGGAAATACTAATAGATTTTATTTATGTTTTTTATTGACTACTACAAAATGACATAAAACTGCAGGCTACTAGATAATATTTTAAGAAGGTCCTAATTAAATTTTTGTTTTATGTGCTTAATGAATCAATGTTTTTATTAGCCATACAAAAATACTTATTAGTCTAATCACGGTGTTTTTGGAATCATGTATTTGAACGTTATATTTGTATTTTCATGTTTACGATTGAGGAAATTTTAATTATTATTGTTTAAATGAATGGATTTAAACAACTCCAACATTTCTCAGGCAAGCATTCAAAGCTCCCAATTGATTCTATAAGACTTATAAGTCTTATAAGACTACTTATAAGACGTATAAGTAGTAGTAATTAAACACATTTGGACATAAGGAGTTGAACTTTGTGGTTCCACTAAACCTTCAAATTCTTGTATTATCCAATCTTTACAATCCCACATCCTTTGGAAAATCTCCAATGTTTCGTCTTATGTCACAAACAAACTTATCCATAACGAACCAAATGCCCAATATTTTGCAGATTTCGTTGGACCAAACAAGATATTATCCGTCCATGAAAAGCTACATACCCACTCGAATCCACTAGTCTCCCAACTTGATTCTCACTCGGAATTCCTGATTACTCTCAGTGGTGTCTGAAAATAAGATAACCTAAAGACTTTCTAATGTTGTGCAGTTATTTAAATGCTAATAATGGGTTTACAAGTTATTGAAATGTCATCGTAATTATTTTATCGCACATATATATATTTATTTAAATATCCCTATAGTATAAAAACTGAATTAATAAAAAATAAAAAAATAATTAAAAAACAACGAGAAACCTGAAGAAATTTTGAATATAGGATAATTTTTATTTATTTATTTTTTTTTTAATTTCGGTTTTTAAGTTCTACAAATTATTTAAGTTAACCTTTGACTTTTTAATGATTTATTTATTTTTACAAATTATTTCGGGTCATGAATATTGAATTAAATATGTGTAATTGTTTGCTCAGTCGCCTCATTAGGCTGATTACTCCAGGTTTTAGATAAATACACTGGTGTGTTCATATCCCGAGAAGGAACCACTCACAACACCACAAAGCCTTACACTGTTTGTTGATTCTATTAATTAATTTACTCACTTAACCAGGCAATTAGTAAAGTAAATTAAAGCTCTTCACTGGTTGCCACATGTCTGCTAGTATACGGCAAACGTTGGCCACTATACACTTTCCTTCTTAATTTGACCTCATATTCTCAAGTCGCGGGATCAATTTAAATAATCTCCAGATAATGAATACTAATTATTAAAAAAAGTTAATAAAACATTAAAAAAAGGTTTTTATGATTTTGTAATACTGTAATTTTATTTTTATCTTAAGTTAAGAAAAATCATGAGAATGGTAGTACAGAAAGAATATTGCAAGAATATTGCTGGTCAAACAGATCTCTCATTCGAGGTTTAATGAAACTTTGCCATGTTACGTTTGATAGGTATTTTTTTGTAGTTTATTCTTGTGTCTTTATTCTTTTGTTTTTCAACACTTTTTATTTTTCTTCGTTTAGCAGTGTTTTAATTACACAATAAAGGAGTTCTACTAAGTACTTGAATTTTTTTAGCATGTGTTTTAATTGCACCCAGACAAGTGCCTCTTTTTCGATTTGCCAAGGATGGAAGCATCAGAAGATTGTTTTTATCGCACCAGCCTAATTTTTAGTAGTTTTTTTGATAGAAAACATTCAAAATTAACTGAAAAATGAAATATATAACCTTCAATTTGTTTTGTAGAAAATTTATTGACAAACCGAATTCAACCTTTCTAGATTGCTGCTAATAGTTTGAAAACTACGGAACACTTTCGATAGGACATAACAGACCAAAAAAGAACACAACAATTGAATGCTGAAAAATCACATCTCGCAGTATGTATATAGGAGAGTAAGATGATACGACGCATCTAAAAGATAATAGTTATAGCATCGAAACATTTTCAATTACTTATTCGAAAAATCACCAAAATTCCTTAAAATATTGATTTGTATATCATTTATAAGAATTATGCATGTCAAGGTAATAGTTTTGTTTTTTTTTTAGAAAAAAAATACATTTTCTAAGGGTACCTTTTTGCGTCGTATTAACCCCAAGGTGCGGGCAATATAAAGTAAGGCGAAATCCGGACGGCCCCAGTGCCACACCACTCAAGAAATCTATATTAATGTTTTATGTTTTTTTTAATTCCGTCCGTGCAGTGATTCCCCAGTGAGCACTAGGCTTTAGGGAAAAAAAGGCAAAAAAGGTTAATTTTATTTCGTACCATTTATACGCGTGAGGTACAATATAACACGCACACCACATTACCCCATCGGCTCTGCGTCATATTAGCCGATTTGACTTGGTGACAAAAAGTTTGAAAACCCCAAGAAACTTAAATGCTAAGGTACACGCAAATACTACTCAAAGGTAGTAAAACAAATGCCTAACTTACCCTGTCAGTTCATTTTGTTAATTTATAACTTCAAATGGTCAAATACAACCATATTCTTGAGAAAAATAACAATGGTACTACTGCACTAAATGTTTTAAAAAAACTGAACGAGTCAGTTTCTTTTTTATGAATCGTGTTTTTGGTCGCTAAGTGGCAGATTCTTTCTGGTCGCTCTTAATATTTAACAGTTACTCATACAGAGTGTTCGAAAGATCGTTGGCCAAAGAGGTATCTCGGGAGATGAATTTTTTTCTAAATTTTTATGAAATAATGGCCAAAACCAAACATTTATACTTTAAAACTTCGTCGTTTACTGATATATTAACGCTGTTTTTTTTCTTCTGTAATTACTAATATATTGTCCATGTAAAATAAAAAAGATTTGATGCAAAAAAAACACACACACACAAAAAAAAAAAAAAAAAAAAAAAAAAAAAAAGATCGTTAAAAAAAAAAAAAAAAAAAAAAAAAAAAAAAAAAAAAAAAAACGTGAATCGTTAAATTAAAGTAAAAAAAAAAAAAGGTTGGAAAAAAAAAAAAAAAAAAAAAAAACAGCCAAATCCAAATTATGTTAAAAAAAAAAAGTTCTTAATTTTTTTTTTTTTTTTGTCTTTAACAAAAAAAAAAATCTTTTTTAAAAAAAATGTAAAAAAAAAAAAAAAAATGGCGTTGATATATCAGTAAACAACGAAGTTATAAGGCATAAATGTTTGGTTTTGGCCATTTAAACAAAAAAATATTCATTAAAAAAAAACATAAGACTTTGTATATAGGTAGTTAGGTGACCTTAAATAGGTTCAAAATGAACCTCCCAACCTGAGACACCTCTTTGGCCAACGATCTTCTGGTTATATACAGGTTCTGAAACCCTGTATATAACCTTAACAAAATTTTATGTTGTAGGGACAATGATACAATTATACTATTACGATTTTATATTATTCTTTCATACAGTATGAATAGTTACCAAAGCTTCCTCAAAGCTATGAATATAAATGAGTAGTGAAAATAATAATGCAGAACCACGTTTCCAACATTTCCTAGAAAGCTCAAATCACTTCTAAGGACCTTCTTCCTTTTGAACAGGAAACTTACGAGGCCGTCCATCATCGAGATCCTAGACGGGAATCGTGACAATTTTCCCCCCATTCGAGTGGAGTCGCGAAAGGGGATGCAGAAGATGGATGCGGTCATCACGGAGTGCCAACTGAGACAAAGAGCCTCGTTTAGACAACATTATTCCTTTACATGTTTATTTATTGAGATCGTTTATTTTTTGGCGGATAACTGCCTGCTAGGGTTAAATGATGGGGGTCGTTAGTTGGATGAGCCGCTGTTGAAATAAAAACAAGGCTCGGTGAGGAGCTCTTAATGATTTCATGTAATGTCTCTATTTATGATGGCTCACTGACTTAGCGCCTTTAGATAATATGGTGTTACTCTTTTTTGCACACTTATATATGTAACATTTTGATACGCTCTTGATATGTTTTTGTTATTCAAATCAAAATTTCGACAAAGTTTTCGACAGTTTTTCAGAAATTTAATGTAGGATAATTTTTGCTTTATAACATTTTTCGTTTTAACCTACCGTTTAGGAGCTATATTGCTTCGAATGATAAAGATTACATTTTTTAAGTGTTGGGATTTTTTTGACACGCTCTAGATCTGTAAGTATTGCTCACATCGAAAATTTGCGGAAGGTTCCATTAATTAAAAATTGAATTGAGAACATTTAAAGGGGTTACGTCATATTCTTATTATAATACAATCTAATTGATTGGATGTAGAATTGATGTGCAGAAGTGTTAGGCAGCAAAGTCTTAATGTGTCAAAACAACTAAAAAAAAGTGATATAAAGAAGATGAAGGGGCTATGTAACACATCGCTTACTGCTAAAAGAAATTATTTTAAAAAAAATAGAATAAACATAAATTGCTCGAAATTTTGTTTTTTTACATATTCCCTTCATCCACCGAACCACTCAATTCTATTATGACACTCAAAATACCATTACCAAATGCTTTTAATGCATAATTTAAAGCATACTGTTTATTTCATATCCATTCCAACAATTTCGTTTTCCAGCAGAAAAACATTGGATTAAACAATTTGAAAATCGTGTAATAAAGAAAAAAAAAAGAAAATCTTCTAGAGGCGTTTAGTGAAGGAAATAGCATTTTTCGTCGAGCCACTTTTAGAGTCAATTAAAGTTTTATCGGTCTATTTTTTAAAATACTATTTAATTCCATTTAATTAATGCTTTTGATAATCCTAACATTTTTCGTATTGCCTGTTTTAAATATATATACCTGTTTAGGAGCTATATTGGTTTGAGTAAAAAATATCACATTTAGAACCCCTAAATTCTCTCGACTTTGTTTATTTCGAATAATAATTAATTGTTGATCAATTATTGAAGTAATTTAATCCTTTTAATTATTAAATTAATAGGGAAGAGTAGAATATAGATAGACATATACCTGATCTATTGTTTTTCCAGACAGGGAGAAATTCAGTTTTCGTGTTTAATTTATAAAAAAAGGTATTCTTATGGATATAGGAATATTTTATTTTATTTTTCATTTGAACTACAAAAGTCTGCTACATTGATCGAAATTGGTTCTAATGAAATATAATACGGGCAAAGTTTTAATAAAGTCGATTGGATATGAATGTTCTTTTTCTTCATCATAGAATTTATAGTATCTACTAGAAAAGTGTCGGTACCAAAATATTTCGATCCTAGTTACCGGAACTGATACCAAAAAAGCGATAGTCGATTATTATGGAACCGAAAGCTCGAATCAAAAATAAATTGCTACTAAAAAAAAGAAAGATTTATGCGAGAGCTAAAAAAGCAAATGATTCCATTAAAAAATAATAATTAATTCGAAAAAAAAGTAATTTTATGGCTAGTGCTAATATGGCTTAGCTTAAAGAATACATTTGAAAAACACTTCCAATCACAATCCAAACACCTGAAAATACCATATTAGGACTCGATGGTCAAGCGAGTTGGGGCGGGGATCTCAGCGCGTTCGGTATGAAGGTCGTGGGTTCGAAACCTGGGCAGGTTGAAATTTATTTCGTCGCAGACCCACGAAATGAATCTTGACCTGCCCACTAAGGCTAGATTGGGTTGGTAACCTGTAGGATAACCCGTCCTTCCTGCCCTAGTTGGAGAACATAAGGACCTTTAGTCCCAGAAAACAAACAAAACACAATATCAATTAGTATTTTATTTATACATACAATTATACTTGAAATTATGCTTATAACAGAATAAATTAAAATGTTTTAATTTTTAATTTATCTATTTTCCACAAATGATTTAATTTCTCCATTTACTAAAATGTTTGAAACAACAAACTTGCTGCAGATGGGTGGCAAAAGACTTGAAGTTAAATACAACTTTATGCCAAAGGAGGAAAACTTTATGGTGTCTCTGGAATCTAACTTTTTCAGCAAGAGAGGGGGATTCACTTTCAAACATTTTCTACGAGTAAATTTTCTAAAAGAGATTTATTTATTAAATCTATCATAAATATTCATTTATTTATCAAAATAATTCTGAAGATAGTAACATTTTATTCTCTGCTGGTATAATGAAATACATTTTATATTATTTATTGCCTATGTTTTCTGATAATGCTGGAATCCAATGATTCGATGAAGTTCCTATGCTGGCATATCATAGTCCAAACTGATCTGATTATTTATATAAGCTTGTATATACATACTTGTATATATATACTATATATATATATATATATATATATATATATATATATATATATTAGGATTCCGAGTCGATTATTTAAATAGTTTCTTAGGGAATTGATCAATGTGAAATAATATTAAAGTATACTATCTGTTCATAAAAGAACTTCTCCAAAATGAGAGAAAAAAAATAAGAGTAATTAATGAAATAATTTATTATAAAACTGTTAATACATCGGTTGGTCAAAAAGTCCTTGCGATCTTAGATCTGATTGAAAATAGCCAGCGTATTTTTTTGGGTCTATCTACGGTTAAAGGGTGATGAGAGCGCTCGGTCACGAAAATCTCGGATACTCGTAAACCATTCGTTCTTTTATGGCACCCGGCCCATAAACTCAACAAACTCGAC
The DNA here is from genome assembly GCA_003667255.2 of Euschistus heros. Classification (NCBI taxonomy): domain Eukaryota; kingdom Metazoa; phylum Arthropoda; class Insecta; order Hemiptera; family Pentatomidae; genus Euschistus; species Euschistus heros. The sequence continues at coordinate 534,828 of RCWM02000335.1, read as the reverse complement.
AAATCCTATGAGACGTTTCAACGGTCTTCAGCTCGCCATGAAAATTCGCAATATTGAATTGCGATAATGCTCAGCTGCGCACTTATTTTTTTATAGCAAAAGAAGTGATAAAAGGTGCTCGGAATAAAGCAAAAAATTCACTGAGCCATTTGGTATGATCTCTTTAGTATTAGAGTTGGTGAACAATTCACTAAAACTCTGCGATTAAAACAAAGAGGTCAATGACGGACTTTTCGACAGACCTAATATAATCTAAAGTGAGAAAAACCAGAACACTAAGCTGGTAAATCCCTAACCGTCGTGAAGAATTGGATATGGTGAAATGTTATACTTTTCAGTAGTGCATTTTTGATCGATATCCTTAATTGAAGGGTTTAGTAGAAGAAGGGGTTATGTCACATTAATCGGTTTATATTGTAATTATCATTCAAATGATAATTAAATTTGAGATGGTCGGATGTTGTAGTCGCAGACGCAAGAAATATCCTGGGAGAGAGGAACTAGAAGACGGCTGCACATGAAAGAGAAAACTGGAGAAAGCTGGAGAAAGTTTTAGTGCCATAATATTAATAATGATAGTTAAAGGATTTGGTGGATAAAGGGGTTATGTCACATTCTTATTAAAATACAACTAAATCTATTGGATGAAGAATTGATGTGCAGAAGTGTTAGACAGTAAAATCTTAATAACTCAAAACAATTAGAAAAAGAGATATGAAAAATATGAAGCGGCTATGTAACATTTTACTGCTAAAGGAAAAAGTGAAAAAAAAGAAAATTAAAATTATCAGAAATTACTCAACATTTTGTTATGTTACATATCCCCTTCTTATACCAAAACCCTCAATTCTGTTATGACTCTAAAAATACCATCCGTGCAAAAATAGCTAATGCCTTATTAAGAAGCACAACATAAAGAATTTTTTTTACAACGCAGATATTAAAAACTCTAGTTGATAGTCAAATCGTTTTAAAGGTAATTCGACTTATACATTTCTTCACGACAATCATTGAAATACCCCCTTCTCTCTGATGGGGAAATGTTCTTGACTCTTCCTGGTTAGGCTAATGACCATTTCTAGTTTTCGACATTCTGACAGATACAAGAAATTAATTTGATTATTATAATATGCACACTGCCTGTTTATTTTTAAAATAATATAAAGTTTTCAATACATGTTTCAAAACAAACTGTTTATTTCATATTTATTACATCTTTCGTTTTCCAACTGAAAAACTTTGCTTTGAAAATTTGAAAATCGAGTTATAAAACAAAAAAAGAAAATCTTCTGGGGGTGTTTAGTCAGAGAAACAGCAGTTTTAGAGTCAATTAAAGTTTTATCAGTCCATGTTTGGATATCTCGAAGGGGAAGAACACAAAAGAGAACGTAAGTGTTCTACTTGTAAAAAAAATATATATATATATATATATATATATATATATATATATATATAGAGAGAGAGAGAGAGAGAGAGGAGATAGATAAAGAGAGAGGGTGAGATATTAAATACTTAAATTTACCTAATTTGGCTCAGGGTTCTCTTGAGCATTTGACCGGTAGGTATGTTGCTTAAATAGAATACATTTGATTTTACGTTAATGATTTTACGTTTTTGCCAAATAATTAATATTCAATTAATGTAGATAAATATTTAGCTTGAAGTGTTGCAGTCCATATTCGTTAAATGATCCGAATGCAATTTTGAAAGAATAAACTTCATTTAAATCGCTGTCCTATCATTCTCATAAAGCATCGACTGTTTGATCTTATCTTTTCAGAAAATCTTTTCGGGACCGATTATTGATCCCAGTGTCATGTTTGTGAAAAAAAAAAAATGTTCATTTAGCAATCTGCAATATCAGACAGAGTTTTGAAATCCTATTTCAAAGTGGTTTATCCACCGGCTGGAAGAGATCCTCGGGGCTCTGGGGGAAAGGGAGGCATCTTTTAATTACTTTTTTTAGTTCAGTGAGTAAATATATCTTTTCCACAACTACCCATCGTTTATCATTTTAAACTGGCATATTTTTAGAATCAGTTAAAAAAAAATAAATAATCATGCCGATAAAATATAGTTAAGAGAAATAGATCAAGTAAATTATATCAGTTGAGGTATGTATGATAGTAGTGGAGGGTGCCACTTATGTTGTATTTTGTTTTTTCTTCAAAGACTAGTTTCAAATGTAAAATATTTATAACCAGTAGCCGGTTATCAGGCCTAGCAGATCGTTGCTTCGGTTAGAATTCGGGCGACATCGGCATTGTTCGAGACGCTTCGTTTATAACTATCAGAAAATGTAGCTACAGGTTTATATTTATCTTATTTTTTTCACCGGTATTTAACACTGAATTTTTTTTTAGAAAAATTAATCGAAAGTCAGCAAGTTACTGTACTTAGCTTAGATAGTTAATTGTGAAACTAGGAATTTAATCAGGCCGAAAAAAAAATCGTCTTTATGGATTTATATATACACAAAAATACCTTACATGTAATTGTAAATAAAAATTTATGTGAATTGCTAAAATAGAAGTTTTTTTTTTTCATGTTCAACCTTTATATTACATTTAAATCCATTAGACGGTCACATAAGTTATTTATTCAGTATTATTGAAGTTATCGAATTTATTTTTGGTCAGTGCCATGATCAATCTTAAAGTTCAATAATTGATTAAAAATAAATAAATAAATAAAAAAGTGTAAAGATTTTAAATCTGAAATAAAATTGTAATCAATTAAGGCCATGTTATAATTTCGATCAACCTATCTTTAAGCCTAAAAATATAAATGAATAAACTGGGCGACTAGTCGGCCCAACTCTGATAGTCAGATCTAAAAAAATACACAAATCAAAAGATCAGAAATACCCAGATAATATATATATATATATATATATATAATATATATATATATATATATTAATTTTAAATATTTTAGGCAAAAAACCAAACACGTTGGTAACCACTTAAGGAGGTAAAGCGAAATTTCTTGTTGAAAATATCGATTTCTACTAGAAATACTATTTTACACCAGTAAACCGAAGAGCAACAAGAGGAAAGGTGGTGGGAGGTGGCAGTCTGCTAAATAACCAGGTACAAAATCCCTTGGTTAGAATATTTTTACGTGATGTATTAGTTTCACTTTTCTATTCTATTCTATTCACTTTTTATCTGTTGTCATTTAAATCAAGAGTGAAACTGACGCAGTTGTAACTAGACTAAAATTAAATATTTCTGAAAACAAGTAAATAAATAAAAAAAAATGGTTTGAATTGAAATTTTTGTTTTAATGGCCAGGTAAATATTTCAAATAGTCCTATTTTAAATTTTAAAAAACATGTTTCTATAGGAACAGAAACAAAGATTAGTCAGAGGGAAAACCTGAGGCATTTTCTATTTACTTAATTATTTAGACTACCTCCTTTTTCTACCTCATCCCATTTTCTTTCCATTTATCTTCAGTTTACTTTAGAAACCAATATCTTTAAAATGCCCTTCTTCTTTGCCTCCTTAGGTAATATTCAACATGTTGGATTTCTTATCCTCCATTAGGTCTCAACTTTCACGAACTTTAAATTATGTACTTTTTTTTTTTATATTAGTAATAAAATCAAATATAATTGGAAATTAATAAAACTATTAACTAATTACTCAATCTCGTGGTAAATTATAGTTTTTTAATGATAGATTAACCATCATAATAGATAGATTAACTTAATCATGCCCGAGTTGTATTTCAGAGAAGTTGCTTCAGTTGCCTACTATAACCCTCAAACACACACGACATAGTTTCTCAAGTTCAATACTGCACTGTAGAAGTTGGTTGGAAGAGAGTTGAAGAAAATACTGTTGTTTTTGTTTCTGCTAGTTTCCTCCATTAGGTCTCAACTTTATAGAGCCCAGATTTTTGTTGCCTAGGCCAAGAGCTTTAAATTATATACTCTTTCGTTCATATATTAGTTATTGTATCATTATTGTCATCGAGGCGCAAAATTATATTTAGTATTTAATACTATTATTTGTTGGATATCATACTTGGGAAACAACACTTCAAAACTGCCCTGAGGAAGAAAAAATAAAATAAAATTTGATTTAATTCATTAGGTATTACTTAAAAAAATGAAGAGACAAACTATACAAATTATTAACTATCAAATATTATTAATGCACAAAAGTAAAAAAAAAAAAAAAAAAAAAAAAGATTCAATTATTGAAACTCATTTATAAGACAATCCTAAAAAGCTTTTTCCAAATTTTTATGTTTTTATATAACTTTACTAACTATGAATTCATCAGAATCGGGATAAATTTAATTCAAACGATGTTCAGTTGTGTTACAGATAAATGGCATACAATAGAAAACACACAGCCTCTATGAAGTGGTTACCCTTATTTCGGAGAAAATATGAGCTAGTAAGTTGTCTATAACGATATTTTAAAATAAAACATAAACGTATTTGTATTAATATTTGTCGGTACCTCAATGGCATTCAGAACTTCACAAATATTGAAGGAATTATCATTGTACGAATCTGTACGTTTTTATAAGCTCATATTTTTGTGAGTCGATTTAGTAAATTAATCTTTCATTCATATCATTTCTACAGGTTATACGACTTATCTGATCCTTTAAACTCCCTATTAATTCTATTAGCTAATGATAGTTTGATACCCAGAGGATAGCTGAGGTCAAGATCCGTAACTAGAGACCGGTTTCCCGTGCAATTGCACGAAACTCCATGAAATTGCACGTTTTGGGGGTTACTGCACAAATCCGCACATTTTAGGTTTTAAGTGCCCAAAAGCGCACTTTTGGATTTTTCATTAAAAATATTGAAGTTTCTTTTTATGTTGCATTTCAAGAAAAGTTATGATTTATTTTAAAATTATCAACAATAACATTTACCAATATAATTTTCCAAAAAAAAAAAAAAAAAAAAAAAAAAAAAAAAAAAAACCATGACTCCCAATTATTTCTTCGAACCCGTTATAGAAATGGTATTATGCTGTGAAACGTCTTCTTTGTACTGGCTTCGTAGAATTTGTAATTTGATTTGCTCCACTTTACAGCTTACTCTTTCATTTTCATTTTATTCCACAGTAGAGTTCAGTTCGGTAGACAAGTGCAATAATAGTGATAGTGAAAATGCCTAAAGCGACAGCCAGCCAATCGTAAAAAATTAACATTTGAATAAAACCAGATCTAGAATTGAAATTAGACTGGAAAAATTTGCTGTTCTTGCAATAAATCGATTGGAAATCTGAAGTAAGTACATTCCGTCTGTTCCTAAGCAGGACACGATAGCATTTAATCATTCCCATTATCTTAGGAACTTGTAATAATTAGATGGGGACATGGATTGAAGGTGCCCTATTTTATTCAGATCAATTTAATAATTTTAGAAGGTTTGTTTCTACTCTCGAAGATGACGCAGTATCTGTAAAAAAAGTAAACACCGTTTTAAATGTAACCTGTATTTATAAGAGCTCATTTATTGTTTCCACCTTCACAAATACAAAAAGCTTGAAGAAGACAACTTAACGATGACACCTATTATGGAGAAAGTTGGGATAAATTATAAAAAAATTGAATTCGATTAGGGAAGAACAATTTTTGATAAATTAAAATTAGTTAAAGAAAAAAAAACAAAATTATAAAAGTCTACAACGAAGCTCTCAATAGAGAAGACACAGGTATGGAGTTAGCTCCAGTAATATTTAGTAGCTACAAAAGATGTCCCATTAAAAGTGGTAATGTCGAGCGCGTTTTCACAGTTGAAACACGTATTAAATGACCGACGATATAATTTTACCGGAAATAATCTCGAAATGTACAGCTCGTGAATTAAAATTTGGAAATTTCTGTTTGATAAACTTAAGTATTTAGAAAAAAAATAAAAAAATAGAAAATTCATTGTTTTACGAAATATATTTTTTATTTAATTATTATACATAAAATACAAATTTGTAGTTTTTGTATGCACATATGCATATTATAATGCTTATATAAATATTTGATTTTTTAAATTACTCATCACCTCTCCACACAATGGTTTATTTTTATTGAACGTTTTTGCACGTTTGGCTAATTTGTATTGGGAGTTTTTTTTAAATTTAACTGCACGAAATCCGGCCTTTATTCATAACACAGGGCCGCCAGGAAATAAAGTGTAACTGATCTATGTTGCAACTGAATCCATACCACTCAAAACTTGGTTAGCCTACCTCTGCCTAATCTACTGCTTTTTGCTTTGTACTTCAAAGCGTATTTTCCTTATATGATTGTTATGAAGTTGAATAATATATTATTCAAGTATAATGATGAATTTACAGACTAACTTTTTATATAAAATGGAAATGAAAAACAAACTTTATTCATTATGCATTTGTCCCCTAAGAATAATAACGAATTAAAAATTATGATACTATTGTATGGCTATGACAATTTTAAATAATAATCTTAAAACGCCTCATACATACATATAATAAAACATAAATTACAATAAAGTCCTTGTCATGTTTACATTTTACATATTTTTGGAAAATTGATGATTGAGGAGATGGATATATAAATGATATTTTAATGAGTTTATTCAAGAGAATTTTCGGATGAAAGTGTTTAATAAATTCCAAAATAAGGATGCGCGGATTATAAAAAGTGTTTTTGAAGGAAGCAATTCTGTGAGAAATAGTATACTAATCGGCTGTCGGAGTTCTTGTATTTAAAGGTTGGTTAGAGAAATGCAGGGTGAATAGATTATGAATGTTGGATGGTTTTTGTTCTTAGGTTTTGAAATAACAATTCTCCAAGGAAGTATTGTTGTTGGCAATGAGTATAAAGCCACCTGAGTTTGGTGTACCATTAGGAGATATGAGAACGTCTAAAGACCAATCCTGAAAATGAATTTTATATTTGTTATTTATTATTTGCTATTGTTCGAACTATCCCAATAACAAATATAAAATTCATTTTCAGGATCGGTCTTTAGGCGTTCTTACATCTCTTATCGGTACACCGAACTCAGGTGACTTTATACTCAGTACTAACAGCAATACTTTCTTGGAGCATTGTTATTTCAAAACCTAAGAACAAAAACCATCCAACATTCATGATCTATTCACCCTGCATTTCTCTAACCACCACTTAAATACAAGAACCTACGCTTTGCAGATGATACTGTGCTCTTCGCAACAAGTAGAGAGGAAATGGTTTCTATGTTGGATGAACTAGTACCAGAATGTAAAAAAGTAGGCCTAGTCCCAAACTATGATAAGACTAAATTAATGACAAATAGTGAAGAAATAGAAATAAGAATGGGTAATGATAATATAGAATACACTAACGAGCACTATCTATCTGGGGCAACCTTCATCCTTCACGGATAGAACAAATAAAGAGATCCAAAGAAGAATTTCACAGAGTTGCAAAAACTTTTGAAATGTGCATCTTTCCAGTTCTGTCCTATGGAAGTTAAACATGGTGTCCCTCAAAGTATCAAGAAAATAAAGTAAGAATCTGGAAAAATGCAATGGGGAGAAGTATAATAAATATCAAAAGAAAGGATAAGATCATTGATATTCAGAAGAAAACAGAGCTCAGAGACTCTTCCATGCTAATAAAAAAATTAAAATGGAAATGGGCTGGGCATGTGTTGAGATCTACTGACGACAGGTGGCCATATACTGTAACCGAGTGGACACCATATAGCAATAGTAGGAACAGAGGAAGGCAATTGAAGAGATGGAGCGACTCCTTAAAAAAAAGAAGCTGGCCCAACATGGTGGTCCCATGGGAACCCCACCTTCCCAGTAGGACTGGTCGTCTTGGGAAGTGTAAGACCATTACTCCTCTTAATAAAGAGGAAGGCTAGTGCAATGTGTATTTATTTATTGTTTAATTGTATATATTATTTAGTTGCATAATAAAAGCAATTTTCATTTCATTTTCTATTGTTATTGTATATAATAAATCTTATATACAATGATTGTTTCAGTTAGCTTTGAGATAATATTTGGTAGTATATATATTCATGCAGAAAGCAAATCGGTAATGATTAAAGGATATAGGAGTGGCGGGACGGTGGGAGATAGGATAGCACTCAGTCGGGATCATCCCATCACTTGATACCTGAGTGATTGATACCTGAGCGGGGCTTAGGTCTGGATGAGGGATGGTCCATCCAGGGATCGTAAATCTTCGGTGGCGGGTCTTGATGGAGTCTTTGCTCCTCCGCTTGCAGCAGGTGGCTTCGGGGTCGAGTCTCAAAGTTATGCTTCATGTTTAATCCCCATTTCTGGCTTATAACTGATTTTAAACTATTGATGCAAAAAGAAAACATAGTAGCTCCTTTATAAACCAGGTGAGTATTTATGAATCATTAAAAAGGATTGATTGGCTATAAAAATAATAAATAAATATATAAAACTTAAAATGTTTATGTACATTAAACAAAGTGAATAAAATTAAACGAACTAGAATAGAATAGAAAAATAAATTTTTCTGGGACAAAGTCCCTAAAGGATAATAGATAAGTACAGATATAAACCAATTAAATCTGGTCAGGGACATAATGAAATAAAAAAAATAAGAAAAACAATAATAAAGTAATGACACTATATACATAGAAGATAATAAAATATACAGAAAATAAAATAAGATAACATTCTACAAATTAGAGAAAATAAAATGATATAAGAAAAATAAAAAATCTTTTGTTACAATGATCAGATTTGTTTGTACTATAGAAGTAACCAATATTATATTCATAGAAAGTGAATTTTATATTAACTGGAGTCTTAATTATGCAAGAACTGAATCTGAGTCTGATTCCAGCTCTGCAAGAACTATTTTTTGACTAAGTAGGTAGATAGCTAGCAAGCATCAGCTTGGATGAGAAGGAGGTATTGAAAATAGAAGTATTTGCATTTTTTCAGGGATTTAGCTTGTCTGATATGAGGAGGAATAGAGTTCCAGAGGATTGTTGAGCGGAAGTGGGAGGAGCGTTGGAATGTTGAAGTTCTATGGGGTGGTGTATACAGATCAGAAAGACGGGATCTTGTGTGCATTGAATTGACTGCAGATCTGAATTGAAGCATATTGTTAATATAAAAAGGTTGAAGGGTATTTATAATTTGGTAAAGGGATATTATAAGGAAATATTGTCTACGGAAAGTGGGATAAAGCCAATTTAGTTGGGAATAGAGGTGGGATACATGGGAGCGCCTTGGACTACGGAAGACAAACCTGACGAAGCAGTTCATGATTCGCTTCAGTCTGTCCTCGAGAACCGTCGAGGGGCCACCGTAAACCAGACAATCAAAGTCAAATATTTACATAAACCGAGAACTATTGTACTCTTACTGCCGTAATGACAAAAAACTTGAAATTATTTGAAAGTTGAACTTGAAACAATTTGAAATTATTGAAACTATGCTATCCGTCTTTAACGCTGACTCCAATAAATGGAAAATTCACGAATAGCTCTGCTCCTTTTATGGAAGCCAATGTGGTCCAGATTATTAAAGCACACTGCATAGAATGCCTAGGCCATGTAATAAGAATGCCTAAAATCAGAATGTCGAGCAAAATATTGCATGGAACATGTATTTGGCAAAAGAAGAGTAGTCTGACCTCGAAGACGATGGGTGCAGGACCTAAAGGAGGATATGAGGGTTTAGGGAGTTACGAGATGAATGACGAAGACAAGGAACAGAGAAGTATGGAACCACATTGTAAAGGAATCTAAGACCCATTCTGGGTTGTAGAGATACTCTGTGAAGTAAAAAATACACCTAGATAGGCAATATTGGTGTTGTTATAGTGAAGATATAGGAACGCCTACGAATTATAGAGGAGTAAAAGTGAAATAATCCATCTTCACAAATAACAAATTAAAGAAGAGTGACATATATCATCATGTGGGATAAGCGTATTCTTAGCAAATTTAAGAAGAAAAAAAAAACAAAAAAAAAACTTGGAACCCTACTATACCTCAGCAAGTAAATCTAGGAGGTTGAAGAAATAGATCTTGAACTGTTTGAAAATGGCTATTTCTTATCAAACGAACAAGCCCCGAACCGTGCTACCGCCTTTTCACAACAGAACATATGCTTAAACTATGCTCTTATTTTTGCTAAAAAATTTTTAGAGAAAAGTATTAAATCCAACACCTCAGTGGCTCTAGGTGGCAGTGTATTGTATCAAATATTAAATTTACTATTGGATAATAATTTAATTTTAAAAAAAAAATTATGTTTTAAATTAAATCATCTGTTATTATTTATCAGAATACACACTGTTTACTGACAGACATCGATAACTAACAAGTTTTACACCTAGGTAAGAAATAAAAAAATAAAAAAATCTAAACTTTTTTAGATTGTTTGTTGTTTAGATATATTTTTTAGGAAGGTATTAAAACGTAAATGAGGATAGATGCACAATTATTGGATTAGAGAAGAGTCTAGTTCTTAAAATCTGAAAGTTTCTTAGTTTTTTTTAGGCTTGAAAAGGTCATGTGTAAGTTGGACATTTTTAGGCAAATTTATAAAGTATTCTGAAGCTCTGAATGTCTAAAGATAAAACTAAACAGACGATTTCCCTCCAAGAGTAGATGTATTGGATTTTATTTGCCTCCATAAATCAGCTAACCGAGCCTAATGCTCCAGTAGACCCAAGAGCTGGTTAGTTCTCTGATACATGACTCCATCGGCGGTGGTTTGTCAGGATCTCCTTCTCTAACGATGTCGTTTCGTCTCTGCGAGTCTTGGAGGGTTTGGTATTCTTTTGGGTCATAGCGGTTCGGTGTTACGGAGGAGTTTTTTAGCACACATTTTTTGAGCCTTTGGACACCTTAGAGATTAAGTGTATGCTGTCTGTAATGTTTAGTTAATACTAAGAAATAGTTTATTGATACTAGTTCCCGATGATCCAAGTTAAAAATATGTATAAAAAAATAATAATTAATAAATTACAACAAATAAACTGTATTACTCAACCATAATTCAATAAATAAGTTAGTAAACATTAGGCAGTATTCGTAGTCTGCAGTAACATTTTAATTAAGAAACAAAATTTTAACACGTCCTGTGTCTGTAGTGCTTCGTTAGTAATGTTGTGATACTAATAAACCTTTCACAAAACACTAGAGGTTGACCGATATTTTTCTGCAAGTTACTTTACATATATTTGTTGTTTTTTTTTGTATTTAAGGGTTCTGGTTTTAGAACGAATGAGAGGATTTCGAAAAAAGGTTGGAAAGTAATCGATTTATAAAAATTACATATGAGTATGTAGGTATCACGAAATTACCATGTCAATGCCTTAGCTCATAGGTTCAACGAGGGCAAATGCTTGCAAAATTATGTTAAATGCATTATTAGCGCATTAGGTGTTCAGATATTATAATCGTTGGCATTCATCGATACTTTAGAATCAACTTTTCGAATCTCCACATTCTATATATTTATAATAATTAAACTAGCAGCTTAACTTTTTTTATGCACAATATATTTCCTAAAATACATTATATACCAAAAATACAGGTAAGAAATAAGAAAAATAAATAAATGAGAAGACGGCGAGGACTGAAATTTATGAATATGATTAAAAAAAGTGTTCTATAGTGTTCTAAAAATATGTAAATAATAGAAAATTATAACTATTAATACAGGGAAATATTTATAGTTATAAATATTTACAATTATAAGATTAAACAATATTAATTGTCCTCTCAACATGTGTTAGGGACAAGTGTTCGTGTATCGGTTTGCCGACATCTGTTTGTAAGGTCCAACAAGGAGTAATTTGTTTACGTATCTATGGGCAGCTCGTAGTATTGCATCACTCCATGCGATCACGTTATTATTAAAAACGATTTTTTTCAAATTTTTTTTTTTATATTACATTTTTTCAATCTTTAAGTAACAAAATAATAAAATTTTAATATACGTCAATGTAATTAAGGCAAAACAACATTATTGTTCCTACTTATTAAACAATTTATTATTAAAACTATTAAATATTTATGTATCTCAATTAAATGAAAATAAATAAAATATACTGGAATAATTCTGTAGAATAAAATTAATGTATTTTCCATAGAATTTTAAATTCTTCCATGAATATTTAATTTATTTAAACTTGATATTTAATGAAGTATTTAAATATTTCTAGAGTTTTTATTATAATAGATTGTTTTGTTTTTTTTCTGATAAATAGGGCACTGAAATTCAGCATCGTATCTTACGATCTTAAATATTTTATGAGTTTTAAAACCGAAGCTTCCTGCAGGGCTTTTTATAATTTTTTTTGTCATTATATTTTTATGTTTAGCTATTATGATTGTTATTTTGTATTAAATTGTTGCTTTATGGTGCCTCTACTCTGAGAAGTACGTGACAATATATTTGTAACGATACGAAAAGGGCTGTTATGAGATTTCAGTTGATGTGGAAGATTAAAATATTAATCCTATGGTTTTGAAAAGATTTAAGATTTAAGCAATGTTTTCTCTCCCATTTATAATTTAATTGCAACAATTATATTATATAATTATTTTATTTGGGCGACGTTTCATGGCCTATATCACATAGGGCTTGATATTAAATATTTTATGAGTTTTAAAACCAAAGCTTCCTGCAGGGCTTTTTATAATTTTTTTTGTCATTATATTTTTATGTTTAGCTATTATGATTGTTATTTTGTATTAAATTGTTTTATAAGTTGCATAAAATCAAAGTTGCATAAGATGAAGCACTAACAACATAAAAACACTTATGGACAATATATGAAAATTAGCTATGACAACTTTTACACTACTTTCATTCCAATATACAATATATGTATACAAATAAATTACCATTCTGTGTCACCTCCATTCACTCTGAAATAGTCAATGAATATAAATATTTTCGGCTGAAAAATCTCGTCACTTGCTTGTAACACCCGAAAAACATAATGTCTACAATAACTTCAAAACATTCTATTGTACATATCACTACTTTAGTTTTGTAAAATTTATTATTATTTTCACCGTCACTCAAAATAGTTATAATTACCTTATTGATCAAAATCTTAAAATTATTTTTCCATTTTGATAACTGACTGCATATAGGTCCAAAGGTTTAATTAAATATTTAGTTTGTTTATCAACAGTGCTTAATGGACTCCCACTTTTGTTATACCCGTATTAAAATTCATTTTATTTTAAACATAATTGATTAAATAAAATTATAAATGGAAGGTATAGATAGATATATATTATAGATAGTATAAAATAAAATATAATAAAATCATACTTCCATTTAAAAAATTATCGTTTAAACCATACCTGAACGAGACTCAACTATTCGGTTTATTAGGAATGGAAAAATTAAAACTATTTTAAGTCATCAGTCAAGTTTTAACTGATTTCGTAATGGCGTCAGTTGGAACATTATTGGATGGAGAATTAAATAAAATATCCTAATTGTTCTTTCCTTTATACACGATAACTTGATATATCTCTATAAAAACATTATCTTTTTCGCTTAGTCAAATATCCATCAAGATTAAAAATAAATTAAAATCACATGACATCTTAAAAAAAAAAAAAAATCTTGATTGTTTAAAACTCGCTTAATATTTCATCAGCGACCACATTACTCAAGAGGCGTCACCTGTATCTAGAGTCATGAACTATGTGTTAAGTTTAAATAAAGTTTGATACATGAGGGATCGAATTGTTAAAAATTAGAATTGCCTTTAATAAAATATCATTCATTATTACATTTATTTGCATTCATTACATATAAAAAAAAATATACCAAGAAATAAATGTATTCAAACGAAACAAAACTGCAACCGTTGCACATGGTTATAAATTTGTGTGATATCCTACGCAGTTGTTATGATAAATAACGTTTTTTGACTAATATGAATATTTTTTCTAAAGTTTTATTTAATATTTAAAAATAGACTACTCCAACGTTTACACATTAGACAAACATTTACAGATATCAAATAATTATAGACTCATTTACATGATAGTAATTAGACTTATTTGTAAATATGAAAAGCTTTGGGGCTTAACTAAACCGATCAATTCTTCTCGTATCCAATCCATAAAATCCTAAATCCTTAAAAATATCCTCAATACTTCTTATAATGTCACAACAAGCTTATCTATTAAGACCTTAATCTTCCATATGTAGCTGATTTAACCCAAGCACATACGGTACCATTTATAGTAACCACTCAAATGTATTAGTTAGTCTTTCGACTTGATACCCATTTTAATCCCGACAACCCTCGAAGGATTCTTAAGGGAAAATATCATAGACATTTTCTACTATAGAACTTTTATTGAACTGCAATGGGTGGTTGCTTTACAAGTTATTGTTATGTTACAGGTGTTTTTTTTTTTTTTGCTTTTTTTACAATTCACAATTTTGAATGCTGTACCAAACAATAAACCAGCCTCAAACTGTATAAAATACTATTAATCAACTTAAGTATGCTGATATAATCTTAATTTATAATGAAAGAAAAACATACAAAAAAAAAGCTTTCAAAGAAAAATGTTACATGTTTCATTTTCCCACACATTTGCTAGATTTATATTTTCTATGTAGTTGAAAATTTTAATAAAAATATGGAAAAAAAAGAGAAATAAGCATTAAAAGAAAATTATTGAAGTAAATCCTCACTTATATTTCGGTCATTTTGTTGTACTCTTTATAGAATAACTAATTCTATGAGACAGTAATATCTATAAAAAAACAGACCGTTGTATGACTTTAAAAATAATATAAGTTTCTTTAATATAAAAATAATATAAGTTTTAAAGAATGAAATATTTACATATTCCTTAATTATTTTAGTATAAGTTTGTACGCTTAATTCATCTACTAACTGTATCATTAATATTTCTAACATTTAACTTTATTCATTAGAAACAAATTAATTTTAAATTTTAAATGTTTATTTATTCATTTACTAGGGGTTCGGACCTTTCCGATGTTTTTCCGACCTTTAAAAGCTAATAATGTGGTCATTTATTTTTAGTTTCTAAACGATAATAAGCATTAGTAATAGAGTATGCTTAATTAAATAGATGAATCGCTTTATAATTATTAAATAGTGATGGTGATTTCTCAAAGTCTTTCCATGATATTTTATGTGATGATCTATTCTTATTCACGTTATTCAGTTTAATTATATATTAAAATGTAAATAGTACTATTTTATTTTTTTAAAACAAAATTCAATTTTTTTTTTAATTTAAAAATTGCTAGTATGATATATTAATTTCTTGTAAAGGCATATTCCCAGAACTACTGCATTCACGAAAAATATTTAAAGCCTCCTAAGGTTTCTAAGAACCATTTCCTATTGAGAAAATCCTATTAAGGCAAAAGCTTTTCCCGACATTGGAAATTACGTAATCGTATAAATGAAATCAATATTACTATCTCCATAATTTATCTAATTTATTTATTTTCATCGTTCTTATATTTTTCAACATAATAAAATAGAAAATTGTCTAAAAGAAGGTAAAACGTTAAATATATTACCATCTCGTGCTCTTTACTCCTATAACATTAATATTTTTAATAGTACTCAAAGTTATCAATTAATGGCATTAGAGCAGATAAATTAATTGGATTTTTAATATTTTAGCAATTAAATTATTAATTTTAATAAATGCTATTAATTTAATGTTTTCCTATGAAATTTCCCAACTCTTTCAAAACCAAAAGCACTTTTATAAAGAGCAAATTTAATTTGATTTAATTACCTGCAATATAATTTTTTTTTTAAATTTATTTTCATTGAAATTTACAACTGTATTTACAATATAAACCAATATGATAAAATATAAATCAAGTATATTTGATGATAATGATAAAAATTACACGTCAATTGTTTTTAATGCAAGTACCCATTGGTAGCACTTATAAAGGTTCTATATAATGAAGTACTATATGAGAAGGTCTCGAGCACATCTTCTTGTCAGGCGCTTCGGCGGGTTATCTGGAAAGGAATTAGAAGCAAGTTGTGATATTAATGGATTTGAATGGTTGTGGAGTTTGCTATGAAATGATAGATATCTGTTTTGAGCTAAGTCAGAAAAGTAAGGTATAAAAGATCTTTGTTGATAAGTTTGCTTGTGACAAAGTAAGGAGCATTTATGATTTTTCTAAGGATTTTGGATTGTAGGGATTGGATACGGGTAGTTTCTTGTCATTTTCTTCTTATGTGTGGATTTCAAGTTAAAGGTTTATGATATGAGATTGGAGTGTCTGGGAGGCAGTATAAATTTGAAATGCAATAGTAAAACACAAAATTTGAAATGCAATAGTAAAACACAAAATGGCTAAGAAAGGATTAAAATAATATTGGTTATATATTGATTCATAGCAATTAGGTACATTTGTGATTTTGTCAGAATTAAAAGGATTAGTAATTATAAAATATTTTTTATTTTTATTTATTTATTTTTTTCGGATTTGACGACCTTAGGTACGGATACCGAGACCCAACAAATCCGACCGCCAATATTCACGGTCTTCCTAATCTCATTCGGCCAATCCTCTTGCCACTATTATCTCCTCAACTCCTTGCATCCATGTTTTCCTTGGGCTGCCTCTTTTTCGTATTTTTCCCGGGATTGAACATTATTTTTGGCCATCTCTCTGGCCCCATTCTTCTTAGATGGCCGTATCACAGTAGCTGTTTGGTTCCAATGGTGTGAACTATAGTTTTTTCTGCCTTAACGATATTTCGTACGGCAGAATTTGTCTCTCGTTGGATCCACTATAGCGACAGCTTCTTCTCCAAAAATCGACAGTTTGTAGTCTTTGTGCATCACTCGTCCAACCACCCACATTTCCGAACCATAGAAGTTATATATTATTAAAAAATAATATATATATATATATATATATATATATATATATATATTATTTTTTTTTTTTTTTTTTTTACATAAATCCATAATCACTGATTTTATGAAAAAAACATAATTCTTTTTTACAAAGAAAATTTTGTTATTTAGTTTGTATGTAAAATAAATGTTTATGGAGATGAATATTCTAAAAATACAGTACAGTTTCGATAATCTGACACATATATTTGATGTAAAACACTCTTAAAAATAACATATTATTACATTTTAAATATATATTTAAATATTATTCTAAAGAAATTTATTTATAGAGATAAACTTTCTAGTACTGGCATTGGCACACTACATAAAAGTTAGACGAGCTTTTGATAATTTTCTGCCAGGAACCGAATATTCATTCCTATAAAAATTGTTCGGTATTAGACTAGATTTAACTTTTCTCCTCGTTGTTGTATACTTTCTTCGACATTTAGAAACAAATTTATCTTGGATTGGGTTGACATCTGAATGATCTGTCGTCTGTATTTTTTTCCCTGTAATATCCAGAATTTACAGATTAAATCGTAAACCATTGAAACAAGAACTCGCCGTCCGTGGTTGTCGTAAGAAGGATTACTTGGTGTAACGGACTATGGGGGGCCGGACTATCGAGATCCTACTTGAAGTATTTTTTAAAATATACGTTCCACCCACTATCCCTTAAAGTAAACAGTTATCCCATATTCCTCAATGTTTGTTTGTTTTCCTCCTAAATATTTTGTGCTTACAGCGCCTGAAGTTAATAAATGGGATTATTGCTTAATTTTTCTATTTATTAACACAAATGCATATAACTTTTTGTTATTAAATAGGACCATTTTTCAATGTACACTCACAATATACCTTTACATTATGTAATCAATTATTTATATTTTTTAAAGTTTAATAGTTACAGAGATTCAATCAATATTAAAACTTCTCTTTTTAGGACAACAATAAATGGATAAACAGGAAAAATAAGATATATTAAATTATTGAAATGACCCTAATATTCATTAGTTTTCTATCTTTGGTCAGTCCATGATAATTAAAATTCTGTATGGGTATCATAGCGTATACACATTAGGTTATCTTTAAGTATGTATTTTAAATTAAATGTTGATGATGTAATTTCGTCAGCGACTCTTTTTTAAAGACAGTTATATTAACGTTGGAAAGATAAACTATTTTTAAAGCAGCAATTTTTGTAACTGTAAGGGCTAAGTCCATTAAACAGATTAATTTTTCTTAAAGAGAAACAAATGTCACGTTTTACACAGTGAACCCAGCGCCCTACAAAGCATAGTAACTTCTCTAGATTCTCTCATCTAGCATTCAAACATCGTCAAAAGTTCACTTGACCTTGATTGTCACTTTGTATATACGTATAATAAATGAGAATACCGGGGACTAATTATTTTCTTTAATTAATAGTTGAATTACGTCATACGCACTCAGAGGCCTTTTGAAAGGAATATAATACTTATTAAAGATTAAAAAAAGAAAGAAGTAATATTAAAAACATGTTTATAGTTAATGTTAATAAACATCATGAGAACAGAACATACCAGTTTTATTGCTTGTAACTTTTAACATCATAACAAGTAGAATACCCAATTCATTGGATATCCTGTGAGATCTTGCACTAAAGAGACGAAATTATATTGTAATGAAATTCGATCCTGACAACCACCAATGAGATATCAGAGAACTGACTAGGGCTTTGAACATTTTAAATATTATATCGGTTTTCGACTTTATTGCTCCAAACAAAATCCAATATATAATACAAAGGATCGTTAATGAAATGACGATTTAAAGGAGATAACGATTAATAATTAATTTAAGAATTATTAACTATTTTTTTATATTACCTATTTTTTCTGAAGAGATACTAACTAACAGAAATGTTTTATGTTTTTTTTTTTCCCTCCCTTTTCTGAATTTATCATTCTGGTACAGAATAAGAGACCTGTTATATTTGTTCGAAAATGGTGTGCTTTGAGAGATGGGATGTCAGAGCTGGTCATGACGCAGCTAAAAGACACCTAGAAAGCGAAACAACCTCCCTTGTTATTTTCTCTCTCTCTGAAACCTATCCTCGTGTAATTTGTTTTGCAATTGGTTTTATTTTGCTTGTAAAAATAAAGAAAATATTTACAATAATTTTAGGATATATACTTTCCCTATCTAATAAGTAAAATGTAATTGTTTGGGTAGTAATAGAATAAGTATTGTAATATCTGAAATTTGATTGATGCCTAGAATACATACATACATACATATATATATATATATATATATATATATATATATATATATATATATATATATATATATATATTTTGCATTATCAAATGATCTATAGCTAAGCGGGTCTCAGCGTGGTTCTGAAGGTCGTGTGTTCGAATTCCACTTCAAATTTAAAAAACAGTAAAAAAAAAACAAACTCTCTCACTCTCTAATATATAGGTATATTATCTATTAGTTTTATATATATATATATATATATATATATATATATATATATATATATATATATATATATATATATATATATATATATAATTTTAAATGTAACTCCTAATGTTTTGAGTTCGTAACCATTCTGGATATAACTGGAGATATTTACGGCGCATACCGTTATACAGCTCCAGCGTAACTCTAACTTTTTGCGGGTTTTGCATACTTTTCTTTTAACGGCCATCAAGAATTTTACGTTTAACTGGTTTATTAAAATTAAGTTAATTTTATTTACGTTAAGACCAGATTTTAAGAGACTTGCGTTTTTTATTTGTTTGTAATATATTATATTGTTATATTTTAAATTTTAAAAAAATATAGGTTCGAATTATAATCATTTTAAGATTTTACCAACCGATGTTGCATTTGTAGTATTTTCTTTTTATTATTTTTTAACGAAACATTGTTTTATTTTTAAATGTGTCAAATATTGAAGGGTTTTGTAACAAAACACAGTTTGTATATTTTTTTTTTTTAATTTTCCTTTAGCGGGAAAATCTTACAAAGCACCTTCATCTTTTCCACTTATATTTTTCTAGTTGTTTTGGAATATTCAGTTTTGGCTTACTAACACTCTAGATATAAATTCTGCATCCAATGAACTGCATTGTATTTTTTTAAAATGTGACATAACCGCTTCATCCACCGAATCCTTAATTTCATTCAAAACGATCAAGAATTGAATGCTCGCTGCAAACAATTTATTTATTTATTAAATTTCTTTTTCTTGGTCTCCTGCTGGTTTTTAATTGCCATGATCTATAAAGTATGGTCTTAATTTGATCCCATCATAGAAAAACCTTAGGATGGCCTTCAGATTAAAACGTTTCGATGAATTGATTTCCTATGTATTAAAACTCACTAACAAATCGAATGGGTTGAAACCGCCCGTTTTCTATATAGGAGTATTAAAATCATTTCCTAGAAGTTTCCTGATTGCAAAAAACATATTAATGTATATATAGGAAGGCATATACCTAGGATTCTTCAATATGTTATTTTAGCGTATTTGAATATGACTCGCCCCTCATAGAGTTATGCCCGAGCAGAGGGTGCTATTAAAGCTAAGAGGATTAGAACAGATCCGGAAGGAAAGCAATCGAGGAGGCTTTGGCGGTATTGGCGGCAACACAAAGCGTCGGCTGCACCCACCTTGATAAGGCGCTAACCACAATGGCGTCTGTGTCACTCTGTTAGTTTTTATTTAGATCAGTTGGTGCTCCCGTCTGGATCCTATTGCAATATGGAATATTGTTATATATGTGGCGGTGGGTATAGGAAATGGCTATTGTTAATTATAGCTGTAGGCTGGACTTCTACGTTATTCTTTGGCTAGTTATTTTTCTAAGTGAATACATTTTTATGTCCCAAGAAAGTATCCTAAAATGTATTTATTTTTAATTTTTTTATTAATAGCAAGTGTTTAAATCCATTTACAAAGATGTCCAGGAATATAGGCCTCCACACTAGTCACCCTGACATCACAATAGTCAAAAATATATTGTGAACTATAGATCTTTTTGTGTTTTAATATTTATTGATTTTTATAACTATGTAAAAATATACAAGTAGATGTGTATAACAATAATTACAAAAACATGTCAGTAAATATAAAAATAATTTCTTATTATTAGCATTTATTTTTATTCTAATGTAGTATAAAGTTTACATTAGAAGGTTCCTTAGACCATCTCCTTTTTCTGACCTCGGAAGATTATGGGGAAGCTAGTTGGGAGACTAGTGGATTCGATTTACTCTGAATCTTGGATTGGTATTTTATCTAGACCGATTCTAAAACATATGGGGCATCAGGATCATTACGGAGAAGTTTCCTATTATGATTGTAGTTATTAGATACTTTTTTTTTTCTAATCATCCATTTATTTCTATTCACAAACATAAACGAACTAGATTTTAGGATCTGTTGGCATTTGAAGATCGGTGTCCTCGGCTGATGGTGGGTCCTCTGTAGACGGATGGTCTTATATTCTTCTGTGATGAGCGAGGAGGATCACTCTGGTGGCGACTATTAGATACGAGAAGAATAGGAATGTTTGTGAAAATGGGTCTAATTACTGTTATGAGAATGTGTATTTGTAATTAATTGAAAACTTTGAACGTTTGTCTAGTAAATGTTGGATTGGTCAAATACGTTGAGCAGTTTCTTGTAGTTTAAGTCTTGTATTTGGATTCCATGTAAGACATTTTTCAGAGTGGATAACTCCTTCGAGTCCTATGTAGTTGTTCTATTAAACGGAAATCACTGGAAACGGTGAAATTGAGAACCACCAAAAACCATTAATTATCACAGTGACTCACATCGAACTTATCTTTATTTGATTGTTGACATGAGCCCCATAAGTTAAGACTAAACATAAATTCTTAAAATTAATTTCATATCCCGTATTACACAAAACTGAATTTCCCCTGAAACATATACTTGGCTTACATTATTATTCACAGAAACATGTCCTAACATACGCATAACGTATCTATAGGCTATCTTAATAAACAAATATTCAGAAAATCCAAACAGTTCAATAAAAATTAAAAAAAGCTGAAAGCAAATTTCCCTCCCTACGGTTATAACGATACCTTGAACGTTGATTTACGTACACCAATCTCAACAAGATACGTTTTAAACACTTTTAGCCGTACTTCACTAAGTACGTAATACGTAAGTTACGGAATTTGTACTATAATAAGATTGATATATGGCAGAGAAGACAAATATCAGTAGTACATTGGGTATTAATAACAGTTCATTACACATTGTTAAAATTATGTTTTCTAGTAACTAGATTGCTTACACTACTAAAAAAATATAAGAACGGCCATTTCATCAGAAACAACTAATATTTGATATTTCGGTGTTTCACAGTTAAGGAAACCGGTAATTTATTTACACTATATATATCTCTTTATTTAATAAAAAATAAACATTAAACCTACTACGCTTTTACCCCTCAGTTCGCTGGCTTTTAAACTTTAAATACTAATATTACACTTTTCAAGTTCGTTATAAAGAAGAAACTTTTTCTTGCTATTTACGTTCAGAAGCGTTTCAGTATCGAAATATGTAAATTTTATTACAAGAGCTTTCCCTCCTTTAAAAATTCCTCGGGTATTCACCACAAACCTTTTTTTATTGACTTGGTGAACCAATTGTGAATATATGCATTATATAGGTTAAAAAATTCTTTGTTAATATTTATAATATATCTCCTTCGCCTCAGACAATTTTAGCTTGTATAATAAAAAAAACGTATTTTAGAGTATCAGGAACTTATCTGTAAGCAGTACAGATTTTTCTAAAAACAAATATAAGGTTTTCTAATCAATATTTATTTCTAGTTTTCAAAAAATGTTTCTCCTGACATATTCATTTGTTAATGCACTTCGATGTACGTATGTTTACATTTTGTTATTTTCGTTTTTATTTATTTGTTTTTCTTTAATATTTATTCATTAGGTAATTTTGTTTATATCTAGTAGCATATAATGAAGAATAGCAACTAATAGTACATATACTTTTAAGAATATTTTGAATTCATTTCATTTATAACAATGAAACGTTTAGTAATAAATGCTCATTTTAAAACGTCACTGTGAAATAAAACAAATTCAAGGAAGAATAGTCCAGTTAAAAGACAACGAGGGTAATCATAGGAAATAGATGTTAAAGAATGAAGAAGAGTTATTTCTTATGCAATCATTTTGTTCAAGGAACAAGGACTAAATTAAAAATACCGAGTGGAAATATAAAATTTTTTCAAAACAATTTATTGATCAACAATCTTGCACTTAAATTGATTTTCATTTTTAGCTACATGGTTTAAATTCGAGTCACTTATCGGTGGAAATAGCGTCATATGCTATTTATACCTTTTTATTTACAATAGTTTGTTTAAGAATTTATTTATTTAAAATTTGATTATATTTTTCAATTACTTATACAGAACATGGCTATGATAAATATTGATGACGAGACGTAGTGAAGGCTAAAAAGGAGCTGGATGAGGGACCGAGGGTTTGGAGAAGGTACCGATCTTAATATATATAAATTACGTGTCGCTGTCTTAGGGCAGGCTGACACCTAAACTACTGAACCGATTTTAATCAAATTTGCACACCGTGTGCAGTTTGATCCAACAAAAAAGATAGGATACCTTATATCTTAATTTATTGTCGCAATATTATTTGTATATTATCTGTAAGTCACAATTATCTGTTAGCTCTATACGATTCTAACATATGGCGGTATAAGGTTATACTATTATATAAAAGGACAAGCAATTGTTCACTAACCGCCAGAAACTACTGAACCAATCTCTACCAAATTTTGACTACATCATCTTTATAGGATGGTTTAGCAATAGTGAAATATAATGATTTTCAACTAATTCTTTATTGAAAAATGAATAATAAGTGGATAACAATGAAGTTCAAAAATGGCGGCAATAGCCATCTACATGAAAGGTTAAAAGGTACAGTGTTACATAGAGGTAAACATTGATAATAAAATTTACTTATTTTTAATTAAATTGTTCTAAAAACAGCTATATGGACTGAAATATACCAAATTTTAACTACAACATGTTCATAGTTCTAGGTTTAGCAACAATAAAAATTTAAATGTACAATGTTGAGTGTTAGAAACGGGTTTTGCCACACTACCACATACTTTTATGGTTAGAAATTAAAATCCAACCAGATCAAATCAATAAAATTATTTCTGTCGAATGAAAATTATTAAAAATCAAAATGCCGATCCTCAGCTGTTTAATATTGTGTGTAAAAATATGAACTTTGAACCTTTAGTTGTAAGCACTGATAATGCAGTTTCTTAATAGCCACTGTCCATCTGGATTACCAACTCATATATTAAAATTGAAAATTGGATGTCTAATTATGCTTTATGTTATCTTCAAACACCTAATCAATCTAAATTTAACCAAGTTAATAATGACTGCTATGCGTGAAAATATCATGAAAAATATAATTTTTTTTCAATTGTTCACTTTATTTAGTTTAATATAAGATTTTTATCGATAAACAAAAAATCAATTATTAGTTAGAATTATCTAAGATCTTCACTTATGAGAGAGGGCGAAGCCTCGACGGGGGATGATGAAGTTATATACAAAAGGACAAGCCATTTCCGTTCGTAATCACTAACCGCGAAAAATAGAGAACTATTCTGTACTAAATATAACTACATCATCTTCATAATTCAAGGAAGGTTTAGCAATAATAAAATTTATATATTTTATATTACACTACTGTTTAAAAAGCGATAAATATGTGGTGTGTAGTAAAGCGAGCGCCATTCAAGAGAGGTTACAATGATCCGGTGTTAAATATAGCTAGAAATTGATAATAAAATTACTAAATTAAATTAATTTTTTATCCAAAAAGCTATAAATATGTGGTTTGACCTGTGGATTACAGTGAAATTTAAAAATCGAATATGTGGCAAGCGACAATAGCGTTTTAGTTAAACTAATGAACCTATCTGAACCAAAATTTAACTACATCATCTTCATAGTTCCTAAAATATTTACAATTAGAAAATTTACTATAATAATAATTTATACTGTTCTATAAAATGACAAGCCATTTTTCGTTTTTGATCACTAACCGCGAATATTACAAAACCAATCTGTACTAAATATTGACTAAATCATCTTCATAGTTCTAAGAAGGCTTAGCGATATTAAAATCTACTGATTTTTAATTTATATTTTATTGAAAAAGGTTAATATGTGGACAACAGTGAAGTTTGAAAATTGACCGATAGGTGGCGAGTGCTATACTACACGAGAGGTTACAAAACAGCTTGAAATTGATGATAAAATTTACTTATTAATCTATAAAAAAAATTATTAAAAAAGATTTAAATATGGTTTGCGATATGTGGATCCCAGTGAAGCTTGAAAATTGACCGATTGTGTATAGCGCCGTTCCACAATAGAGTAAACAATGATAAACTGAACCTATCTGTACAGACATCGAAATAAATTATTTTTATAATTCTAGGAAGGTTTTGCAATGGAAAAATTTACAATAACTAACATTTAAATGTATAATGTTGAGAGGCAGTACCGAGGTTTGCCACACTGTCATACTTTTATATTTCGAAATCAACATCCAACCAATCCTTTTGTCGTAAGCAATGATAATGCAGTTTATTTTCCGCAAGAGTTTTTTAATAGTCTTTATCCATCTTGATTACCAATTCATACATTAAAATTAAAAATTTTATGTCTAATGGTGCTTTTACGTAATCTTCAACCACCTAATCAGTGCAATTATAACTAGATTAATAATCACTGCTATGCGTGAAAAAATCATTGAAGAAATAATGCTCAACCACATGCTAAAATACAAGAATCTTATCGATAAACAAATAAAACTTTAATTTTTAGTTGAAATTATCTTTACTTATGAGGGCGAGCGAAGCCGCGACGGGGATGCTAATATATATATATATATATATATATATATATATATATATATATATATATATATATATATATATATATATATATAAACATCTCATAAAAAGTGTTTGTAATATTCTGTTAACAACTTTTAACAAATATATATCTAAAACACATTCATCGATAACGTTTTATCATACTGGAACATTTATTATCACTACCTGGACTCAGCTTTTTATAACCCATAGAAAATATTTTATGTAGGGAAATTCATTTTAGGAGCTCAGGTTCAATGAGATTTTTTTTTATCGTCCATGAAGTCAGCTTTAAAATGTAATTTAAACTTGACAATATCTAGATAAATGTTTTTATTATTTTTTAAATTATTTTTTTGTTTTATGATATATTATTTTATTTTTTTTTAAATGATTAGTATTTTCTGAAAGACTGGCCATGGAATACTTTTTGAGGAATAACTGGTATTACAAATTATCAGATATGATTTTAAGTTCTTGTGTTATGCCAAATTAATTTATTATACTAAATAATTTTGTATATTGTTGCTACAAAAATAATGCTGATTTTTTTTATGTAAATATATATATATATATATATATATATATATATATATATATATATATATATATATATATATATATATATAATTTTGGGTTGTTTTTAATGTTGAATGGTTAACAGAAACCTTTCTTGCAATATCCAGAGTAGTTTTGCGAGGGTTTTCTATTACAAACGTTCCAGATGGGCGTGATTAACAACAGAAGTCATACCGCGATTTTCCTTGTCCTTTGAGATTAAAATCTCCAAGACTAAGTTCACGAAACCATTGCTCCACATTACATTCTCTGATGCTTCCTTCACTCCAAATAACATCAATGGTACGCGTTGTTTGGGCTGCACTTCGACTAAGTTTGAACACGTAAAAATAAATTTTATGAAAATCTTGTTTTGACACGGCGAATTTCAGTTTAGGGGTTTATAAATATATATAGATATGTTATTTGTGGACTAAGATCGCCGATCTGGTTGGATCGCATGTTAATGTAGTTAGATTAACCTCTAAATTAAGAAAAGAGGGCTAGCTCAATTAGTTGGGAGTTAAGTTATCCCCCAAGTTGAGGTCTATAAATATCCAATTACCAGGTCAGATAGGCCCGACTTGTCCCGAACACGTAACAGTTTGGTGAACTGTGTCTAAATGTTAGGGGCGGTTAATTCAGAGCATCTACATGTAATTGAGGAAACTTCTACCGCCGTGTAGTTGCTCACACTCTGTTATGTTAATCAAACTAGCTAGGTTATTAGCGAATTTCCAATAACGCCTACATACCATCAACCTTCAGGGCAAACCGAATAGAGGTTAGATTAATAATTTGCTACCATAGGAATTGGTTTTTTAAGTCAATAGCACTGGAAGGGAGGCACTTAAATGGATACAAAAGCGTAAAATCTATTGGAAACGAATGAGCTTTCCGATTAAAAAAAAAATAGAACAATTGGTACAAAGGACTGATTCCTAGGTAGCAACTGTGTGCGAAATTTGACTAGTTGATTGGAAATGAATAGAACTCATTTCATACCTGTGGCTAAAGTTACTGTAGAGAAGGAAGAAGAGAAAAGGCTCGCTGCTAATCGACTGCTAAAATATACAGTATTTTCATACGATCATAATTTTTTTTTTAATTATTTAGTGTATGATAAAAAAATTGATCGAAATAATGAGTTGATATCTATGCCTTTGACACACTTACACACTTATAAAACTAGTTAAAAAAACAAGAATCGGATCCAATCCATGGAAATGCGTTATTTTCGTGTGAGAGGAAGGACACAACGAGATAGGATACGCAAAAGTACCATACGGACTAGTCCCAAAGTTCATAAAATTGTTTTCTGTTATTAGAGATCCTAAGTACTTAAACGTTTTGCAGCGCCTAAATGTATGCCCATTAATTTGTACTTCTTTACCTCCATATCCTTGTTGGCATCTTAAAGTCTCCATGCATTCCTTCTTGCTGCAATTGATAGTCAATCCCTTTCTCTTTGCCCACCTTTGAGACTCTTCCAATACTCATGAAAGTGCAGGAAATGACCGTACTCTGATGATTACGTCATTCGCGTAAGCAATGTGTTGGGTGAGTTTATTATAAATATCTTCTCCGGGATATGTCTTTATAACTCTTATTTTTATTAAGTATACAAATTTCAATTAATATTTTGAAATATATATTTTCTCTCCTTTTATAAACATAATCCCTGTAAAAAAGAAATACATAGGTTTATGCATACTTGGTAGGCGCGGTAGCTCAGTTGGTAAGATAATAAGTGGATCGACTTAAGCCTAATAAAGTGGGTATCCTTCATTGGGGAAAACCTGTTCTCTATTACAACCATACAGCCATTACCAATACATCCTTACCAATATGCTGAACACAAGACACTTAATAGGATGTAGTGGTACAGGTTCATACTAAAAATCAGTGTAAGAAATAGTTTTCATCGGAGATTGTTTGTTGTTTGAGGTTACCATTAGTCTTGATATTTAAGTTTGTTTTTTTTATGTTAAAGGTATGAAATGGTATCATATATTTTTTCAAGAACTTAGCATAATGGTTAAAATTTCTATAATAATTGTTTTTATTTATTGAATATTACTAAAACTTTTGGCAATAGTTCTATTCTGAATATAATTTAGAAGTATGGACTCTATTAGTGACGATTAGAGAATATAAAATAATTCGAGAGATATAAAAATAAATTCAGAAGAAAATGATATAACGAGAATATGAAGGTATTTATGAAGCCAGAGACCTCTTAAAATATAGGAGCATAAAGCAGACGAGACCATGACCGAACATGAATGGACGGAAGAGAAGGTTCTAAACAGAGAAAAGGAGGTATGAAGAACAATGATGTAGAAACATTCATATATTATGAAATTCTGATCCTAATAATAATAAAATTGTTTTAATTGACATAGGCTTATTTAACTTTCCATTATTTTGGAGGTTGTCATGAAAAAGTAGATAAGCCAAATTGCAGTGCAAACGAGTTCCAAAGTTCGATTTTAACAGATATTAGTGTTGTAAATAATTAGTTGAATTGTGCTTCTTAAAGAATTAATAGAAGTACGCCTGATATTATAATTCGTATTGATCAATTATTTGCCGCTTCTATTGGAATTCTAAATTTATTTGCATTATGAACGAAAAAAATCAAGCAGACAAAGAAAATACTTAAACAACAAAACGTCCCTACCTGCTGCTACTCTCGTTACATTCAGTCTGCTCTATGTCACGATATTTTTGAGAAGCCTTTTTCATTTGGTCTCCTTAGGTGAACATCAACATGTTTGATTCCTTGTTTTACATTTATATAAAAGTTACATATACA
Organism: Euschistus heros; assembly: GCA_003667255.2. Taxonomy (NCBI): domain Eukaryota; kingdom Metazoa; phylum Arthropoda; class Insecta; order Hemiptera; family Pentatomidae; genus Euschistus; species Euschistus heros. The sequence continues at coordinate 505,545 of RCWM02000335.1, read as the reverse complement.
ATCAATGCATCCAAGTGCTGATGTTTTGAATTGTTTATAAATTTTTATAACTGATAATGAGTGTTTAATATTCATAAAATCATTTGCATAGAAGTGGCAATTAATTTATCAATCCTTTTTAATACGGCCTAAAGGTATCTATTTTAGTACAAATGGTGTTTTCAGAGTAATTATAATTTCGGAAATCGATAAAAAAATTTGGTAACTTAAAAGTGAATAATCAACTTACCGAATTCTTCACGACAGCCAGCGATTAAAGATCATATAAATAAGTTGTTTATATTGTTATTTGTATAGTTATTTATATTCTAATATTATTTTTATATAGTAAATTATTTTAAATAACAAGTAATATCCCAAATAAAATGGTTCATCACACCTATACTAATTTAGTATTTTACGAAAGAATATAAATCAGAATTCTGTCGCTAGATATGCAAGATGGGGAATGAAATATCGTTACGTGGAAGCCGGGAAGCATTAGCGATTCCAAGCTGCTAGCCCACATCCTTATCTCCTCCCAGGGAATAAAATATTTCTACACCCCCTTGTCATTGTCTTTATCAACCCCTGGTGGCGTCTTCCTTCCACCTTCTTTAAGGGGTATCATTTATATCTTGAAGTGGAAATATACCGAAGAAATGATTTATTACCTTGTTTATGCAGCCATATTCTTATTTTCAAGTTATTGTAAGAACTTTCAGAGTCTGTTCTTCTTTCTTTTTTTTAATTAACATTATTTGAATTTACCGAGATTAAAAAAAACAGAAACTGAGATTCGTTTTTGACTACTCCAACATTTACTAGACAGGCGTTCAAAGCTCCTAATAAATTACAAGTAACTTATTTACATTGCAGTATTTTTTATTTTATTTTTTTTTTAAATCTTTTATTAATTGGTTTTCAACTGTATTAGAAAATACATCCAGTAAATATGCTGTATAGAATGCAATATGATAACACGATTAAGTCTTTTTGAGGAACTACCCATTGGTAGGACTCTAATGAAATATCTACAAAAGAAGAAGATCTCGAGGCCATCTTCTTTTCAGGCGCCTCGGAGGATTGCCAGGAATGGAATGGGAAGCAAGTTGTGCAACAAGTGGATTTGGATACGGAGTAAGTTTATTATGAAAGGAGAGGTATCTGGTTCGAGGCAAATCAGCGACACAAGAGATATTAAGGTCATTGTGGATTACTTCATTTGTAACAAAGTAAGGAGCATTAAGGATTTTTCGAAGGATTTTGGATTGGAGTGATTGGATGCGGGAAGAATTCGATGGTTTGGTGGATCACCACAATTCTATACCGTAAGTCCAAATAGGTCTGATAATCGTCATATAGATTAGTTTCTTATAGTAAATCGGGAGGTTTAAACGTTTGTCAAGTAAGTGTTATAGCAGTCGAAATCGACGTGCAGATTCTTTTCTTTTCAATCTTGTATGAGGGTTCCAGGTAAGTCTCTTGTCCAGATGAAATCCAAGGTATCGTATTTGTTCCACATTATTTAGCGGTACACCATTAAAGGATACTGGAGGACAGGATGAGGTAGGTTTTTGACGGAGGGTAAAGGTTATTTGTTGGGATTTGCTAGGATTTATCTTAACTCTCCAATTATGACACCATTCTTCAAGGGAAGTGCATGTGATTGGAGTATCTGGGATGCAGCAAGTAGATCTTCATTGACTGATAACACGCTGGTGTCATCAGCATAGGGCAGTAATTTAAGTATCATTTTGAAAAACCCTTAATGCTCCTTAATAAGTCACAAATAACCTTATCCATAACGAACCAAATGTCCTATAAGTTGCAGACTTGGCCCAACAAGTTACCTATCCTTCCATGACAAGCAACACACTCAATCGAATCCACTAGTCTCCCAACTTGCTTCTCATTCAATTACAGATAACCCTCCGAGGTGACTGAAAAAGATGGCCTAGGGAATTTCTAATGTCGAACATTCATTGAAGTATTACTAATAAGAAGCTTTTCACAAGTTATTGGCATGCCTCTATAAACATACAAAAAAAGAATACATTACTTGAGCAATTTTTTTCCATGGCCCGGAGGGAGCTCATACCTAAATTGTTTTTTAAGATATCGTTTATCTTTTAATTTTAATTTAGCTTTTAGCAGATCACAGCAGTAAAAGTCTGCTTATCTGCTGGGTTGGCTCATAAGATAAAAACAATCCAACCGGTTTCTTTACAACAGTAGAGATAAGGACCTGGGTATAGTTTTTCATAACTGGTTTTTTATATAGAATTTATTTATATTTACAATTGTATACAATATATAAAATAAGTAAAGATTCTGCAAAATGCATACAAGGACATGTTAATAACTTACAATTTACTTATCAGTATTTGAACCTCAATAAATTTTCTACTTCAAAAGTCCTTAGGCCATCATTTTTTCACTCTTTTTTTATTTTTTTTATTTATTTTTTTTTTATTTATGCCTTTATTAATTTTGCTATTTACTTTTAGTTTTAGTTTATTTATTTATTCATTATTACTAAAGGTGTCATTATTACTCATTTTTTTTATTTATGCCTTTATTAATTTTGCTATTTACTTTTAGTTTTAGTTTATTTATTTATTCATTATTACTAAAGGTGTCATTATTACTCATTTTTGTTGTAATTCTTCTATTTTTTTTGTTTTTGCTACCTCATACATATCTTATAATGTCATATAACTTATTTTTTTATTATTCTTTGATTTAAATATACAGCCTTGGCCAAAAGTATTAGGCACCAACAATTTTCTCACCAAAAGTTTCTCTAAGAGTATTAACTACTAAAGCAAAATAGTTCCTTTTAATGGGCTAATCCTCAATACTTGATAATAAATACTCATAGAAAAACTGTTGGTGAGAAAATTGTTTTATATATATATATATTTTTTATATATATATATATATATATATATATATATATATATATATATATATATATATATATATATATATATATATATATATATATATATATATATAATGTAAAAAAACTGTAAAAAAGAATATATTTTTTAAACAAAATATTGTTAAATATCAAGGACCTATAACCCGAATATTGTAAAATAGTTATATATATATATATATATATATTATATATATATATATATATATATATATATATATATATATATATATATAAATCCCCCTATATAAAAGAAAATATGAGCTAAAAACAAATTGTAAGCGAAATAAAAGAAGTTTTTTTTTTTTGTAACTTTATTTGTTTATGTTTTATTATATAATTAAATTCCAAATCTTCCAAGCAAAAGCATTCAGGATATTTACAAAAGCACCCTAGTATGTAAACAACAGTTGAAGAACAAATACGAACCTACTACAAATGATTCCATAAAAAATTATATGGACATCCTAATACACTTATAAACGACATAGTTACGATACATATTCCCGATAGCACCAAGAGAAGGTTTTTTTTTAAAATGACAACACACCTCAATCATTTTCTTCTCTTTTCAATTATCGTTAATTACTCGAAATATCAAATATTGATCACATTATAAGTCATCCTGATGATATAGTTATTTGTTTCTGTAATTTGTGTTTAATGTGTTGCTGCCTAATAAGCATGTCATTGTTTTTTCAAATAACATGCATTTCAGTAAAATAATCTTTGCGTGAATGTTTTGAAGTCAACTTTGTGAATATACTGCCTCGAAGTACCTTTAATGCTGGAGGAACTGGAAATAAACTTTATCGATGTACTTGAAATTACATCCTTATTCAGTGGATATAAGTTTAAATATATTTAATAACATCACTCGATTATATAAGTTATATAACAATCGAATTTAAAAACCACTTCATTCAATTGAGAAAATCATTGGTTCTATACCCGAATTTCATAAATAATAAACGAAAGAACTCGAAATAAAGTTTTGGCTAAAGAGGTGAATAGGATTTGTGTCTCGAATCTGGGATCCCGGAAAGTTTTCTGTCGAACTTTTCCGGCCTGAAAGCATTTCCATCCTGAGGTTTTAAAACTTTGTATCCATTAAAGTGGGCTGTGGGCTCATAAATTAATTTCACGATAAAAAAAAAAAAAAAACAGTTCCTAATAACAGTCACGATTTAACTATGTTTCACAACATTTTATCTATCTTTCAATATTTACTGGTTTGATAAAAATTTGTGAAATATGGAATATTGTAGTTCATACTTAGCAGATTTAAATTCCTGTAAGCCCAAAGGGCTGTAGTGGAGAATTTACTAACACCAAAGTTGCAAAGCCCATCTTACTTGTAGAACTACTGTTGATGAATATTCATTACTTTTAATTTGAGTAGTTCGGTTTTTATTGTTTCTGCTTTAATATAAGTTCGATATCAACGGAGTGTCACAATAAAATATTATAAAATAATAAAAAGATATATTTATTTTAATATACGAATTTAAATTATATTAAATTACGGTGAAATAAGGGTTTGTACAATCACTAGTCCGTTTAGTTCAAAATCATGATATTTTGTGCATTTTTCTTCAAACACTCGATTTCATAGATAGGCGTTATTTGTATGAGAAGACATAAAATTGTTTTACTGGAATGTTTTGTGAAAAACTTTGATTTGCTTCTTAACATTTAAGTAAATGTTGGAATTCCCTATCACCTTTTATCCTTCCTTCCACATTCCCTCCCTCATTCTTATCTCTCTCTCTCTCTCTCTCTCTCTCTCTCTCTCTCTCTCTCTCTCTCTCTCTCTCTCTCTCTCTCTCACACACACACTTCCTCTCCCTTTCTCTCTCTCTGTTTATGTTTGTCAAGAGGCAGGAAGATTTGAAAACAGAGAAAGAGAAGATTTAACAAGGAAAGCTACAGCAGAAAAACAGAAAAGAACAAAACCAGTAAATGCCAACTTGATCTATAATATGCATTTATTCAGTTCAGTTTCGATATGTTGTGTGTTTGAATGTAGGTAAGTGTCCGTTTTTTTTTTTTTTTATATAGACAGCATCTGTATGTTTAACAATGTGTTTTTAATGGGTTTTTTTTTTGTGTGTTAAAACGACACTAACACTATCTATATTTTATTTATTTTCTATAAAGCTTTCCTTTTAAGCAAATATTGATATATCGGTTTCTCTTCCGCCTCCCTCTCTCTTCCTCTCTCTCACTTTCTCTCTCTTTCTATCTTTATTTCTCTCTCTCTCTCTCTCTCTCTCTCTCTCTCACTCTCTCTCTCATCTATCTATCACTGTCTCTCTGGTTGTGTGATGTATTATTAACAGACATGTCAGCTGAAATGAGTATTTTCCTCTTTTCAAGCTAAAATATTCATTCTAAGCAAATAGTGATTGTTTTGAAAACGATTCAAAAATATCACGGTAACATATAGGAGGATGTCATACGGTCCTTTCGCTCTAACCTCGCCTTCATAGGACCATCTGTATACCATAAAGTGGTTTTTGAATATTTTAAAATCATGTTAATAGTCTCGTTTCCTGTCTGGGCAAAGGATCGATTAGTTTATTACCTGGAGTCAACGCACCGCTTTATAGTTTTATAGTTCCGCATTAAGCCGCAACTAGGATGTCACCAACTCATTAAGCGAGCCCAACTTTCTTGTTAAATTAATCCGAGGGCTATTACGATGGGAGGCGAAAGATAAATCTTCAAAAAATGAGGAGGGCCGAGGATAAATGAAGGTGTAATTTATGAAGTTAATTAAACTAAACCGAGGCTCATGAATACTCTCCCAAGTTATTTTCTTCCGTAATAGGATTCCCGTTATGACTTCAAAGTAATTTTCAAGTTACGATCCTTCTTAAACTCTTATCTTCGGCGAATCATCAGTCTCTTCTATCGGATAGGATAGGTGCTAAATAGAAGTGCTAAATAGGTGCTAAATTATTTTTAAAAAAATAAATAAATCATTTAATTGACAAAAGATAATAGTGCCTACAATCACTTCAATGGTTTTAATTGTTTAATATATTTTATGTATGGATTTAGATGCCTGCGTGAATATTTCTTACATAATCTTGTGAGCTCTAAACAAGACAGAAAGGACGGAATCTATTGGTACTCAAGCCATAACGGTTATAACAAGAAGTTTTTATAGTACAGAGGCAAGGAAACAAATTACTATACATCGTTTTATAGTCTGTAAAAAAGTTTTAAAAAATCCCTGTAGTACTATGACCGATCTGTTTAGGTAAGCGTTTATTATTTTTAGGTCAACTGTTTTCATAGATTAGAATAGAAAAATAATTTTACTCTGCGCAAAATCACTTTCACTAGCTAGTAAAGAAATAAGTAGAGTTACATCTGGTCAGAGACATAAAAAAATAAAATAAAGTAAAGAAAGATAATAATAAAATAATTATAGTATATACATGATCCATGATAGTTCAATATCCATAAAATAAAATATGCAAATGAGATCTCCATAGCCAAGGAGGTTAAAACTACATGATATTTTAGATCTTTACATAACTATGTATACTGCAAGGTTTTTGTGTACACTCTGTGATGGAAATATTATTTCTTTTGACTTTAAATAAGTGTAGACATAAACAAATTTTAACGAGAAACTTTTAGTGGAGATCTTATTCTTGTCTAGATCTTAGTTTATAAAAAATCTACTTTTAAACTTATATATTCCAGACTGAATATATAAAAATATTGCAAGGTTAACTTCATGAAGGTCAATAGTTAATGTACAGCCCGCCCTCTGAAGATTAATATTTAAACTAAACAAGCAATAAATTATTCATTTAGTTTTAAAGCTTTTACATTTCAGTGCTTTATACCTTTAGTTCCAAAACTAAAAGCTGTCTTAATTTAATGTTCGTTAATGAAGCAGATATTCGTTTCAAGTGATGGTTGTGTTTATTGGTTGTTTATATTTAACTCACAAGGAGACGTTTGCAGTTGTAACACAGATTTGAGTGCCGATTTGTGTGTGGTTAGTAGGGACCTATAATAGTGCAAAACTAGAGTTATAGCCGCCAATGAGCATTAGGAGCCGAGAAAAAAAATAAATATAAAAATCACTTTTTATTTTTTTTCTCAATTTCATTTGATAAATTAAAAAAAAAATCTCCTCTTAATGTGCTAAGAATATCAATAATATACGTTGTATTACCGTTTTCCATTACATCTCTCATAAAGTGGCGTGTATCCCACTTAAGAGTTTTAATTTCAGTCCTTTACTTAATTCAAGGGGTTCCATTTATTTGTTTTCCTCATTAAATATCGTTTCTACTTAAAACATTAACTTTATTGCTAAATTAAATTTATATTAAACAATAAAATATTGCATACTAATGAACTGAAACTAAAGAAATTAGATCATTAACTACTCCGGTCGTAAATCATTTCAATGATTGATACTTTTTCTATCTGCTAAACTAAATTTATATATAATGACCTCCACGCGAACAAATTTTAGATCAAGACTCCAGAAATCCGAATGAGCACTATTGATTTATTTGTAAAAATAATTGTCTGTTTATATGGAATACTGTATTTATTATGTAAAAAGGTAGAGGTTTTTCCGATTCTGAGTTCCAGTTTGGCAAAATGTTAATTTATTCTCTGCTAGTTTAGCCATGAATCGATTTCAGAGACTCAGAAGAAGATTAATTTCATAATATTAAAATCTATTTCAACTGGGATTTTTCTGAGAATATTTTTACGTCTCTCTACATCCTCTGAAATGTCTAAAACATTTCAATTCTTAGATTCCCAACTATACTCGGGACTCGATTAACCGATGTAGTTAAGAACAGCATAGGCTAGGATAATAAAATCCTTAATTAAACGTGATCCCAATAAAGTAATGTAAATGTACATTAGGAAAAATAATTTAGGATAATTGTTGTATAATTTCTTTAATAATAAAATATTAATTATTTTCTTAAGTTTTTAATATATTATTACTTATGTAAAACAAGAAGTTTTATCTTAAAAAAAAAATAACCATTTGATTTTTTTATTTGTTTTATTAAAAATGTTTTATCTTTTTATCTTTTTTTGCTTTTATGCTCAGGTTTCTCCCTTGTCTAAAAAATTTCGAGTTATTGCAGTCTCTTCTTTAACCTAACAAACTCTTCTTCATCAGAAATCGTTAAAGACGATTCGGTTCCTAGTAGACCATCTTCTCCATCAGCCTTCTCGTAGTAATTCTCTTACAATGATTGCCTAAAGTATTAAACGATAATCAAATGGTTTTATTGAAAAAAAATTACACATAATAAAATAAGATTAAAAAAAAAAAAATAATAGGCTCGGTAGAGTTCCGTTGCACTCTTACATAACTTAGGAAGAGAAAAACCGACTTATCACAGGAAAACCCCTCGGGATTATATATTTACCTGATTATTTAGTAAACTCCACAGTTCACTCTATGAACCAATAGCTTCAAGAAGCCTTCCCACTTAACATTCTTAGGAAAGTATCAAGATGTTTGAGTTCCTTTCTTACATTATACAAATTAATATAAATACAGTCTGTACATGAAATGGCTGTTTTGGATTTGTGTATTTAGAACTGATGCTAAATGTTTAACAATCGAAAATAGTCTTTAAATAAAAATATACTTATTAGTTTTTCATATGTTATATATAATAATAAAATAATTATTATTGAATAGACAAAAAATGTATGAGTCCTGATTTCAGTGGTCTTTTTATACTATCAGTTGTATCTCAACTGAACCAATATTGATTTATTTATGAATTTAGTCAAAGTTTGAGTATTATTATAATATATATTAGATCATCAATAATAATTAACTTTGTAAAACACACACATATATATATATATAAAATATATATATATATATATATATATATATATATATATATATATAAATCAGTGCCGCTATGTAGTATTTTAATTATTATAAATTTTTACATTTTCAAATAATAAAAGATGTTTTGGTTGTCCTTTTTATCTTCTTTTTGCGACATATTACGCGAGTTGATCTTATAAAAAATTTATTTTCGTTTTTGGAGGATTGGAAAAGAAGAAATGTCTGATAAAGGCCTAGAAGGGAATTCAATAACCGGAGGGATTTAAGGAAAGTGAGTGAGTATTGAATGATAAAGGATTTTCTCTTTGTCAGCTTGCCAACTTTTCCCGATGAACACTTCAATTTTCTTTTTGAAATCCTCTCCTGACCATATTGACAATATGTTAACAAAATATTATTACATTGTTTGGAAAAACATCATAAAACATTTTTTTAAAAAATATTTATGATTTGTTTTCATTCAACCTCTTTTGATGTTGTTTTATTGAATATAGGCTTGGAATCCTATGTTTTTTTTTATTACACGATAAAAAACGCTCGTTCAAAACACAATAAATTATATTTTTCTGAAACATTTGAAAGTGATGGCTTACCAGCTAATGTCATACAAATACGTATTCAACAAACAAAAAAACAAACTTTATTTAAATTTCGGTTCAACAATAAATGTTATCCACGAATTGTTTGAAGAAAGGAAAATGTTATAATCCAAGTAAATCTTGGTAAGCCCTAGGCTTTAATCTTCTTGATATGGAGTTTCCAAGGTTATACTCCACAGCTCCAGATGCGACGTGGAGAAGCTCATGTTGTCGCCTTGTGAGCCTGTTAAAGACCTCTTCGAGTCGATCAACTCCCAGTTCCCGGTGAAGATGGGAATTCCTTATAAACCAGGGTGCCTTAACCGCCATACGCAGTATTCTGTTTTGGAATATCTGTAGTCTCTTTCTGGTTGATTTTGAAGTGTTGTACCAGACAGGACAGGAGTATGTCAGTAGGGACCGCAACATGGTTTTGTATACTAAGATAGCAGTTCTGTGTCGAAGTAATGATTTTCTGTTTAAAAGAGGGTACAAAGGTTTAAGTCTTGCGTTAGCTTGTTGTAAGATGTAGTTAGTGTGTAATCTCCAAGTCAGTCTGGTGTCAAGGTGTGCTCCTAGGTACCGTACTGCCTGGTCTTTAGGATTCCAGGAGGTAATCGAGTCGAAGCGTAATCAGGTCAGTGATGTTGAAACGACGTAAGGTGAAGATTTTCGCTTCTGTTTTCGATGGGTTTAGCTGAAGTTTCCACTTCCGGACCTATATCGAGACACCGTTGAGGCCACTCTGTTTCCTGAGTTTCCTGATGGCTTCGTGAAGGTCGTCATCTTGGGACAGGAGTGCTGTGTCATCAGCGAATTGAGCCATAATTGTGTCCTCATCAAATTGGGGAATATCTGAGCAATACAGATTGAACAAAATAGGACTGAGTATGGCACCTTGGGGTACTCCGGCCAGGATAATTTTTCTTTCGCTGATAGAGTTGTTTATTCTTACCTGGAACGTTCTGTTAGTCAAAAATGATTTTATGATGCTGAAAAGGTAGAGCGGCGGCCAAGTCTTCTTCAGCTTGTGCAGTAAACCACGGTGCCACACCGTAAATACGTATTCAAGAATGAGTAATATTGGAGATTATTATTACATAGTTTTTTTGTTTTGTTTTTTCAATATATTAAATGTATTGATATAATAAAATATTAAAACTTGAAAATAACTACTCATCAGTAGCACTTCAATAAAAACTAGAAGGTCTCTAGGCCATCTTCTTTTCAGACTCCTCGGAGAGTTATTTTGGATAAAATGGGAAGGAAGTTAAAAGATGAAAGGATCTGGTTTGGGCTAAATCAACAACATATGAAACATTAAGATCTTTATGAATAATTATTTATAACAAAATAAGGAGCATTGAGGAGTTGTTAATTTATTACAGGCAAATTATTTGAAGTCCATTTTTTAGCTCAAATCAATCGATAGCGTTGTTACAGGATAGTACCATTGGATATTTTTGTGTGTAACGTTTTAATTTCTTAAGAACAATATGTAAAAACTTTGATTTGATTGTTCTATTTGATAAAATAATACAAGGGTTTTGATAATCTGATCTGACAAACCGTTGTATCAATAAATACGAAATAGATATATGGGTCATTTTCAAATAAAATGGTGATATAGCTTTCCAGAAAAAAGTTACTTATTCATGTTGTGTGGCATATTATTATGTTATCACACTACTTGAGAATATATACTATGATTGGTTCGTCAATTTTCCGCTTCCTTGATTTTTAGTGAATTTTAAGAGAAAAACAAACTTTAATAATTTGACGTACGTTACCTGGTTTGTACCTTGTCAGAATTATGATTTTTATTCAGGTGTTGGTAAAGGATTCTTCAGGTTGCTAGTTTGAAGTTATTTCCCAAGAAGAACATTAGTGATAAATTTTATGTAAGAAATTAAAGTGTGTTTTTCTAAAAAAGTTTAAAGTACGTTAAAATTTTAATTTTAGTTTATTAAAACGTTCATGGATGGTACTATCCTCCCCCCCCAAAAAAAGTTATTAGCATATGTTAAGAATGTCTAGACCTTTTAATAATTCTTCATTACCAAAAAGTTATTATTAATTAGTGTATTTCTTTATTTTTATTTGCTGGTAACGTATGTCAAATATATGTTCACATTAAAAGAATAAATTTGGAAATTCTCGAAAACAAAGAAAATCTTTTCTCAAGCTCCCAAAATTTCATATTTTCAAAAAAAGTATTATTTTGATTAAATATACACATAATTTAACAAGAAATAACAGAGAGAATAAAATAAAAAAAATGTCTATACTTTTTGTGAAGGTTAGACGTTGGCAACTTGACCTGTGAACAGTAATGTATGTCAAAACAATTAATAATAAAAAAAAAAATAATAAATTCATTTTTTTCTTTATCAAACATTTGAAATTAAAATTCTAAGGCCTACATTAATTTAAACAAATGAACCCGACAAGATAAAATCGACAGCAGTGAAATATTGGTTGTAATTTTATTTTTTTAGCCATTCAAAGTGCTGGGACAGCAAATTGCGATTTTATTTGAAAATGACACATATGCCAAATTGACATTCTTAATACTTTCTGGAATCCTTTCTTTACTAAACAGTCCATTCCCAACATTCAATTTACATTTCGGAACTCCTTCATCCCAAATGTTCAGTTCTTACCCGTCAAGCCAGAGTGCTTTTTATATCTGTGTACTTCTGCTCATTGTTCCGCTACTTTCAACAGATCCTCTTCTCTATGAAACTGCATTGCTTTCTTCATTCGCCATTTAAATACCTCTTCTGCTTTCAAATATTAATTTCTAACTTATGTACTATCCATTTTCCAGATCCACGAGAACTGTCATTAGCCACTTTTTAGTTATATAAAAGGTAAACAGTTTATGTTCATGAAATTTCATTTTTGTTTTTGCAAAACTAATTTTTCTGCTGTTTGATATTAATATCATTCGGTTTAGTTTTTATTTTATTATTATTATTTGTTATTTTATTCTAAATAATATCTTTTCATTTCAATGTTCTGAATGTCCTTGGCTGTATATTATTTTTTATTTTTAAGAGACTTAAGGACCTATAATAAATAAAGGTTTTTTAACAATGAAACATGATTCAAAAGTTTTATATTGGACCAGTGGGCTTAGAAGTTTCATTCCAAACCAAAATGCGATGACAACCAAAGACTGATCCGAAGTATATAAAATTTTATGTTGTAAATTTATTGCGACATTTGTGGGAATTTATTAGATTGCAACATTATCATAAAAATATTTGCGATCCACGTTGAAAGCATGAACTAATTTTCATATTTGCTTCTATTTTTGACATTCTTCAAGGAATGTATATTTTTCCTTCTTTTTTTTTCTGAAAAGAGGAAAATTGCCTGAGATTTAATACCAGTAATTTTCTTATATATGAGTGAATTAGAGTGAATAGGGCCCCTTAGCATCCTATTCCTCCTCCTTCCGTGGAATAAAATTAACCCCATCTTGTAGTTGCGTCATCGTAAGAGCCTCATTTATTTGTGTTATAAATAGGAGAGTAACTCATAAATAATTCATACATAATGTGTTGAAATATAACAGCTTCCTGCTAAAATAGTTAATCGTTTTCATAGTTTCTTATTTATTTTTTCTATGTGTGTTACGTTGAAAATAGTTCGGTATAGGAAAAGGAAAACTGGCATTGGTCTACACAATGCTATTGACATTGAAGAAGAAAATCAAATTTCCTTATATTATAAATTTGTTTACGCTGAATTTTGACTACCAAATAATTTTTATTTGACATAATTAATATTTATTTATTGATATTTACGACTGTATGAAGGACCAGGTCGTTTCAAAAGTCTTGTCGTTTTTTTTGGGTTGACAAAAATTCAATGAAACAATAACTATGCAATAATTTTATTTATTAAAATAATTCCTATTACAACTAATAACTTTATTCCACCGTGATGCAAGATCTCAAATACCGTTTTTAAAAAATGGATGGATTCAGGTGGAATGAAGATATACGTATCATGGAAAGACAGGTATCTGTTTTAGGATAAATCAGTAACATATGGGACATTAAGATCTTCGTGGATGTTTGTTTGTTGCAAAATGTGGAACCAGGATATTACGAATTTTGAATTTTAAGGATGGAATACGAGAAGAATGACATAGTTAACAGGGAATTAAAAATAAAACATTTAAGTTTCCATTAATTAACATTTTAACTTTTCATTTTTTTATTCTAATATCATATATTTTTTGGCTACTGATATCGTTTATTTAACAGCAGGGAATTATGAATTCACTAGTAACCCTAACTTTTGGTAAGGGAAACTACTACGTGCTGTCAGGAATGGTGCTCAGAAAGTTATAGCTGTCTAACATTTCATGTGAGGGTTGTATCAGACCGCCGGCTTTGTATAGAGAATATTATATTGCGGGTTTTAATATACTGAAGTTATAAGCCTTAGCTATTGTTATTTTTTCCGGCAAAGATAAAATTCACAATATAAGTTTTACAACCGACACTAAAAATAATCTTGAAATTAAATTCACGTAAATGGTAATGAATGATTGTTCCAAAAATGATATTTTCAATACACATGATTCTAAACTGTATGTAGAAATTGTTTGAAGTATAAGGTATTCAGATTATTTAATTTTATTTTATTCAGATTTAAGTATACATATGTTTAGACTCAACTTTTTTCTATTATGATATTATTATCTGTTGTTATAGATGTTTCTCATAGATGAGAGCTTTATAATTACTTTAATATCTCATATACTCAATTAAATTAAAACTCCTAGTCAAGAGAATCTAAACTCAAAATGCTGTGAGCACAAGTGGGAATGAAACTTAAAAATTAAAGATCTAAAAATACCTTACTTCACACACTTCAAAATGGCATCGCTGTGTTTCTAATATTAAAGCACGTATAATGTTTCACCAATTTTTGGTGAAACCTAGTTTTATTTATTTTTTATTTTATTTTATTGTGGCGCTATAGTTGGTTTAAAAATCTTGAACTTCATCACATTTTTCTTAAACAGTAAGCGCATTTTTGAGAGTGCATAGACCATTGGTTACATAAAACATTTCCCTACCGAATTAGCGTTTACATTGCGTTGAACTTCGGAAATATTCTATAAAAAAAAAATCATTTAACAAATCTTTCTGTTATTTTTCTCAGACTAAGAATAAATTCAGAAAGCTGCTGTTACTATATTGCCCACGCTTATTTACTTAACTCTTGTGAATAAAAAAATGAGCCCCGTGTTAAAAGATTCATTCCCGTGATTTAATATTGGATTTATTGAGAATTTCTGATTACAAATTAATTTGAAATGCTGCAGCCACCATTTCACCCTTGTTCATTTCCCTGTTGACCTTTATTTATTCCAGACACAGGACACTACATGCAAATTTATATTACAAATCCTTTCAAATACTGAACTGAAAAAAAAAATATTGCTTGCGAAAATTATATCTCTTTCATAAACACCGAAGACACAATCTAATTTAAAAAAAAAAATTAAACTTATATCATCTTTTTTTTTTTTAACTTATGTTGTATGATCGGATTCATGGTCATCTATATTAATTCATTGATCTTGGGTGAGGTGGCTTGTAATATTTGTTCAATAAAAGCATAATTTAAAATAAAATAATAAAATAAAAGTGATAATATCAGTGCTATATATTATAGTTTATATAATTTATATACACACACACTATTATATAAAATGGCAAGCCATTTTTCGTTTGTGATCAATAACCGCGAAATCTTTAACCACATCACCTTCATAGTTCAAGGAGGGTTAAGCTGCAATAAAATTTAAAAACTTTCTATTATGTAGCAATAAAAAAGAGATAAATATGTGGCGCAATAAAGATAAGTAATTGACCGATGCTGGCGAGCACTATTCGAGAGAGGGTAAAAAGGTACGGTGCTATATAGAGCTAGAAATTTATGATAAAATTTACTTATTTTCAATTCAATTGCCATTACAAAAGGTATAAATATATGGAACGACCTGTGGATCCCACTGCAGTTTAAAAACCGACTGATATACAGCCATTCTGCAATGGTAAAACTATTAAAACCAAATGTACCAAATTTTAACTACAACATCTTCATAGTTTTATAATTTTTTTTTTTTTTTTTTTATTTCAAAACATCTTTATTCAGCATTTTATGTATCTAATAATAATGTTTAATTTTATTTTACAGTTATTTAATAATAACAAGGAAAAAATAAATAAAAAAATAAAATTTAAAAAATAACTAAACAGAAATTAAAAGAGAGTGGATAGTTTGAAGGAGGATTTAAAGAAGAAAAAAGAGGATTGGACATTTTATAATAATAAATTTTATTTATTTAATAATAACAATGAAAATGGATAGTTCTGAGTGCCAGATACAAGATTTGCCAAACTGTCATATACTTTTATGGTTAGAAATTAAAATCCAACCAAATGGATCGATAAAATCATTTCTGCCAAATTGGATGTCTAGTTATGCTTTTACCTACTTTAAGACACCTTTTAAATGGAATCCTAACTAGGTTAAAAATTACTGCCATGCATGAAAATATCATTGAAGCCATTAGACTAAATTCTACAATTCAATAAGATTTTTATCGATAGACAAATGAAATTCAGTTATTAGTTAAAATGATCTAATTGTAAGTTCTTTATTTAAGAGAGCAGGAAGCCGCGACGGGGGATGCTAGTATATATATATATACTATATTCTAGTTTTCGATAATGATTGCTAAGGTGAATCACATTTAAAACATATTTATTCTGAAGGTTATTAGGTATATTGGTATTAGGTGCTAGTGGGTGAACAGCTTGGC
Organism: Euschistus heros; assembly: GCA_003667255.2. Classification (NCBI taxonomy): domain Eukaryota; kingdom Metazoa; phylum Arthropoda; class Insecta; order Hemiptera; family Pentatomidae; genus Euschistus; species Euschistus heros. Next base: position 489,316 of record RCWM02000335.1, on the reverse strand, counting down.
AAGTGAGTCTATTGGTACTTAGTGCCAACTCCTGTCAGCTACCAAGAGGTTGCACGTTGAAGCGGACTTGAGTTGGAGCGTCCAGAATCATTTCGCATTTGTAAAATGCCAAAAAGTTGCTAATTAGGCTAACGTACAGGGCCCTCCGTGGGTCTTATCGATTAATAAAATAATGATTTTAATTATAAACATTAAAGTATGTGTTAATACTGTCTTTAGCTTTAGTATTTCCGTAGCTATTGTGTTTATAGATATTATTTGTAATGCATTATTTAAATTCTGTAATTCACTTTAAAAACCAATTGTAATTGAATATCTTCTTTGAAAACGAAATGTATTTTATTGGAGAACACTTCCATTAATTCTATCCGAACATATTTCATACATTGTTTATGTACTTGGGTTAGGGATGGATTAAAGCCACTGGTGATTTATGTGACCGTAGCCAGCGGGTTTAAAAATAATTCACCTCTTCCCTAATACCATGCAACCCTCTTTATCTCCCTCCATTAGTTGGATTAAAAGCCTTCTTGTCCATTTAATAAGATACTGTTTAATAAGTTAATAACATTTGGTTGTCATTATTATATTTTCTTTTATATGATTATAAAATTTACGTTCACATTCTATTGTAACTTACAACATTCTGATTGTCAATTTATATTTTGAAAGTGTAAATACATAAATTGTAGTGTCAGGAAGTAAGTTGTTGTGTAGGAAATAACAACTTTTTACTTACAAACTTTATATTACACCTAATCGTTTTATAGCAATGTGATTTAAATAACAAGAATGATAATTATAAGTTTATTAGATCTTTGCATTATGCAGAAAACATAGCATATATTTAAAGCATGAAAATCGGGGGGCTCGATGGCCGAGTGAGTTAAGTTTGAATCCCTTCTGGGCGGTTTAAAATTTGTTTCGTGGCGAAACCACGAATAAATCTTGACCCTCCCACCTGGACTAGAATAGGTTGGTAACCTGCAGGATAACGCGTCCTTCCTGCCCTAGTTGGGTTAAGCCCAAATAAACAAACAAACATAGCATGAAAATAGTTTGCAATAAAGTAATAATGATTGTGTAATCATATAACTTGAAGCAAACAACAAGTAAACATTTTTCTGAATTATTCTGTAAGAAATATTATAGGAATGGAGCACATAATTAAAAGTTTCAAATAAATCTGTATTTTTACATTTTTATAAATATGTATCATTGCATATAACTATTCAATCTTTGGATACCAAAAACTCAGCTATATTCATGACCTTATTCGGCGCTTCTCTTAAATACTCCTGCGCATCGAGCTGCATCCTTTAAAATATTTTTATTATCCGTGCTTTTTATTCCTTGTCCGTTTCGGTTCGAAAATGCTCCTCTCTAACTTTTATTAAGAAGAAATCAATATAATAATACTAGCTTATCCAGGCTTATGCTCAATATCCCGAGGAACTTACAAGTTCCCCGGCTCTACACCGAATTAAAATATTACAATACACAAAGAAAGAAAATATTTCCTTGGAATATGCTTCAGTTCAAACCTCCAGTCAATGCAGTACCCACAAGATCCCGTCTTTGTGACCTATATGTCCCCTTCCACCCTTATCTTTCCTCTTAAACCATCCTTTGGAATTCTTTTCCTCCTTATATCAGCCAACTAAAATTCATTAAACCATTTAAATACCTCTCTCTCTCTCTCGCTCTCTCTTTCTCTCTCTCATGCAATTATTTCAAATGTTAGGACTAGGTGAGACTTGTTGCGTTCCGGCTAAATAGCAAATAACGTCCTGTATTGATTTATGACATCTCGGAATCCGTTGCCTGTAATTGATTCATGGGCCAATCATTTGTCGTTGAACAATCAGCCTTTGATATGGGCCATTAATGACAGTTGTGTTACAGCCGTGTGCGAATGGCAGCTTGCGTGCATGTAGCCCTAATTGAAAGACATATCTGAGATATGCTATTTATTTTCCAAATATTATATATATATATATATATATATATATATGTATATTATTCATTGAAATTTGCAACTGTATATAATACAGTAAACAACCTCTTGCTAAAGAATCGACGGGAAGGAGCTAAAGGGAGCGTCATCAAGAAGACATCGAAGACAACGTTGTATCAAGAAAAAGTATAATTAATTTTATTTTTATTTTTATTTTAAGTAATTTTTGTAATTTAAACATAAGTTAGTAATAAGTATAATAATTTAAAATATTAATTTAGCATTTTTATGAATATATTGGAAGAAAAATTAAGCAATTTAAAAATAACTGGTTCTACGTTAGTTGAAAAAGAAAACAATATGGCTCTTGAAATTAAAAATCACAATTTAGCATTAATCCCGGAATATGACGGAAATCCGTTACAACTAGTTGATTTTATTAGAAATAGCGAATTTTTATATAATTTATATTGATGATAATACCCATAAAAAAATACAAATCAAGCTAAACTTGTTTTAACAATCTTAAATAAACTAACTGGAAAAGCTAAAGTCGCCGTATACGACAAGGAATTTAATACAGTAAAAGAAATAATAAAATTCTTAAAGAAAAAGTACCAAGACACGAGAACTAGGGAACAATTAATTTCGGAAATTTTAAATACGCGGACTTACCATAATGAAAACCCACTCGATTTCTTAGAACGACTGGGCCAAAAAAGATGCGATTTATATGCGCGAATTTACTCTGACAATGAGATATTAGACAAACAGGACGAAATGTATAGGTACGACAAGCAGATATGCAGACAAGCAGGCCTGGGAGGCGGGGCTACGTCCCTGAAGAGAGGGTTGGAACAGTGCTTCAGACCATCAGAAAATTTGATATGTCGTCGGCCAATGTAGGTCGGGATGGAAGGCATCCTTAGCTGTTCTAGGATGTGACGGCTACGTCGTCTGCGTATGCAGCTACTACCGCCTCAGAGTGTTTGATGGAGACCACTGGAGCCGTGAAGATGTTAAAAACATGATTGGTCCCAGTACTGATCCCTGTGGTACACCGCAGGTGGTGAGGACTGGTTGAGACAGGCTCTCACCGACTCGTACGACGAAAGATCTTCCACTAAGATAGCTTCTGATCAGTCGGCATAGGGCGGTAGGGAACCTGTATTCTTCCAGTCGGCGGAGTAGTAGGGGGTGTGAGACACAATCAAAGGCCTGTGTGCAATCCAGCGAGATGAGCGCAGTGGCTTTATTCCTATGCATCTGGTCGATGGCATATGTCTGAAGCTTGGCCAGATGGTGTTCGCAGGCAACACCTCGCTGGAAGCCGGTCTGTTCAGGTGGTATGACTTCTTCACGGCGACAGTGGCCGAGGATATGGTAGTGAGCCAGTCTTTCGAACACCTTGCTGATGTGAGAGAGGAGGCTGATAGGACGGTAATCTTCCGCTACCACGTTACCACGTCTCTTAGGTTTTAAGAGGGGGACCACCACAGCCCGTTTCCATACCGTGGGGAAATAAGCAATTCGGAAACACGAGTTGAAGATGTTTAGTAAGAAGGCTTTACCCTTCCTAGGAAGCATCTTCAGCATAGTTGACGGGATACCGTCCAGTCCGGATGCTCTTCTCCCTTTCTGGCAGCGGAGAACAGACTCAAGATCCTTGAAAGTAGAGAAGATGGGCTTCTCATTAGGACTTGGTAGTGGTCCGTGGGGTGGCAGTGGCGCATCAGCCGTCCTTTCAGCATCCTTTGCTGAGTATGCTCTAGCTAGGTGTTCTGCCTGTCCAGCGGGTGTTAGAAGCTGGTCACCGTCAGTGATGAAAACCGCACGCCTTTTGTTGACGAAGGTTCGGACCAATCTCCAGAACTGTCTGTGGTCGTTATGGGTCCGCCGGAGCTGATCATGCCACAAAGCCGTCTTCCAATCGCTCATGAGCCTGGCGATTTGCCGGGTCATGGCGTTGATAGCAGGCTTGAGGCTGTAGTCCCGTGTTCGCCAGAAAATGTTCCGGAGATTATTCCTCTGTCCGATCAAGGCCAAGACGTGCGGTGGAGGATATCGTTGGCTGTTGGGTCGGGGACTGAATTTAGGGATGTGAAGGTTGGCAGCATCAAGGATAGTGGTGGTGATAGTCTCCACTACTGTGTCGATCTCACCAGAGGTCAGGCACGGAGTCACTGAGGGGAGCGATTCCTGTATCCTGGTTCTGTAGCCCTTCCAGTCCGCTTCGTGCAGAAGGAACTTAGTGGCAGTAGGTGTGGCCGGAGTACCTTCGAACGTGTATAGCACTGGGCGGTGGTCAGAGTTACAGAAAGGCAAGGCTCGGCACTCAGTGATAGTGTGCATGTCTCTGGTGAGGAGTAAGTCCAGTGTCGAGGTATGGGCGGGGTTGGCGCTGTGTCGGAAAGTATGTACACCTGGGTGGAAGACAGAGAGCCGTCCATGCGATTGAGAAGCCGGTTGAGGAGCACGTTGGTGGTGTTGTCATGCAGGTCAGGTTCTGGTGGCAAGTTGATCTGGACTGGTTTTGATGCCACCGTCAGTTGAGTAGTAGTGGTAGTACTGGGTTTTCGACGAGGAGCTGCTCCACCTGAGGCTTGAGAGAAGCTGAAGTCCGTACGGGTTGGGCGGGCTGCAGGGAAATTTCTCTCATTGATTTCAGGTGCTGGTGCCGGGGCAGTTGCTGCTGTTTTCTGTCTTCGCTGGGCGAGGAGACTTTGTCGATGTGGGCAGTCCCTAGAGGAAGCTCGGTGAGCGCCCTGGCAGTTGGGGCATATAGGTGAGGCCACTTGCCGTTGAGGGCATTCTTCGATTAGGTGCGGGCCTCCACACCAAGGACATCTACATGTTCGGCCACAATTTTTCATTGTGTGGCCGAATTGTTGGCATTGGCGGCATTGTACAGGTCCGCCATCTTCTTTGAAGACGGAGGCCCTGAAACGAATATTGTTTACTACCCTTAGTTTTTGAAGATCCTCCATCTTCGTAGTGGGGGCAGTAATTACTTGGATGCCCTCAACGGGGTAGGGCTCGTCGTTCCCCTCTCTTCTGGTGAGTCTCCTAGCCATTATGAATCCGGGCATTCGTTCTTTTAATTCTTCTGTTATGTCGGCTACGGGGTGGTCGAGGTCATAACCGTGCATAACGAATTTTTTGGATCTTTGTGTGCCCCTGGGGGCAAAGGAATGGAATTGTACTGCCTGATCTGTCCTCAGCAGTAGGGTTGCCTTCGCGTGGTCTATTTCGGTGTTTAAGTACAGTCTCGTCTCTTTCTTTGAGTTATTGGCGGAGAAGTCAGAGATGCCAATAGCTCTGATTTTAACCCTCAAGTCAGTCAGCGAAATGGGGGGGGGAATTATTATGGGCGCTGGTAACCTTACTCGAGGTGCATTAGCGACCTCTACCGGTAGCTGCTCAAATCTGTTCCCAGTGGCAACTGGAGGGCGACTAGTTGCAGGCCTTAGCCAACATGGCGAAGTATTAAAAAGGGACGACGAGAATTTAAAATCAACGGGATTAATAAAACATAAAATAATAACAACGAATGAAAATCCAATTTATACGCGTAATTACCGTTACCCGGAACAATTTAAAAAACAAATTAATGATGAAGTTCAAAAACTATTAAAAAGTAATATAATAAGACCTAGCAAATCGCCGTATAATTCTCCGCTTTGGATCGTACCGAAAAAACCAGACGCGTCGGGACACAAAAAAATTAGAATGGTGATAGACTATAGGAAACTAAATCAGGCTACAGTAAAAGACAAATTTCCCCTTCCGAATATCGAAGATTTATTAAATAGACTAAAGGGATCGAAAATATTTTCCACCATAGACCTCGCGTCGGGATTTCACCAAATTGAAATGGATAAATATTCAATAGCTAAAACCGCGTTTTCCACCGAAAATGGACATTTGAGTTTCTACGTATGCCTTTTGGCTTGTGTAATGCACCCCCAACCTTTCAGAGAGCGATGACGATGATGATAAAAAAATATCCCCAATTCTATGATTTATATCGACGACGATATAATAGTCTACTCAAAAAACGAAAAAGAACATTTAAAAGATTTAAAAAAAGTATTTGAAGCCCTAAAAGAACATAACCTATCAATACAATTAGATAAAACCGAATTTTTTAAAACCGAATTAAACTTTTTAGGCTACATCGTAACCCCAGACGGATTAAAAACAGACGAGAAAAAGATAGAAGCAATTTTAAATTTCCCCATTCCGCGTAATGAAAAGACGACGAGACAATTCTTGGGCATGACGGGATACTATAGAAAGTTTATTAAAAATTACGCAAAAATTACCAGACCAATTTCTAATTCTTTAAAAACTAAAATTTATGGTACGAGGTAAATTGGGGAGGCGTGTCAAACCCTGACGGAAATGATGAGTAGCACACCAATTTTGAATTGCCCGGATTGGGAACGGCCATTGATATTAACAACAGATGCCAGTAATAAAGCCATCGGAGCCGTGCTCTCACAGAAAGACGAAAATGAAATAGAACACCCAGTAGCATTCGCGTCCCGAGTATTACAAAATGCGGAATTAAATTATAGTTCAATAGAGAAAAGAATTACTAGCGGTAGTATGGGCAACCCAACACTTTAACCCTTATTTATACGGTACAAAATTTCTTTTATGCACGGACCATAAACCTTTAACGTGGATTTTCTCAATGAAAAATGGCAACACGCGTATAATGAAGTCGGTTTGGAAATTGCAGGAATTTGAATTCGAAGTTAAACACATTCAGGGAAAAACAAATTACGTGGCCGATGCACTTGCCAGGGGAAGCGACGAATTGAATCATAATAGCGACGTGGAGGAAATGGACGTCGAACAATTATTAAATCAGGAAATAGCGGACGAAAACAATTCCGAGTATGACGCGATAATAGAGGACTTAGAAGTACCGCCGGAAGATGATTTAGAGACAATCCATTCCCAGGAATCTAGTAACGAACAAGTACGAATTTGTGAACCCGAAAAATGTATAAATATAGAAAAAAAAAAATCAAATAATTATAAAAAGGGGGAATACAAAAATTAATTTCACTAAACCATTTGGAAAACGCCGATACGAACTAAACATTTATGCTAAATCAGATATCGCTTCATTATTAGAACAGATACTCAAACCTAATAAAACATACGGGATAATTTGTAAATCACCTAACGAAATAACCGAAAATTTATATGACGATTATTTTAGAACAATACAACAAATAATAGAAACGCAATATCCATCGGTTAAATTGAAAAAATATAAAAACAAATTGTAAATGACGTCGAAAATTCTAATGAACAAATAGAAATTATAGATAATTACCATTTAGGCAAAAAACTAAACATAGGGGTATAAATGAAACATTTGAAAAACTCAAAAAAGAATATTATTTTCCAGGGATGCATAATAAAATAGCAGAGTATATTAATAAATGCGAAACTTGTAAACTTACAAAATATGACCGTAAACCGATAAAGACCAAATTTCAAATTACACCTACACCGGAAAAACCGTTTCAGGAATTAATGATTGACATTTTCAATTTTAACAATGCCATAATTTTTACAGCAGTAGACACATTTTCGAAACATTTATTTGCTCAAACCTTACAATCAAAGAACGCAATTAATATTTGTAACGCACTGACTAACTATATGACATACTTTCCCACACCTCTACAAATATCATTAGACCAAGGGACGGAAATGAAAAAATAATTGGTAAAACAGTTTTGTGAAGAAAATAATATTATTTTACATTATACCTCAGCCAGCCACTCAAACTCTTTGGGATTATTGAACAGAGTCCACTCTACCCTAAACGAATTATTGAGAATAATAGGAAAAGAAAAAGATAAATGTTCGATGCAACAAAAATTAAGATTAGCGGTAATAGCGTATAATAATACCTTGAACAATAAATTAAAATTAACGCCCAATGAAATTACTTTCGGAACCTCCAGATTAGAATCAAACGAAAATATTGACCTGACAGAACAATATGTATTAAAATATCATAAGGACCAACAATTATTACATAAATTAATTAGATCGAAAATAAATGACGAAAAAGAAACAAGGACTGAGAAATTAAATAAAAATAGAGAAGACCCTTTAGATATTCAGGAACAATTAGGAGATACAGTATATTTGAAAAATACCCAAGCGAAAATAAAAAGTAGAGACAAATTAAAAAAAGTAAATGTATTAGTAAAAGATAAAAGACCAATCAAAACTCATATTGACAATATTATAAGGCCCATTAGGAAAAAACGGAAAAAGAAACAATCTATTTCAGACGACGATAGCGAATCTCTTCGTGTAAACATTTCGGATAATTACGATTCAGACAGTGGTTCTGATTAAAAATATTTAATTTTATTTAAAACGATATTAAAATGTTTTAAAAATCTTTTATTTTAAATATAATAAATGCAATGGTATTAGGAGTAAGGTTTATGTTATATTGAAAGAATTATCTGTATTAAATTGACAATGCTGTAGTTATTTTAATAAAGTCGGACTTTTGTATTTTGTTGTAAAATATTATATTCAATGTTAATAATGTAAAAGATCATTCAAATTATTATTTTATTTCACAGTAATATTCTGTCCGATTTATTTTGTAATTAATATTTTGAAGTCACTATATAAATATTAGGATACTATTATTTTGTCTTGAAATATTATTTTGATTGATCATTGAAAAAGTATGTATTTTATTTTGAAATTATTATTAATTGTAATTATTGTAATTATTGTTAAGGAGTGTTTGAATTATTATTTTGTTTTTAAATATTATTATTTTAATTGAGTAATTTTGAATTTAAAAGTATTATTTGTAATAGAGGAAACTAATTCAAAGACTTATCTTTATTTTTCCTTTTGTTTAAATAATGTATTATTTAGTATTAAGAAATATCATTTTATCTTTACATTTATATACCTCAGTACCTCATTCGTATCGGAGGTGAGGTTTAGATTCAACTTAATAATAAGCCTTAAAATTTTTCCAACTTCATTTGTGGAGTATTCCTTTATCTTTACGTTATTTATGTATGTATTTAAGTGTAGGTTCTCTCTATATATTTTTTAATCAATTTTATTATTTTAATATGTCTCTGACTGTAATTTTCCTCTGTAATAGGAGTTATAGGAAAATATTTAGTCTTTAGTGTTGCACAAAGTATAACAAGCGACTGCTCTCGTTTTGTTTTTTTCTCGTCCCTTTTTCGGCAATCAGTTAGATTTAATATAATGTATGTAAGATTCTTTTGCATTTTTACTTTTGTTTATCTTATTCAACGACATTAATTATTCGGAATATGTTCAATAGGTGGAAACATAAACATGGAAGATATTCCTTTAATTTTGCAGGAGCTAGACTAGTAAGAAAAAACCTAGACAGTTAAATACAAAATTTGGATTTGAGTGAAGAGGAAATAGAAATAATAAATAGTAAATAGAAAATGTTATGGATTATGAGGGTAGTGATGGAAATAACACGAGGGAGGGTGGAGGACGGCCAGGGGATATTTACAGTTTTTTTTTGTTAAAAGCATTCCTATAAAAAAATGTTTATAATAATTATTTATAGAGAACCGTTATATAAATGTAAATAATTATATTTGTCTGTAATATTGTAAATAAAAATTTAACTATTTATAAACTTTATTTAATCATTTTCAATCATTAGCATATTTTCGTTCAAAGTTCAAAATATTATTATCTCAGGTTATATATTGTAGATATATTCTACTTTAAATGTAGAGTGGTCAAAATATTTAATTTTATAGTTTTATTATTAAATTTGGGCAAAAATGGATAAAAACAGGGTATTGTACTTTGTACTGGGGGAAGGTATTTTCTTGCAAATATTTCTCAATTTATAATGGCTGGATGTACCCCAGAAAGGTCTTCCAGCCCCGAAGTCGATTCTCGGCCAAAATTACAGAAAATAAATTTCCTGCCAATACCCGAACTGTAAACTTTGAAACTGGACCCTAGAGTCTAGTGCTTCTCTTTTAAGGCACTAAATTTCATTTTTCGCCACAAATCATGAAACGTTTAGTTTTACTTTTTGACATTCGTGACAGAGAGTTCTTTGACAGATTGATTAATAATACGTTGGTTGCTTGTTGAGTTTGAAACAATTGATACAACCAATGGTTCCGATCGGCAGAACGCTAATGCCTTCCTAAGGTAGGTCATAGGGCCACACCTTTATTGAACAGTTACTGTTGCTAATGTTGTAGGTGTAAGCAACCGCCCCAACCACCGTAAAATAAGTAACATTAGTCTCGACAGTAACATATTGAAAAGAAAAAAAAAATATATATATATATATATATATAATATATATTTGTGTTAAAAAACATGAAAGTTAAATACGATACAAAATATAATACAAATAAATACGATGAAGAAACATATTTAACATACAAAAAAATAAAAATAAAACAGTCTTAAAAATAAATACGTTTCAAGATAAAATACAATATAAATACGTTGTGAAATAGATTATAATAGACGAACACATAGAAGATAAATAAAAAAATAATAAAACAGAATGAAAAATAACAGGAAATTAACTAGTTTGCAACTAAGTTCTATAAATTAATTTGTTTTTGCTAGGAATAAGTTTATTACATTTTTGTCTGTCCAACCAGTCTCCCTCACACGTTCCTCTATTCATCATTCCTTCCATGACGCCCTCAATCCAACGTCTTCTAGAGTGACCTTTCTTCCGTTTTCTTTCCGGCCTCTATTCAAAACCTCTTTTGTCTATCGTTTCTCTCCCCTCATCATAGCATGCCCAAACATTTTAGTCTAATTGTCTCAATGGTCTAGAGGATGTATCCATTTGTTCCGCTCTCTATCTAATTTCAATGTTTGGAATATTCTGAAGTTGTAATTCTAAAGCACATGAACGTCTCCAATAATCCGTTTCTAGTTCTATAAATCTTTTTTTTTTTTTTGGCTCTCCTTAAGCCACTATTAATAGTTCACTCATTAACACTCACCTGCACAGTGTTAAACATTCTAGGAACGATTTATATATATATATTATTTTTTAGGGCACCGACATCCTCCATAGTTCGGAATTCAAAATTACAATTATAATTTTGGACAAAATATATTTTACGAATTGTGGATCAAAGAGAAATAATTAATTTAATACTTTTATGCACAGCTTAAACGAAATTGAACGCCAAGGATATGAGTTTTATTTGCAATTATATATATTAAATTAGACATATTATTATTGTAATCATTATTCCACTTATTTACTAGATTTATATTTTTAAAACAGTTTTAAATATTAATAAGTATATGTATTTTTTTTAATGTTTAATTTTCATCTTTAATATAATTTTTTTTTTTTTATAAAACTCGGCAAACAAAGCGAAAAAGCATCTTCCACATCACCACCTATACCAAGAACTTATTAAGAATTCAAGAGTATCTAGAATTAATATATTCTCTTTGTTCTGGATTCTTCTCCAGCTTCTTTCTGTCTATGAATTATATAAAAATCATAACACAAATATATGTATTTGCTGTTTAATCAAATTTTGTATTAAAACATAATACAGCAAATAAATGATAACGATGAAAATGATAAGTAAAAAGCAAGTCATACGATTATCACTTAGTCGATATCATATCCACCAGTAACATTGGCATGATTATGAAAAGAACCTTACGTAACTACCTTACTATTTTTGATTTGTTTCTCTTCCGTATTTACCCAATGAAAAGGTCGTTTATTTTTTATATTTTTACAGTTTCCGTGCACATAAGCATTATAATAACATTATCTATAATTAGCAAGTGTAATTATATTTTTAATTAAGATAAATGACAAATTGTAAGAGTTATATATAGAAATTAGAACTAACTAAAAGATAAAAGAATAAGAAAAAAATAAGAAAATTCATAAACAAAGGACTAGTAATAGGCAGAAATAAAAAAATATATAGAAGAAAAAAGGAAATGGAATATGACAAGTAGATAAGCTGATTTTCTGATATATATCTTCAATTGTTTTTATTGGTTATGTGATGTGGGGTGGTCTTCTTCCTTCATCTATGAAGTCTATTTTCCAATTGATGTAGCAAATTCCACCAAATGTCTCTTGTAGATGTTTACTGTATTATATACAGTTGCAAATTTCAATGAATAATATACATATATATATATATATATATATATATATATATATATATATATATATATATATATATATATATATATATTTGGAAAATAAATAGCATATCTCAGATATGTCTTTCAATTAGGGCTACATGCACGCAAGCTGCCATTCGCACACGGCTGTAACACAACTGTCATTAATTGCCCATATCAAAGGCTGATTGTTCAACGACAAATGATTGGCCCATGAATCAATTACAGGCAACGGATTCCGAGAGGTCATAAATCAAAACAGGACGTTATTTGCTATTTAGCCGAAACGCAACAAGTCTCACCTAGTACTAACATTTAAAATAATTGCATTTTATCATTTTTGCCTGTAGCTGAGTCAGAAGTTTTGATTAATTTATTTTGCTTATCGTTTTATTGATATGATACTGTATACAATGTGTACACTTAGTAAATTTGTAGGAAAATTATAAGTTACATAAAAATAAAGTGTAAATCAACTACCCTCGTGCAGCACTTTAATAAAAGTTTTATATTAGAAGGACCTGATGTCCTCTTTATTTAAATGAAAGTTACGTGGATGGAGAGGGAAGCAGCTTGAGAGACTAGTGAAGGTATGTAGCTTATTATGAAAGTGGTTTGGGCTGAATTAGCAACATATGAAACATTAATTATCCATAAAGATATGGATATTAGTTTGTTCGGGACAAAGTAAGAAGCATTGCAGAGTTTATGAATGATTTTGGATAGTAATTTTTGGACACAAGATGAAGTGGAAAGTTAACTTGTTCTCCAAGGCTTGATCTGTATGACCAAATAGGTCTAATTATTGTCATGTAAATGAGTCATATGTAATGGGAGGCTCTGAACATTTATGGAGTAAATGTTGCAATAGTCTGTAACGGTGATATGTATATGGTCAATTATGGTATAAAATATCTTATCTTTTTAATCCTGTATGTGGATTTGTACAGATAGAGTCCTTGGCAACGGAGCTGTTCTACAGGGATTAGTTTTTTCCCATTTTTCTGAACCATTCTATTGTAAATTGTCTATAGGAAATAGACAATTTATTTTATATTTTTTAATTAGTAACTAGTTACACTTGCTTAAACTTATCTGTTTTGTGGAGATGTCGTTTTTAAATACTTTTTTATTTAGTTTTATTTTAATTTTGATTAATTTTAATTTTTAACAACATAAAACTTAGGAAACAAAATTATTACTCATTACTGTAAATATAGAAGGTTCCAGAAGCATTACAATGAACAAGGAAAGGGTGGAAATGATAACACAATTAGTACCTTAGTGATGAGCTTTTGCTACAAAATGTTCATGAAGGCTTGATTGAGATATTAAGATCTTCTAGAATGGGTTGTACATTTAAGATGTTTTAGACGGACAAGTGGTGTATCTGTGAGGATAACCTTCATTTTTCATGGTGTGAGATATTATGGATGATAAAGTACATATTATATACAATTTTATAATGTTTTAATTTATAAAAAATGTACAATATTGTGAAATCGTGATACGGTATTTGTCTTCGTTAACAAACTTAATAGTTTTTTTTTTTTTGTAATTTTTTCAGTCATCATTTACGAACACCTTCGTTACTTCTGTATATCTTAATACAAACTTATATGGAACACGGCAGTAATATGCATTCTACTTGTTTTTATCTACTAACCAACCTGTTGACTGAAGAGATATTTGTGCTGTGTAAGATAGTAGAGGACTGGAGAAGTCATCGTGGCAGGAGAACGAATGAGCTGTTGGTGGTATTGATGCTGTAAGCAGCCAATATCCACTGCCAAGTCTTATAAGATACTTCTCAATCCTTTCTCCAACAGTGTACGTATATTTTTTTCGCAAGATCTTATGTGTTTTGGCTTTATTTTGATCTTTTTGTCCTAATCGCAATACATTTCATTAATTTTAATGTGTATCACACGATAAAAGATCTTAATTTGAAATGAAAAATTAAAAAAAAACCCTCATCAGGTTTTGAAAATGATAACAGCAAAAAACACTAACACTGAAAAGAACTCTAGCTATAAAATCATTTAATGTTATTTTTTTTTAATATGTTTTATAATCAATACCATGAAAGGACAAGCCATTTTTCGGTTGTGATCATTAACTACAAAAACTACTGGCTGAATCAATCCGGACAAAACCTTAACTGCACCATCTTTATAGCTCCAGGAAGATTTCACGAAAATAAAATCTGATTTTCGATAGTTTTGTTTTTAAATTAAAAAAATCGATAATATCGTCCCTACAGCGAAGTCTCAAAAATGAAAAAAACGCGGTTTTCGCATTCCATTTTTAGCGATGCGTTACATTGATTTGTCATGATCAAATAGTTTGTATAATCGACCCTTTGACAGGGTTATTTCTCTCCTCTACATAGTGAATTCAGATTTTAGAATTAGCAATAGCATATATCAGTCCTAAAGCAATTGATAAAGTAATACAGAAAAATGTGTTTTTACACATTCGATACTTTGCAGTTAGGTACGTAATGTGGATGACAGTGTAGTTTTTTGGCGCCATTTAGGTCAAAAAGGCGTACAGTATTATATATAGCTTGGAATCAATAATAACATTTGCCTATATTCCATTAAATTATTATAAATATTAAAATATATGATCCGAAATGTGAATGCCAGTGGAATTTAAAAATCGATCGATATGTGGTAAGCACCATTTGACCATATAATTTATAATGGTAAAACTACTGAACCCTTTTGCACCAAATCTTAACTACACTATTTTAATTGTTCAAGGAAGGTTTAGTAATAATAAAATTTACAAAAATATAAATTTAAATGTAGTTTTAAGAGGCAGAAACGAGGTTTGACACACTTTTATACAAGGTTAGAAATTAAATTCTAACCTGATTAAATCAATAAAATCATTTCTACCGAATAAAAATGATTACAAATCAAAATGTCGATCCTTTGATTTTTCATATTTTATATGTAAAAATATGATTCATGGGCTTAGCAGTGATAATGCAGTCCATCCGCAAGATTTTCTTATTAATCTCAGTCCAACTAGATTAGCAGTTCATACATTAAAATAAAAAAAATTGGATGTCAAATTATGCTTTTATGTAATCTTCAACCACATAGCCTGTTCAATTTTAACCAGGTTAAAAATTGCTGCTATGGGTGAATATATTATGAATAATGCTCTATTGCATACTTCATTCAATACATGATGTTAATCGATAAACAAATAAAACTTCAATTATTAGTTAAATTATCCAAGTTCTTTACCTACTAGTAGATGTAGATAGATAACACTGTAATCTATGTTTAGATAAATAAGAATTTATTTATTAATTTATTTATTGCCTGGCTCTACAGAAGAGATGTTCATTGGAGTTTATCCACAGCTTTTCTTCGCCATCCTCTTATTCCTAGATTTTTTAGGTGCGCCTCCACATTATCCTGCCACCTTATTCTAGGTCTTCCTCTTAATCTGGTACCATCCGGTCTGTCATTCATCATTCTCTTCGGCAGCCTCTTGTCCGGCATCCGTTAGACCGTATCAGCCACTGCAACCTTCCTTCCTTGATGACCGCTACTATATCCGGTTACCTGAATAGCTCTTCCAATTCTTTGTTTCTCCTTATTCTACAGTTTCCATGGTCGTTTACTAGGCCAAAAATTCTTCTGAGAACATTCCTTTCCCAAACTTGAAGTATTGTCTCGTTCCCTTTTGGTAGTGTCCAGCACTCACCTCTATACACTACCACAGCCTTATAAGTACTTAAAGCTCTTTTAATAAAGGATTTATTACTTCAACTATTTAATTTTTTTTTTGGTGGAATTTTTTTTTCTGAATAAACGGCATGATTGATTAGCAGCTTAATTAATTTTCAAATGGATTGTTTTGATGTACAATTCAAACCAACAACTGCCTCTTCGATATTAACTCATTATTATTTTTTTTTACTTATTATTAAAAACTCATTTTTATTTTTATTTACCCTTACTTTATCTTGGTTTATTAGACCATCGCTAAGTATAAACATTTTTTTAATCTCTACTAATACGTTTGTCATTTTAATTATCACATTAAATCATTTACAACATGTCTTTCTTCCACTTGAAATAGCAAATAACATGTTATTAAACATATTATAAATTGTTGAACTATGCTTTGTAAATTAGAAAAGTATGATTTGATTTATTTTTTTGAATTATTATTGCAAAAAAATATCATAAAAAGTCGAAAATTTCCAGAACCATTCTTGAAAAAGTTAGGAATGAGTCGGAAATTGCGTTTACTGACATTGGTAGCCACCTATTTATCTACTAGACACCGAATATTCCTTTAACATATATATATATATATAGTATTAAAAATCTTTGTTAAATAGAGAGAGTAAAACGTTTTACCTGAGTAAAGCGTTTTAGTATCAAGACGAGAATCGTAAACACATTAAGGTAGATTCCTTGCTTTAAATGACTACCTCTTAGAAATTTATGCTTTTAAATATACTTTGTAATGCTTAACTATGCCTTTAATGTAAGCCATTGTTCCTTCAGCCATAGTCTGCTTTTCCACGGTTAACCTGTTCAGCCTCATATCCCGTTAAACTACCTTCATAAAGTTTATAGCTGATGAAACTATGAAGTTTTGAATGGTTGTCATTCCCCTTCGAAGAGATCGTACAGGTTAATGTTTAAACTTTTTTAAACACTAGCTTTAACTAGACCGGACGAGAAAATGTGTATTATTTTACAACGCCAGCTGTTCCTTACTTTTGTTTAACTTTATAAAATGTTCTTTTGAATTCTTCTCATGAAAGATATTTAAATGTATAACAATCTTTAATTATTTTTAGTTTTAATTAAAACATTTCTAGCACTAACCTCACCACTTATAATATGTGGTGTACACATGTGTTATCAGAGAATAATGATCCCCTCATTGCTTCCTTTAATTTCCAATCTAATATCATAAACCTTCAAGCATTTGGGGAATAAAATAAATCTAATATAATCACATCAAATACTTTTTGTTTGTGTATTTGTTTATTAGCGCCTCACGTCCTTATGTATTCCAACTAGAGCAGGAAGGACGGGTTATCCTACTAGTTACCAACCTATTCTAGCCGTAGTGGGAAGCTCAAGACTAATTTTATGGGCCCACAACGAAATGAATTTTAACCCACCCAGATGGGATTCGAACCCGCTACCTTAAGTACTGAGCACACTGAGACACTCGCCTCAACCCACTCGGCCATCGAGTCCTTTTTGTCTTAAACCTACCATTTATTCTACTCCCTACTACTCATATTTCTTACTTAGAACCCACATACAAGACTAAAAAGACAAGAAATTGTTGGCAGTGTTAGACGTCTTCAACATATACTAGGCAAACGCTCTTAAGATAATTACAAAAGACACATTTACATGGTAGTAATTAGACCTATTTGAACTTAGAGAGCTGAGCTCTGGGGCTTAAGTAACCCTTCAAATTCATATTGTGCAAACCGAAATCAGGATAATAAGGTAGAAGTAATTTATCTACCAACGAAGAAGGTAAAAACGTAGGACGGTGACATCCACGGAAGTTACAAACCCGCTGCTTAAAAACCTATAAGGCCACAGAATATCATTATGAATGTTGTTTTCTTCAAAAAATAGTAAAACAAAGCATTTTTGAATAGACGTAAAAAAAAAAAAAATTAATTGATATGATATTTTTTCGCAATTTTTTGGAAGTTAATATGGCTTAACCTGTATTGCCTGAAGGAAGGGAAAGAAAAAAAAATTATTTATCTTTCTGAAATCAATGCAGACAGACAACACATCTCTCTCATTATAATTATGTTTAATTCCTAAGTGGCTAATCTTACACAGATTATATGTAATTTTTTATTTAAAAATTATATTTCATACAGTTATATAATATCTATTTTCTAAGATTATTTTCCTTATCGAAGTGAGTCATCATCAATAGTGAATAATAATAGGAGGTAGGGAAGGCATAAAGGAGGGCTCGGGATCCATCGCCATACAAAGGGCCGCAGCTCTCCGGAGTTATCTACAATCATTTCTGCCGCAGAGCAGAAAGAATTTCCATCTGGGCGACCATCCAGCCGGGGATATATCTCCCCGCTCCCATTATCCAAATAGAAAAACATCATTACACTATATTATCGGAGGGTATCCACAGTAGTATTTCAGTATTTCTAGTAGTCCTAGTCTATTCGTAGTACTAGTATTTTATTTGATATTGAAATAAAATAAAACTGGGATAAAAATATGAATATAATAAAATGCGTGCCGAAAGCAGGAATCGACGCTACACCAGTATTTCTTATCAAAAACTATGAATACTCACCTGGCAATGCAAAGATTGGACTCTGATCAAACGCCACTAAATTTGAGCAAAGTCGAAGATGTAATTATTAAGACACAAGAGCGTGTAGACGAATGGAAAAGTAAGTGTAGAGGGAAGGTTCTACAATCAACTAAACGAAACCAACATTGACCAAGAAGAATCTTTAAAATGGCTGACTGCTGGGAGATTATTCTCAGAAACAGAAGGCTTCATAATGGCCATCAAAGATCAAGTAATTGCCACAAGATCCTATAGGAGACACATTCTTAAGGATACATTCATTTCGGAAAAATGTTGAGTACGTTCCGCGACACTGGAGTTGATCCAGGATATTACGGTTGGATGTGTAGAATTCGCCAGTTCAGAATATCTCCAAAGGCATAATAATGTTGCCAAAATTGTACATAAGTCCATAGCCCGGAAGTTGAACCTATTACAGGAACACACGCCATATTATAGGTATAAGCCCGATAGGTTGCTTCAAAATGGACCTCTCAAGCTGTATTGGGACGAGTCTATTTTGACGGACCACACTGTGCGACACAACAAACCAGTAATATTACTTATAAACTTAAAAGACAAGACAGCACGGATAGCTGATATCGCCGTTCCCAACGACAACAATATGACTTCAACCATCGGAGAGAAGTTACGAAAATAGCAGGAACTGGTTGTTGAATTGAAGCGATTGTATCGTTTAGAAAACGCGGAGGGGACGCTAATCGTAATATCGACTAATGGGCTGATCCCGTCTTCAACTGTAGTTGGAGTTGATGATCTGAAGTTGCCATTGGATGTGCTAAGAGATGCTCAACAGGCGCTACTCTTGAACACTGCAAAGATTGTTCGAAATTTTTTAAATATATAATGAGAGAGAGAGAGATAAAAAAAAATTAAACGTAATCTGAAGATGGTTGGACTTGTCCCCCGCCTAAGTTCAGAACCGCCAAAACTGAGACAACAAATTAATAAATAATAATAATAATATGTAAAGCTTTTGATTAAATAAATAAATAATAAAATTTTCTAAACTTAAATACATGATTGATCAACTTTTTGTAGGAAAAAGTTAATATTTTGTAATAATTAAGCTATATTTTTTTTCTTTTAAAAAATTAAATTTTAAACTCAACCAATTATTTTTTAGATGTCTTATTAGCTATATATTATATATTAGTAGTATGTGGTTTGTACGTTTGTATATGTATCTTTTTAAGGTTTGTTTGTTAGAACTACCCATTGTTTGAATTGTAGGATTTCTTCAATCTTTTTAGAGTTAAAAAAGTCTGTGTTTGATTAAATTGTTATTTTTGTATATCTTGGATAGTCGTCAGTTATTGTCATACATAGGTTTTGCATCCTTTCATTTGTTTTATAGTTGGAGTCACAGGTATATACAGGAGAGGCGTACGTCAGTAATGGTCATATGATTGATTTATACAGAACGATTTATTTTTAATCAACGATGGGGATTTTCTTTTGAAATATAGGGCCATTGTACTAATACGTTTCTGGATTTGCAGTATTTGTTATTTATATGAGTTGTAAATGTCAATCTTTTATCTAGTCCAGACCGAGGTAGGTAATGGTTTGAGCCCAAGGGATTCCTATATTATGTAGAAAGATATGTTTCGGTATGTATGAACTAATTTTTGTAAAAATTATTGCTGAAGTGTTTTGTTATTTTGTTTTTATTTTCATTTTTTTTTAATAATATTTTTTAAATTTGGTGAATAATAATTATAACCTGTTTTCAATTGAGTCGATCCTGTAGGAACTAGTGTAAATCCCAGTGCCATCTGCATACAAAGATCTTTCAACTGAAGGGGAGTAGGTAGTTCGAATATGTATAAGTTAAATAGCGTTCGTGAGAGACAGGATCCTTGAGGGAAACCTGCTAATAGGAAATATTTAGCAGATGTGGTCGTATTCTCGGCGCAACAGACACTATGAAGCGGCCCTTGGCCAGCTCAACGGCTCTTTCCCAGTCTTCCCGGTCGGTAGCACGTCTGATGGATAATCCTGCTTTCTTCAGATCCTCTGAGACGCCGTCCTTCCATCTTCCCTTCGGTCTTTCAAGGCCCTACTCCATCGGAGCTTCTGTAATACAGTCTTCTGACTGTCCTCTCCTCGCTCATTCTGATTATGTGTCCCAGCCATTAAATTCGCTGTATTCTCACATATTGGGAAACATTCTGGTCATTATAAAGTACGTACAGCTCTTAGTTTTTTCTGAGCCGAAACAAACCATCCTCCTCTACAGATCCATAGATGCGTCTCAATATCTTCCGTTCGAACCTGTCAATACGTTTAGCTGATACTTTACGCAATGTCCAGGTTTCAGATGCGTATGTCAGGACGGGTCGGACGAGTGTTTTATAAAGTCTAAATTTGGTTGTGCGACTGAGCAGTCTACTTCTAAATAGTTTAGATCGAGCTAGAGCTAGCTTTAACCCAGTCAAATCTATAGTTTCCCATTACGTAGTGTCTCTGCGGGTGCACTGGATTCTTCTTTCTTAAAGTGAGAATCTTTGTCTTATCCTCGTTAATCTGGAGACCCATACTTTTTCCTTCTATCCCAAGTACCGCAAATGCCTCCTTGATGTTTTGTCGGTTCCTTCCTGCAATGACAACGTCTTTAGCATATGCCATTACCTATGTCATTTTGTTAAATATAGTTCCCTGGGACATCAGTCCTGCTCTTTTTATAATTGCATTAAGGACTATGCTGAACAGCAGCGGGGCAAGAGAATCCCCTCGTCTCAGTCCTGAGCTTATAGAGAATGAGTCTTCTAACTTTCCGCCAATCTTCACCCTGCCTGCCGCGTCCTTCATTGTACACGTTTTGAGTCGAATCAGTTTAGCTGGGATGTCCATATCTCTTATAGCCCAATATAATTCTTTCCTGATGACTGAGCCATATGCAGCTTTATAGTCTATAAAGAGTAACCACTTGCAGCTACCGAACTCATTCATTTTTTCCGTCATCAGCCTAAGCGTGAATATTTGGTCAATGGTTGAACGATTGGCCCTAAATCCACTCTCGTATTCTCCATGTTGCGATTCCACGTATGGGATTAAACCGTTATACAGGGCAATTGAGAACACTTAATATCCCGTATAAAGTATCATTCTTGTATGTTTCTTTTCATTAAACCCTGGTGTAATATAATCTGCCAATCTAGCCAACTGTGCCACTGATTTCTAAAAAAAATATGAATAACAATTGTCAAGTACTATAAATATTGATCTTATTTTTCGCACTTGAAATTCGCTTATTTATTTTGGCTTGCCTGTGTATTTTGGCTGTGGATCTATACTTTTTTATTTTATATTTTTTTTTAAATTTATTTTGACGTATACGTATACAAATTTTTAGTTGATTAACAGCACCTAGGGCTCGAATTTTCATTCAAAATTGACTGTATAATTGAAGTAATTTTATTCAATTCATCAATCGATATCATGATATTATGCAGTAGCTCCTATACAAGAATTAATTTCATTATTCGTAACTAAAAGGTCAGGCAATTGAATTAATCCAAAATATATTTCTAGCAGTTACATAAATAACCCCTCTATTATATTAAAAGTAATTGGTTATCAATGATAAAGTAGTTATGAATATTCATATTTCAATGACTCAGAATTCGACTCTTACATATAAGGTTAACAATCTATTGTACCCTGTAAGTTGAACTATCCTCTCAGATGCTTGCTGACAGAAGAAGCCCTTTCATTAAGGTACAGTCAAGGTGTTCATTGGCTAGTGTTAAACCGTACTAGTTCGGATTCCGAGATGTGGGCCGTCAGATCTCAGCGCCTAATAATTATAGTTTAGTTCTCTATCATTTCTGTTTAACACAAAACCTACCGACATTTCATGTATACATTTTTTTTACCACAATTTCTCTGTGAAAGTAATAATAAAAGAGGAGTGGATATTGAAAAAAAAAACACTTAATATAAAAAACACTATATATTTTTAATAAAAGTATTTAAGGCAAAAAGCAAAGTAATGAACGTTTGCTAAAAAGTTCGAAAAGGGTCATTTGGCCCGTCATAACAGGTTTAGAGGTAAGGAATTATTGCAGTGAGACTGTATATTCACTCTTTATATTCCATATTGAGAGTGTAAAAATTGTAATTATTTATTTTATAATATATTGCATCGACTCAAATGTTTCATTAGCTGCTTTGTATAGACAATATTTTTTTTGTTAACAATTTACAAGATTTCTAGAGCTTAAACATGTTTTGGATGTTATCGTTTTTATCTTTTAGTGCTTCAAATATGCTATTGGGTACATTGAATTTTGTTCTTATGCCAGTATACAGTGTGCATATTGTTGCAATGTGCTTCAACTTTATTATTATTGTCCAGCAAGTATCACAAATCAGTGCTTTGAGGCCTCTCATCAGGACTACTTTTCTCTAGTGTAGGATCCTTCTATTTTTTCTATAAAACGTGGGAAGTGGCCCCAATTTCCATTATTCTCGGAAAGGTAAAGTTTTTACGGGGCTCAGTTGAAATTGGCATTCAGATCTCTCCACCCTAAAAAAATTAATAAAAATCAATTGAAAAAAAGTTATCCTCCTGTTCCTGGAATTATTTTTCCCTGATTAACTTACTTTTCCTCCGATTGGCTGGACTAAAACCATTGTTTTCTTTTGTGTGTTTTTTAGTAATATTTGAAACATTATAGTATATGTTATATGATATATGATATGAACTGCAGTGGTGGGCAACTTAATGATAGGCAATTGATTTTGTACTAAAACAAAAACTAGTTTCCATAAATTATTTACTGCTTCTTGACGTTACATGAAAAGTACCTATTTTAAATGTTGTTTGAGAACCACTACGGTAATTAGACCTATATAGACCTCAAGAGTTGAGTGTTGTGGCTTCACTAAACCTTCCAACTTTTCTCGTTTCCAATCCTTCCAGTCAAAAATCCTTTGAAAAATCTCAATACCCTATTATTTATTATTTTACAAATAAACTTTTCCATAAGCATCTCACTATTCCATGAGTCACTGATTCAGCCTTAACCAGACCCCTGTCTTCTTGTAGTAAACTCCATAACACTTGAATCAACTAGTTTCCCAATCTGCTTCATACTATACTTTCGAAGAACCTCCGAGACCTCAGAAATTTTTCATTGAAGTGCTACTAGTGATTGGTTCTTTACATCTTATTGACAAGTCATAGTAATAATTACTTCAAATTTACTTATTTTATTAATACTGCCAGTCAAATGTTTCAGTCAACCCGCAAACGATATCAGTAAATTTAAAAGTTTGATATTCATTGAAAAATAAATGAATTTAAATAAAATTCATATATAGTATTATAGTATAATATTATTATAGTATTATAAATACAAACAAATATATAGTTTACGCCACTTTAAAGTCCATGTGCCTTTAATGAAAAATTAAAATTAAGTTTTCAATCATAGTTTAAAACAAAATGTTTTTTTTTTTCTTATTTAATCGAACAATTTCGTTTGCCATAGAAAAACCTCGGATTAAAAAATATGAAATTCGAGTTAAAACATTTAACATAAGGCAACGGGATTTTTGTTGAGCTAATTCAAATTTAATTAGATTTTTATCAAATAAGTCCCTTTTTTTCAAACGTAAAATTTCTTGGAATCTATGTATTGTGAAAAAAACTCAAAAGAGAATGAGTTACCAGCAAAAAAATCAATAAAAATAAAATAAAATAAAATAAATAAATAAATTAAAAAAATATATATACAAATTTAAAGAGAGGACGAGCTAAAGCTATTAATTAAACTTTCAAATTTACCTATTTTGGCACGAAGTGGTCCCTTAAACTTTTTACCGGCATTCGATTTACACAGTTGTAATTATGAATAATATTTTTTAATAGATTTTTTTATCTTTATGAAGCGCTAAAAAATTGAGGGAACGAATTTTTTTTTTTTTAATATGCTCAGTAATTTTGAAAGCACTTTAATTGAAATTCCCGCTCTTTAAGAAGTTGCTCCGCCTAATGTGTTTTAGAAACTTTATTATGATGTAAATTTTCCTCATCGCACGCCAGGATTTCTGTAGGATCAAGCAGCTCGTAGAAGTTCCGTTTGGTATTTATTCAGTTTTATTACACTATGAATCCGAACATAATTCGAGAATTTATTAATTAAAACGAAGAGGAGTAATGAAAAGGCTTAATTACTTTCAAGTGCAATATTACTTTGGCCCAGTCGCGAGACAAGTACCTTTGCTAACTGTCCTCTTGTATCTGAAGAGCTAAATAAAGCTGTGGATGAGAGAACTAGTGTCGGAGCGATCCCTGGCGACAGGTTAGGGAACTAATTAATGAAGACTACTCCCTCTCGTCGGAGAGATTAGAGGAGCCATCTTTCTTGCCTGTTAGTCGTCCCGTTTTTAGCCCCCGGCCCTGACAGTTGAAGTATTTTCACCTTTAATCTTGATTGGGTATCGTCCCTACCGTCCCCATTTCCTGAAATTTCAGCAAATAGTCCCTAACGGGCAGGGTTTGTGTCAGAAGCAACTTTTTTTATTTTTATTTTTTTTTATTATATATCTTTCAATAATATTAATTTGATTTTGGCTTATAATGTAGCATCTCCCGTCGCGGCTTCACCCACTCCCATAAGTAAAGAACTTATACTTCATGAATTTTAACTAATGACTAAATATTTATTCAGGTATCGGTAAAAATCTTGTATTTTCCATTATATCTTGTTGTAAGCATGCAAAAAGAAAAAATTAATTCATAGGATGTCCGGATAAATTATATTTCCCGATGTTTGGTAGATTATTTGATTGTCAAGTTCTGAAAAGTCCTACACATAATTGACCAACAGTCAATCCAAAGATCTATTTCAGCGTTCTTGTTAGTCTAGCCTTTCAATAGCAAGTAGTGTTAGCTAAAGAAACTCTGAGTGGAAAATGTCTGAATTAAAATGGTAGAATAATTAGGATTCTAGGAATAAAAGCGAACTCTCCAGTCGCTGTTCTAGTAAGAATATAACAACCTCAATGATATTCACTCATATCAGTCATTTTTAACCCCTTAATGGGCAGACAGTGAATTTTTGAATAAATTTCTTCTTTTTTTTCCCTTTGAATGGCTATAGCAACGCTAAACCCCACACATGTATCATGAAATTCAAGGTTGAATGAAGGATATTAGACGATAATGAGTAGGATAATTAGGTCATTTATTGAGCAAAAGGCATTAAATATGTGTATCCTCCAGGATACATTGCCTGTTAAAGGGTTAACTTGGTACCATTGCACAGATTAGGTGATTTAAAATCACTTAAATGCATCATTAGACATCCAATTTTTAAATTGTAAGCTGATAATTTTGAAGGGCAGATAATATTAGCTATATAATTAGCAATATATCCTTGGATTTTCAAATATCACTAAGATCCACATATTTATCTCGTTTTTATTAACAATTTAATTGAAAATAAGGAAATTTTATTATTTATTTCAAGCTTTAGACAACACTGTACCATTGTGTCTTCTCATGTAGATTGCCAGCTATCGGTTAATTTTCAAAATTTATTGTTAACCACATATAATCGCCCTTATTAATAACAAAGTAATTGAAAATCAGTAGATGTTATTATTACTAAACCTTCCTGCAACTATAAAGATGATGTGTTTAAAATTTGATACAGTTTTGATATAGTTTTCGTGGTTAGTGATCACAAACAAAAAATGGTTTGTCATTTTATATAATTGTATAGATTTGATATATCGTTTTAATACATTATTAATTAATTATTAATAATAAGATAAAACTTTTTTTATAACTGGTAATCAGAGATGGGCCGACTAGTCAGAAGCCGATCATTGCTTACAATGGAATTCGGGTGACATGTAGCTTTTTTTCTATGCAAAAGTCAGAAATTTACATTATGTAGCTTAGATAATGGATTGTGAAATTTATAATCCAATCTGATTCTAAATCAGATTCTTCCAAAAAAATGTGTCGCTTAATTGGCCAAAACTAGTTCAATCGACTTCTCATCAAATTGCGTTAAGTTGACTATTGTTTATTTTATAAGCTCTTACAACATTGTTAAAAGTTGGTAACTCTATAAAGAATAATCTCCCAAAAGAAAACTATTGGAATCCAAAGTTACAAACGTTTACCGATAGTGTAAGAGCCCAAGAGTTTAACAATCACCAACACAATGAAGTTTTAAGGATAAGTCTTAAACATAATATAATGTAACTTGTAGAAAATTTAATGTAGTTTGGTTTTGTATAAACTCTTTTTGGTACTTTATCTAAATATTTAAGATCGTCTTATTTAAAAAGTAAAATATAATAATTAAAATACAAGCGAGAGAGGATGCCCTTAGAGAATGAAAAAAGGTTAATAAAACAGTTGATAACGACGTTGTAATAAGAGGCTAGGACATAATGATTACCGGTTCCCTGCTCTAGCCTGATTTATAGGCCATAGAAACCAATGCCCTATTGTTGTGGCATAAAGGCCATGCAAATTACATCTAAGATAGTCGACACTTAATGTCATTGTTAATATCTTATTCAATGATCGCATCTTATAGGGTAATAATTATTAAGATTAAACATTAAAAACAAAATATTTAGATTTTGAAGTTGCTGAAGTTTTGGAAACTTGAATGCGATAAATTACATAGTTGCTAATTACATTTGAAATATACACGACAAACATAATTTAAATATAAAATTTCCATTTTAATGGTTTTTAATTAAATTTTACTGTACCCCTTAATCTAGTCAAAAATAACAAAAGAAAATACAGTACATAAACCTTTTATATTTTGAATTTTTACTACATAAGCGTAAAAAGATTTTTGTGTTTTTTTAAAGGAAAAATCTTATCTGATATTGGTCATGAAATTTCCAATCAGCCGAGCTTGTCGTATACCCAGCCAACGCGATAAAAAAAAAATTAAAGGAAAAAACTATCTAGTAAATATCAGTTCAGCCATTGATTTATAACAATATTCATTTTTTTAATTTTTTTTTTATGAATTTTATAGATATTTCTAACTAATATACACAGCCAAAATAATTTTACATAACTTTTTAATTTAATATACTTATATACTGTAAAGTAATGGAATTATATAGAGCTATTTCAACATGCGGTAGAGTTAAAATATATTTTTTCAAACATCTAATATTACTTCTCCATGTTGGTGTTCTTTTACAAATCGGTAGTTCCAGGCATCCCATCAGGTAACTAAGGGCGAAAGCTTTTGTCGATTTCTAAATCGAGTTAGGATTACTTCCAATAGTCTAGATTTTTTTAATAAAGAAATTGCCGAATGCCTGGTATAAATTTAATGTATTTTATTCTACTTTATATGTTATTGTCGTATATAAATTTTCGCTACATTGCCTCATTTTTCAATTTTTACAAAGCTGGAAAAACATTACATGATAACTTGGTATATTCTTTAAAATTTCAAAACTTCCCTAACTCATATCTTGATATATGAGTTATCAAAGATTATTTCCAAAATGTTCGAAAAAATAAAATTTTAATAATTTTATGCTTTCTTATAATTTTGTTTTTATACATCTTATTTTTGATAGTGTAGCTTTCGGGATTACTGATTAATATTAATAAATATTAATTTGATACCCTACAATAGAATATATAAAACGATTGCTAAACATAAATAACGTTGAAGAAAGTGATTTTTTTTTTCCCGCAAAAATATCCTAATCTTAATTATGTATTTTGTATTGTACGGATTTTGATTTATTTACGTCAACAGAAATCTAAAAATCAAGTAATAAAAATTTATCCTTTTGGAACTGAACGTTTTAAAATATTATAAGCATTGGCTGTATCTCAAATCTGGAATTGAGTTACATCTATTCCTTTTCACTTCAGTACTTGGCTTTTAATGTTATTTGAGCCTTCACTTTCAATTTGAATAATAAATACAGATTTATATTATTAAAATTGCTTTTAGTATATTTTAAAAATTAAAATGTTTTTCGAAAATATGGTTGATGTATTACGCCAGTTCCTTGGAAGAGTCACTCGTCATTCGAACAACTTATTTGGTAATTAATAAATAAAATGAGTTTTAAATAAAAAAAAAATGTAGATATATAACAAAATCCTCTTCTAATAAAACTTATCTTGGTTCGAGTATTTCATCGTACAATTCAAAGCATAACCAATTATACTGTTAGTATACTATTTGACCAGTATTGAGTTCATCTATCAGGTTTTCCTCCCACTCTGTTAAAGGATCAAATATGAATATTTGAGCTTATAATGGACTGGTTTGCTGGTAGAACGAAAAATGAATATACATAAAGCAAATATGTTGATAACGATTAAAATAACATGTCAAAAGTTGAAAAGAACTCATCAGTAGCACTTCAGTAAAAATTCTACACCAGAAGGCCTCAAGGCCATCTTCTTTTCAGACGCCTCGGAGGATTATCGGGAATGCAGTGGGAAGCAAGTTGAGAAAATTATGGATTTGTGTGGTTATGGAGCTTACTATGAAAGTATAACCAACCATCTGGTTTCGACTAAATCAGCAACATATGGAACATTAAGATCTTTATGGATAAGATTAGTTAACGGTTATTGGAGCCTCAAAGCTCAACTCCGTACGTCCAAATGGAACTAATCAGAGTCATGCAAATAAGTCTTTTGTAATTAATTGGGAACTTTGAATGTTTGTATAGTAAATATTGAAGTCTGTAATGAAGGGCAGTTTCTTGTCGTTTTAGTCTTGTCATTTTTGAAGTATTTTTTACTTACAATGTTTTATTTTATAACTCAGAATCGTAAAAAGACTATTCTTTATTTAAAATGGTTTTGATTCATGATCTATTGAAACAAAAAGGATTTTTATTTTTTTTATTTTTTATATCATGGTTGAGTTACTTATCTGTTAATAGTTTAGGTGCTATTTATAAATATAGACTTTTATTGCTTATATGAACTTGAGGTCCTAAAAATATTCAATACAATTCATCATAGGAAAAAAAGTTACCATGACTCTTGTTTTTTTAATTTATTTTCAGTTTTTAAACATTCTTTTATCTTTGTTATATATGGTGGAGTCTCAAAAGTTTTTTGTTGAGTCCATTCATATGAAAATTTAGTTGAACACACAACTTTTCTTCTCTTCTTGATTGCTTTCTCTAAATCATCAAAGTTTTTATTCCGAACGTTTTATTGTATATACTAGATTTATTCATTTAATTTTATTCTGTGTCCGTCAGTTGTTTTACAACCATGGATTGTTGAATTAAAAACAAACCTAAAAAAACAAAGTAATTTTTTTACCATTTTATTTTTTTATTTAAAGCAGCAACCTCTAAAATTCAGAAATTTAATAATAAAACAATATGATGTTATTTTAAATGTTGTGATGTTTATAAAACATTATATATTTGAATATAGTGCAAATGAATAGTTATTGAAATATATATTTCAACGATTTTCTATATTTAACTTGTGAAGGTTTTCAACATAGATATATAATCTAAATTTTTTAAACATAAAAAAATAAAATAAAATTTTATATTTGACTATTTTTTTTTTTTTTTTTTTTTTTTTTTTTTTTTTTTTTAGTATGCCATCGTTTAGTTATGAATTTTTAGTAATAATTATCCTAAAGTTATGTCTACTATTAAATTTAACGAAGACTTCTGCATTTTAATTTTCGTATTAAATGTTCCCTTGTTTGTAACACCATAAATATTTATTTTTTAATATTTTTGATAATTTTAATAAAAACAAACGTAAAAATGTTTGAGTAGAATTCAATCACAAATTTGTAAAAAATAAACAATTTATGAGTAACTCATATACTCTTCTTATACTCCAGGAATGCCCTTTTTAAGGACGTTTTCGGAATAGCTTTTTTAAAATCCTGTGGAAATAAGTTCTTGAATTGAGATGGGATTTCCTTCACATTTTATAACATTCATTGATGACAAATTTTATGTATGATACTTAAATTAACTCGTTCTAACAGATTGGATTTCTAAATCGCTCTCGTAATCGAAACTGTTTATAAATTGTATTTATTGACATTTGTTCAGAAGAACCATTTTGATCATTTATTGTGTAAGATGCACTATAGATGGGAAATGTTATTGTTTCAATTATATTGGTTGAATTGATATCAATTAGATAATATTTATAGAATAACCATAAAAAGTTTTGAGTATTGACAGTGTTATTAAAAATTTTATTTGGCAGAAATGGTTTCATCTGGATAGGTTCTAATTTCTAACCATGAAATTATATGACATGGTGGCGAATCACGTTTCTAAATTCAACATTGAACATTTAAATTATAATTATAGTAAAATATAGTATTTCTTAACCTTCTTAGCATTATTAATATGATACAGTTAAAATACGGTAAAGATGGTATATGCAGTTTTACCATTGTGGACTATATTGCGGAAAAAAGCTAACCGCATATTTATTATTAAACTTCACTGGGATCCCATAAGCCGCACCACATATTTAATTTTTTTTTATAATTTAACTGAATTGAAGTAAATTTTATTATCAATTTCTAGCAGTATATAACATCTTATCTTTGTAACCCGTCCTGAATGTAGCTCGCCACCTATCGGTCAATTTTCAAACTTCAATGCCCACCACATATGTATTGCGTTTTAAACAACAATTTAATTGAAAACATGTAAATTTTATTGCTGCTAAACCTTTCTTGAACTATGAAGATGATGTAGTTAAAATTTGGCAGAGATTGATTCTGTAACTTTCGTGGTTAGTCATCACAAACGAAAAATGGCTTGTAGTTTTTTATAATAGTATAGATAAGGAAATTGCTATAAGAATGTTTAAATTAAATTTTATTATTATTATTATGTAAATTCTCTTATTTAAATTTAAAAACTTTACTGAGTGACCCGTAATATGTATTGATCATTAACTTAACACAACCCTTTGACCTTCATCCAATATTCATAGGTTAGATGGTATATTATCCAACTTTTTTTCAGCTTGCACCACGTGGAAAATCTAGTTTGCAATTTATCACAATCAGATTGACTGGTTTGGAACCCGATTGGATGGATGGAAATGTTGGCACGTATTAAAGTATTTCTACTTAGACGTGGTGTTCCTCTTTGACTGCATTCCTCATCATCTTCTCTAAATGTTTTATAATCTCTTTCTTTCCGTAGAACTACATTATTTTGATAAAGTTTTCCAAATTACTGTAATTTGAAAAAAAAATATTAGATATTCTTAGGGTATAAAAGTCTGCCCACATTGTATTCCAGGTTATTTTTTATGCTTATGATATGGTTTTCACGTTGAACTTAGCAGAGAAATTGCAGCTGCGACGGAATGTTGCGTAAAGAGCAATAGAAATGAAGGCTCTTAGTAGCCAGAGCAAGTTCCTACAGACAAGCAATGTACAGTAAGATGTGCAAATGTATTTGATATAACAGAGGAACGATGTAAGTAAACTCCGATTTTGTCCTCTTTAGAGCAAATTCAGAGAGGTGTGGGAAAGTAGATTCAGAAAACCTAAACAAGATAAGCAAGTCAAACCACATCTAACATCAGATCTGCAATACATTGGAGTACAGGAGAGTGCAGAAACGTAAAATTCTACATTCCCAAGCCACTACGCCTCCCAGTGTATCCGTAAAGTACCGAAACGCCGACCTGTTGTATAAAAGAAGTGGAAACAATTTCCGCCAAGCTATAAACATGGCAGGAAACAGACAGTTCTAGAAAAAAAAACCCTCTTTCACTTTCTACAGCAAACAAAAACAAAAAAAAGAAGAAAGTAAAGTATCTTAATTTATCGTTAGACAGTATTTATATCTCCTTCTGATGAATTTTTACTTTCCTAAATTCAATGGTGCATAATTCTAGAAAGATCTATGAACTCGATCCCCCCCCCCTCTCTCTAAGAATATAGTCTTAGTATTGTGGTGAGATGAAAAGTTATTTATAGGTAACCAATATTTTAACAAGGTGTTTAATACATATCTTCTACTACGGTCCCAAAAAAATAATTGATTTTTTTAAAAATAAGCTATTAAAAATATTAGAAAAAAAAATTAATTTCCTAAAACAGATTAACCAAAATGTTGTAATAGCTATCATTTAAGCTATTTAAAAGACAAGTCGTGTATTAAGATTGTTCATAAAATATATTAACATATTATGCTTAAGCTTTTATGATTTATAATTATAATATATTAATGTAATAATAATTTAACATAATTATTATCTTTTCCCGTGGATTGTAGAGAGGGACCAGAACTGAATAACTTCCAAGGATTCTAACGGCGCAGGTATTATACAACGCCTGCGTGGTTAGAATGCCTTGCGGGTTTTGCATAACCGCTCCTTGATTCCTTCCAAAAAATTAAATTCTAATAATATTTATAATTCATACATATCATTGATAATCTGAAATAAAAATTGGATCGACTAATTAAACAATCATATTATGAGAATGCTATCTAGAAAAGAACTCAACGATAGTTTATTTATTTTTTTTAAATAAATCATTAACATTCATCTATTCAACCATAATTAGAATTTTACCTCACGGTCTTCTTTAGTGTTGTAAATCGCAAATTATAATCACAAGCAATGAAAATATATAAAATTACAATAGAAAAAATGTGATTGGGTGATTATGTATCTTAAAAATAACTGTGCTGTAAAGAAAACTAAGTCACGTGAACGATATTAAGATACAACATAAGTTTGAAAATAGTTTTCAAGTAAAATAATCCCAATAGGAGTGACAATAAATTCGCTAATCCTTGTTGTATATAAGTTGATTGTATATGAAAAAGTTTAAATGTTTACTGATGTGTTTTTTTTTAATTTGTTTTTTTGCTGTGAAACTAATGATGATAAGTTAGGGCTGACAGTCATGGAAACACAATTAAAATACAAATATTAAATTATTATTTCAATAACAGTATTTAAAAATATGTATTTAAATTATGATTTTTGAAAAATATTTTAATTGTATTTTCATTTTGACTGCACACCCAACTATTACATGATTATCAATTTTATTCAATTAAATTGACAATATTGATTCTTAAGCTGACAATCTAGGTGCCTTGAAGCACATTTAGTTTTTGTGATAATACCATTGTGTGTGTTTGTATTTTTTTTTTTTTTTTACAAACTTTTTATAATAGTAGTACAAAATATCATCAATATTCTCAACACCGGTATTAAAAAAAACAAAAAAAACAATCGGTATAAAATGGAAATATAAGTTGAAGGGGAATAAGAAAATTGAAAAAAACAAACAAAAAAACATTATTTATTTATGATTTAGGTAGTTAGCATGTGGAGTCATGAAAACACTAATAAAAATATAACTTCATTGAGGTTGATATTTTTGCATAAAATGTAGCAAGGAAAAAATAATAGAAGAAAATTTCAATTAAAATTACTATTACAGTAATAAATATAATTATTATTTTTTATTATCAACAACGATGATAATTATAATTATTATTACATTTTTTTTTCTTTTAGTCCTGATGAAGGCTCACATTCTAGGCCGAAACGCTGGCCAATAAATTAATATTTTTAATTATGTTTCAAAGACTCCAACTACCGACATTATCGTTATTTCCACAGTAAAAAAAAATAAATTAAAGAAAAATAAAATACATCAATTTTTATTTTTTTTAATATTCTTAATGATCAAAATTAAAGAATCCAGCCAACTTCTTAGTCTGGCTTCTGATTTTTATTCTCTAATTTTAAGTATTTTATAAAACCACGTATGTCATTTTGGTTTTGAATTAAAGGGAGTATAATATACAGTAAATAGTATCTTATTATTCTTGAGAAGCAGACGTTTATTTTATTAAGTCGTAGAAGTGGCATTTCCTAACTTTATAAGATCTTAATGCAACCCAGAATATTCTAAGAATATACGATACCTCTGAGAAGCCACTTTTAAAAAGTAAACTCTGCAATAGCTGACTTACTATTACACTGGAATTGTTGGTACTTAATAAAATAATTACTGGTCCGTCTCTAATTAAAATTAACCTTTAATACTAAACTTAAATGAGAACGTCGTTAATGCAAACTGTAGGGCAGATAATATGTCTACTAGCATTATATTAAATTGTTTCATAATTTATACTCATATTTCTAGGTAGTTGAAGCCTGGGCGGCACTGTCATTAATTGTCCTTTTATCTAGCAATCGACAGAAGCAGTTACATTACAATTCAATTAACAAACTGAATTAGCTTAGTGCTAGCGGAGGAATGAGATATAGAACGGAGCGTGGTAATGAAGCCAAGACCCGGGGCGAGTCTAACTAGCAAATCAAACGCTAGCGTGCGCCACTGCCATTGATAACGTCATAGCTGATTAATTGCGATCGGCCGCTTATTTAGTGGCGGACATTCTTACTTACTGAATCACTATTCTACTGACTAATATTTCCTCATGTACTAGATAGGAGGCAATGGAAGGGGCTAATAAGCGGAGGGCACACTCAGTCTCTTACGGATCTTTTTTGGAAATTTTTTTGGAGATTCCTTTTCAAAAAATATTAGGAGCGTATTTTATAAAAAAAAAGTATAGTTCCGAATAAAGTGTCCTTGAATCCGATAAAAAAATGAAATAGCACTGAACTAATTTATATTATATCGAGTTTAAGAAATGGTATCGACATGATTTTTGCACCAACATTTTTATTTTTGTTTGCGAATTCAAGAAAAAAATACCATTTCATAGATTTTAGTTATTGATAATTTTTTTGGTTCCAGATAATATAGTTTTATGAAAAATAGAATAGGTAACGTGGTTAGTATGGGCTTAAAGTCCTTATGTACTCCAACCAGGGCAGGATGGACGAGTTATCCTACAGGTTACCAACCTATTCTACCTATTTTGAGAAGTAAAAGATTCATTTTGTCGGTCCACTACAAAATAAATTTCAACCCGCCCAGGTGAGATTCGAACCAACGATAATGCCAAGCGCGCTGAAACTCTCTCTCCAACTCGGCTATCGAGTCCCCACGTAATATAGTTCTTACTTGTGAGGTTGATATTAGTACAATTACCAAGTCTATACATGAACCATTACGTGTTGTACTGGATTTTTTGTTATTAATGAGTCACACTAGAATGATATTAATAATATTATAATTAATGATCATGATAATAATAATAGACAGGTTATTTATTTATTCTGGGAACTTAAAAAAATAATTTACAGTCAAGGGCCTTCAGATCCTTAAAATGAAATAATATTTTTTGGAATAAAATAACAAATAATAATAATAAAATTTTAAAAAAAGACGAAGAGAATGTAAGAGAAAATTTGTATTCAGTTCGTGCAAAAACAAATTTCATAAATATAAACTGTTTATATTTTATATAACTAGAAAATGGCTGCTAACAGTTTTTGTTGATCTGGAAAATGGATAGTAGGTTATAATTATATAATAATAATATTTATTTTTGTCATTAATAAGCAACAATAGGCTCTAGTGTTACCTTGAAGCAGGAATACAATATTAAGAACATTAATAAATTTGTTTATTATCTTCCATCTTTATTAATATACAAATAAACAAAACAAACAAATAATAATCAGGATGTAATTACTTAGTACCTAACACTTTTATGCTGTAATACCTAAAAGGATACTGTTTTTCAGATCTGCAAGGATCTGATGATTTTTGGACATCCTTGGCCACTCTTCTTGCCTACTTATTAGTTTCGTCCTTAAGGATACTATTTTTTTTTTTTTTAAGATTTAACGATTTTATTAGTTTTCGTCCTTAAGGATACTATTTTAAGATGGCGGAAGGACATATTTGTGCCACATGTATATTAGTTTTCGCCCTTAAGAATACTCTTTTTGAAATAATCCAGGATTTAATGGTTTTAATTAGTTGTCCCTGTCAAACACATTAAATATGTTTAAAGAGTAACAATAATAACCGTTACGAGAGGTAGCTGACGGTTACACTTTTGAAACCCATTTAGTTCCTGTAAAAATATGTACCAAATTAAAAAAATAAATAAATACATTCTCTCTTCCCTCTTAATGATTCTTATGATGAAGTGATAAATATTATCTTGACCGATATGTAATTTTTTTGTGTCATGCAAGACTGCCAATCTTTTATCTCGAGAAATAAAAAAAAAATATAATACATCAAGAAACTATGAATAGTGTACTATTTAACTGTAAATGTATGTAAAAGTTATAAACACGGTATTACCCTATCTTTCTTTTTTCCATCGATGTATAAATATATTTATATAGAACGATAAAGAGAATACCTCTACTTCTGAAGATTTCTCAGTTGGGGCAAGTTATTCTGAAAGAAGCCATTGAAGATTATTATTTGCAAAATGATAGGATCCTTCCCCCCTCTGGCAGTTTACTGATTCATTTCTTTGAAAAGTTGGCTATATAGAGGAAATATTTTCTCTCTGTATTGATATCAAGCGAGATATCAGTCTTTGAAATGGAGAGGAATAATTCAGATTTACGATTCATTCATGGTCAACAGGTATCCTATAAATAAGTATAATAATATAAGTAAGTAGGGTAGACCAAGCAGTTATTGACACCCTTATCGGAATATTCGGAAATATTCATACTATAATTATAGAAAGAATAGTTCAATAAAGTTGAAATTGTCTGTCATTTTTCTTTAATTACTATACTTTAAGCTAAGCAAGAAAGTTTACACCAAACATTATTCCTGGAATGTATTTTACAAGAAAGTGATAAAAAATAAGATAAAATCAGTTATTGATACCCTATGGATATATTTT
The DNA here is from genome assembly GCA_003667255.2 of Euschistus heros. NCBI lineage: Eukaryota > Metazoa > Arthropoda > Insecta > Hemiptera > Pentatomidae > Euschistus > Euschistus heros. Next base: position 451,953 of record RCWM02000335.1, on the reverse strand, counting down.
AAAATAGGGACAGAATTGAAAGTACTTTTACATAGTTCGTTGTAGAATTGAAAAGGAACTTTATGATTTTTTTGTTTTGGCTAAATATCTTTTATTCCATTTTTTAAGATTGGGTATCAATGTAAGTATTGTAATTGGGTATGTGCCATAGAAGTATTCTCTGCGGAAGGAGAGATATAGCCAACTGAATGGTTTACCCTGTGTACAGGTAAATTATTTATTTCTTTTACACATTTAAATCTCTACTCACACCTGACAATTAAAGTGACTAGCAATCAGTAAATTTGATGAAATAGTGAATTCTTTGGTAAGAAAGGCGTGGGGGGAGGAAGAACCCTGTGGCATTTCGCTTTTTTTTTTTTTTTTTTTTTTTATTATTTTTTTAGCTTACGTCCAAAAGTGTTCTATTAGCAACTTTAATAATAATATAATAATTTATTTATAGGGAAAAAAAACGCGAAAAATTAAAAAAACCACTACATATGAACAATTTACATAAGTAAATAAAAAGAGTTTCATAAGTAACTACCAGGATACTCCCTACTATAGAATATTGCGGAAATAGTGAAACCATTCCTATAAGTAAGAATATTACAAAAAACATATTAAATATCTATAGAACAAAAATGAAAATATGAGAGGTATAAGAATAGGCAAATATACTATAAAAAGAAGCAACGCAAACAGAAGAGAAAAACGAGAAGAAAGGAAACAATAATCAAATGAAAAGAAAAAGCATTTCCTTTATTTGTTCTTGAAGGGACTGAGGCATGTTAATGTTCCACGGGTATTTTCCTTCCAGTCATTCCCCAACGTTTCTTTGCTTCCTAATAGTACCTGGATTTTTAATAGAGCTTACAGACATAATAAGGGGTTAAGTCGAATTACCTTATTCTTGAGGGTCCGATTTTGAAAATATGATTAAACTTCGAAAGTCAAAATTCTATTAAATAAGTTTGATATTTTTTATAGAAAAACCTAGCTGTTATAAAAATATCAAATACTATTTACATAATACTGATTCTCAAAGCCTAATTGAATATTGAAAGTTATGCCGTAAAAAGTAAGGGATTTTGATTTAACCATTAATTTACTAGGGTAATATATATATATATATATATATATATATATATATATATATATATATATATATATATATATATATAGGTAATGTTTCCAGATAATTCAGGGTTTAATTATTTCATAATTTATAAGAATATATTATAAAATTCTCTCCTTCCACAGAGAATACTTTCATGGCACATACATCTTCCAAGTTCCTGAATCGCAGAGCGTCCTGATTGACTACTGAAACACGCCCTGATCCTGATTTCCTTTCAAGGCTCAAATCACCTTCATTAAATTTTTGGAACCACCTTCTCACCGTCCTTTCATTCAAAGAGTCTTCTTCCTCAAATTCAACCAGTAAACGAGTGGCTTCAACTGATGATTTATTATTATTTTAAAATATTCTGTTATTACAATCACCTATCTACTTAACCAAAGATTCAGCTCTAAAGGCGTCTAGTAGATAACCATAAAAGTTAATCTCACTCTCCCAATCTACATCTAAATTCCTTTTATTCAGCAATACTAAATGATAATTCAAAGCGTTCAATTACAGAAACTTTCCCTCTACAGATTTTCTCTTTTTGTACTATTTTCAATTCAGTTTTTTCATTGAATTAATAAACACTCAATCAATTATAACTGATGTAGAGAGTAAAGGCTATAATGGTTGTATATGAGTGTTTTGTTTTTAGGTACATATAGTATTGTTTTTTTCTTTTATTTCTCATAATAATGGGATGAGTCAGAAAAAAATGACCATTTTCTTTGTGTTTGAACTTTGCTCTCTTAATTCCTTTCTTATATACATTCGGGAGCTAAGAATTGTGATAAGAAGTTCATGTTTGATTCGCGCTCAATACTTCTTTAGCTTTCCTTTGTTCACAATGGCAGTAAAGTACGAAATTCTGGTAATTTTGCTTCGTTGTTGGAAATGGAAGTTTTCAGCTGCTGAAGCCACTCGTTTATTGGTTGAATTTCAGAATGAAAAATCCTTGAATGAAAGGACGGAGAGAAGGTGGTTTCAAAAATTTAATGAAGGTGATTTGAGCCTTGAAAGGAAATCAGGATCCAGGGCGTGTTTCAGTAGTCAACCAGGACATTCTGCGCTTCAGAGCTCTATTCAGAACAAATGCAGAGAATTTACCATGTTTTGGTTCAGTGGTATTCAGGTTTAGTCAACAGGAAGTAAGTCTTGTTCCAACAATATAATTCCAGACCCCACACCTCTCGACTTAAAAAAAAAAAAAAAAAAAAAAAAAAAAAAAAAATTTGGATGGAATCAAGCTTCTCCCTCACCCGACATACAGTCCAGACCTAGCATCATCAGACTACCACCTGTTCAGATCAATGGATCATTTCCTTCGTGGAAAAACATTCAATAACTTAAATGTAGTTGAAAATGGGGTTCGTGAGTTCTTCGATTAAAAACCCAAAGAGTGGTACCATCAAGGAATTCTACAGCTGGCTTCCAAATGGTGTCCAACCATGGAGCATAATGGTTTATATTTTGATTATTAAAAACCTTGTAAGTAGAAGAAAAATAAATTTAGATTTTTAGCTATAAATTTTTTTTTTACTCACCCCATTACGTTATATAATATTTCTAAGATATTACATTATTATGTGTATTACTTAGAAACCTGCCAGTGCAGTTAGACTGTTTGTAAATGCTAATACTGTTGGCAGGGGTACAGCAGGTAATCCAGTCTAGCTGTCTATTCCTTGGCTTCGTCCCAAACTGTGGGGTAGGTTCTATATGATCCCCGTCAGTCACTCCTGTAATAGGATCGTTCAGAGCTGTTATGAGATCGGAATAGCTTATTTATTTCCGTTATTTGAGTATTAGTTTTGTATGATTTTATAATATAATAAATCAAGCTTAATGATAAAATAATATATCTTTAAACTTGCTAACGCAATAATTAATCTCATCGAGAGGCCTCACGGTGGTCCAATCTCTAACGTAGGCGTTCCCAAACTGGGGGGGGGGGCTCTGGGGATTCCTAAAGAGAAGTCAAGGGAGAATGTGAGACTGGTAAAATTAAAAAAAAAAAATCTCATTTAATAAAAATTTAAATGCACGATTTACAAAAGCTAAATTTATGTTACTGGTTTTTCAAATAAACCATGATCTTTAAAAAATTAAAAAAATCCACTTTAATGAAACTTGTACATTTATTTAAGAAAGATATACACATACAAAGTTTGTAAAATTGAAATTAAAACCGGCAGATTGAAAGGAATCATATTGCAAGCGTGTACCGATCAATATGGCATCAGCGCATTTCACAGAAAGTGATTTGATAATAATTGCTTTTTTCAAGCAGCTACTTGTGGGAAAAAGCATTTTCAACCCTGGCGGAAATAAAAACAAAGTATCCGAGCACACTTTCCTACTACTTATTTTTCATCCAACAGATACTTTGAGGCTATAAAAACAAATATTTTGTTTTTAATGTAATACTGTTGTTGTTTTTTTAATACACCCAAAAAATTTACTGTGTCTAAGGGGGGACGTGGTTAAAGAATTTGTGAAACTTCTTTATCCAGAATCGTACTCTGAAAATTGTGATCTATAGAAGTGGTGGTTCGAATCCTCTATGGGGTGAATTAGACTTTTCATATTTCTTCTTCGGTGTTATGAAATTTAACAATCTTGAGACACACTTTCATTTGTTTTTTTATGTATTTCGTCTTCAAATATCTATAAATAGCATCATTTTAATTGCTCAATCTTTACCTTGCTGTGCCATCAAGCCCAACGGTTGTGATATGAGGTGATTTGGCCGGAATAACAAAGAACTACCAGTTTTTCCTAAATTAAATCATAAATAAATAATTAAATAACTGATATAACGAAATACATAATCAACTGCTTCAGTCAGACTTGATCTGGGTGTGGCAGTCAGGAGTCCAGCGCCTTACGCATTGAGCTACTGCATCTCCTCCGATTCCTTTTACTATATATATTTTTAATTTATTATTTCATTTTAGATTATTGATTAAGGATATTTTTACCGTACGGTAATTGTTTAAAATCACTGATACGAGTGATATAGGTACTATACAAGTACACGAAGGTTCATACCCAAAAATATAACTTGACGTGAAATATCTGCATAAGATATAACTTAGTATCAGTGTTATTGTCGGGAAATAGGTAGAACTGTTCAAGCCAATCAGGTCCCAAATCCTCTTCAATTGAGGCCCCATGCGAAGGGAGGGAAGGGAAGGGAGGGAGGTTTCATCTGAACTTTAGATCGCCTGGCTGATGATGAAAATGGGTACACCTTGTACTCAAGGGGGTATATTTGAGCCAATATTCATTGCTAGGTAGGGAAGGGTTCATAGATTTAAGAATTATTTTACCGATTCTACAATAAGGTATGTTTTATTACTATTATACTCTATACTAATTTTTGTAATTATTAAAAACAAAAAAAATTTGGCATCAGTAGTTGCTTATTAGCCATATTAAAGTATTTGTGAGGTCAAGGAAAAGAACGATCAAAGTCACAGTGTTTAAACCCCTCATAATTCAATCATCTATTATTCGATTGCCTTTGGCTTCTATTTTTTTTATTTAGCTCTAACTCACAATATTTTCTTAACATTTCTTCATCAAATCATCAGTACTCTTATTCATCCATTATACATATTATACAGATAGGAATACATTTAGAATGAACTTCGGTTCAGATCTGCATTACATTCAATGATTACAAGATCTCGTCTTTTTGACCTATATAACCCAACCCAAAGAACTGCAATCCAACGCTCCTTCCTCTTCCGCTCAAATATCCTCTAGCATTCTATTCCACCAGCGAAACTCTTTATAACATTTAAATACCTCTATTTCCTGTACCACATTCTTATGGAAAATGACGCAACTACGTACTTAATTAAATTATCCCATTTTCTTGCATTTCTTGAGTCCTATCAATAACATTTTGTGCAATTTAGATTTAACTGAATAAAAAGGAACCCCATCACTAGATCAAGACTTATTGTTTGTTGTACCTATCATAATTTTTGTACTTTAAACAGAACTCTCATAGAACGCACCAAGAGCAGAAAAAGGGATGAATTTAAATGTTAGTGATTGTATTATAAATCAATAAAAATAAAAGGGGATTAGAATATATATATATATATATATATATATATATATATATATATATATATATATATATATATATATATAAAACTTGTTGAAAAAAAAAAAAGAAGGTTTCTCAAAAAAATCTGCCAAACTTAGACTTCAGGTTTCTCGATACGCGAAATATGTTACTTATCAACTTCATCTACATGATCCTTTCATTGTATTTATTTCTCTAATTATTTGTTATTTTTTAGGGGTTTTGTCCCAGAGTAAATTTAATTTCCATTTCTATTCTTTAATAGGAATTATTTCTTGTCCGGATTCTACAACTTATTGATATTTTTAGTTATTAGATCTGTGATACATTTAAAATTTGTTATGACTCATCAGTACAGATAATTCGATTGACATGTAAACAACAATGAACCAACTATGGACTCGCATTATCAAAGATCAATTATTCTGTGATATCGACGTTTCGATTTTTCTTTTATTACCTTTTAATTGAAGAGCTATGTTGAGAGGAATAAATCAATTAACAAACGATATTTTAGTTATTGCCAACGTTTCGGTCCTATCATTGACAGTTATTTTGCCTGAAAACTTGCCTGACTCCCTTAAGATCCATTAAGAAAAAAGGATTTATTAAGGGTTAATTAATCTTATATCACGCTCGTGCTGTTCCCAAGTATGACTGTTATTCGTGACGAAAAATTGGATAAACAGTTTTTTAAAAGTTGATGAAGTGGACTTGTCCAACTCTGTGCGTGCTTAACAAGTTCAGCGAGGGAAGGGGTGGAGGGGGAGCTGTAAACGTAATCGAATCCGATCGGCTGACGTCACTGATGAGATGGTGAGAGAAAAGCTCGGGAAATACGAAAATTCCTCCTGACACCAGCTGTAGGGAGGCCATAATCCTATACAGCCATTACCTTGACGCGATACTCTTCTTGCAAGAAAATACTAAACACATTACAGAAGCTTTATCAGAAATTTAAACATATTCAAAATTTAACTATTTATAGTTCTTAAAAAAGATTGTTATACATATTGGACTGTTTCACAAGTTAAATTTTTATTTAATATACCAATGAGGCAGGAGGATGAAAATAAACTGAATTTAAATACGAGGTGAATAAAATATAAACGGTAATTTCAAAATTATATTTGTTTTCAAATCGTTTTCCTCCAAGTGATTCTTTCAGGGGCGCAAACAAAAAATAGTCACAAGGGGACAGGTCTGGACTGTAAGGAGGGTGTTCGAGAGTTTCCCAGCCCATTTCTTCCAATTTATCCCTTGTCAACAATGCGGTGTGAGGCCTTGCGTTGTCATGGAGAAGGATGACATCTCTAAATGGCACACCTCGTCTTTTGTTCCGGTAACTGGTTTTTGCTGACTGTAGCACCTGGCAGTAGTAAGCCGCATTCACTGTTCGTTGATCGTGAAGAAAATCAATGAGTAGAACTCCCCTTGAGTCAAAAAAAATTGTTGCAAGAACTTTTCCGGCTGAGAGACGAGTTTTGGCTTTCACTGCGCAGCCTTCATCCTTCCTTCGCCACTCCTTACTTGCCATTTTCGATTCGGGGGTGTAATGGTGGACCCACGTCCACCCAGCGAAACAATCACTTGGAGGAAAACGATTTGAAAACAATGAAGACGTCGAAAAGCACGTGCGCGAATGGTTAAAAGCTCGCCCTCAGTCTTTTTATGAACAGGGAATATTCAAGTTTCCAAATCGGTGGCAGAAGTGTGTAGATAATGCAGGAGACTACATTGAAAAACGTTGAAGGTATAGTTTCTGTATAATATTATTCAATAAATATAATTTTGAAAATTACCGTTTATATTTGATTCACTCTCGTAAGTTACAAAACCTTAAAAAACGAAAAATTGGTAATAAGAAAATTATTGAAACAAAAGTCATAATTTTTATGTATTTATTTATTTCTTTTTAATATTTTTTCAAGATCGGCCTTGAGCTAAAAGTTATTGAATGTGTAATTCTAAATTATATAATCCGATACTAAATACAAGGACAAAAAAAGTGACAAACCTGAGATTTATTTTTGCCAGAAGATTGACATAAAGCAAACGTGCCAAGAAAAATAAATGAAAGCTCTCCAACCATTTTATTCAGTATTAGCAGCACTGAATTACATGCCTGACAGGAACAAGTCCTCTTACTAGTCTAGCGTACTAGATTTCTTAACATATAGATCGGGTTACAAAAGGTATAATTAGAAAATGCATATTTTTTTAATTGAGAATTCGTATAATAGATTACCATCCTAAATTTTTAGTATGATTTGGTTCAGAATTTTTGCGCTGTAATTCTGACTCCACTGGTTTACGAACCAGTAATGCGGTGGAAAAGAAGATACAATTTCAACCTGTATTAAAATACTTACGAAGGTATTAAAATTTGTATACTTTATTTATCTGTTTCATTTTTTATTTTTTATTTTTTTTATTGTTCCAATGATTCTGCACATCTTTGGGGTTCAATAAAAAATTTTCCTTTACTAACTTTGAAGTTATCCATGATAAAACTGTAGCCCCCACCTATTGGGGTATTATCTATCTAACTTACTAGATTCGTTTCCAACAAGTCCAACGAATTCAATCCTCATTAGGTGACTTAACAGAATTATTAATTAATTATGATTTATAAAAATATTTTATGTAATGCTATTATAATATAACTTATTGTATTAAATAGTGGTTCAATTTAATTGTGCTCATGTAACCCATGGGCAGAGTTGGGCAAAATTTAATCAAACCTGAAATTAATCATAGCTTTTTGACAATTAATTTACTGGATTCAATCACCTGATTTAACAATGATTAAATCTTTCCGTTATATTATCATTAATTCACCAAAAATGGCAGAAATTTAGTTCTTTCTATTCATGATTAAATTAAGTGATTGATTCCAAGATATTAGTTGTCAAATAGCTATAATTGAAAATTGCCCAACTCAGCCTATAGGATGCATAATTATAAATTTCCTTATTGGTCAGAACACAATTTAGATTTTAACTTATCACGGTCTATTAACGTATGATGTGCTCATCCAAGTTTTAGGACAAACCTTTAAGTTAATTTAATTTAAAGTTTTTCATGTAGTCATGTATTTGCTTCTTGTCATAGTAAAGAGTAATATTTTATTTATGATAATTTTGTTTATCTAATAATACGGTGTGATTAATAATACAGTGATAGGGCTTACTATAATAAATAGTTATAGTTGCCCCAATACCATTTTCCCTATCACATCTACTTTCGTCGTGAATATCTATCTGCAATAAATAAATATACAGACGATGTACTTTCCATTTTCTCTTTTCCATTAAAAGATCCCACCCGAGTCCCTTAAGATTGGCGCTATCTTTTGAGATTACTCAACCTGAAAGCCATTTGAGGCTACTTTTAATGTTTTGTCGCCCGAAAAATAGCTATTCATCTCCAGCCAAACATTTTTGTCTTCAGTCCCGGTTGATAGTAGCTCCCACTTCCCTTGATTACTTCTTTTCTTTTGCATATTTTCGATTCGGTTTTCCCAGAGGGGATATTCTAAGCGGCTTTCTTATTCCCCTTTAGGCCTCTCTGTGATGACTCGGAGCCGTAGATCGGAGAACAGAAACAGAAGTTTTTTGAAGAATACAGCTTTAAATTTTGAACTTTTTTTAACCGTCACTGCGGTGAAATCACTTTCAAATACGCTTTATCTTGAGTAAAAAAATACGCTTTAATTTAATTGTTATTTTTATAGTGTACTTTTTTTAACTAATTATTTTTTATCTGGTATATTAGGTATGTTGCATAAAAAAAAAATTAAATAAATAAATAAAATTTCAATAGAAGCAGTAATCAGTTAACATTGGTAGCCCCTTTGTACTTTGTACAACGCCCGACTTTCTCTCTCCTTTCCGGAGAGCTTTTCGGAGAATTGATTTTAGTTATCCTTTGAAATCCTCCTCCATTTGCCATCTTTTTCTTCCCAACGTGATGGGAGGGATAGTTTCCAACATGGATAATATTTAGTCAGTGACTGCACTGTGTTACACGGAATACAACACACGACCGACCTCATTCTGATTAGTTATCAATCTTTTTGGCCCTAATAAATATTGCTTGAGTTAATTCCCAAGTAGTAGTATGCTGAAGGAAAATGAAAGGTCATTTTCGCGCAGAAATATTTGAAAACATTATTCATGGAGCTTAATTCCATAAGCAAAATAACTAGCCTCCCATTAGACCTCAAGGAATTTTTACAATAACAATATCAAGAACCATCGACCTCAGACTCAACGATACGAATCCTTTTTTAATTCCTGTATTAATAAAGGATTCGAAAAAAAAAAATACCTTCGTGACTATGGCGTGCACTTTTTGTGGACATTTTATTTGTAAAAATCACTCTTGAAAAAATTGTTTGCAATAATTGTTCATAAAAACAACCATTATAGACATGTTAATAATCTTAATTGTTATAAATATAAATAATTTTATTTGACTGTAATGTTGTAAATAAAAACTTATCTTGTAATTTTTTTTTTTAATTTTTTAAAATCATAAATATATTTTCATTTGTATTTAAAAAATTATTCTCTCATGTAACACACTGCGTATATGCATATATTCTATTTTAAACATAGAATGTTCAAAATGCTTAATTTAATATAAAAAAATGGACAAAAACGAACGCTAAACTTGCTGTATTACTTCGTACAATGCGCGACAGTAGGTGCAACTGATATTGGGATGACCGGTGGAAGGTTAATGAACACATGGTAATATAGGAGGCTCAATTATAGAAGGAATAGATTAAATAAGTGCAGCTTCTATTGCTATTCAGTTTATTTGGAGACTAGTTTAATGCCATGTATTCATTAGGATTGATAAATTATTGTATTTGAAAACTAGTTTTGAATGCTAAACATTCATCTTCAGTTCTAGAACAAAATTTTAAAAACATCAGCACTTTGTTACATTGATTTTATGTACTAAAATTTTCAAAAATGTAAGACAAGAAATCAAATATATTGGTACTCACCTGATGAGATCAGAAGGAGAACAAATATCTGAAATATATCCATATTGGAAAGGGGAAGGGCCAGGTAGGTTAATTTGTTTGGAGTTTTTCCTCAGATTTTCCCTATGTCTAATTGGATTTTTCTATTCTGGTCATTTAAACAAAAATTTGGATTGATTTTGAACGATTTCATTATTTCTAATGATTGACAAATATTTAATTTTACACTATTTTCTACTTGATGCATTATTTCCACTTCCGAGGTATTATTGAATTTATGGTTATTTTCATTTAAATGGAAATTTTCAATATATTTGTCTCTATCTTATTTTTTTTATTTTTTATTTTTTTTGAATTGAGTAAACTGTTGCTCTTTTGGAAATTGTGTATGTTTTATTACTGAAGATGAATGTTCGAAACTAGTGTTCAAATAAAAGAATTCCAATAGATGTGGAAATTGATTGATCAATCCTAATTGTATTGATCCTTATATACCATCATGCGTACCTCAAGTTAAATTTCATCATCTGTTCAATAAATATACAAATATTCACATATCTCTCACTCTGTATTACTTTATTTCCTCTAAAAAAAAAAAAAAAAAAAAAAAAAAAATTGTTTTTCACATTAAAGATTCAATTCAAAATATTGATTAACTATACCGTTATGCTTAACTATCTGTTTTTGTATAATAAACGAACATTTATATAAATTATGTTAATGTATCTTTTTTCGAATTTCGAATTTGTATCTTGTATAAAGGAATATATTTCTCACTAAAGTAGACTTTGATTATTATTAAGGATCAATCAAATAAATCGATCCTTTAGTTTTAGTTATGAAATTATTTTAATGGTATAAGTTGATGAATATCAGCTTTAAATAGCGTTTTATAAAACCTTTTTGACGTTCAAACGAAATCTTGGGTTACATTTTCAATCGCATTGCCCGTGCAACTCACATCTCTTCAGAAGGAATTCATTTTATGCGGGGCTAAGCCGATCAATTAGTGTTAGCCTGGAGAGAAGGGAACTTTATTAGGGTGAGGACGGACTCGGGCTTCGGCTGGGAGGTTGAAATTCCGCTTCGATTGAGCCTCAAACCGAACTGACAGATATGACAGCGGCGCTAAATCCGGCCCCTCCAAACTGGACTCGTCCACTCCCAAAGCAGGCACAAAAGTCCCTTGATATATTCACCAATAAATATCTGATCCAGGTCGCTGTTGCTTTAATTTTGACAGATTTCCAAAGAAATCCAATTGTTTTCCCGATCGGGGCAATAAGCCTCATTTTAAATTATGAGCTATTTACTGGAATCGACTGCTCTAAACAGAAGCTTGGAATCGTTCTGTCTGTTTTAATTACTCCCGGATCAGCTTGTAATTATCAGAAAACACGTTTCGTTAGTTACTTTTGGGTGTGTAGATGCGTTAATTTATCCGACAATCATTCATCCTTAAGACTAATATTTTAATAAAACATATTTATTGAAATATACTGTTGTATACTCTTTAATTCATCAATAAATAATTTATTAATATAATGATAAAAAAATGTCTTTCTAAAGATATTTCAATCTTCTGACTTTTAGTGTTTAGAGCCGTTAAGTCTTTTAGTTAGCTTTTAAAACGTTACGAAACAGATATGGATCACAAACAAATATAACTACAGACAATGAATTAACATAAAAATAATTTTATGAAGGTATGTGATATGGTCAGGGTGGAAAACGAGGTAGCCAAATCAGTCCCATTTTGAGAATAATGAAATTTAAAGTTCAACTCGCCGTGATCCATTTTTAGAAAGCAAAAGTTATTTACTAAATAAATATTCTCTACATCTATATAATCGTTTCCCTATTCACAAAGATTCAAAACCAAAAGATGCCTTGCAACACTGCTTACTGTTAGCGGGAAGAAAAAACCGTAGTCAGTGCTTATTTGTTTGTGACCAATAAATTGAAGGGTCGTGGGGAAAACCTATGTTAGTCCAATAATTTGGAATAAGGATATTACCCTTTAGTGGCCTTTTTCAAACATGGAATATTTTTTACCACCGATGAACTAATAGGTCAAAAGCGATACGTTTTGAGGAAACGCGAGGGGGTTACGCGAAGTATGATATTTTGATATTAGGAGAATAGGAACAGATCATCAACTGAATAGAAATGAAGAATTGAATTAGTCTTCTAATATAATAGAATGACAAAATTTTATTTCATTTGATCGCTTTTTTTGTATTCAAAATCACTCTCTTTTGGAAACAAACAATACAATCATACAGATAGGAGGGGGGGAAAAAGAACATAGGGGTACAGACGGTCAGCAGGATTAAGCTATTTAATTTTAAAATTTATCTCTAACATAAAACTGAATTACAGGTAAAACAAAAAGAAAAAAATAAGTAGATAAATAAATAAATAGAAGGAAATGAGCATTGACGGAGAAGGAGGCAACCCCTAAACATGTTAATGTTATCCTTTCTTTAGCCGGCAGGCGGGCCAGACTTTATTTTTTTTTCTAACCAAAATCACAATATCTAATAATGTATCCAATCCCACACCATACTTTATTGTGAGACAAATGTTCTTCGAACCAATAACTTTCTCGAAAAACGATACATCAATAAAAAAAATTTTATAAAATTTCTTTGTTTTTATTAAACGAAATTGACAACTCAGTCTTAGCTTAAATACATCACCTGTTTTAGTAGAGATAATTTTAGATATAAAGCCATCTGTAATAAAAAAAATAGGGGCTTGATGATTCAGTTCGTAAAGTCTGTCTTGTTATGTACTCCAACTAGGGTAGGAAGGACGAGTTATCCATAAGGTTAACAACCTCTTCTATTTCTTCTATGTTGAACCTAAATTATAAATAAAATTACATGAATACAAGAGAAACACAACCTCTCTGAGCAAGATTAATGTGAATTTTACATAATTATATATGTAGGAGCTATTTTTTTTTTTATGTTTTAAATTTGCCTAAGCCTATTAAAGAAAAAACAAGAAATATTTCAAAAAAAGAATAGAAATAATGAAAAAAAAAACAAAAAAAAAACAGGGAATCATACATTGAATATAAAAAAGAAATGTAAAGCAATATTTAAAGAAAAATAAATACCATGCCCATTGTCATATTAATAGTCAAAAGATCCTTTGTTGAAACAACTGTTAATCAGTTGATTCTTCCTACAATAACTTGCTGTTTAAGTTAATATATATATACTTTTTAATTTATTACCTAATTAAAATATTTGAATAAAAAAAAGAATTGGAACATTAATAATTTTCAATTGTTCATGCGTGAAATGTCAGTAAAACTTGAGTTTGTTGATTAATAATTACAGACGAAGTGTACTTCTGAGGGTAAATTCCAGTTTGCAGAATTGAGGTAAATAGAAGGAGGAAGCAGCGGACATGAAAAGACAAGCTAAATAACTAATTGCTGGAATAAGTTCTTGTTAGTTGCAGTCCCTTGGGGTACCTTGGCACCAGTCAAAGTGATCCCAACTTATTAGTTCCCTTACGTAGGAAGGGACAACTTATTGGCTTCCTCGTCTCTACGAGCAATATTAGTATTCATATTTGTCTTGCCCAACTCTGTTATCTATCCTACCTCATAAAGGTATAGTTTAGTTTACCATGTTGGACCCAAAATGTGAATGTTTCCTCTGGGTATCCAAGCCAAATGAGATTTATCGATACAGTAATCCTGGATGGTTTAAATTTTAATGGAGTCAGAGACCATATAAAGTTCGCATATACCGTATACTATAATTCATCAAATATAAATTACTATGAAATTATTGTTTACACCGCTAATATTATCATTACTTTTGCGTGTAGGTAACATTGTATTATTATTCAGTAGGGTGTTAAGAGTGATGTCATAAAAAATTAGGATTGATATGATTAAACATATTTTATTTTTTTGCCAACGTATCGGCCATATTATTTATGCCATCAACAGGAATGAAACAAAAATAGTCGAATACAGAAATGCAAAATAGAAAATAAGATGTAAGAAATAGCATGATCAAAAGAGACCATAAACAGATCAAATAATTGAGAAAAAAATAAGAAAGGGGTGATTTCTCTGTACATACAACATATGAAATTTTTTCATATCACTTCAAACTTTTTGATAACCCTATTATTTTTCATTTTTTTTTTTTTTTTTTTTATTGGTTCTATTTTATTTATTTTCTCTTTTTTAATTTCTTTGCCCGAAACGTTAGCAAAAAAAAAATGTTTGCTAATTTCAAACACTGCCTAATGTTTTTATTACTGATCCTTCTTAACATTCTATTCTGTATAATATTCATCCAGTCATTCAACATAGCTCTTCATTGTATTTTTAGTACCAAAACAAGTATTATGTATAAATACATAATTATAAAACATGCATGTTTTGAATATAAAGAAGAAGTATTTTGAAGTTGAAGCATATTCTATTGTTTAATAATAAATACATTCATTTGAGCTCATGATTGCATTTTTGAAACAAAGGAACTACAAGCATAATGTTCAAAGATTTATTTTTTAAGTTTTTTTTTTCTTGGAACTAAGTCATAAAAGATGAATAAAAAAAAATATATATTCATAAATCAGAAATGACACGGGCATGCGAACAATACCACCCAATTGATTTTTTTTCTGGATTTAAAGTTTTTACATTCCCTATATACTTAAACAAGGACGTATTAATTAAATAAAATATAGCAGTATTAAAAAGTATAAGAAAGCAATTTTAAATTTACAATATTTTAAATTTATAAGGTTAATATCCGTCACTCACCTTCATTATGTCTTGCATCCGATTAGGTAAAGGTCTAATGTAAGATTGTCTTAGAGTAGAGTGTGATTTCTTGTATATATTTTAATATTTATCGAGCTATTTTATTTTAACTCCATGTTAGACACATAAGAAAATTCACTGGCACATCTTGTTTCCAAAATAAGCAAAATTATTTATTTTAAGGCAGATTTGAAAGTTTGTTATAGGATATCAATAATCAGTTAATTTATACATTATGTAAATTAAAAGGAATGTTTTAAAGAGCAGGGGATAGTATTTATTTTGTACGAAATTTTAAGGATAAAACAAATATGAAGAAATATATGGAAAATAATTCAGCTATTTTTTCAGTAAAACCAGCTAGAATAAAATAACGGAAAGTATTTTTTTAAAGATAACTATTTCCTTACTGATTTTTTTTTCTGAACTGAAGGAAGCTCTGAATCCGATAGCATGTATGTTATGTTTGGTTAATATGGGTATATAATAAATCTTATTTGTCTAGGAAGAGGTTTATAGGTACTAGGTCTCAAAGCTGCTTACAAGGGTCTTCACAGCTGGAGGAGGGCCATAATTCAAAATATATTCATATCAGACTTAGTCTACTAGTTTTTTTTTTTTGGTAGATAAAAATTTTGGAAAAATATAACTTCAGTATGAATTTAATGGTCTTCAGTATAGCAGTAATGTTTGGGTTTACAGCTGATTTTTAAAAAAATATCTATTAAACGAAAAATTCCATAAGGTTCATCATCAATTTTTGCAATTTCACCTCTTATCAATATTGAAATAGCTTAAAAATTACTACTTTTATTCATGTCATTTTTTTCTCTGTTTTGAATATATTTTGAATAACTTAAATCGGTCATATTTCCTTTAATCCGGTGTTCTCAAATTATTCGAATATTAATTGCGAAAAATATCACATTGAAGGTTGATATTATGAAATATTAAAAGACGACTAAATATCGTAACGAAATTCCTTTATTAATAATTTAGAATCTTAATGGAATGAAGTGTAATGGAATAAGGTTTCCAACAAATCCATCTTGAAGAAGTTTATTTTGTTTCTTCACCTCTTGGTTCTCAGAATATTCATTTTATGAATCTCCCACGCTTACTTTGCCTAAATTATTTTTCACTGGTTTTTAAGAGAGTTATTTAAAGCTCAAAGAATGCTGCTTAAGCTTGATTGAACTATTCAATATTTTTTTTTTTGATGAATTTCTGTTGTTTTTTTTTTTTATGACTTTCGTTTTTTTTTTTTTTTTTTTTTTTTTTTTTTTTTTTTTTTTTTTTTTTTTTTATGGAATTTGTTTTTTTTTTTATTTTTTTTTTTAAAATGATTTTTTTTTTTTTTTTATTTCTGGTTTTTTTTTATTTAGGATTTATATTTTGCTTTTTTCTCCTTGAACTTTAAATCAGTTAAATTTTAGAAATTGATGAGTAAAGGGCCGCAAGACAGGAAATAAAAAGAAGGTGCGTCTCATAACTATAAAACCACTGTTTTTACCATAGGATCTTTACCCCCTAAATTTGAAAAAGCCTCAGTAGAAACTAAATAAAATTAAAAATCTAAAATTTGGGTAATTGAATGAAAGAGTTAATATTGGCAGATAGCGGCAATTTCATAAAAACCAGAAACATAAATCTTGAACCCGCTGCTGCCAAAACCCCGTATGCCTGAAAACCAAGGAAGGGAGTAAAAAAACCTGCAAAAAAAAAAAAAAAAAAAAAAAAAAAAAAAAAAAAAAAATCCAATTTTCTTATGAATGTATGTTTAGTTTTTTTTTGTGTTTTTTTTGTAATTATCTGGTTATGTTTTATTTAATAATTTAATATTTTGCTTTTTTCTCCTTGAACTTTAAATCAGTTAAATTTTAAGAAATTGATGAGTAAAGTACTTAAGACATAAAGTGCGTCTCATAACTATAAAACCACTTGTTTGAGGAAGTCCCATAATTCGGTGAGGAATTTTTTATCGAACAAGCAAAATTACAGTGACAATAGAAATGGTGGCCCTAGCAATGCTAGCAATTCTATAAAAAAGCATCTCCAAAATGATTTCTGAACTTCAACTGAATGTTTCGAGAGCTACTGTGCATCGTGTCCTAAAACGCAGCGAAGTTATTAAATGCAAAAAGCACCTAAACTTTTGCCTCGCCACATCGCAGCAAGGTTGGAGTTTGGACGCGAAAAAATTTCGACTGATTGGGACTCTCTAATTTAATTTAGATGGTCCGGATGCTAATAGATATTATTGCAGAGATCAGAGAGAAAAGACAATTTATTGTTTTCTAAGGGAAATTTCGGAGGTGGGAGTGTGATGGTTTGGGGGGCATTTTGTTCAACCAAAATGTTAATGTTAGCATTCCCATCGTTTAAAATGAACACTAAAGAGTACATAAATGTACTTGAAAATCGATTGTTACCATTCCTCGAAGACAACGGTCACAAGCAATGGACTTTTTAGCAAGATAATGCCGCTATTCACTCAAGCCCAACCAACCTAAGCATTACTCTCGTCTCAAAACATTCCTTTACTTTCTTGGCCTGTGTTCTCCTGATTTGAATCCTATGGAAAACTTATGGGGTATCATTGGGAGAAAGATTTATGCCGCAAACAAACCTTATGAAAACGTGACGGAACTAAAAAACGCCATCAACAAATCTTGGGACGAAATACCGAAGGAAGTTAAAAAAAAAAAAGTTATGAGTATGGGACGATGACTTTTTCAGGTTGCTGAAAAGAAAGGAGGTGTTACAGATTATTAACAACAAAATGTAAACAATATAAAACAACATTAACATTATAAAAAATAACTTGGTTTTATACTTATGAGACGGTATTATTTTTGTTTTTTCTTTTAGATTTAAGTTTTGGGTAAAATTTGTAAAAATAAAAACAATTTTTTGTCAGATTATGTCTTTCATTCAACCTAACTAATAGATATGTTAAATTTTTAGTTTTCACTGAATATTTTAAATTAACGCAAAGTGGTTTTATAGTTATGAGATGCACTTTAGCTCCATAGAATTTTTTTATTGTTTTGCGAGGCCCTTAGATCAAATTTTTAGTTTGGCTACTGAACCCTGAAACACCCTCTATATTTATCCAGTCATCAGACACTCCTCAATAATTATTATATGCTTTTATATGGCCTGATGAAATTGTCAGCAACAAATATTCACTTTTCCCCTTCAGGAAGAAAGCCATTTACTATTAAAAAAAAAAAAGTAGTCATTAAGTAATAAATGGATAGGTACCCCCTTCCACCAGCAGATGGCGATGGAGCGGAGCTGGATTAAGGTTGGTCCGCTGCAATTAAGTCGTTGGTGTGAAAGAAAGGCTTAGCTTAGGCCAAGATCCGCGAAAAACCCGACGACTCTCGAGCTGTCTAATTTTTCACTGCCATCCACAACGCCTCGCTCCTAGTCCCCGAATATAAAACTAACGACCTCTCCCTGCTTACTGTGCCTCATCTAGAGAAATATTCGTATCCACAGCTTGTTATAGTTTTTAAGTACATTTTTATAAATGAAAACTATGCAACAGGTATCCCCGTTTAAAAATGTTTTTTTGTTTACTGGGCAACGTTTCTTCAATATGCCACACCTTCAAACCTTGGAAATGCTATACATAAATATTAAAATGAGTGATGACCGAGCGAGTCGGGGGCTAGGGTCTTAAAAGCACTTGGTAGTGATAGTTCAGGGTGTGAATCCCACCTGAGCGGGTTAAAATTTATTTATTTTAATCATTTATTTATTTTTTTATAAAAATATTTTCCTTTTCCTTTATACAGGGTGTTCATCATAAGACTGCAGTAACTTCGGGAGGCGATTTTGAGCATTTCTCCCCCAATTGCCTCCCGAAGTTACTGCGATCTTATGCTTGAACACCCTGTATATATTGCGGTGTTGGTATACCACATGTGGGTGGTTTATTCAATACTTTTTTCTCTTTACTCACATAGATCCTGTCCCTAGAGTTACATTAGCCCTCCTCCCTCCATTGATGGTTGATTGATTTGACTTATATCTATTGTGCTGATTAATTCTATTTTAATTATGTGAAAATGTGGTAATGAATATTAATGACGTTAGTAAATATATTTTATTTAATGATATTTTAAAGGTTATAATGAGTGACTTCACAAACACTTGCTTCTTCTATGGTCTTGTCCATCCTCCTAGACGGCTTTTCATATCTACAGTATATACTTCCTCCAGCTCCTCCAAAAGAACTCTTCCTATTTCCTGGACATGTCTTAAATAAGACACACAAGGAAATATGTTAAAAATGTAGTTAAAGAAATAATATCAACAATTATTTTCATCCAATGTTCAATATTTCGTAGATCGGATTTCTTAATTATAGAAGAAAATACAAACATCCATAAATTGTTTGGATAAATTATGGGGATGACTTTAAGTTGTAACAAAAAATGTATCTAGATTATTATTAATTTAAAATTTAAAAGAGGATGAAAGGTGTAAAATAAATGCATTGAGGTCAACCTAAATTTGAATGCACGAAACAAAAGAACTTAATTCTATCCCATCATAACCTAGATGTTGAATATTCAAGGTGTAGTAGTTTTATATTTATTTTAAAATAAATTATATTTACATTATGTTTCTCAATAGTTAGTTAATATGATAGTTGTTGGTGAAAATTTATTTAATTAAGAATTGTCAATTCCAAGCCAACTGTTTAGAACAATAATAGACTTGATGGGAAACAGCTGTGAATCAATAGCTTAAACGAGTTCAGGCGTTTAATACTATTCATATATTTTTATTGAAATAACATTTTTTCATTTATAGCTGTCACCAAATGTATAGCTATCAGGTAACTAACTGGCTTGATAGTCATGAGGGTGTATCAATACCATTCAAATCCACAAGTATCTCAATTTGCTTTCCATTCTATTCCCGATAACCTTCCAAAGCGCCTGGAATGAAGATGTCATAGGAGCCTTCTAATATAGAACTGTTGATGGAGTGCTATTGGATAGTTGCCATACAACAACTGACATGTTATTATTAGTATTGTCATATTACTTACAACATGCAAATAAGATGTATTATGTACATGAATAACATTTTTTATTTATCATGACTACTTCAGCCTACTTGTTTGTAAAGTTACTTTCTAACATGCTTCCCACTCCATTCCCGATTATTCTCCGAGTCGTCTGAATAGAAGATGGTCTAGAGATCTAGTGTAGAATTTTTATTGAAGTGCTACTGATGAGTGGTTCTTTTAAAGTTTTCAATGTTATTCTAATCGTTATTAGCACGTTTACTTGATATATATGTTTTGTACAGTTATGAATTTCAATGAATGAATACAAAAAAAATTAAAAAAATAAAAAATAAATTCACGCACCAGTGTACGTAAATGGGTTAAGAGCCCAATAAAAAAACATATTTATATTAATTGATTTTATTTTATTGTGTTTTTAAATAGACGTACTCCACAAAAATTTTAATTTAAATTTTAATTACAACAAAATTGTGTGTTTCTATTGTTATAAATATAACATACCAGTATCAAAAATCTTTTCCTAATGATGTTTCTTCCTCTAACCTTAATTCCTTAGTTTAATCCCGTGAGAGAAGAAAGCCTAGTTGCTGATAGGGGCTGTGGAGAATTAAGAAAAGTTTCTCTACCAAGGATTTCTCGAGAATAAAAACTCTTTCCCTACGATAAGTATGTTTTCCCCTGGCTTTGAAAGAAGGCTTCTCATTAGTACAACGACTACCTCTAGTAATGGCGCCCAAACGAATTGTCTCCTTCGCTACACCTTCCCCATTCTAGAGCTCAGTAAGAAATAGGCAAACTATTTATTTTCCTTTTCTTATAAGAAGGATTATTTTAATGAAAAGGCATTCAATTTTTATTTTAGTGAAATATTACATTTTTTAGAGCACTTCAGACAAGGGCATTCCTTAGAATTGAATAAGATTCTTCTTATTTATGGGATTGTATAATCCCATTAATAGAAGGAAATTTATATTCCTTCTATTAAAAAAAAATATCAATCAGTAACAATATATATTTGTTCTAAAAATTTATCTGATGATCATAAAATCGAACAATTATTCTATCTGCTTCATTGAAGTTATTTACTAATGATGGTTTGAACATCTTAGCTTTTTTCAAAATATTCTTACTTAAAATGTACATTGAGGTGATATTACACACACACAACACACATGAGTATAAAGTGAGACAAAGACAATCTGTTTGTAATTATAAATAATTATATAAATCATATTTACTATTTGGTTTGTCTAGATGAAATATATCTTCGGTTATCATTTTTTTCTACTCTTTACACGTCCAATTTGAACACAGAGAGATATCGACAAATTAGTATAAAGTGGTGAAAAAATGACTAATATAAACATATTATTTTATTATTATAATATATAAAATTAAAAAACACAAAATTAAAGAAAGCATTAAACTATAATAACACCATAAAAGTGCGTTTTCTTACTTAGTATAAATACAATTCAGTGTATAAATTTTAAACTAAAAATAGCGTATTTATAACGTATAAATTATAATATATTGTATAGTTGTATAGTGGTGTAGGGAATTTATTTATGTCTGAACACACCATACTTAAAATTATACAATGCACATGTAATTTTTTTAATTATTTTTTTATTATTTTTTTATATATACAAATACATATTACATGTGTCGACAGTTAAATATAAAGCATAGAACTAGAAAAGTTAAATAAAATAAAGAGCAAGAAGTTAAACAATATTAAAATTCAATAAAACCAAACAACAAAGTCATTTAATCATTAGAAAAATTAAAAAAAATATTTAATAGAGAAAATGTATGAATTTTTAATTTTTAAAGGTTTTCATATTGACGTTTTAAAAATTGTATTGTTATAAATAATTCAATGAAATCCCAAGATTTATCAAAAAAAAAAAAAAAAAAAAAAAATGCATAACTTTCGATTACTTAGAAGAATAAAACTTAGTAAATTGCTTAAGTCACGAGGAAACAAAAAATAAAAAGTTTCATAAAGTTCGAGGTGGAAATATTCCGTTTTCGTGTCAGGAAAAAATGACTGAAACTCGTTGGAGGAGTGAAGGAAGATGATTAAAGTTGGGCCTGCCTAGGCGGGGACTTAAGAAGCCCTCTGCTGTTTATATCCTTACCAAGAACCCAAGCCGGGCCAATAGCCTTCTTATGGAACGGGCTAGATCACAAGAAATAGGTACCTTGTCTTTCTCCTCCCTTCCTTCCTTCCATCGTCATCGGATCATCATCGTCCCTAAAGGATATTCCCTTACCACAAAGAATTTCCTTTCCTTTGTCCGCCATTTTTGAGTGATTTCCCTTTATTCTGCTTTTACACTTTGAGTTATCCGAAGGAAATTCTAACATTTTCTTTTCTACTAGTCGTTAGGGTAGCCCATGTACCATACTATTCATAACGATGCACTCTTTTGTAATCTAAAGGAGATTCGAGGCTGTCTGTAGACTATAATATAGCAGTAATAAGAAATAAAGAAATATGCATTTATAAGTTCGAAATTGAATTTATTATTTTAGATATTATTTATTATAAAGACATTATTCATCTATTTGAATAATTGGGGTAATAATAACTGTAAAATGATAATTTTTTCTATTTACAATTTACGTTGTATTACAGTTATAGTATACCAAAAAGGAAATCTATTTATTCAACAAGAATTGTTAAATTTAAAGAAGCGTGAAACTTAGTTTATTTTCGCTTATAAAATAAAGTTTACAATAATTAATTTATGACTAAAAATATAAATTATCTGTATCATTACAAGTCGTAAATATTAAAGAAGAAACAGTAAATACTTATATGTTTAATACGGTTTAATGTTTAATTATATTTAATGAACAAGAACCTTATTAAACATTTAATATTTTGTAACACTCAAGGAAATATATAAATATGCATACAGAAAACAGTTTATAGAAAATACTATATCATTATATTTCACATAATATTTCTTACTGCATATACTTCCTACATCATAAAACCCTCCTAAAAACCCGTATTTATTTTTCGGTTCCATCTTAAATCGGAGTGTACCCCCTCTATGTGACCTTTGAATTTCTTTCTTTTAGTTTTCAATACTTTGTCTGCTATAGTTCTTCGAGGGTGTTCTATGTACCTTGCCAGAATAAGGCAAAGTACGAGGGTGAGTTGAAAAGTTCTCGGAATGTACTTGAAAGAAGTGGCTTACCTCGGTGGAACTGCTTTTATTTTTCAACATAGTCTTCCTGTAGACTAATGCATTTGGTCCAGCGATGTTACAATGTCTTAATCCCATCTCGAAAATGAGATTCCTCCAGGCCTTCAAAATGCTTCTCCAATTCGGCTGTCAGTTCTTCCGTAGTGGGAAATCTCCGTCCACCGAGGAAACTTTTAAGCTTGGGAAGAGATGAAAGTCTGATGTTGCCAAATCAGGTGAATAAGGTGGATGTGGCAACAATTCGTACCTCAGTTCATGAGCGTTTATGGTCCAATGTCAAGAGCCGTGGCACCCATCTTGCGGGTAATTTTTTCATTCCCAATTCTTGAAATGTGATATACCCGTTCAGATGACATCCCTACAGCTTCAGCAATCTCTTGCATTTTCAGTCGACGATCTTCCATGACCTTTTTGGCCATCATCATTTAAGCTTTCTTGACCAAATTTAAACTCGCTGGTCCACTTGGCAACAGTTGAATATGAAGGAACAGATTGTGTTCTGAAAGTCGGCATGAATTTCCTTTGCTTTCATACCTTCCTTTATTAAATACCTTCCTTAATCACTGCTCGAACCTCAGTTTTTTCCATTATCACAAATCACTACGCAAAAAACAACAACAAAGAGTCGTCACTACCACTCACGCCAGGTGTTCACTCACAAAGGATGTGTGATTATTGCGCCGAAGCCTCGTTGCTCTAACACTGACATCTTGTGGTGATTCCGAGAACTTTTCAAACCATCTTCGTATGTCAGCAAAGTACCGAGGCTATACCCTAATTGCTTGTCCCGCCGAAAATCTATCTACCTGTGCATTTAATACTTAATAATAATACTTCTTTTAGGTTTTAGAATATAATAATTATTAATATTATTTATTAATTCAGTATGTTTTGTTTTATTAGGAAGACTACAGATGATCTACAGCTTACTATAATCCTTCAACTAGGAAAATATATATATATATATATATATTCATAACTTTAGTTTAACAACCCACGAGCAAGTCTTCGCTTCCAAAGTTTAAAAAAGCCACATCGCTTAGATTTCTACTCCATTTGTTTCAAGGAAAAGATGAACAGTATTGTTCGATTAATAGTTCGTTTCGTAAAAAATTGTATATTACTATATATATTAGTTAACTCCTTTCTTTATTTACATATTCCACCTAGTTATTATTATATTATGTGTATATATTTAATAATCCATAAAGATTGTTTTAATTATTTTTCAAAGCCCAGGGCAAGAATGTTATATTGTTCTTCTTTGCTAAGAAAGAAAAAAAAATAAAAGAAATCTATAAAGGTATATAAGAAAAAAGCTTTAAAGTGAGTTATGGACCCCTTTCCATAAATATTAATCTACCCTAAGTCGGGATTGAGGAAATACTCTTATTCCCCTGGCTTCAATACCCTTTGTATACAAAATTCTTCATTTTAATAAGAAATGGAAGTATTAATTTTTATTTTGTTTCTTTATAAATAAAATTGCTTATTCCTCTTGATACTAAAAGTCTCCATTTTCCGATATCCTTAAATGTTTCTTTTGCAATATGATTCTTAAATATTAGAGAAATTATTAATTTCAATATTTTTATATTTTACTTATTTTCAATACTTCCTCAATTTAAATAGGAGACTATAATTCAAGTTTTCTATGTAATAACGAATCTAAAATATCCTATCCCAAAAAAAAAAAATTATAAAAAAATAAAGAAAACCTTATTGTTTAAAGTATATCCATTTTCTATATATCATTTCTAAGTTTACATAAACCTTTTGCAGAATAGTTTGATAATTTTCTAGTTACGTTTAATCAATTTCCTCATCTATACTATTATATAAAATGAAAAGCCGCTTTTTTTTTGTGATCACTAAACGCAAAAACTACTGAACTAATCTGTATTAAACTTTGTCTACATCATCCTCATAGTTTAAAAAAGGTTTAGCAATAATAAAATTTAAAGATTTGAAATAAAATTGTTGTTAAAAAGCAATAAATATGATGTGCGCAGTAAAAGTTGAAAATCGACCGATAGGTGGTTTTAGGAAAAAGTTTACGACATTAATAACTTAAATATACAGTGATAAGTAGCAGAAACGACGTTTGTAACACTGTCATAAACTTTTATGATTAGAAATAAAAATCCAATCATATGAAATCGATTAAGTTATTTCTGTCACAGTAAAAATTATTGCCTATTAACCCTAGGTTTATGATATTGTATGTAAAAATATGAGCCATAGGCCTTTAGTTGGAAGCACCGATAATGCAGTCAATTATCCACAAGAATTTCTTAATTGTCTCTGTCCATCTGGATTACCAACTCATGCATTAAAAATCAAAAATTGGGTGGCCAATTATGCTTTTACGTATTCTGCATCCACCTAATCAAAAGTGCTAGATCAAAGGTTTGAGTTTCGTGTGAAAATGTAATTTACGAATGTTCAATTGCATACTTCAAAACAAGATTTTTATTGATACAAAATTAAATCTCAATTAGTTAAAATTATCTAAGTTTTTTACTTAAGAGAGCGAACGAAGCAGCGACGGGGGATGCTAGTTTATTTAGACTTTTCCATTTAGATTTCAATTTTCGCTTTCATATTTAAACATTTACCAATTATGTTTAATCTTTTTCTATTTTATTTTAAACTGTTATATTTATATTTCACCCTTTTCCGTATGTTTTTAGTCCTTTTTCATTTACATTTAACCATTTTTTAATTTTATTTAAACTTTTTCTAAATAGAATTAGGCCCTTAAACATTTATGAAAAATTACAGAAAAATGATAATCATCGAAATTATTAGATAACAAAAAGGACATTAATATAAAAATAAAATAAATCATTTATCATTCTTATGAAAAAAACAATAAAAATCTTATTGAACTATGCCCATAAATGTTTATAGGAAATGATGATTGTATTGTTGACTGTGAGTTTTTACTAAGGACATGAAATGGTCAGGGGGGCAGTCAGAATGAATAAACACAGCCAGTTTTTAAATGAAAAACTTATATTTTGGTATGTCAACGTTTCGACCTGCCTTGCAGGTCTTCATCAGGGTGAAGTAGTCTAGATGAAGGTTTGATTGTTGATTGTCAGAATATTGCGTTTTAATGATTACTATCCTTTTTCTACAATGTCTCATAAACATATAGAGGCCTAGTTCAATTAAGAAAAAGTTTAAATAAAATTGAATCATGGTTCAAAATAAATGGAAAAAGACAAAAAATATATGGAAAAGGGTGAAATATAAATGGAATATTTTAAAATAAAATGGAAAAAGACCAACCATAATTTGAAAATGTTTAAATATGAATGTGAAGGTTGAAATACAAATGAAAAAAATCTAAATAAAAATGGAAAAAAATTAAATATAGCTGGAAAAGATTAAGTAAATGTGTAAATTATTGAACTAAACTAGAAATTGATTGAACTATTCTGGATAAGGTTTAAGTAAACTTGGAAAAGGTATAAATAAATTTTGCAATAGTTGATAACTTTAAATTTATCTAAACATTGTACTGTGTTTCCCAAATTACGAAGAAATCTATTTTTATTAGTAAGCAACTTTTCCATTACCGCGGTTCATTACCACTAAGTACCCGACAACTTTTGGTGTCATCTCTCGTTTTTCCTCCCTTTGACTATGAATGCTTAGTATATAGAGGACTGCCTGATGAGCTTGAAATGAGATGTAAAAGACCAATGAATTGTTTTAATAGATTTATTTTGGGGATTTTATAGGTATTTTATTATAGGTATTATTTTATTTTATAAAAGGTATTCTGAAATTGGGTGATTTCGATACCTCCAAGGTACACTCATATTTTATTCCTTGAAAACCAAAAAATCCACCTATATCCACGACCTCCTTATTCTGCGCTCCTCCATCCACCTTTTAAATACTAGTCCCCAACCCAGCAACTTGTGCACTCCTGCACATCGAACTGCACCATCAAAAAATCCTTTTTAATAATAATTATTCTTTATAATTATAATCCGCGCTTCCTCTTTATGGAATTCATCGCCCATCTCATTCCGAAAAACTTCCACTCTTACTTCCTTTAAACATCATCTATTTATTTACCTCCTGGATTTTCAATCTTCAGAGCAAATTTAAAATCCTTTTACAAGATTTTGTTACTCATAATTTAATTATTAAAGAATTTTTTATTATAATAAATTATCATAGCCTGACGGTTGTCTTATGTATTGTGCTCATTTGTTATTATTAGGGGACAAGTTGTCGGAATTAAGTTTTTAAATATACAAAATACTTTAGAAAAATACGGTGAGAGATCGAAATTAATCTTTTTTTTTTTTCATTGAATATTTTATTTCTTGTCTTGGTTTTAAATAGATTATTTATGTGGAGCATCTGTTTCTTACTACTTAGATATTATTCTCAGCGCTTCGTAGGCAAAGAGGTCATCCTAAAACACATCAGTTATTTAATTAACTATTAGGCAACTTGGTACAAGGAAATGATTACCCTGGGGCCGCTAGTAACGATACCCAAACCAAGTCACTTCAGCTTCTTGTGTGGT
Organism: Euschistus heros; assembly: GCA_003667255.2. Lineage (NCBI taxonomy): Eukaryota > Metazoa > Arthropoda > Insecta > Hemiptera > Pentatomidae > Euschistus > Euschistus heros. Next base: position 424,108 of record RCWM02000335.1, on the reverse strand, counting down.
ATACTGTATGGGATGTCGGAAGGAGGTATCACCTGCTCTGCGCCTCATGTATGTTCATATATTATCTCTCTGAAGGCTGTTTTCCTTCTCTAATACATTCCCAATACTCAAAAAAATTGTGGCATTATCCATTTTATTTGTTTTACTGTTAACGAAATGAATCAATTAAAAAGAAACTTGTATCTCTTACCCTAACTATTTTAGGATTGATGGATTACTTGCCACTTCATTAGGATATTTTTATTTAAAAAATATTAAAAGTATGATATAACACACGGGAAAAACTAGACTTGGGAGCAAAATGCATGAAGTAAAAAATAGTCTAAAATTAAATGTTTGTGAATCATTAGAAATAATAAAATCAAAACCAAATCAAATTTTTGTTTGAATAACAAGATAAATATTTCATTTTAAATTTGTTTTTAGTAGGAGCATAAAAACCGACTATTCATAGGAAAAACCTAAAGGACTTCCTAAGAACCTGAACTATATTAGTAACGTTTATTTACGCTCCATTCTAGGTCCTAGTATATTGTGAAAGCCATTCTATTTTGTTCTCTTTAGTTTAATATTAATATTTTTGATTTATTTAAACAATACATTTAAAATAATAATAATAATAGATATGTAATTATAATGTCTCGATGATTTTAAAATTGTTTTTTCCATCCGTTAAAAAAAAAATTGATTGATATTAAAATAAATGTGAAAAAATGATTGCGTTGACATCCTTGATAATTACGCCTTCTTTCTCACAAACATTTTATAATTAAAGGTTATTATATGGCTCACCATACTATACGATCCTCAATCCTTCACATACACGATTGCTGTAAACTTGGTTGACCTGTCTTGTTTGTTAATTTATCTTGATTTTAGAGGAATTAACAAAAGCCTTTATTACCGGACTTTAGTACCGGAGTGCTACGAAGCAGTGGTGAGAATGAGATCCTTCGATGATTTTATTAATGTTGGAGATGACATAGTCTAAACTATATTTACTTTGAACTCCCACGCTACCAGATCAAAGAAAAAAAAAAAATTATGAATTATTTCAGAAAATAATAAATAATGTTAGATAATATTTTTAAAAAAATAAAGAAAATAGTAAAGTAGTAGACAAAGTATTTTAAAACGAAAAATAGAGATAACGATTTACTTTTACTAGTTTCACAAACAAATGTGCCGTATTTATGTAATATTTTTTGTATTTAAAAATAAGCAATGTTCACAATTAAATTTTATTTTCAGTTTATTTAAATTTTATATATATATATATATATATATATATATATATATATATATATATATATATATATATATATATATATATATATAGGTACATGTATTTTGTCTGGGGTCTAAAGTTTTCTTGTTTAATGTTTTTTTTTTTCAACGCTCTAGTCTCTGTTGGTGTTGCTCAGATCAAAATGTTGACAACAGTTTCCTAATTAGAAATATAATAGAGAACATTTTTTGTGTATTACATTTTACATTTACTGTTTAGGATCTATATTGGTTTGATTGTAAAATTTAACGTTTTGCCTACTTTTAAAGTGTTGGATTTTTTTTTAGACGATCTAGCTCAGTCTGTGTTGCTTGGATCGGAAATTTGACGACAGTTTCCTCATTAGAAGGAGTATATTAGAAATAGACATATCTATGATCTATTGTTTTTTTTTTTCCAGTCAGGGGGAAATTATGTTAAAATGTTCTCTTCTTTTCACTTTATCGATTTAAGGTAGAAAAAAAAAGAAAAGAAAAGTTTTCCACCCTTTTTTTCTGCAGATGGTCTATTTTAAGTGAGTTCTGTATTAAGTAACAATGTGTATTAGAAATTTTATACAAAATCATGATCAAATTCTAAGGGCTTTTGCGGTTTGGGCTTCATTTAATGTTTTGGTTATTTCAATTTTTTCTCACTTCTCTCTTGTTTTAATTTATCGAGAGTCTACAAAATGAAAATGGAATCGTAATAATAAAATTTGTTATAATAATAATAATCATTGTTCGATAACAATATTATGTTACCAGGAAAAGGGAAGGTTGCGCAATAGTTAGCTCTTTTGTTTGGAAGGAAAACTCCAACATGAATCGAAACCTTGGGGAAGTTGCGTTTTCTTCCGACATTCTTCCTATTATGGAAGTGCTCTATACTTGCGACTTAAAATATCCACTTAACCGCTAGTATAATTGCAGAGTGTTGTTTCTTTAGTGCTTGCTTCTCCGAAGTTCTCATCAAGTAGAATGAAGCTTAATTAGAAGTGAAAATTTCAAAATAAATGTTTTCCTTAGGGAATTGAGGGTTCTTTGTTAGATGAAATGGACCATTATAACGGCTTTAATCTAATTAGAGCTTATTCTATCTCTATACCTACATACAATATGTAGTTAAAGCAAACAAACCGTTCATGTTTTTTTAAAAATTGTATGGTAGCTAAAAAAACGATTTTATATTAAGAAATTATAATTTTATTATCTTAAAAAAACAATTATTTATGTGAAAAGCTTTATTCTATTAAAATCATAAGTATATATTTTGCTCACTAAGCATAATCATGTAAAAAACATAGTAACAAATAATTACCCTTAATTTGGAATTATTTAATGAATTTATCTTGATGAAATGTTGATATTTAATGCTAGACCCGTCTTTTCATCTTAAATAAGATGTTGAGTGGGATCAGTGAGAAAAACAATGTATGCTATGTTAAAAAATTAAAAAACATATTTTATTTTATTTGCCAACGTTTAGGCCAGAGTTTCATTGTATTAATTTAACTTCTTATTTAAACTCCTTAACTTCTTCTTAATTTAACTTCGTTTTCTAATTTCTTTTTTTTTTTCCAATTTTCCATCTGCCTACATGATGGCCATCAATGATTTAGCCAAAACGTAGTGCTGAAGCCCCCGCAAAATTGACAGGGTCTTTTGAATGAGGCTCCAAAAACTAAAATAAAATAAACAAATAAATAAATAAACTAAGGTTCCGAATATTAGTATCTTTTTGAGAAAACCGAAACTATACACCATACTTACATAATATATTTACGATAAAGAAAACAAACATTAACTATTTACAAACAATAAACTAAATAACAAATAATTATTGAACCTTTTTATTAAAAACTTAAAGTAACCTTTTAATAAAATTTGTGACAATTATACCCATTAAATTACTGAAGAAAACCAAAATATAAATAAATAAAATAAAAAGATACAATATTATTGGTGAGTGAGCCTAGCAGAGGGAGCGGGACGAGTATGACTGGTCACAGCCGCATTGAGATGGTGATAATGTTCTTAGTGGTCTCGATGAGTGAGGAACCTTCGCAAGATGTCTAAGATCTCATAAACCCTAGACGTCTTCGAAAGGTGTCGAAGAGCTGGTGGGCCCACGTCTGCATTCAAACAATAAATGATGAAAACACAGCGTCTTAACAATAACGCCAACTATTCTCCATCTTATATTGCACTAAAAAACAATAATTAGCAAGTTGGGCTATCATATGGCCCGTCTATCAAGTACCAATATTTCATTTCTAGTATTCTAATAACATAATCCCAATAGAAGTGGCAATTAATTCATCAATCCTAATTGTATTGATCCTTCTATACCATCATGGTGTGCCTCTAGTGAGTCTGTTAAAGTTATGTATATGATCGTTTACTGTGGGTCCATGTAAATTTGAGTGAACTGTGTGGTTTGTAATGTAGTTATTACATAAGATTTCATGATTAGTCGAAGTATTTTCGATTAAAAATTTCGTATTTTTTTTTTTTTTATAGTGCGTATTATTAATATATATGTAACTATATTAAATATATTTTATGAATACTATAATAAATATTAAAATATTTTTTTTTTCGAATTTCGATTTTCTTGAAATGATAAACTTCTATAAAATTACCTTTAAAACTCTTCTGAAGTTGAAGAAATTCCCCGCTGTTGAAGTGGAGAAGGAGTGAGGTGCAGGTGGGAGAATTTAAATGAGGGTCTCTTAGGACTAACGAGGCAATGGGGCCCGGCAACTGGAAAGGTCCATTTAGAGTCGTTGCTCCCTTGTCCAAGTTTGGCCTTCTTTATAATGATCTTATTATTTTTCCAATATTTTAAGAAAAAAAATTATTTATTTTTTTTAACTTAAAAAAAATATTAATAGTCAGCATTATAATTAATTACGGATGTTACGAAGTCTTCCAAATCAGCGGATATTTTGTTTTATTGAACACAAGAAAAAACTGCTTTTATATATACGGATATTCATAGATCTATTTATATAACACAGTAAAATCCCTATAATCCGGTCCTTCGCTAATCTAGCATCTTGGTGATCCGGCCTCTTATTGATCCCCCTCGAACAGCCACACAGCTGGGAGTACTTGTACAGCAGTAAACACCGATTTGCGGACATGTACTACGAGATATAATCCCTGGAAAAGAATATTTTAAAGCTAACGATGGGGAAGTTGGATAAATTTTAAAGTCGTTTTGGGATAAGGTTTCCTGCTATTACAAGGGAAAAGCTGTCATAAAATCACTCAGGAGTAAAACCTATTTATGATAAATAGGTCTTAAAAATTCAAGAGTAGGGTCAAAAACAAGTCTACAAAGTTATAGAGAAAAACTATTACCTCTGGTCTACAACCGAACATAATGTTCTTTTTTAGAAAATAAAGATTCAGCTCTCTGCAAATATTATCAAAAGATAGTCTGACTTTTATGACCATGACTATAAATTAGATATGCATAAATAGATTTTTTTCTCCTGAAGATTTTTAATTATTTATTAAAATGCAATAATTTTTCATTTTTTTATTAGTTTATTTTCTCTACATCCAGTAATCCACCATTTTCAGTTATCCAGCACTCCTCTGGTACCATGTATACCGTATTATTGAGACTGTACTGTATTACACTCTTTCTCAATGAAGGATGAGGATCGTTAAAAATCTATTTCTACAATATTGATGATGAAACTAAAACATTATTATCAATTATGTTTTATTTAATCTTGCCTGGATAACGCACTAACTATTGAATCAATTGTGGTACGCACTGCAATAAAATTAGCATTAATAGATTGCCACTTTTATTGGAATTTATTATATAGTGGGGAAGGACTTGGAAGTGCCTGGATATATATATTTAAAGTAATGTGTTTTTTTTTTTTTTTTTTTTACCTATTTTATTATTTATATTATATTGTTTATATCTTTATTTTTATTATTGTATCGATTTTTTTTTATTTTCCTTTTTTTATCATAATTTTATTCAAATTCTTCTTTTTCTATTTTCTTTTAAATAAGGCATGAAGGTGTACATATACTCGTCCTTAATTGTCAAAAATTGCTTAATTTGTCAGAACAAAATTTGAAACAATCTTAGCAATGAGGCTAGAATCAAAAACAAAATAAACCATTGCAACCCTTGACGGTTCTTGTGTTTCGTATTTTGTTAGGAAAGCAATGGTACTAGGTCAACAGTTGTGAAAGGAGATTTGGTCGATATTACGTTCAACCACATCGTTTTTTCCCCAATTGAGAGTACCCACATACTAGAGACTAGTGCCCCAGAAGCACTGAGCTACTGCTCCGTTCCAGACACAAAAGCAATAAAATTTTATTTCCTACTGTTTTACTAAAAGGTGAGACCAGTTAAAGCTGGAAATAATAAACTTCATTTGAAACCGAACTATTTTTTTTTTTTTTTTTTTTTTTTTTTTAGTTAAACATAAAATTCTGTACTATATAGCTTTGACTGTCCAGTGAATATTGGTTCGGTTTATTGCTCAGAAACCATAATAAAACTAAATAAGGAACCGTCTGCAATCTTACATTAGACTCTACTTCGAGTTCACAATACACCCAAGCCTCGTAAATTACGTTATTTACTACCCGTCGTTACAGACGACTTCAACATTTACTAGAAAAACGTTCAAAGCTCCCAACTAATTACAAAAGACTCATATACATGACTGTTATTAAACCTATTTGGACATATAGAGGTGAGCTTTGGGGCTCTTCTAAGCCATCCAATTCATCTCGTATCCAATCCTTACAATCCAAAATTCTCCGAAAAATACTAAATGCTCCTTACTTTGTCACCAATAAACTTATCCATAAAGATCTTAATGTTCCCTATGTTGCTGATTTAGCCCACACCAGATACCTATCCTTTAATAATAAACTCTATAACCACTTTAACTAACCACTTCACAACTTGCTTCCCATTCCATTCCCGATAATTATAATAATTTAAATAATTTCTTACGATAGCGACAATGAGAAAATATTCTGGGATACAAAAGAAAAAAAATATAAACGATGATATAAAAAATAAGGGATATTGAGTACTCGCTCATACTGCATCCTCTTGACGTTATTTCTAGGTTGGTTTTTGTGGACCCTCTCTAAGAAGACTTAATTTTTATAAAGTTTAATTTTGACAATATTTATTATTGTTTTCTTCCAACTTCTCACTCATATTCCAAAAGTTCGAATTTTTAATTGTTTTAGATGGTAAACCGGAAAAAAATAGAAGGACGTTACTTTAAAAAATGAAATGATTAAAAATGCTACATACTCTTTATCTGCTTAAAATCAAGCAGTTTTTCGTTAGCAGACAAAAATCACTTTTAAATTCGTTGCAACAGCCTGATACTCCATCTTCTAGCAATCTAAAAAAAAGTACTACAACTTCAAATCATTTAAACGTTGCATTTTTTTTTTTTTTTTTTTTTTTAGCAGTAAATTCGACTTTGATTGTGTGTAGTTAGAAGCATTCAAAGATGAGTCTGGTCACCAAAGAATTTGCAAGGAAACCAGCAGCCCAAAATAAATGATTCATGATTTTAAATATATTTATGGAATAAAACTGCTTTTAATTAAACAAATATACAGTTTATGACAATAAATAAGAATAAAACGTATATTAAGGTGCAAATTAATTTTGGCGATTCATTTATTGTTCATAATAAACTGTAATTAACAATAGTTGAAGTATATTTTTTTTTTATAAATTATAAATTTTGTTGCTAAATTTTTTTTTTAATATACACGTTCACTAGGTCAAATACTTATTATAATCTGACACAATTCGTTGCCTATACTTATAAGCAACGTCTCCTTTGTTCCCGCAGTTTAGTCTGGTTATCATTTTGTATTATTAACTTTAACAACTTATACGGACTTTGGATATCAGTCACTTTCAACAACTACAGTCCACCGCTCTACCAACTGAGCTACCAGAGGAGTTAAATATACCTAAATATACTCTTTCTGAAAACTACAGCTCAAGATATCATCACAAACTTCCTGTTGGCCTTACAGTGTACCCAGTACAGAAAAAAGCCAAACATCCCTAGAAATTCCTAAATTCCATCCAACTCAAGAAATCATCCAATAGGGGCTAGAAAAAAAAAAAAAATTTTTTTTAAAAATATGGACTTTATAAAAGTGTTTGAGCTCAATATATTGCGATGCTAGGGCCATCTGGAGAGGATTTAATTTAAAATACCGTTGGCCAAGTCGAATGTTTATGTTTTTTAGAAAAATCTTGAAAAAAACAAAAAACAAATAAAAACGCTTTTTATGATTACGGTTGTTTATAAACTATCTTGATTCTCATTAAATCTGTTATTCCATTAATAATTCATTTTTCTTCAAGAGAATATGCAAACAAAGCCCAAGCGGAAAAAAAAAAATAAGGGAAAAGCGGAAATTTAATCCTCTATACTAGGCCAGGATGAAAGGCCCTTGCGCATCGTAGAATATTCAATAAATACTTAGAAATGTCTATTTTATCTTAAAGTCTTGTTTTCTCTTGGTTTCTATTTTCCTAATAGGTTAGTAGTCTTTTAATTATTTATGAGTTTAATTATTGGCATTTATATCATAAAAAAAATGAAATCTAAATAAAAAATAAATACCCTAAAAAAAAAAAAAAAAAAAAAAAAAAAAAAAAAAACTTTATGCCTATAAATACAATTCTGTATGATTTATATGATATTCTCTATAAATTTTAACGCTTTGAACAAATTTCTTTAATTTAGAAATAAAGTTTTTGTATAGTTTCTTTTCTGAAATTGGCAATTCTTCTGCAATTAATATTATATGTTTCAGTAAATAAAATCTGCCCTTGTAAAAAAGTGGCCTGCTATTAATTATGTTTAAATGTTTTGGTTGTATATGGCATGATTCGTTGTGTAAGATATAAAAACGTTTAAGATAGTATTTTCATTCCATTAATTTCTTCAAATTTTTTCGGCTTAGAGTTTTAATCTTTCTTAGGCCTTAACGTCTCTATATATTTTGATCTGGGCATACGAAACGAAGGATTTTTCAAAATAATAATAAAATAAAAGCAAACCATATTTTTTTAAAAAGTTGCAAAAGTTTAAATTTGAAATTTAACTTAATACAGTTTTCTATAAGATGGTGCATATCTCTCAGGAATTCATTCAAAATCACACATCTAAACCCTTTCAAATGCGCGGTGGCACAATATACTTAATGCAAGCAATATATATATATGTATATATATATTTTTAATAATTTAAAATTTATCATATATTTTTAATTACTGCAGTATTTCATTTACTTAATATTTTTAATAATACTAATACTCTTCATATCATTTTTATTTTATTGTTTATTTTTTGGTATTAAGGTTTGCTATAAATTACATGAACTTATATTTGTTTAATATAGATATATTTTTAAAAACCTCTGACTTTAATGTAAGCCTCTCGTTCTGAGGGCTTAAATATCATGTAAATATTTAAGAATTACGATTATTCTATCCTGTGACCGTTCAGTTAATTATTTTTAAAATTATGATTTGATAAATCTATTGTCAATTTTATATAATAAACAAAACAATTTTTTTTTAAATTTATTTTAGTTAACTATTAATAACAATTGATTATGTATTAAATATTTATGTAATTCTAACATACTAACTAGTATGTATTATTTATTAAATGGTTTTATTTTAAAAATCACCTAAATAAAATAATCCTCTTCGGTTTTCAAGAAATGTGTGTATATATATATATATATATATATATATATATATATATATATATATATATAATTTTTCTTGATCTAAATCAATTTTATTATTTTTTAAATATATTATTTATTTTTGAAGAGAAAAAGATTTGACCCGGTTGGGATTCGAACCGAGTCTCCACCTCTCTAGCGTGGCGCCTTATCCAACTAGGCCACCGGGGTCGTATCCGAACCAGGCAAATCTTCTCTCTTCAGTGATCCATAACCCCCGGGCACTCGCAAATCGCGATGTGATTCCGGGGATGAATGTTCATTTGAACATTACATTTAACGTGGATCTATTGACAATCCGTCACCGTATATATAAAATATGAAATTTTCTCATTGATCTAAATCATTATTTTAAATATATTATTTATTTTTGAAGAGAATAAAGTTTGACAATTTAAATATATATATATCTAGCTTATATATATCCCATATACCATATATATATATATATATATATATATATATATATACTTTAATGCAAGATACGTATTGAAGTAAGAATGGTTAGATTGATAGCTATAAAATAAAAATTTATGATTACTATTAAACGCTTTTTTATAGTCCTTTCTGCTATGTACTGCCTCCAGTACATATTTTGTGGTATTCGCATTAAAATTCCCTTTACCAAAGAATGTAGTTCTGAATGCTAACATCAAAAACTGTCGTGATAATAATTATATTTAAAATATATATATATATATATATATATATATATATATATATATATATATATATATATATATATTTAATATATATATTTCAATTGTAACTTTTCAAAATATTTGTTATGAAAAAGGATACTATTTATTAAAATAATATATCAGGGTTGCATATTACTTAGAATCAGCTATTTCTTGGCCTACATCGATATTTTTAAGTTAATTACCAGTTTATTGTTCTGGCTACTTAATTTTTTATAGTGAATAGTTTTGCCATCATAAGGGATTTCTGAGGGCTGGGCCCCGGCGAGGACACTTAGCAGTATCGCCTCTTGTTTAGATCACGCCTCGCCCCTCAGAGTAAATTATGACAACCTCTTCATGGTCCTTTATAACGGTTTGTGGTCACATTGGAGTACGAGCTAAATCATCATAGGATAACCAGACGTGACCATCGCGGGCTACAGGTCACGCGTGACTACTGCCTGTGTTCGTGTCATTGTCGGGGTAATACTATCATTCTTCGGGTATTAGGATTGGACGTATAGAGACCATTCTTTTTCGTGTAGAACCCGAAAAGATGGGGTCGGAGTACTTACAGCAGGTATATAGAAGATGTAGAGTTAATAAACTTCCACAGTTGGTTAGCAGCACTCCCTTTTGAATACCTACTTGAGACCGCAAAAAAAAAAAAAAAAAAAAAAAAAAAAAGAAACCCAGATTTTATATTTCTTTACAATAATGTTGTTTAATGACAAGATTTCGGAATACCTGTAAATACTTTTTTTTTCAAGTTGTAGCATTATATATTTTTTAAAATTTTATATATATATATATATATATATATATATATATATATATATATATATATATATTTTTTTTTTTTTTTTTTTTTAAACCATTTACTGGAATATCGTTCCCTGAAACCTCTGTGGTTATTATCCTTGGGCACTTCATTCCGAAAAAAATAATTGTATTCCTTTAGAAAATTAATTATATCTTTTCGTTTTTTTAAAATGACACTCTCTTTTCGTTTAATCCTTTTCTTAAGACACTGAATAACACTATTTTAATACTTGCCATGATCTAATTTTTTTTTAAATAATCGATTGAATCGTTTCTATTTTTAAAAGAACACTCTCTTACCGATTAATCCTTTTTCCATGACCTTTATCCCTTTGCATCTATTCCTTTGGATTCATTTTTGTTCAGTGTCTAGCATATTTTATATTTTTATATTATATTCATCATCGTCTGATTCCATGGAAATTATTGACATCTTAAGTTAGCTCCTTTACAACAAATAGATGTACTAACATTAAAAGGAAGTATATATTTCTAAATCAATATATTCTGTCACACTAATGTTTCTGAACATCGACTACTTTGTTGAAGAAAGTTGTGTTCTTAGTGTTTCTTATACTGTCCAGGTCTCTCATACAAAGACTTATAATTGTCAGTATTTCTGAAAAAAAAAAAAAAACCGAGTTCAAGCTCTGCAGAAGGCAGGCATTTTAATTTCTGTTTCTTCGGTCGTCGAACGACTTCGAGGTTCCTACTGGGACACCTAGCCTCTACGTAGTGGGTACCTTTAATTAGGGGGTAAGGCCTTGCGGTTAAGCGTGATTGCCGACCACTTCACTTCCTTGTCTAACCCTGTTCTTCACGTAACAATACTTCCTTACCAAATACTAAACCCAAGACCCTTCATGGGTTGTAGGGGTACAGGTTTTTATGGTCTGTTATTTATTTTGTACCAAGAACTACGAATAATATTTGCAATAGTTTGTTGATTAATTTATTAATTTACTATAAATTTAGTTTAATGATCTCGCTAGTTTTCTGGATGTTTCTCAAGCTGTCGATTTAAACTATATGGATTTTTGTTTGATATAAGGGTTTGGATTATTATTATCTTCAAAACTAATTGTGATTATCGTAATCTCTTTTAGTTATAAAATACTGCCAATGGTCATGTGTTCCTGACTGAATAATACGCTCAAAGTGCGTGAAGAAAGAGAGAGTAATTTTAATGTTTCTTTTCACAATTTTTCTCAAAAATTCGGTAACCTTTAACTTATCAACATCCTTGAAATAATTCTGTTATCAATACTATCGCATTAAGGTCTATTGTAAGATATTCTTTATAATGTTTTATCCTATTAAAAATCCTATTTAGATACTCAGTTATTTATTAAACAATGTTTTACTCATTGTTAATAATATTGATGAATATTTAAAACATGTTTTTTCGTTATTCCTCTTTTTTTTGTATCCATTAATATGTATAAGGACCTGGGGCTATGAGAGAATTCATGGAAGTTGTACATCAGAGTTTCTGGACCAATAGCTAGGGGAAAAAATCTGGTTCAATGCCTGAACGATATGTAAAACTTTTTGTCATGTTGAAGAGATAAAATATATTGTTGTGAATGCAAATTTGTTTCGCTGGAAAACTGTCCATTGAAGCATTAAGGAAGATTTGTTTGAAAAAAACAAAAATATATATATCGCGTTTTGTAATGAAGGTGGGGTGGAGTGGGTGTATTTATTTTGTTCATTCTCTTATAAATAATATTTATACATTTTATTAAAATATGTTTTCGAAATATCAGACTGTAAATATTTTTAATTTGTAGTATTTATAAAAACATCTGTCTTGTGTTAGATGAGCTGAATTATCATTTATATTAAGTATTGGAAACGTTACTGAAATAATTTTAGAGACATATTTTAAATTAGGATTGATGAATTATTTGTCACTTCTATTGAGATTATTTTATTAGAAAACTAGTTTCGAATGCTAAACATTCATCTTCAGTTCTAAAACATACAAATTTTTTTTTTTTTTTTTTTTAATATTTTAAATTATAATTTTACATTATTTTGATTTAAAGTTAAATAAATAAAAAAACAACCTAAAATAATGCTAGTAAGAGCTACCGATGGGTACTAGTCTCCACAATGTTTTATATGTCTTATTTTCTATATATTTTTTATCAGCAAATTTACTGATTGTTTTCAGTTCGCAGGCAGGCGCGAGTCAATATGTAAGTAAAAGTAAAAAAAAAAAACAACAAAAAAACATTTCTTATAAAAAAATATTATTTATTTATAAATCATTGCGTGCTTCGACAATTTTATTGTATAATTTAGACTATTTATTACATTATTCAGGGGATTTAAATCAAAAGCTTTATACCACAGTTTAAGAATTCCTCTATTAGAGATGGTGAAGTTCAGTAATTGAATATCGACATGATACTCTTTAGCGTTGTTCGTTCACATTTCATAATGTTTATTTTGTTTTCATTATTATTACTGTAAAATGAAATAAAAATCATAATCATCTTTTTATGGTTTTCACTTCTCAGACTTCTCACCTGACCTCAGAGCTTAAGATCAACATTATCTGATGTCCTAAGCACTGTAAGTAAAGCTCTTCTTATTTAATCTTCCATGGTATTTTATCATTTTCCTTTCATTTATATACAAGAATCTATGCATTCCCAATACATGCCCCTTGAATTTCCCTTTTTTTACGCAAAATCAGTTGTTTTTTTTTCATCATATTCTCTCTTATGTTCAGAAATTACCTCTGGACAAAGGACCACGTCTCGTATACCCTTTCTCATATATTCCTGAGATGTTTCTCTTGAGTATCTTTCTGAGACATAAGTAGAATTTCGCTTTCATTCCTAAAATTCTTCAAGATACGAATCCTCAATCTATGCTGTTCAAGGTACATACATAAAATAAATACAGAAATACATCCTTCACTCCATGTCAAACAAACTAACTTTGTTAAACTACGTTCTTGATGTTGGTGGCTATATTCTACAATTGTATAACGCTATCCTTAACAGTCTAGACCTCTTGAGTTTCAACAGTTGATTATTTATACTTCATTTATTTGCACTGCAGACTCAATTTTGAAAAAAAAAAAAAAAAAAAAAAAAAAAAAATGAAACGTTAGACTTAAACTTTATCAGGTTTTCTGCGTTCTATAGTGATATTGATAGAATTTTTTAAAAATGTTTTTTTTTTAGAAGAAAGGCAAACCTTATATAAATCAAAAAAAAACAAAATACAAACGCTATTCCAATCTAAATAAACAGAAGAGTAGAGAGACGAAGTCCTTTGGGTTGCTTTATTTTTAATGAGGGACTTAGTGCTTTGGGAATTGGATCATTTCTCTTCTCAAGATATTATTAATCTTTCAATACATTCCATTACGGTTATATTTTTTGTTGAGCTCTGGAAGATTTTTTTTTTTTTTTATTTTTTTTTTTTTGATAATGGTTCCCTTAAGTAATAAAGTTTTGATGTTCATTTCTTTATGTTATTTGTGTTAATACAGGTATATGTTTAAAAAATAAAAAAAAAAAAAGCAGGCTATAAAATCGATTATTAGAAAACATTTTTAATAATCTGAAGCAACATTCGTCTTAAAATATTAAAACATGTTAGCTCCTCTGAATATAATTTTAAATGCTTATTAATTATTTTCCGATTTTTATCACTTTCTGACCAATGTTTTTTCAATGTGGTCGAAGCGCTTAAAACATTGGTTGTTGGTAGGCTAGAAGTTTGGAAAGAAGAGCGGTTGAAGTATAAACTCTTAACTGAGACTCAACATTTCCATAACAAAAAATCTTTTTATTACAATGATTATTATTTATTTTATTTTACTTTTTTTTGGACAGTTTTATGATTGAACTCTTTCAGTTGACTTGAGATGGTCAGCGTTGTTCAATTTGGTAAATAAAAGACCTGACACTAACCTCCTTTTCTTATGGGCTGAATTCCTCCTTTAGAAAATTTTTAACCTAATGTTGAATAGAAATATGAAAATACGAATAAATCTATTAAATTTAAAAATTTTATTACACATATGTATAATTAAAAAACAAAACAAAACAAAGTAGTTCAAACAAAAAAACCTAAATTATTTTTCAAACACCCAATATGAATTGTTTTATGTATAGATGCATACAAACTATTAATATTCACCTTGTGTACAACCGCTTTGAATTTTTCGTTTATACTTTTTTATATCAGACACACAAAAAAAAACAGCATTTAGAAATTTATTTATCTATCAAAAATACGTTAACTGCATGCTCAGAGTGACTAAATTAATAGTATGATGCCTTACTCCTTTTTTGTATTCAAAATATTTTTGGCAAATATTATAACCTTCCACAATGTTGTTGATTAGTATTAAGGGTAAGGTAAATATGATCTGCAGTACTTAAGTGAAATGAGATAAATAATCGTACCATTTAAACTATCAGAAATAATGTTGTCTGCACAGAAAAATGTCAAGTGCTAGATGTTCTAGCTAAGAATAAGCACTGGGAATCCTTCCATGGTCACCTTCTGCTTGGTCTAGGAGCAGCTACCGATAGGTTAGTAGTGCTGGACTCAGGTCTGTAAAACATATCGCACGTTCCTAAAGTGACACAACTCAAAAATCTGTATATTTGATTTATAATCATTTTCAAGTTAACTACTCTTCAATGAAATATCAATAATGTATCGATTTAACTTTAAATCACACCTGATACATCTCACTCGTTGTTGGGATTAATATATTCATGTACACTTTCAATAGTCACACAAATCTGAAAATTGTATTTTTTTTTTTTTTTAATTTAGATTTTTGAGTTGTGTCTTATTGAGTTTTAAATTATTAGGAAAATTTAAAGGTAACGGACAGTTTAGTGAGGTCCTTGATGCAGTTCTTAAAACATACTGGGTTTTATGAACAGATAGTGTAATGGTTGCAGAAAAAAAAAAATATATTTTTTTTTTAATTTTAAAGAATAAATTCACGAAATATAAAATTCAAAATAGATACGTGGAGTAGTTAAAACAGAATTTATTCATTTATTTATTATTTTTTTAAATTTTACGTTTTTTTATACGAAATAAATTCAGTTACATCTTGGAGGGGAGTCTTGAAAATACCCTCTAGATATATCGAGCTAGACGAACGTGAAATACTAGCCCTAGATCCCTGAATAATATTTCTATGCATAGGGAATATCTGGGATAGAATATAAGGGATTGAGTCGTAGTTGAAGTGACGCATATAGATTACAGAAACGTCAAAAGGAACAATAGATGCTGTCTGTTGTATCATGACAAGGAGGAAAACACGAAATCTATTGACCACAGTAGTTCCTCAGTAATCCAGCTCCAGTCTCTTCTTCATATCCTATGTTGGGATTTATTTTTTTGCCTTAAGTTTACATTGAATAAAAAATTAAAAACTGTATTTAATAATGAATGACTTTTTTGTGATTAAATTTTCCAATTATACAATAATTTCAAAATATAAAAACAATAGAATTAAAAACAAAAACAAATTTAATGTGAATACTATTATAATGTGGGTTCGACTCCCTCCTGAAAAGGTCAACATTTATTTTGTAACGAACCCACAAATAAATCTTGACCTTCCTATCCTGTCTAGAATGGGTTGGTAACCTGTTGGATAACCCGTCCTATTTGGAGTACATAAGGACGTTAAGCTCCCCCACCCCCCCCCCAAAAAAATCATTATGTATATATGAATATATTAAAAAATACGTAAACAACTTAAAACGCTAAGCGAACTTGAATGCTGGATGTCGACATTACAAGTCTCAGACCACAATCATCTCTCCACCCCACCTCGTCAAAACCCTTAACCAAAATTCTCTCACCTACGTCTCGGCCAATCAACCCATCAAATCCTTACCCAACAATTAAAACTGATTACCTTTATTGGAATTATATAGTTATTATTAAATCCAATCACTTTACGCGCCCATTTTTACCGTCGTGCTGCTATTACCTGAACTAATTTGTTGATTGCGATGCCGTATTGTGGAGTTTGTTACCCTATGTAATCATTTTTTTTTTTTAATATTCTATGTTAAATTTTATTTTTTTAAATATTAAGCCGTTGTTCCTTTTTTACGTTTATGACTATGTTTCACACCGTTGAAAACCTAGGCAGGATGACAAATCATTCTGTCTTACAAATCCTATTTTTTAAGTTTCTGATTAGTAGACTCGAACTGAATATCTAATCTTGCATTCATTTCCTCATGAACTACTATTTTGTTAGAAAGTTCTTGCGCATGAACACAAATCTTAATTACAACTTTCATAATAATTCCTGTAAGAATGGTTTTGTTCCTTCTATTTTTATCAATATTTACTTCGATTAATTCATAGCGACTTTAGTGAAATTTAAAGAAAAAGGTCATAGAGCAAAAGTAGCCGCAGTAGAAATTGGTGCCATTGAAGCAGAGTCATATTTCAGTTATCTATTGATATACTACAACACTAGGTTCGTTTGTTGGAAAAAACTAACAATTAGTGTTTTAACGGCGTTTTATAATCGGAGTTCCAGATGGTCAGGCAGTGGACTCAAACATTTACTTGAACTGGAAGTTTATACAGTCTAGACAACAGGAACCCAGCCATTTTGCTACACGATAACGCATTTGCACGTTCCATTTTCATTAGGGAAAAATTATTGTTACTATAAGGTATAATCCTTATTTCGCAGCATCAGATTAAGGTTCGCTTAGATAAATGGTACATTTTTTTAAAAAAGTCTGGTCTTCAATAATTACGAGGACGGACCGAAGGATTGGAATCGGTATCAAATCAAATTACTGACCGAAAGTTAGCTAAAACGATTTGAATATTATAGACTTTACTTTAAATAGTTGTATTGAACAATGTGTAGAATATGAAATATAAAATAAAGCGACGTGTTTTTTAAACACAAACGAAGTATACACAATAGGGAGGCGCGATAGCTCAGTGAGTAAGGCACTTGACTACCATGCTCCCGGGCCGAGTTCGAGTCCAACTGAAATGAAATGAAATAAAAAAATTAACTTTATTCTGGGTCTTAAAGTCCCCTAAGAATAATAATAATGCACAGTTACAAGTACAATTATTTGGCCGTATTATTTACAAATCAAATTCTTCAATTATTACAGCATATATTTTTGACAGGAAAAATAAATCAAATTAAATTGAAAAACAAAAAATATGAAATAATAAAAATAACATAAAATAAAATCATATACATGTATGTATAAAAGAAAGAAAGAGAAAAAAAAAGTAATTCCAAGTATTTATTTAATTATTTACATATTTGCGGAAGATTGGTAGTCTAGTTACAGAAATAAATCATTTTTAAAGGCAGAAAATTTATTTTCTGTTGTTTCGGTCGTGGCTCGACTTCGAGATCGTGAGACCCTCCAACGGCGCACTCAGCCTCTACTAAGGTTACTAAGTAATTGGGGAACAAACCTGGCGGTTGAGCGTGATTTAGGCCAAATCTCCTCCTTTCCGACCTAAAAACAATACTGAACCCAAGACCCTTTTTGAGTTGCTGGTACAGGTTTTATTTTAATACACACAATAATTAGTAGCTAAAATATTTTTAAACCATGCCAGTCTCCTTACTTACGGTGAGCGGTGAAGCAGGCTGACTGTGAGCGTTATTACAAATTATTATTGCGATGTTCATCAAATATTATCAACTACTTAAAAAAAAAAAAAAAAAAAAAAAAAAAAAAAAAAAGAAATCATTAGAACAATAACCAATAAGTTAAACATAACAGTTGTAGTGAGATCTAACGAGAGCTATTAGACAGAGAGAGTGGACCGTAGTAGGCCGAGCGGGACTAAGGGCGAGACAAGGTCGGGAGGTGGCTGTGAATTATTGATGGACCGGCGGCCACTATCAGCCCCACCTCATCGCTATGCAATAGCTAAGTGCCCCCTCTCCTTTATCTACCTTCCTTCTCCACTTTAAAAAATGCATTTTCTAGCCAAAGTTTCAACATTCTAATTAGCCATTAAAAATTAAGCATAGAACTGGCGGGTTCGAAATCGAATATTTGCTGAGCACTCTACATATACAAGGTGAGTACCTCTTAGTGTAAAAAAAAAATGAGTGAAACTAGATAAAAAATGTTAAAAACATGCCGGAGACCTCACCTTTCTATTCCAATCCGTTGAAGATATACGATAAATCAAAGACTTTTTTGAGTAAACCATATTTTTTACCATAAAAACTGTAATATCTCCATTTTGTTTAAGTATTTTTCAAACTTTTACCACATTTTCAGATTCAGCATTAAATTTTCTATAAGAGAAAAGTACATGTAACCTTGAATTCTTCGGAGCTAAAGAACAGTTAGATCTTCACCTTATTTATAGAAGTTACAAAGTCTTATATTACTTCAAATCTCACCTTACAAAATTGCAAATTTAATCAGATTTCTAATGATATGTTAAAAGTAATGATTCTGTTTCTGAGATATTTACTTATAAAGCCGAAAAAAAACATTATTTGTTCTCATTTGACATACAAATGTTACTTTTGTCAATAAAACATTATGATAATCCCTCATTGAAAATGTGCATTTTAAACATAATAAACTCTTCATTAGAATAAAAAGCATAGAAAAAAAATTATTGTTTAATATAAAATAAAGGAAAACTGTCAATAAATAAAGTGACACCAGATCAGTGGAACTTATGCTAATATATTTATTTATTTTTTATTATTATTTAGGATTGGTTTTATTAGACTTTCAATGTAAGGTTTAAAACCCAATGATAATGAACATAGACCTCAATTTAGCCGTTAACTTCTGAATGCAGATGATATTGAAGAATACAACTTTTTGAGGGTAATTTTATGGGCAGATGAGTGTTTTTACAGGGGAAGGCATTTCAGCCTATTTGTGCAGGTGCGAAAGGAGCAATTGTGTAAGTTAACATAACATTGCTTCCAAAAAAAAGTACAGACTCCAAAAAAAGAAATATCCATGTAAAAAATCACTTCTTCCTAGTAGAAAGAACTATAGATCATGGATATCTCTATCTATAATCTACTGCTTTTTCAAAAAAAATCATTTTAAAATTAAAAGGATGAAATTACTTCACTTAATAATTAAATTAAATTAACAATTAATCATTATATACTATATATTTGTCAAATACCACTCACTCATTCAACACGAAATCTCAGAAACCACTTTGCTTTGACAATATGCTCGCGACTTGGGGCTATGTCGACCTTCAGATAGTCCATGGCCTAGCCCACTACATTTAGTAAGGAAGAAAGATGATGGCACTTGGAGACCTTGTGGGGATACAGACAATTAAATGACATAACTATACCTGATAGGTATCCCCTACCTAATATTCAAGATTGTAACTAATTTTTTAGAAAACAAAACCATCTTTTTTCAACCCTGGACCTGGCCCACGCTTACCAACAAATTCCAGTTTGCACCAGAAGAACGTTTGCAAAACTGCCATTACAACACCATTCGGCTCATTTGAATTTCCCTACATGCCATACGGGTTACGTAACGATGCACAAACCTTTCAAAGATTTATTAACGAAGTCCTCCGCGGGCTAAACTGCCAATTTACATATTTGGACGACGTCCTAGTCGCCTCGTCATCTATGGAAGAACATATAAACGATCTCCGTAGCATATTCCAATAGGATTGGAATGAAATTCTATATGTAGCTTCCTCTAGGGCCCTAGGTGCTCGCTAAGAAAGGAATTTTAAAAAATCGGCCTGGATCGCGGCTAATTCGCGAAAAATGCGATTAAAATTTTTATTGGGTGAATAATAATAATATATTAATAGTCATATGGTATTTGGAGATAAGCTTGAGTTAAAAAATAGGTTAGATGTTTAAACCGCACACTTTTACCACAAATTAAGTTCCTTTTAGTTGTAAACAAACAAAAATCTCAGGAATCAAACTGGTTCATACAACGGCATACGATCGATATCGAAACTTTATAATATTGGTACTTTCTGTGAACTGTGATGGTGGGTGAATAATAATAATATATTAATAGTCATATGGTATTTGGAGATAAGCTGCAGAGGGTGGACCCTTACAAGTTTGAGTTGTTTCGTGACGAAAAGCTATTAAAAAACTTATGTTAAAGAGGAGGTTAAAAGACTTATGTTCTCTGGTGATGACATGTAAGGCCAGTTCGATGTAGGGACAAAAAACTGATAAGAATCAGTGAGTTCTATCAAGTGTATGTATATTCTCTTCAGTATCGTCTCATATTTTACCATGGAGAACCTGGGTACAGTATTAACATCCTTCAGCGTGACTCAAACACTAATACACCACTTAAGAAAACCGTGTTTGAAGCTGATTTTTAAGCCTAAGTGTTATGAGGTGAAGAACCTTATTTACTTTAACTTCGTAATCTCCTCAACCAATTTATGCTTGATATGTAAGAAAAAATAGAAACAGAAAGACTAAACTTTATTCGAAAAAATCAAAAAAGATGAGAAGTTGAGACTATATTCACTTAAAGTATGCCATAAGAAAAGCTGATGGTCTGGTATCATAGCTGGGTAAGATGGTAGTGCTGCCTCGAAGCTTCACTGGAGGACTATCAAAATAAGATAAAATTAACTTTTGCAAATTATCAAATTTACTTATTGAAATTATTCTAAGAATGGAATTCTTTAGGTTTATTTAAGTAATAATTATTATCAATGTTAACCTGAAATTTTACTAATTTAAGTTGTCCCTCATCCTAATGATATTAAACCGTAGCGGAGCAGGGTCCTTTCAGCTAGTTCTAAATAAAGTGGAGCGAAAGTAGGGGCTTCAATACCTTTTCTTATCGAACCTACACTAGTCATAGTTTCCAAACTTTATTAAAATATTTCGATAATTCCAAATTGTCTAATTGCTCGTTACTTACCGATATTCTCTTTTAAGGCAATGCTTTCTGGGTACATTTCTATACCAATCTCTGAAAACCCAAAAACCTCCCATATTTTTGACCTAAAAACTCTGTGTTCTTTCTTCTATTCACCTCCTAAACACAAGGTCCCAATCTTTTAACCTGTATACCCCATCACATAGCTATAGAGCTACTTGCTTTGAAAAATCCTACATCGTTCGCACTACCTCCTTCTAGATTTCCTTACCCATTTTTATTCGTAAAGCTGTTTCCCTTACTTCCTTTAAAAATAGTTTATTTTTACTCCTTTGAGACAATCAATTTTTTTCACAAATATGTAAATAGTTATGTAAACATTTAGAGATGTTATACCTTTTCATGTATGATTATATTTTTTTTTCCTGTCAACAATATGTGACCTAGTTATTCGGCCAGATAATTTACCAGTAATTTTGCATTATTTTATTACAGAATAAGGTTTATTTTTCATCCATTCATATTAGTTACGGCAAATCGTTATACTTACTCAATTAAAGTTTAAAAAAAATAAAAAATTAAAAAAATAATTATTGAAAGGCTTTCCAGTAAGCCTAAACAAGATCCGGTCCATCCATTCAATTTGGCAACTGTTATTTACCTTCTAGGTTCTAATCAAGCTTCTTCCCTGAGTTTCCTCTCTCCTACGTGTCCTGAATTTAAACGGAACAAATAAAATTCCGGCCCGAATACCGAATCCTTTGCGGATCAATCATGCTAAAAAGAGAGATGAGTTCGTTTTTTCTATTAAATCTTGTCCACGGCTTGGCAACAGGACTTTATTTAACTGTGAAAAGAATTACGGTAGATAAGTTAAAAGGATTTTTTTTTTTTTTGATTAATGCTTGAAAGGAATTAAGTGTTGATCCAGCGCTCAAGCTTTAAAATCTCACTGAGTTATGTTTCATAAACCTGTTTTAATAGAGTTTAATAGAGACAGAGCCTTTTGTAGAGCAAAGACTATAGGCTGGAGATTTAATTAAGGTAATGTAAAGAGTTGGGTCACCTCCCATCCTTCCACCTCCCACCTCTCACCTCCCCACCATCCCTCACCTCCTCCTCACTAATTAGCTAAGAGGTGGATAGAAAAATCATATCAATTTCTATCGCTGAAGGTCATCTAGACGCCCCACCTCCTTTATTAATGGTATCATCCATCGTCCTTGATACAGCTTAAATTAAAAAAGTAAATAAATAAAAAGCTGATCTATCAGGATAAAATATTTTTATATCTAAATCAAAATCCTAAATATAAAATGCTAATCCTGTAAACTATCTTTAAGGTCTATAATAACATATCCAAAAACACCACATACCAATAAATTGTGTGTCAGTTAGTTGTGTTCTTGACTGTATGTCAGTTAAATTTTAATAATTTCATCACTTCGCCGGTCTAAAAGGAAGTATTTTAGTCCTCCATACGGTATATACAGCTGACATCCCTACAGCACTATAAATCTTATCTCTGTATATCTTATCTATAATAAATCTTGAAAACCCTCAACCCAAGATAACATAAACTTTCTAGAGGCCTTACTTGTACAAAAAAAAGCCAAACATCCATAGAAATTCCCAATCTTTTTAAATACAAGAATTTTATCCAATAGAGGCATGAAAAAAAAATTGATTGCTTCCTCACTTGATTTAGACAACAGCCAACTGAGGCGCCAGGATCTATGATATTAACCAATCTTAAAATGCTGGTAAGGCAGAACTAGATCCTTACATTCTGATAAATCCATATCCATCTGATTGCCACTGCAGTATACTTTATTGTAACATTACATTACTGCCATCTAGGACTCCATCGCCAAAAAACGTCTTACTTGGAATCCACATAAAAGGTTTAAAACATATAGGCTGCTTAGAAGTATGCTGTACAAACGTTTGGAGTTTCCAATAAATTACAAAAAAAACTCATTCACATAACAGTAATTAAACCTATTTGGACATAAGGAGTTGAGCTTTGGGACAGTGTTATCAGATGACTTTATATATTTTTACAAGTGGAATAGGGTTATTCTAATTTAAAACTTACCCAGTTCTCTATCACTGTTTCCCTATGAAATTGCTTAATCATTATTCATTCGTTGGCTAAAATTAAACCAAACATATATAATGTAAATTTTTTTTTTTTTGTTTACTCTTTTATTAATAAAAACACATTAAGTAAATATGCTGTATACAATACAAAATAATGGCGTGATTAGAACTTGTAGAGGAACTACCTATTGGTAGTACTCTAATGAAATAATTACAAAAGAAAATCACGAGGCCATCTTCTTTTCAGGCGCCTCAGAGGATTACCAGGAATTGAATGGGAAGCAAGTTGTGCAACAAATGGATTTGGATGAGGAGTGAGTTTATCATGAAAGGAGAGGTATCTGGTTCTTGCCAAGTCGGCGACATATGGGATATTAAGGTCATTATGGATTAATTCATTTGTGACAAAGTAAGGAGCATTAAGGATTTCTCGAAGGATTTTGGATTGGAGTGATTGGATGCGGGAAGAATTCGATGGTTTAGTCGTTTGTCTAGTAAGTGTTGTAGCAGTCGAAATCGACGTGCAGCTTCTTGACTTTTCAATCTTGTGTGAGGGTTCCAGTTAAGTCTCTTGTCCAAATAAAATCCCAGGTATCGTATTTGTTCCACATTAATTAGCGGTACACCATTAAAGGATACACGAGGACAGGATGAGGTAGGTTTTCGACGGAGAGTAAAGGTTATTTGCTGGGATATGTAAAATTAAAATTTTTTTTTAATAACTTTATTTTTTAACACCTGTGTCACATAAAACATTCTTGTGTTGAATAAAAAACTCAAGCATAGAAGGTTCTCAACTTAAATTGTAATAGTAATCATAATTTAATTAATGTAATTCATCCATTTTTGTACCTCACAATAATGGTCCATAAACAAAGAATTAAAAAAAAAAATTATATTTATTTCTAACAGTAAAAAGTAGGCCAAATTTCCTCACTAAGACCTGAAATGTCCCAAAAGGTAGGAAAAATACCAACACTTTGTAATGCTGCTTTGGGGCTCCATTAGACCTTCCGGTTCTTCTCGTATAAAATCCTTTCAGTCCGAAATACTTCGTAAAATTATTAATGGTCCGAATCATGCCACAAATTAACTTATGCATAACGATTTAAATGTTCCATGTATTTCCGATTTGGCCTAAACAAAATACCTATCATTCCATGATAAGCTGCATCTTACTCGAATACACACTGGTTTCTTAACTTGCTTCACACTAAATTCCTGATAACTTTTAAGAGCCTCTAAAAAATAGATGATATAGGGTCCTTCTAATGTAGAATATTTTTCGAAGTGCTACTAATTGGCAGTTTCTGTAATATTTTTTTTTATTCCTTTAATTGTTTTATATATATATATATATATATATATATATATATATATATATATATATATATATATATATAATAAATAAAACAAAAATCATCAAAACCTTTCTAATACATTTAATCATCTTGCTCCTTCATTATCCCTATTCATTATCACCTATTCATAGAATCCTCCTCAAACTTCAAAATCTATTTGTATCTGACTAGGTCTTATCAACGACAAGCTTTACTCATATTCCATTGAGAAGGGCAACATAAACGTAATTTCCTAGAACCATACTTTATATTTTCTTAATATGTATAAACGTTCTACAAACCTTTCTTAATTTCTTGTCGCTTTGTTATTTTTAAGTTTTAGCCAAATCAATTATTATAATATGTTTTTTATTTTAGTAGATATATCTTTATTATAAATTTCGTCAATTGTAGAGTGTTTGATAAAAATATAAGTTTTATTGAGATAAAGAATTATTTATGATATAGTGGTTTTAGTTGACTTTTCTCATAAATTATTCCCTGAGCTTAGTGATAAATATTTTCTCACAATCAGGTGAAAATGCCATGAAATCGTTTTAAAATTCACTACAATTCTTAGTTTTAGTTTTTAAAAATATATATATTTTATTTAATTAATGAATAGTTCTGCTTCAAGAAAACTGGATTTAAAATATATATAACCGAATGATTCGAATTCTTTAGGTTACTTTTAATAAACTCGAGCTTTGCCAATGGAACTCATTCCGTGAGAAAAGATAAAATATGATTCTTAATTAATATATAATGTGTATATGTTTAAAAATTGTTTAGTTTTTTTTCGAAACTTAAATGTTTCATGTGTTATAGGCACACTAATCGGCTGTTTTTGTAGTCGGCAACTAGTTTGAAAACAGCGCCGACTTGTCGGTTATTTTAATCATTTATATTAAAATGATTAAAATTAAAATTTTGGTTGATATGGATTCAGTAGTTTTACCATTGTAAACTCTGTTGCAGTATGGTGCTAGCTACATGTCGGTCCATTAGTTCAAACATCTATAGGGAATGTATCTGATAATTTAGTTGAGTATAAATAAATTTTATTATTAATTTCAAGCGCTATATAATACCCTGCTTTTGTAACCTATGAGGTGAAATGGTGCTGGTCACCAATCGGTCAATGTTCAAACTTCACTGTTATCTAAATATCATTGCTCTTTTTTTTAACAAATTACTTCATTAAAATCAGTATATTTTATTATTGCAAACCCTTCCTTGAACTATTAAGACAATGTGATTAAAATTTGGTATAGATTGGTTCAGTAGTTTTCGTGGTTAGTGATCACAAACGAAAATGTTCTTTGTGTCGTAGTACTGAAATAAGGGTATCTTGTATTTGAAGGGCATAATATTATATTTAGCATGCCTTATGTTTCAAAATAGTTTATAGATCCATTAATGAAATAAAGAGCTACAAAAAAAACAAAACAACAAAAACTTAATGGCTTTGCTAGTTGCTGAGCGAGTAAAATGTCTAACTTTTATCTGTAAATAGTTTAATACCTCGCGCTTGAGATAGTTTTACTTACTCATTTCAATGAAAAATATTACTTTTTAGATGAACGTAAAAGTTTTATACAAGAGAATAAAATTATGATCATTAAGCCGGTCGTAGTTTTTTAATATTTACATTAGTTTTATATACTGTACAGCTACCAAGTTTATTATCGCTTATTTTTACAAGGTACAATAAGTATATGTGTAGTGAAATTATTGCCATGACATGTCAATTTCTTGTGAAGAACTACTCATAAATATAACTTAACTACAACTATAACATAAATATAACACTAAGTAGGAGCACTACAATAAATGTTCTACTTTAGAGAGTAGGCCTTCTTCTTTTCAGACGCCTCGGAGGGTTATCGGGAACCTCCTGAGAAGCAAGTTGGGAGACTAGTTGATTTGAATAGTTATGTACTTTACTATGAAAGGATAAGTATCGGGTTTGGGTGAAATCAGCAACATATGGAACATTGAGATCTTTATGGATAATTTTGTTTGTGACATAATAAGGAGCATTGGGGATTAACGCAGCATTTTGGATTGTAAGGATTAGATACAAAAAGAATTAGATGGTTTAGGGGGGTCTTTTGTATTTTATTGGGAGCTTAGGATTTAAAGTAGTCGAAGCTAAAGTAGTCGAAAACGACAAGCAGATTATTGTATTTATAGTCTGGTATATTACATGAAAGTTAAATTCACTCAAACATTGATAGCATTGTACAATTTTTTTTTTCTCATCAGTTTGCTATATTATACTGTTAAAAAAAATAGAAAAATTAATAACAATAAATTACTAATTACAAATAACTAATTTACAAAATTGTATTCGCAATACCTACTCTACTTTAAGTTAAAGGTAAGGTTTTATAAAATGTAAATTTATCGAACGGATTCCTATTTTCCGTGTCGCCGCTGTTTAATTCCTGTCGTTAGAATGTAATCCGAGATTCTTTCCCCCGGCCTTCTAAATGCAGAGTCCTCGGACAGTTTTATTTCCTTTTGTCGAGGATACCAGCCCTTAGACCCTGACAGAGAACTTAATTGCTTTCTTGTAAACATCTGCAATCACCATACGACATGGCTGTACTAGATTTTTCTCTCAGTTTCTGCTTAACCAAAAGTATTTGGGGAACAGTAGGAGACCATTATAAAAAGGTTTTCTCATTAAATTGTATATTTAATAACTTATAACAAATATGTATTGATTTTACAAACAATATTCAATGCTAATATATTTTTTTACCTATTTTCTTTTATTATTTTTTAAAATATTTTTCAATGAATATTAATTTATTTATATTAAAATTAATTTAATAGTATTGTTTTATATTTAATGTTTTTTTGCATTCTAGACACTTCAATCACATATCATTTCTCTTGAAGAGTTGTGCCATAACTGGAAAATTAAGATAAATCCCAGCAAAACCTTCCTCAAACTGTCTTCCTGAATCATTTAACTTAGCACCATTAAATACTGTTAAACAGATACGACACCTTGGATTTTATCAACACAAGAGACTCACATGGAACCCTCATACAAGTCTGATAAGACAAGAAGTTGCGCATCGATTTCGATTGCTCCAACAATTACTTGACAAACGTTCCAATCGTCCGATTCATTACAAAAAAACAAATCAACAAAAACAAACTCATTTATATGACTATTTGCATACCCATTTGGATTTATGGTATAAAGTTATGGGATTCCACAAAATACTTATGGAACCACTCTAATCCTTCGAAAAATCCTTAAAGCTCCTTACTTATGCTCCTTAATGATTTGATCCACAATGACCTTAATATCCGATATGCCACCGATTTGGCACGAACCAGATATCTTTACTTTTACAAAAAAAACTAACTACTCACCCAAATCCACTTATTTCTGAACTTGCTTCCCATTCCATTCCCGCATTTCTCCAAGGCGTCTAAATAGAAGATGGGTTTGGGATCTTTTTCTATCGTAGAATTTTCTAAAAAAAAAAATACAGGAAAATAAATAAGATATTCATAACTTTGTTTTTACGATTCTTTTAATCCTTACCTTTTTTTTTTCTAATTATTTTATCGGTTCATTGTCTCTTTTGATCATCTTTTATCTAATTTATTTATTGCATTTTATTTTTAACCTATTTGTACATTTTATATTGTCAATTTTTTAAATACAATTATTCATATAGTTTATTATATCATTTTTTTTATTTTTTTTTTATCATCGTATTATTTATCCAAGTTTTTTTTTTTTTTTTCAGGTCATTTCAAATAGTTCATTTACCCTACTATTTTTTTATTTTCTCTTTTTTATTTATGTATTCGACTAGTTTTGTTACCTTTGATGATAGTCATAAATGATATGGCCGAAACGTTAGCAAAAAAAAAAAAAATATTAGTATCAAATATTGCCTAATTTTATTTTCTAATACCTATCAACATACTACTCAATACATTCATCCAGATAATCAACATAGCTCTTTTGATTAGGAAATGAACAAATAAAAGCAAATTTATATGATTTGAAACTAAAAAAAGTAAAAATAAATAAATGGATACATTAGATAGGATAAAAAAAAATGACTTAAAAACAAAATAAATTATTTATTAAACACGTGTCTACAGTTCTTGTTCTTCATTTTCTTCAGATTCTCCCTTAAACTAAAACAGCGCCTAAATACACACATTCACGGATCATTCAAAAGACTAACATATACAAACTACAACATTTCAAACTTATTTACAACGAGTGAATTTCCTTTATAGAAAATAATAGAATTAGAGAGACCGGATCAAAATAAAATACACATTATTTCACGGAAAAAAGGTATGACCGTGCCGATAGACTAATATAAAAAAACATCTCCACTGAAAATATTCCCGACAGTAGATATACAAAGGAGTTTAAAGGAGGAACTTTTTAAGTGACATAGATAGAAGTAAAGTCTGCAACAGGTAGCAATGAGTTTTGGTCGCCCACAAATCTTACATACCATCTTCCTTTTTATTATGTATTCAGCACATTCGCTAATTGTCTTTGGCTTGGAGACAGGTGTATATTAAAAAAAATGAAGTTATATATATATATATATACACTCCAGTGCAAAAAAACCGGCGCACATTGTATTTCATTAAAAAAATATGATTAATGAGATGGATTAAGGAATAATGTTGTGATTGAACCAGCACATATATAGGCCGGGGAATAAGTGATAATATTACAATAATCCTTTGCAGTAATCCTCTCTAGGAATAACAAAGGAAGGCCCAAGTTCAAAGGTGAACATATTCCCAGTTAGTCTTCAGTTCTCTAGAAGAGTCCTATGAACAACCGTGGGTAGTTTTTCTAATTTTTTTTTAATTTTCTTAGTTCACGTTAGTCTAATTCTACCCAAGATGGTGCTCGATGTCACGGTAGTCACTCAAATCGTAGCGTTAATTGAGGACGGAAGATGTCCGCGATACGCGGCTAGGGCTCTCGGGGTACCAGAAACGAGGGTTCGGCAAGAGATCCCAGAGGTACCGGGACACGAGCAGCTACACAAGGAGGTCGGGATCAGGTCGGTCGAGAGTAACAAATCAAGCGTACAATCGATTTATTAAAATGGAGACTCTAAGTAACCGCTTCCGGACATCTGTAATGACTTGCCACCGGCTTCGTGCTGCTCGAGGTGTGGATGTCTCCGTGCATACAATAAGTAGACGCCTGGCTGAAATGAATCTACACTCAAATATTCCTGCTACCGGCCCTCTCCTCACTGTAGCTCAGAGAGCAGCCCGAAGCCGTTTTGCTCGATAACATGTTGCCTAGACTGAAGCTGATTGGGCCTCTGTTCTCTTTTTCGGATGTGTCTAAAATTGGCCTGCATGCTTCAGATGGTCGAGCTAGAGTCTAGAGAAAATGGGGAGTACGCTAGGCTCAGTGCAATGTTGTAGGTAGAGTACAGTTGGGAGGAGTGTCGGTGATGGTGTAGGGAGGGTTTGTTTTGAAGCGAACACAGACCTCCATGTGTTTCAAAGGCCACCCCTCAGTGCACAAACTTGTATAAGAGACATCCTTGAAGAGTATGTAGTCCCTTTTGCACCGTTCATTGGCCCTAACTTCATGTTTATGCATGATAATGTACGGCCACACGTCGCCAATGTTGTAAGAGAATTCCTTGATGAGGTCGGTATCCGAACCTTGGAGTGACCAGCTCGCAGCCTGGATCTAAATTCTATAGAGCATCTGTGGGTCCATCTTAAGAAGGCCATCCGACAGTAACATATCCCTTCAGGAGCTGAGAACTGCCGTAGAAGAAAAATGGGAGCAGATTTCTCAAGATCGATCAAGGTGCGCCGGTTTTTTTTGCATATATATATATATATATATATATATATATATATAAGTCAAGGTCCGAAGCAGGCTAGTATTAGCCTTAATCCTATCTCTAGTCACAACAAACAATGTACTTGTATAAATAGAGCTGCATCAGAGCAATAAACCAGTTGTTATCTAACAGTCATCACGTGTCTTTATTGAGCCCTTTTTAATCTTTTTTTTTAAGTTTTATTTCCCATACTATTTAACTGGTGCCGAAACCCGGGACTACGAGGAGCAGAGGACCGAGGTAGGAGAATTTTTTCTTTTTCTTCTTTTCCGGTCAGAAGAGTGCGGATGGAAGAAAACAGCATCCTGAGGCCACCCATTCTACAGGTGAACAACGGATTGCCACCACTTCCAAGAGAGACGATGGCTGAGGCCCATGCCAACACACTCGCCTGGCTCAAGGTCAGAACAGCCACTGCTCAGGACCTCAGGAAAGCGGTCTCTGATATAGAGAGGTTTACCGGAGAAACAGGTGAGCTCAACCACTTTATTAAGAGTGTTGATAGAGTGTTGGCGAGGATAGAGGCCAAGAGGGCAGAAGACCTGTTGGACGGCCACGACGCAGAGTCTTTACGAGCAGACCTAATTTGCAGGGTAAAAAGGAGCGTCTTGAATTTAATTCAGGCGGATGAAGAGACACCCTGGGAGGTAATTAAGGAGCGGCTCAAGAAAGCGTATGGTGGTGGCAGGTGGACTCCTGAAGAGGACTTGTTTCAACTCTTCAGGGAGACGAGGCATCCACGCCAGAGCTGCGGCAAGTATGCAGGGGAACTGTTGGCCAAATTCAACAGGGTCACAGACAAGCTAAGAGAAACAGCAAGCGCAGCAGAGGTGGAGGCTAGAATGGCGTTTGTGGGCACAATCCTGAAGATTCAGTTGGCCAGAGAAACGGGAAAGAGGGAAAACTTTCCCCGGGAAAAGAGCTTCATAGAGTGTGCCCAGGAGCAAATGGACTCGAGCGCCCGAGAGGAGGAATTCCGAGCGGAGAAGGAGGACACGAGCGGCTGGACAAAGGTGGAATACAGGAGACCTGGTGGTGCGCCATGGAGAAGAAGGGAGATGGAGCCACGGTCAAGGCCAGCGGAGCAGAGAGGGCGAGGTCCAAGGAGAGCAGCCAACTCCAACAAGAAAGAAGACCGGCGTTGCCATGGGTGTGGCAAAACAGGACACCTCGTGGCAAATTGTCCCCGCACCAAATGCTTTGAGTGCGGGAACGAGGGGCACATAGCAAGGCAGTGCCCCTACATGCATCGGAGATTTCCAAAGGGGAGCCAATGGAAATAAACCGAGTATGGAGAGGACAGAGGAGGCCATCCGAGTCTTCCTCGAGGATGTCAGAGGAGTCTGGATCATCAGAGACGGAGAGGGACGAACCAGGAGGTAGCGGAGAGGAAGGAGGCCAGAGCCGCTGGGAGCCGGAGGAGAAGCAGCGGACGGAGACGAGCAGGACGACCGGACGTGTGGCGGCCTGAGGAGGGTGTCAGCAGAGAGGCGACCGCATCATTGAGTACACAACGTGAGGGCGAGAAGCGGCGGTCTGCCTATTATCCGAGTGGAGCGAGGAGTGAGGTGCCTGGTGGACACCGGGAGCTCCAGCACCATCCTGAGTCGGCGAGCGGCGGAGCAATTCAGTGGCTGCAACGGAGCACTCCAGGTAAGGGCATGTTCCTGTAAGTTGATTACCCTGGGTGGCCCTTGTACCATTGAGGGGGAGGTAGAGATGAGTTTGGAAAAATGGTCGGACAGGGGGGAGAAACTAGTATGCCATGTGATAGGGGAAATGGCCAAGTCGTATAATGGTATTATAGGCTGTGATCTATTGGAAAAGGTAGGAGCCAGGGTGAGCAATAAAAAGGGGAGGTGGAGTATTAGGATTGGGAAAAAGAGGTATAAGTGTTGCTCGGTGTTAAAAGGGGAAAAAGGGCAAATTGGAGTAGTGACCAGGGCGGAAGACTGGAGGGGGAAAATTTTAAAAGAGTTCAACGACATCTTTTTCAAGGAGGGAGATAAGTTGGGCGTCACCGGTAGGGCGGAGCACGAGATACCGTTGAAGGAGGAGCGGGTCACGTACGTCAAGGAGAGGCGATACCCACAAGCGCTCCGCAGGCATATCCGGGAAGAGATAGAGGACTTGAAACGTCAAGGGATCGTGGTTGATAGCACTTCCCCCTACAATAGTCCGCTGTGGGCCGTGAGGAAAAAGAGTGCCCCCGGGGAGGAAAAGTACAGGGTAGTCATTGACTATCGCAAACTCAATGAGAACACCCGGGACGAAAAATACCCTATCCCCAGATTCGATGACATTCTGGACAGGCTAAGTGGGGCTAGGATATTTAGCACGCTAGACTTAAAAGCCGGGTACCACCAGATCCGAATGAACCCCAGGGACCAGTGTAAGACGGCCTTCACCTTCGAGCGAGGTCACTACGAGTTCACCCGAATGCCGTTCGGGCTTAAGAACGCGCCCATTACGTTCCAAAGAATAATGGACGAGCTCCTTAGGGGTTTGGATGAAAGTATGTGCCAGATTTATATGGATGACCTCTTGGTTTTCAGTAAGTCGGAGGGCGAGCATCTGGCACATCTTAGGGCGGTATTCGGGAGAATTCGGGAGTTTGGCTTGAAACTATCGGCGGAAAAGTCGCGTCTGGGGGAAAGCGAGATAAGTTTCCTGGGGCACACAATATCGGAGGACGGGGTGAAGCCGGATAAAGGGAAAGTAGAGGCCATTGCGAGAATGGAAATCCCGCGGGACGTTAAGGGCATACGGCGGCTGTTGGGTTCCCTGAACTACTATCGTCGATTCATCCCCGAGATGGCGCGGTTCTTAGTTCCGTTAAACAACTTATTGAAGAAGGGCAGGAAAATTTTTATCACACCGGAAATGGAAAATAACATCAGGCGCTGCATGGAGGAGTTGCAGAGAGAGCCGGTATTGGCCTTCCCGGACTTCAATAAGGTGTTTACCGTAACTACGGATGCGAGCGAATACGCGTTGGGGGCGGTATTATCACAGGAGAACGAGAAAGGGGAGAGGCCGGTAGCGTATGCGAGCCGAAGGTTGACGGACGCGGAGACGCGGTATAGCGCGTTAGAGAGGGAACTACTCGGGATTGTGTGGGCTGTGGATCACTTCCGTCCGTATATCTTTGGAAGGAGATTTAGGGTCCACACGGACCATAGACCGTTACAGTGGATTGGTAAGTTAAAGGAATCTTCCGCAAGAGTTACGCGATGGAAGGAGTTCCTCAGCCAATACAATCTCGAGATAGTGTACAAGCCTGGGAAAGAGAACGTGGTTGCGGATTGGTTATCGCGCGCACTAATGATAAATGCCGTTGAGGGGGACGAACCGGGACCGTCGGGGGATATACGACAGTTTCTTAGGGAGTGGACACCGGAGGGAGAAGGTGAGGATGAGACGCGCAGTGGTATAGAGGATCCCCAAGAAGACGAAAGCTCCGCTGATGAGAGGCCCTCAGACATGGAAGAAGTAGATGAGATAGTAAATGATAAGAGAGACCAGATCATCTGGAAAACCAGGACTGAGGGTCTCCCAAAGGCGGACTTTTCGAAATATGGGAAGAGCACGGTCGTCACCATTTGGACGGAGCCTGGGATTAGGGAGGAGTCAATGGTGAGACTACTGCGCGGGGTGACTAAGGCGGGAAGGACATATCACCTCTATATCGGGAATGCCACTATATGGGACAGGGTTAAGAGGCTGTGGAAGGAGGAGAAGATAGGGGTCGACCGAACTTTTATTAGGTGCCTGAGGTCGGTAGAGGTGGTACAGGACGTCGAGAGGCAGAAGGAGGTCACCCTGTCATACCACCAGGGGAAGACGAACCACCGTGGGACACAGGAGACTCTCCAAGCATTGAAACGGAGGTATTTCTGGTGGGGCATGAAGCGGACGATCCAAGAGGTCATTGGGTCGTGCGAGGTATGCCTCACCACGAAATACGACCGGCATCCCCCAGGGTGGGTACAGGAAGAGACACCTACGGTAGCGTTCCCCTTATCGGACCTCCAAGTGGATACGTTTAAGTGGCGGGGGTACCAGTGGGTTACTATCTTCGACGTATTCAGTAAATATGCCCTAGCTCATCTCGTGCAGGCCAAATCGGCGGAGGCGGTATTGGGGGCGTTGAGAGGCTGGTTTAGATCATACGGGATCCCGGATCGTATCACGTCGGACGGGGGTCTAGAATTCGACAACGCGTTGGTCAGGGCGGAGGCCAAAGAGTTAGATATTAAGTGGCATATCAATACCCCAGGGCATCCCAAGGGCAGAGGGGGGATTGAGAGGCTTCATGGGACCCTTAGTGACCACCTGCGAATATATCAGGTTGAGAAGGGGCTAGAGCCGGACATCGCGATGGAAAAGGCGGTTGCGGCGTATAACGGTTCCATCCACAGCTCGACGGGATATTCGCCGGTGGAGATCGTCTTTGGGCTCCGGGAGCGACGTCGGGACTTCCGCGACACCGTAGTAGGGGAGGAAATGGTAAATTTTATTACCAACCGTCGTTGGGCATTCGGTAAGTTATGGGGGAAGGCGCGTGAGCGCATACTCAAAGAGAAGAGACAAAGGGTTGAGAGGGAAAACGTAAAGGTAAGGGATGTAGCGGGGAAAATCAAGATCGGGATGGTCGTCTATAGAAAAAAGAGTACGAACCGAGGGAAAGAGATTTGTAGGTATGAAGGGCCATTCCGGGTAATTTGCATTAGAGAGCACAACGTGGTGACGCTGGAGAGCGTCAAAGAGCCGCGGAAGCGGAGAAATGTGCATGTGGAACAATTGAGAATTCCTATTGAGGAACAGGTTATACCCTGATCTGTGAGTGGTCCGTTGCCAGCAACGGAAGAAGAATTTTATTTTTGTAATTTTTTTTTTGTTTTGTATTGTTGTAGAAAAATGTTTTTTTTTAAATTTTGAGAAAATTTTGTTCATGTGAAATTAATTTTATTGTATATAGTAGGGGTAATGTGGAGTTGTAAATAAGAGGAAAGAGATTTATTATTTTTGTACAGAGGAAATTTTTGTTTTGTGTGTGTGTGTAAGTGTGCGTGTGTTTTATTTTAAAAGGAGTTCATTTTAGTTTTGGATGAATGTTTAGTTGTAAGTTAAGTTTAAGTATTGTTTTTATAATGTAAATAAAGTTTTACTTTTGTACTATGTTAGGTTAAGGATTATGGTGTAAAGTTTTCTTTTATTGTACTTTGTATCATAGAGAATTAAGATAGTAGTTTTAATATGTGTAGAGAATTAGTTGGTAGAACTATGGACAGGATAGGATTAGGTTGTTTATGTATCGCTATCTGCTTCGGCCTTTGACCATGAGGGGATTAGTCTCTGGACTCCTTAATACCGTATTGGTATTAAGTGCCCAAAGTTAAAGTTTATGAAGGATGGTCATAAACTGGCGGGGGGAAGTCAAGGTCCGAAGCAGGCTAGTATTAGCCTTAATCCTATCTCTAGTCACAACAAACAATGTACTTGTATAAATAGAGCTGCATCAGAGCAATAAACCAGTTGTTATCTAACAGTCATCACGTGTCTTTATTGAGCCCTTTTTATTCTTTTTTTTTTTAAGTTTTATTTCTCATACTATTTAACTTATATATATATATATATATATATATATATATATATATATATATATATATATATATTTTATATATATATAGAATACTTATATATATATAGATAGGTATGTACCCCAATAAATAATCCATGGCTCCTTGGATTGCTGTCTGATATTAGGGTTGGGCGATATTCGATAGTTACTATCGATAGAGTCAACTATCAATAGATCTTTTTTACCCTCAAGTTTTGAAACTCTCGGAATTATTCCGATCTGTCTCTGTCCAATGTCGAGTTCTTTTGAAATTGAATTCGAAATTCCTAGAGCTCAAGGGTTCTCTCAATGATTAAGCCAAAGGAAAGCAGAAATGCTAGTTTTTCATTCTAGAAATATGTGACCCTAGGAGCACACTGGACTCTCGAAATTAACTATTTCGTTATTTTTTCTTTTCTGAAGATTCATTATTATTGTAACCATATAATTGTAAATACTTTTTTAAAATTCTAATAAATTAGTTATTTTTTCTCTCATCTTTATTATATAATCTTATAATTTATAGTCCAGTAAATTTCAAATAGGAAGTAGACAATTGAATTTAATTAAATTATTTGAAATTCTTTATTGAATAGCTTTGGAAAAAAAAGTAAGCAACTATCGAAATACTATCGATAGCAATCCATAGTTCTCAACCGATAGTATCGGCCTATCGATAGTGCTAAATATCGACTATCACCAAACCCTATCTGATATATCCTTTGGTGGTCGTTGATGGCAGGAAATATATTTCTTACCTCTTTAGCTGCAGCATCAGCTAATTTATTCTCAGTTATACAAACATGGCTTGGTACCCAAAGAAAGCATATAAGTTTATTTATTATAAAAAACTGATCTGTTATTATCTTAGAAATTGGGTTGTACGAATGCTTGTGAGTCGAACCATAGAGCTCCAGCTAAATACATATTTAAAAGATTTATAAAAACAATGATTATTATAAGAAATAATACATATGAAATCTAAAGAGAATTTACAATGTTCTTTTATTAGTTGAATTTCTTTTTTTTTAATTTTTTTATTTATTTTATTTTATTTTTTTTTACAATCACGGCTCTTTGTCTGAAAACTTAACTTTCCAGATTAATAATGAGCTAATAGTCGAGGAGCCTAATCACTTAGCTCAGATGGAGTTGTTATGCAAATCGAGATCTGGCTAGTTAAAGTTATAATTGTGTAGCCCTCTTGCCAAGAACCCTTCCCCCTCCCCCTTCATATCGTCCAATCAACTAGCAGAGATTAACTCTTTCGGAAGACCCATCTTCCTTCTCATTAAAACAGCTTTAGATTAGCAGCGAGAACTGATTGTAGTTTTGTCTTTAAATCTTTCTTCCAAGTTCGCATCAATATCTGCCTTACATTTAGGCTGGATTCGATCTGAAGGAACATTTCTCAGTCTTTATGTAAATTCTAAATTGTGACACTTTAATCAAATAGCTCTCGAAATCATTTCTAAAACGTTTAAAACTATTGATAAAAAAACAAAAAATCAATGCTTTAGCCAACAGATGTATGTATTGCAAAAATGTTTTAAATGCATCATTAGTTTTCAATTTCAAGTTTTCAATAACACACAGCACTCGGCATATATTTTTCTTATCTAGAGAATGCAATGGATATTTAGCATTCAACATTTTTCGTTAATTTAATATTTACCCTCTTGTCCTGTTCTAAGATAGCTAAAAGGAGGTTAGAAACGATAATTATAACGGATTATAATTTATAAGTGTACTGACCTAGTTTTTTATATTAAACAATAAAAAATGTAATGACTAGCAACAAAAAGATGATAATCCTGAAGATAGGAAATATGTGTACTTATTGATCTTCTATAATTGATAATGTATTTAATACTGTAAGCACAAAACTAACTAAAAGAATACTTCTATATAGATATGAT
This sequence comes from Euschistus heros, assembly GCA_003667255.2. NCBI lineage: Eukaryota > Metazoa > Arthropoda > Insecta > Hemiptera > Pentatomidae > Euschistus > Euschistus heros. The sequence continues at coordinate 385,769 of RCWM02000335.1, read as the reverse complement.
TATCATTTTAATTTTGGATTTATTATAATATATATCAAGAGAATAATCTAAGATAGGGAAAAAAAAAAAAATGAAACGGTCTTGGGTTCGGTTCTTAGTAAGGAAGTATTGTTATAGGTCAACGGTTTTTCAAGGAGATGATGTCAACATTCCCCTTAACCCCCAGGTTTCCCCCCAATTACGAGCACCTTTTTTATGTTCCCTTGGAGAATCTTTCGACCACGAAGTCGATTTACAGCAGAAAAAACAGAATATAATTTTTCTGCATTCGGATTTTCAATCAACTTAACAGCTAAATAGGGGTTAAGAGCCTTCTCCACTGAACAATTTCGTCACACGTAACATTTGAATATTATGACCGAAACCTCTGGAGATTTAACATTATTAAAAATCCAACGAAAGATCCTGATTAGAAGATTCCAAAACCATCATATTTTCAAGCGCCCAAAATTGGAAAGAATAGAAATATAGATGAAACACAGGTAAATAACGGTATCAAGTTATTAATAAAACATAGCCACTATGTTCATGACAACTCGAACATAAAATATACATTAAGATCATTGTGGATTAGTTCATTTATGTCACAGTAAGGAAAATTAAGAATTTCAGATTGGCGACTAGAAACGGAAAATAACACCATGTTTAGATTGGTTTCTTTAAATTATAATTTAGCATTTTTTATTTTATGATTTATGTGATTGTTAAAAAAAAAGTCCTGTTATTGTTTTCCTCTGTGGATAAGCTCAGATTATGAGAAAGATAAAAGTAGTTTTTGTATGTATGTTTATTTGTCTGTATTTTTATGTAGAATGTGGCAGAATTATGCTATAATGATTAGTTCTAGAATGACCTCTAAACTAGATAAAGGTAGATTGAAATTGTTTTGGACATGAACTTAAAGTCACCCTAAACATGTGATTTCGAGCGCTTTGATTAGAATTATAAAATCTCTTATATACTATAAATTTATTTAAATTACTAACCCCATTACCATTCAAATCTACTAGTATCCCAGCTTGGATCCCATTTTTTCCAGATTACCCTCCAAAGTGTCTGAAAAGAAGAATCCTCGGGACCTTTCCATAACTTATTTCCAACTACAACTTGAAATGCTAAAAAAGAGTAGTTGTTTTAAAAAGAAATTTACATGTCATTACGAGTATTATCCTCTTGTTTTTTTTTTACTTGTATACAGTTTTAAATTTCAGTAAAATGATAAAAAAAACAAAAAAAACATAATTACACAGTGTTCTTTATATAGTGTTTATAATAAGCATAACATATTAGCTGATTCATAGATATTAAAAGAAAAAAAAAGGAAAAAAAAAAAAAAAAACCTGCTTTAAATGTAATATCATAAATTTGCGTTTCAAATGGATATGTTCTAAATGTTGATGTGTTTTTTTGTTTGTTTACAGCAACACATCCAGAGCTGTAACATAATACTGTAATTATCAAAGATTCTTTTCAATAGCGAAATTCGTTGAAGTTTGACTTATGTTAACTTAACTATTAATCACTTATGTTATTTCACCTGTATCAAATAACAAATGTTTAACTAGACACAACATATAAACTGTGTACAATGAGAGCAGTTTTAGGTTCAAGTAGATTCTGAGATGTATTATTTAAGAAAAATAAAGTTAAAATTAGTTTTTTTTCCTTAGGCTATACGATATTTACTCTAAAATGGAACGAAAAAAATATGAATTTCCGATTTCAAGCTGCCCTTTAATAGTTTTTATTATTTTCAAGGCCCTAAATTTATAGCTTCTATATGTCAGTTTTATGCTGAACCATTGCCGAGGGTTGCATTATATGTGGTCCAACTACTTCCATTTTAACCCATTTAAAAGTCAGATAATAAAGGCATAATTAAATTAAAAATGCAGTCGACTTGACTAATTTCGATTAGATTAAATATTAAACAATTAGGAGCATGATGAAATTCTATCTCCAACCTATTAAGCAGCCTTTGGGAAATACATAATACAAATATAAAGAGCAGAGCAGTTAAGACCGCGATAAGGCTCTATGAATTGCCTGATCTTAAATGGCAAGGCGCCATGATATATAAAGGGAATATCTATTCAGTTTATGACGTAGGAGTGTAAGGGAGCTAGCGATACAATGTCCTATATCTTACGGTTTGTCAAGATATCTCCAACGGCATCTTTTTGATTATTATTCACCCCTAAAATATAGTGTTATAAGTAGGTTAGTGTTTAATTAATTAACAATTGACATTACATTGTCCAATCAGCAGTTACAGAAAAAAATATCCAATTTACAAATGGTAAAATTTAATTGAAATTTTGAAAATTGGTCAGTAGTGAAAATTCGAGTTTTTTGACATGGAGGACTTGGTAGAAAATTGATCGGTCAACTAAATGCAAGAGATCTCTTCGTGTATCACTCCACAACACTTTTTTCCTTGTAAAAGTGTAAAAGAGAAACGCATTGTTTTTTTGTTTTTTTGAGGGACACCAAAGCTAAAGTGGTCAGATAACGCAGCGAGTGAAGCTAGAATAATCTTGATCAGTAACTGGATGGCGTCGGTTCAAGACTTTGACGATTGGAAGAGACCGAGATTTGTAACCGGGTTTCAGTGCCATAGAAATAAAATAAATAATTCTTACGAATTTGGATAAACGTATTTTTATGTTGAATAGTTAATGGGATATTGAACTTGAACGAAATACAACAATGGGGTAAACTTATAACAATGTTTAAGACATTTTTATCTTGATCTAATTTTTTGTTTATTTTGATTTTTCATAAGTTAAATGCAGTGACTTTCCTTAACCTAATAAGGCTATATTATATCTGTCCATATTCTACTTTCTAAGGCCCATTCCTCTCTTAGGCCACGACTGACCATGTACTCTTCTACAGTAGGGCGTCGATTATCCGGACGTCAATTAACCGAAACGTCAATTATCAGAAATTAAACATTTTTTACGAGTTGAAAATTAAGATAGGGTTTGCAAGACTTAATGATTTATTGTATCATTTTACACAACAGAAACATTTCTGTTTCTGCCGGTTAAAAGATTAAAACCTTAATTTTATTTGAAATATGTAATATTCTTACAAACTGTAGGAATATTTTATAATCTTATTTCCGAACTTTTTATTGTTATTTACTGTTGTTGTTGTTGTTGTGAATGATATTTATTCTCCATAATATTGCATTGATTTACATTTTATTCCTCAAAGAAGGAGAACAGTTCCAAAAAAAAAAAATTATATTTTTCAATTTTTTGTTTACAAATTTGAAAATTCACATTTTAACAACAACAAAATTACATTGAATTTAGAAAAAAGATATTTCGTATAGGTATTTTTTTTCAAAACAAATATTTAGGCTCTAGAGTATAAATATGTTTTTTATTATTAAATATATTTAAATTCAACAGGCACTATACCATGAATAATGAGAAAATTGTTGGCTGTTAAGTATGATATAAAAATATGATCAGATATGCAGTCAAAAATAAATAACACTTTGAAGTAAAAAAACTATTATATAGTGCCAAGATTTTAACCTGCCTTGCAGTTCTTCTCCAGGGCCACCGAACCACACAGGAGAGGAGACAAACGACGGCAGATCTGTTTCATTTTTTTTATACCATGAACAGTATTATAATAGATTTTTTTTTTTTTAATTTTCAAGAAATTTTAAATTATATATAATTAAATAGATGTTCAATTAATATTTTATTTTGGGAAGCCCTGATGAAAGCATCGTGAGATCATGAGAGTTCCCTCATTACGATCCTAATTATTAGTATTCTCATTACTAAATTTTAATGAGATTTCCAAGCCCCCTGTTTGATGTTTGCTGTTGTAATGAGATTTTATGTTTAGAAAGTGAATTTGTATTAGCACATTTATAAATGGATTTAAAAAAAGCAAAAGCAATAACAATATAGAAAGCACTTCGGCCAGTTTCAATGTTTTTGTACAGTCAAACTGTTATTTTAATTAGTATTTGTTTTTTGCGTTGAGGCTTTCCTCTAAAATAAAATAGCGAGTGTTTGTATTAGCGCTGGGTTATATTAAGCTTATTTTACTTTTTATTAAAAAAAAAAAAAAAAAAAAAAGTATTATTTACTTATTAATAGTACTAGAACAGTCTTATGGTAAAATACTTGAATAAATCCATCTTTGTCTACTGGAGTTATTCATTTGTAAAAAACTACAGCCTGAAAAAGCGTTGTATGGTAAGGGTAAATAGAAATATGAACAATATAAATCAATGTTTAAAAAAAAGGTCTCACTGTTATTAATTTTTTTTATTTTTGATTTTTAAAAATTATTGTAACTCAGACAAGGGACGTTGCCATCATTACTGAAATTTGTTTTGGCAGGAACCCAGTATTGAATCCTACACGTTTTCCAATAACGCCTACGCCCGAAAAGGCAGAAAATAATGTCTCTATAATAGAATTTATCGCGGAGTGTAAATGTTATCTTTTGGTGGCAACATAATTTCGCCCTTATTTCATCGTAGGTACGGTAGTGGCTTGACGTAACTGAATTTAACTAGGAATTATTTTTTTACCATCATTCTCTCAAGATATTTTTAAATTTTATTATTTATATTTTTATTTAAAGTTATTTCCATTTGAAAAATTCTAGATTTTTTTCTTTCATTAAGATCTATAAAATCAAATGTGAAAAGGTGGTTGATGATTTACAAAAAGCTTTTAAAATAGCACCAGAAAAAAATGACATTTATAAAACAATTCAAAATGGTAGAGAATTGTTTTCTTTCAAAGTGTCCCGCATTTGGCATATAACGCATTTCACCCTGAGAACTTTCCATCACAAAAGATGCAAATTGCATCGCTTGGCCCTATTTTATGCCCACTAGAGATATAGATTGGTATCGTTATCACTGTCTACTAGAGGAGGGTCATTGTATTTTGATTAGTCCGATGATGAATTGTATCGTTGCCTGGATCGAATTTTCTATTTTTGGAGACTTTTGATCTTCTCACCCCTGCTCTCTGACCGGCCTATTACCCCAGGAAAACTCAAGAACGTCTTTTGGGGACTACTTTTTGCAAGTGACTTGGTCAACTAAAACCTTGGATGGTGATGCGGTGATGAGGCTGGACATTACTGCTTCGCCTCCGCAAGTACTGGTTTTTATCTTAATGTTGGGAACTAAAGATATTTCGAACGCAGAATTTTCACTTGATGCTCTCGAAGAAATGTGGCTCATTTTACACCATGAAAGAGTGCCCATATTTAAACCTACCCGCCTACTATCTAACTACTAAACATAGCTACTATCTCAGGTAATCTAGATACGTGTGAAAGTAAATTTAATGCTACTTTAAAGAGAGCTTAAAATATCCGCTTTTCGGATATCACTGTGAAGTTCTTTTTAACGATACCTAAAAACATGAAAAGAAACCGATCCTACATGCCTCTCAGAAGTTTGCAGTGTAGAACCAATTTTTACAATAACTGACACTGCATGCACTCTACTTAATGGAAATAATGGTTCCAACTGGTCTTTGCTATCTTATACTAGCAAATAGCTCCATCGACTGTCCTCGCCGTCAGTACCTCTCATAGCCACCAGGGAGGGGTGCCCAAATTTACACCTGTGCTATTTTTTAAGCCTTTTCCTCTCTCCCCATTCTCTCTCTCTTATATATATATATATATATATATATATATATATATATATATATATATATATATATATATATATACTTAGACTTATTTTGTTTTTTATTCCCATGATTAATTAATTAGTATGCTCATTGTGTTGCTGTGGATGGATTGGAGAGGGGAACAATAATGCTAAATTTTATATTTATTTTCGAATAAAATTCCAATAGAAGAGGCACATAATTCAAAAATTCCTGATTCTATTGATCCTTTTATACCATCATGCGGACCTTAACTAAAATACTGTATTTGTACACTATCTTATTATTGTTATTTAAAACTATCTTAAGTATATTAAACCACTTTATTTTCTACTTTTATTATTATGATTATATTTATTTATAAAATATATACATTTTAATATATTTATAAAATCTGGATACCCTAGCATCCTGTTCATTATTCAGCCAGCCAGCCTTGGTAATCTGGTTCTAAATCTCATAAGAGAGACAAGAGCCGACGAAATAAGGCTGTTGAACAACAGATGAGCCCAAATTGAAGCTTTATTCAACTTAGAAGAAGAGTCCTTTGAAGACTATATCTTGGCAGCCCTCAAAAAGCTCTTGATTGAAGGGACGAGGCTTCTCTTTGGGTAGCTACCCTCCCCCTCCCCCTCCCGGGATAGTATCCACTTGGGGTCTAACTGGGAAAAATCAACCTTATATAGAGCTTTCTCAAAACAACACATAGAACTAGTTATTTAAACATAGGTGGTAACTGTTTGATGTGGCATTATTAAATATTATGTTCTCTTCGCCAAATTGGAACTATATATTTTTTTAAAGAGGTTTTATTACATTTTTGTAGCAAATATAGATCAAGGTACTTGAGCATTATCAGAGTATGTACGTTATTAGAAATTGACAGGTACATTTATAAAAAAAATTAAAGAAGGCAAGTCAATTTTTATTTTTTCTAGAGTGGTCAGTTCAAAAGTCTGGTGTTGATAACTCATTCCTATTTAAGGATTTTTCTAAATTAATTCAATGTCTTACTATTTTTTATGAATTGAAAAAGCGATAGTAAATCTCGAAACTAGTTATTTCAATTAAATGGTTTTTTTTTTTAATTTAGAACCAAAATAAAATGGATAAATTGGATTGATTATCGAATTGTGCAAAGGACATTGAAACTGGAGCCTAAATACAACTTACAAGTCAGTTAGGACTATGGTTTATATTATAGGAGATTAGTTGCATACAAGATTACGAGGTAGCGAATCAAATCAGGACGTTAGAACCAAATAAACGATTTTTATTTTTTTTTTCATAAAAAGCTCTCAACGTTTTAATTTTTTCTATTATTATTTTTTATTGGCGCTACGTCCTAAGTTGAGACTTGGCCTGCTCCAACATCGACCGCCAGTTTTCCCGATCAAGTGCTGCTGCCTTCCAATTTCGGGTACCAAGCAGAATCCTGTCATCAGTAGCTACAAAAGCTTCCCATCTAGGCTTTGGACGACCAACTCTTCTAGTTTCATACACTCGCTCAGTTAACACCTTTTCTGTATCTATTTTAATTAATTAAATATTATTATATTAAGAGTAATATGATTTTAGATAAAAATGAATCAAAAATTACATTATACACGTAAACCTATTAGGTGTCACAAAACCTAATGAAAAATTTCTCATACAAAATAAAGGATGTTGGGTTCAGTATTGTTCGAAGGAAAAGGTTTTTACTGTATCTCAGCCAACGTTTGTGCAAGTAGATTGGACCGCAATCTCTTCCCATGATTGATAGTGCCCGTTTTATACAAGTAGCCTGTCGATCCTCAGCTGATTAAATAAAATATAAAATTACTTTCCTCAGCCGGATTCGAATCTAGGTACAGGAGTTGTGCTCTATCCACTGAGCCACTTTACCTCCATACTGCTTTAAATATAATTAATCGTTCACAATTTGAACGAGTTCTAAGTACTATGAAGTATAACAACTTGAATAAATAATGAATTATTTCCCTTCTTCTGAGAAGGAAACAAAGCAGTTTATTTAATGAATATCATAAAATCCGCTATGTTTATGGCAGAAGTAATATAGAAACAGGAGAACGAAGTTGCGCCAGCCAAACCACAAGCCATCTTTATCGCTTCTCCTGCTGAATTCTCTCTCTGGATAATTTGGGTTTAATTTAATAGCAGCTTCTGGTTTTGTTGGTCACGGATTATATTTGAGAATTGTTCCAGGCAGAATATTTTAATGAATTATAGAACACTCGAATAACTTTAGTTTTAACTTTAACTTTTATGATTTAAAATTTTAAAAATTGCATAATATGTATTTATTGACTATTTTTAATATACGTATTGAAATATTCAACCATACAAAAAAACGCAACTAGTTTTAAACTGAATTAAGATTCTTTTGACAATATTAAACTTGTAAAGAAACTAACAACTGGTAGTGCACCTATGAATGTTCTATATAACAAAGTCTTGAAATAATTTGAGTTATGCAGTTTATGTTAAAGGGTAGTAATTTGATTCATGCCAAATCAACATCTTTAAAAGGTCTCATTTATTTAATAAACAAATCAAAAGGGAATTTATATTGTATTATGTCACTATTTAAGGGCAATGCGTGTTGGTATACAACGTCCCCGTCGCGGCTTAAACTAAATTAAGAGCAAATATCAAACGCATTCAATCCTTCCAATCCTTTGAACTATAGTATATGCTTCTTATCGCTTATCCAACAAAACCTTACTTAATGAGCTAAATATACCTTAAGCCTTCGACCTATACCACTTAAATTTTACCCCTCTTATAAGTAAAGAACTAAAATAATTTTAAATGCGTAGATATTTATTTAAATTTACAACTGTATATACGATATAAAAATATATTACATCAAGTAAATATAATGATAATGATAAAAATAACAAATCACTTGTGTTTAAAACAACTACCCATTAGTAGCACTTATAAAAGTTCTATTCAGGGTGTTCAGCAAGACTGCAGTAACTTCGAGTGGCGATTCTAGGCATCATTTGCAACAAAAAATTTCATATAAACTATAGCTCGATTTTTATCCGTTTTATAAATATTTTTAATTTTATGTTTTTTCAAGAAATTTCTACTTTTTGACAAATAATTATGTATATTTCCTGCTGCGTCTACTACATCTACTGCTAGGCGAAGTTCATCATGATTTGCCGCATTGTATTGCAGCACTCATAAATTATGTTTTATTAATAGAAAAGAAACACTGAAATATTTGATCTATTGGAGTGTATGTCGCAACAGAGGAGTGAACTAATACGGTTCCAGATGCATGATTTCTGGCACACAGTGGAAGACTGATATCTGACTGGTTTAACCAATATTTTAGGTAGAGATGGATTGGCCGACATGGGCCAAAAACGTGGCCAGCTAGGAGTCCTGACCTTACACCACTGAACTTTTACATGTGGGGTACACTGAAGCAAGGTGTAAAAAGTAAGATCAGAAACCCGAGAGGCGTTGGTCGAAGAAATTTATAAGTGTTGCAATACAATTCAGCAAAATCGGGATGAACTTAGCCTATCAGTAGATGCAATCAGAAGAAGATCGGTGCTGTGTATGAGAGAAGAGGGAGGACATTTTGAATTAAATATGTTGAATTAAGTATGTAAATTTTAATTAAACTATCTTAAAAGTTTTTTAAATTGCAAATATTAGAATAAGATAAATAGGTAATAGTGATTAAATTACTTTTCTATTAACGAGACATAATAAAACTATTTAACATTTCTGAGCGTTCTCTCAGTATTTCCCAAAATGCCGATGTTGCAATATCCCTATTTTTTGTTATTAATAAGTGATTTCAATATCAATTTTAGAAATGATCACAATTCATTGTATACTATTCGAAAGCTGTTTGTGTGTAGAAGTTTTTTTTTTTTTTAGTGCACGTTTGTAACAAATGTAATATTTTTGAGAAAAATGCAGTCAAAGTTTTGGAACGGTATTAGAAACTTGCTATTTCATATGTTTGGATCAATAAGTTAAATACTGAACGCTGCGATTTTGAAATCTAAATACGTATATATTAAAGGAAATTTAATTTTCTCTCTAATGAGCATATTGAAATTTCTCTAGGTTTAATAGTTCGGGGAATTTAGACAATTATTTGTCAAAAATTAGAAATTTCTTGAAAAAACATAAAATTAAAAATATCTATAAAATGTATGAAAATCAAGCTATATTTTATATGAATTTTTTTGCTGCTAATGATGCCTAGAATCGCCTATCGAAGTTACTGCAGTCTTATGCTGAACACCCTGTATAATCAAGTACTATATTAAAAGATCTCTAGGCCATCTTTTTTTCAGGGTCCTTGGGGGGGTTATCTGGAATGGAATGAAAAACAAGTTGTAATACTAATGGATTTGCATGGTTGTGAAATTTGCTATGAAAGGATAGATATCTGATTTGAGCTAAGTCAGAAACGTAAGGTATATTAAGATCTCTATAGGTATGTTTGTTTGTGACGATGTAAGGAGCATTTAAGATTTTTCTAACGATTTTGGATTGTAAGGATTGCATACGAGATGAATTTTTTAGAATAATTGGTTTGGTGGGGCTTCAAAACTCAACTTGAGATAATTTAAACTAATAATAGAAGTTTTATTTATTTATTAATAAAAATCTTGTATTGTAGAAATCATGCCTAAAGGAAAAAAATATGATATTCAAATAAACGACATTTCGAGTTTTATCTCCCATTTATATGAGATTTATTTGATTGTTAGTGTTTCCAGTTCTCAAAAACCCAACATACTATTAACCGTGAGAGAAACAGTGATTCCAAAGATTCATCAGAACGTTTTTGTAAGTCTTGCAGTTAGTTATCCGTAAATTTTATTACTGTTTAACCTCCCCTGAACTACGAAGATGATTTAAAATTGGTTACAGATTGGTTCAGAAGTTTTCATGGTCAGTGATCACAAACGAAAAATGTCTTGTCCTTTTATATTATTGTATGGTTTACGTAACCGTTACTTGCTATCCTTCATTGGTTTTAGATGGTTGTAAAATGAAAGTTGAAAACAAATATTATAAATTAATAATTATAATACTTATAACTATAACTTTTGATTTGTATCCGTCAGTATTTTTATCTGTTTCTTGCTAAAGGAGCCAATACGTGCCAAAACGTAGTTACACATTTCTTAACAATAACGTCTGAGAAATTAATTTATTGCCATTAAAAGTTTATCTGTTCTTGATAACTATTCTTCTACAACAAAAGGCTCCAAGACGTGAACCTTTATGAAGTTAACCGATCACTGAAGGCAAGAACTTTCTCCAAGTTAGAATCAGATAACGCTTGTTGCTTCCGCTCTGATAAATTAAGTCTAGGGTCTTCGTGCTAGATGACATAATTACAAACGTGTCACTTTGATGAATGAAGATTTTTTTTTTACTATTGTCATTTTATTTATTTTTAGATAATTTTTTTTAACATTTAGAACTTATAACAATGTTGTCGTTGTAGACTTGTTTAAAGGACTTAAAACTGGAAATGGTAATCATTGCCCTTGTAATTGAACTTAACTGTTAAACATTTATATGTATAAACCATAAGAGAATCGAAGTTAAAACTTTTAGGAATAGTTATGTTTGTTATTGAAGGAGAGGACATATCTATAGTTCCTAAAAATTATAGAAATGTTTGCATTAAAAAAGTTTTTATGGATATCTGGAGATTAAGATAGAAAAATAAAACTATTCCCGTCACTTGTGGAAGATTACTTACTGATAACTAGTTGTAATTTGAAACTCCCGAAATAATAAAAGTTATAATAAAATAGAACTCAAATAATGGTACTTAGGATTATGTTAACAAGGATATATATAATTTAGCTAATGTATTTTTATTAATGTGAAAGAAATTCTTTAAAATTATCCAAGGGATTGTAAAAATAAAAACCGACATAAATCATTTTTTCATGTTGGAAATTATTCATGAATAATTCAAACTTTTTCGTCTGCATAAAGTTATTGAAACAAAAAAAATTGAAATTGAATTAACCATCATTCGCTTGTGAAGTTTTAGTAGTCTTAGATATAGCATGCCCTAAACAGCATAACATTAATTTTCAGTTCTCATTTAGATTCAGCATTAACTAGTCTTGGATTAGTTGTATAATATTAATTGAATTCAGGAATTAACTGTATCCAGAACCTTGAATTAAGCCAAATCCCTGACCCCGCGATAGACCCTAAATATTCTGTCTCTCTTGAAATAATTTGAGTTTCATATTGCTATTATTGTTCATGATATAGAGGTTTTTTTTTTTTTTTTTTTATTTTAAATATGTTTTTCACTAAGTATTGCAATATATCTCGAAGAGAGAAAAAAGTAATATGGATTACTTTAGGGAACCGATCACACAACATATACAATAAGAATATATAAAATAAAAATAAAAAAAAATAAGTAACCTTATAATATATAATACAGTAAATGAAGTAAAAAAGAACAAATAATAAATAAAGAACCTTAAACTAAACAACAAATAAAGTGAGAAAAAAATACAATAAAATAAATCCCCCCCTGAAAAAAAAAAAAAAAAAAAAAAAAAAAAAATATATATATATATATATATATATATATATATATATATATATATATATATTTAAAAGAAACAATAATAATAGTAAAAACAAAAATAGGATTATATTCCTCCATTTATGAAGGGACAAGTCGGATCCGAAGAAATTCCAGCGCTAACATTCAGCTGTGTCACTGGTGTAACAAATGTAGAGGCTAAGGAATTTTTTTAATGCCCTTATTATTACAGGATTTTAATATCATTCAAGAAATAATGCCTAAAGTGTAAATGTTTCTTTACAATTTAATATACGTCCAGTATACATCTTGAAATAGTTTTGCAAAGTGTGGAGACTTTTCCCCACTTTTGGGGAATTTCTGGTCTTAGTGGGAAAATGGGGAATTCAAAGAAGAATTCACTGTGGAAAAAAAAAAATGAATAAAGTTTATATATTATTTCTAATTTTTATTGAATTTGACCTCCGTCCTACTTATAGAAATAAATATGATATTCCGCGCTAGCGTTCGATGTTCGATCGCTAATATAATACATCTATGGTTTGATCATTCGATGTCTGAAGTTTATTTCACTCCACTGAGGAAAATCTTTTATTTTATGGCAACATTGATGACGTTTTGCCACAGTTTTGGCTTTGTTTACGTGTGGATGACGAAATTATATTTTAATAGGTATTAGAAATTGTCATCTCCATTTTTTCTATTCCCGTTTCAAGAGAGGACTGAAAACGCCCCGGATTCAGATGCTGATCTATGAACAACATTTTTCTTCCGGTAGCCAATTGTCAGAAGTTCCTCCAAGTCTCAAGCAGCTCCATATTTGTTACCAAAGATATATCACCTTTTAAAGTTTGTTGGAGGAACAATCCAAGAACAATACGTCTTCACACGAATGCACCATTATCAGAGCCGAACCGAACAAAGAACGTAGCTTAAAGTAGACAAAGTAGCTCCCAAAGTTGTCCTATCCATTCCAGCCACACGAGGCGCCTCGGGGCCAGCTTCTATTTGTCTCCTTTATCGCTCCGATAAGAGCAAAAGTAAAAATCATTACGGTACTCCTCCAGTTGGCAGATATCTTACAGCCGGTTCTTGTCCACCGGGCATTTTATCTCTTCTTTTACGCCCCATATAAAAGCTATTGTCCCTCTTTTCGAAATACTTTTTACCATTTTAAGACTCTTTCAAGACATAAAGCATTCCAAAGTGTGTACTTCAAAATAAACGATTCTTTGTTGATACAATTATTAATGGAATTTTTTTTTAAGGAGTGGATCGCTAACAGGAATCGGTTGTAATCCGTTAGTTGTACATGGAAAAAATATATAGTTCTTTAGCAGTTTAAATATAAAAACTTCAGCAGATTTTTTTTTTATTTATTTAAGCCTATCTAGGAGCTCTTATGACCAGCTCCTTTGGATGCCTTTTTTTGTTTCCAATACTTCCTGAGACTAGCCAATAGTTTTTTTTCATTTTTCTCATCCGTCATGGGTTTTCGACTAGTTTTAACTTTTGGTGGTGGGGACCAAGATTTCACCATATTTCTAAATTTCGACCGATCCAAGACATCAAGGTCAGAAATTCAAGCAGAATTTAAGTCTTTTTGGACTTCATTAAGCCACAGACTTCGAGTGTTATAGCTTTTAATTTTGCAGTTTCTTCATTCCAAATTTAATTTAATTTTGTCCAGTGAACAATAAAAAAAATCAAGGAATGAACTGATAATAGTATATTTTAGGTGAGACAAAATTATAGCAGTGTTACAAAATTAAAGTTATGTAACAATAATAGCTTTGGTAATAGTATTTATAATACAATTAGTATCTTGTAATGCACCAGCTTATGTTTATTATAGGGAAGTGAATCGAAATGAGGGCGAATCAGATCTTAAGGAATTTAGGTGCCATTTTGGCCAATCTATGACATGTATGTTTTCTTTTTAAAAATCTATTTTACCAATTTCGATGTTTGTACTGGGGCTTTATCTTGTTGGAAAATATCGTTATATTTAAATTCTGTTTCAAAATATATATATTGTTATTGAATATTGAATGTAAAATTGTGATTGGTAAGTATACTGTGTATGTAACAACCAATTTAAAAATGGAGAGTACCACTTAATAAAGTGTTTCTCTCTCTCTATAATTTTTGTTATATTAGTAGGCTATGATTTTGTCCTACCCTAAATATGCTGTTAGCTGTTTATTCCGAGAAATAATGTTGAATAATCACTTTTGGGGCAAAATATGACTAAATTTAAGTACTATAAAGTTATAAATGGTGAATAAAATATTAGGAATGATACATGTTTTCTAAACGAAATTAATCAGAGTGTGCTATATTTTTGTTCCGGACCTTAGTTACTATGAATACTATAATATATTGGACTCCTCTTAATACCCTGACCAGTAGACCCAGACACTAGACGTGCGTGATCCTGGCACATCGTGCAGAGCTGGCTGTGTCCTCCTGACGTAGGGGCTATCTGCTTTATGGTAGCGCTGACCTGGCAGAGGATGCTTCCAATGTCCTATTGTCCTCCAAGAACATGCCGCCTTAGATAGTGCCTTCTGATAGGGCCACATTGCATGGCTACCGTCCACTAATGCACCACTCCGATAAGGCTGAACAATTGCATCACAGTTACATGTTCTTAACTGCAATGTTCTAAATGTTAGGGCACTGTCGTAGGCTATACTACTAGGGTAAGTGTGAATTCGATTCCTACTCGCTTCAGCTAGAGTTAATTGTCCCATGACCGTACTACTTATTTTCCTTAGCAACACATCTGCACATCATAATTAGAAAATATATAGAGATTTCAGAAAGCAAAATAAAATAAATAATCTAAAACATTACTTCAATATTTTAACTTTTTTTTTTGTTTTGACTTTTTTAAATAGAATTGCTTTATTAGCAAATAGTTAAATACAAATTGGAATTATTAAGCAATATTTGGCCCACTATGCTGATGATGAAATTGTACCCCAATTATACAAGGTACCCTCATGCAGTTGGCAGGTTAATTAAACAAACTCACTTTTATCCTGTGAAGATTACATTACAGTTCTGGGAATTCTCTTTGTTGCCATTTCAGTCGCAAGTGGGCTTTCACATTAAATTTTATATGAATTCTTTTCTTCTTTTATATATATTTTTAATTACTCACACACGCACGCACACACACACACACACACACACATATATGTATATATATATATATATATATATATATATATATATATATTGATACTTATTATCTATTATTTATTATATGTTGAGATTATGTTTATGCGTGAGTTATGTTGTAAATTTTATTTTGATTAGTGTTTATATTGCAATTTTTTTTCTGCCAATTTTCTGGGGTCTTTTTCACAGTAAGGCTGCTAGTTACATGCCAGATCTCAGCTCTCAGTCAAGATAAAGAAATAATTTTTTCACCTAAAATTGTAGTTTTTTGATGCTATCTCTTTACCACAACCAAAACCCGTGGCCCAGAAATTACTGCAGGATTTTATGTTTTAACCAAAACCTGATATTATTATTACAGAGGATATTTATCAGGTTTTGGTTGTGGTAAAGAGATAGCACACAAACCTACAATTTTACGTTAAAAAAAAAAAAAAAAAAAATTCCCTATCATGACTGAGATCTTAAAAAAATAAAATAAAATGTGTTTTTTTCATTGTTTTTTTTTTTCTCAGCTCCCAATGGTCATTGTCGGCTATAACTCTAGTTTTGCACTATTATAGGCTCCTACTACCCACACAAAAATCGGCATTTCAATCTGTGAGTTACAAGACACAGCTGAGAGCTGGCAGCCTTAATGTGAAAAAGACCCATTTTCTGATTTTTTAAATTGTTTGTCTTCCTCTTCTTCTCTTAAGCATACTTAGCCCCTTGTATTTAATTTTTTTTTTTTTTTTAAGTTGGTGTGCAAACAAATCTGTCTTAATAAAAAATTTAAAATTTCTAAATAAACATTTCTTTACTTGGGAAATCATGTAAAAATTCTTTTGTGTTTTTCCACTATTTATTATAGACTACTCTATATCCTCTACGAAATTTCTTGCAAGCAGTAAATAAAATTTGATCTGCCACCGCCATTTGACCACGAGGCTACCAATCATCTCCTGACTTTTATGATCCAACCAACTACGTTGCACACCCTCACTAGTGAAAATATGATCCCTTTAAAAAATAAAAAAATAAAAGCACAGGAGCCTTTTACCGTAAGTCATAACTGACCCCCACCTCCCTCAAGAGCTGTAAAAAAAAAAAAAAAAAAAAAGTCCCGAAGTCATTTAAAAGTCCGCTTACATCCGACTTAATGCTCGGCTAAAACGCTTGTCCATTACCTGAGTCAGTTCCATTTGTCTGAGAGCCTGTTTAAGGACGTTATCTCTTTCTTAGACCTATCTTTCATCCTCCTTTAATGGCTGTATTAAAGCTTAAATTTTATTCATAGCATTCTTAATAAACTTTTTTTTAATATCTGAATATCTCTTTTGTAAAACTATTGTTAATTTTGTAACTATTAAGAAAAAAATATAAGTACAGTCATCGGTCTGATACCAACCGTTATACCGGAACATGGGGCAGCAAAGCCGATCTGTTTCTTGGATATGTTAAATTATCAAATAATAGGAATTTAATAATTGTATTAGATTTTAAGTGCCTGTTATTTGATGATTATTTTAAATCAAGTTATCTATTTTAGTAACATACATAACTTTGTGTTGTACAAGAATATTTTTATATATGTTGCTAATTTTTCTAGTTAATATAATTTTTAATGAGTTACAACAAATATTATCCTTGTCTCAAAAACCTAATAACAAATTGTGTAAACTGGATTTAATGCACTTACTAAAGTAGAGTCATAAGTTTGATATTTTATTTAAATAGCGTCATTAATTTTACCATTGTTTATCAATAAATTATTGCTTATATATATATACATATATTTTACGAATCAAATGTGTCTCTCAAATGGTTAATTTTTTAGTTAAATTTTATGACTAATCTTAGATGTAGTTTCAAACTGATATTAGGAGCATTTCAGGGTTTTTTAATGTTCAGGCAAACGCTCCTTACAATTTTTTATTTTTATTTTTGTTAAGATATTTTCTAAATTCAAAGTTAATATAAAGGAATATGATCTCTTTGTTATTATAAAAGCCGTAGTTAGGTAAGGAAAATTACAGAATAGAAACTCCGAGTTTTCCATCATTTTCGGTTTATTACTTTTCTTACGGCTAAGTTGGAGGTAAGTTTCTCAAGTAACTTGGGCAACTCTATATCTCCTTGATAAATCCAGATTTATCCAGTCTTCTATCCCTTCCACCCCTTTTTATATTATATGGAATATTTATTTAGTATGCATGCTTATCTTTCAGTTTTTTCCTTGAAAGAATATTGGAGTACATCGGAAGGCGTTTTAAAACTTTGTATGCTAGTAGATACGGGATATTATACATACTTTTTAATTTGCCCTTGAAAATATCTGAAGGACCATAACTATGTCTTACTAGTTTGATTTTCTTTTATTGAAGGTACGAAAGGAATAACAACAGAGAGCTCTATTATTTTTAGTTCCAAGACATTACACTAAGTGTTTCGTGTTTCTCTAAAGCCGTTTAATACCCACCTCTGTCTTATCGATCAGGAAATGTCTGTGGTGTTGTAAGGCCTTTACAACTTATTTCGTACGCTAAGACAATCTGAGTAGCTCTGAGAAATATTACTCACCAAAAAAAAAAATAAAAATAAATGTTTGTCTAAACTAAAACAAAACCAATTCTTTAAAGCACGTATTTTCTTATTTTAAGTGTATACAATACGATTTAATAAGAATCATTAATATTTAGATACTTACAAATAAACTAAAAACTTGACATATTTTGTGCCTAAATTTAATCTGGTTACTAAGGATTTTTAGTAGAACCATCATTGAACCTGCAAATAGTTAACAGAAAAATAGTTATTTTTCTGGTATAACGTCCCTACAAAATAACAAATAAGTATCGAACTAAATACAATCACAGTCTTTTTCACATTAAGGCTGCCAGTTCTCAGCTGTGATTTGAGATCACAGCTGTATTGTAGGGAATAATTTATTTTTATTATGTAAAATAATTACGTAAACATTATTAAATTTTTCATACTTATATTTATTAAATGTAAGTAAGACATTTTATTTTTTTCAAAATCAGAATTTGATGAACGTAATAAAATTAATAATCAATTTTTTTCAAAACTAATCCTTTAAGCCAGTGGAGTTATACCGTCTACAGGATGGCCTGGATTGAGTAAGAGAATTGAATTAGGTGTGCCTAAAAACAAAAAGAATAGTTTTTTTATGGCGTGATATAAGCTTTTTTTAATTACACTATTCGGTTGTGACATCTATTTTTGGAAATTAAATTTTACAAATAGAAGAGACAAGAGAAGAACATGAATGAAAGGTCTGTTTTTGTAATCACTTAAAGTGGACTGATGCCAGGAAAGAGTTACCGCTGCTTATTGTTCTTACACTTCGCTGTCAACTTCTACTTAGTTGGGCGATTGCTCCAGACAACTATCGCCAAGTCAAGTGATCATCTTAAAAGGATAGTTAATGATAATTCCTATTATACATTATATATATGTTCATAAAGTAAAACTAATTAATTTTCACAACTATCAATTATACAAGGTAAATGGTGTAAAAATATTCTTAGTTTAAAATTCATCGTCTTAAGAAAATTTTTTTTTCATTAAAAAAGTAAATAAATAATCCTTGTTAATTTTATAATCCTACGCCCAAAGCCACTGTAGTATATCATTTTCAGATCTGCCAGGATCTAACGACTTTAGACAGCCGAAGGATATCTTTGGCAACTCCTTTCAACAATAACATTATAGTCCTTTCGAAAACTAATTAATTTTTTTTTTTTTTAAAAGGGCACTATTTTTCCATTAAACCCTTTCAAAATCTGCCAGGATCTAAATATTTTTGACGGTCAATGGATATTATGCTATCCTTGTCCTTTTGAAAATTGATTAGATCTTTTTATCTTATATAAGGGAATTCTCTTCCTTCTCGTTAAATATTTTATATTTTCGCTCTTTTAGTCAGAAAATATTGGAGATCTACCCTACCCATCAAGAGTGTATTTTTTTTTTTTTTTTAATTACTGCTTTGTTGTGGAAGAGTATAGGAATCACGAATCATACATACAAATTAACATAACAAATAAAATAAGTTTTAGAGGAATCTTTCTTTTTTTTTAATTTCATTAATCGATAAAACATTTAAAGAATTAATTTCAAAGAAACTATTTTATTAGGTGGTAGCCGAGGAAGGTGCATAGTTGTTGTTTGTTATTGTGTATAGGCGTAAAACTACAAAGGTCCTAAACGTCTGTGAATTTTTATAAACTTTTAGCTATTTATTTTTATTATTACTCTTTTCTTTTTTTTTTCTCTCTTAAATTCTTTTTTTTTTTTTTTTTTTTTTTTTTTCTCCAAGAATTTGAAATATGCCGGGTGCAAGTCCTAGATTTTTTAATTACATTATATATTATAGACATTCTTGGAATATATGACTAACAGTGATTACCTCACCGCAGTATTTGCATTTTGGTGGTGGATCCTTGTTTATTAGATGGGAGTGTGTAAGGTTAGTGTGACCTATCCTTAGCCTGCACAAGACTACTTCCTCTCTGCGATTGGATGGAACGGATGTGGTCCGTGGTTTGACTGATTTTTTGATGGTTTTCAGTTTACTAGGTGGGCTCTCGTTCCACATGGACTGCCATCTATCATGAACTTCATTTTTTAAAGGAGAGCTGGCATTCTTGATGCAGAAACAATGCGGGTCGAATCGGGCGAAAGTTGATATTTACATTGTAGTGGACCCACGGAATATATTTCGGCCTTCTCACAATCACGAAAATAGGTTCATAACCTGTATGTTTGTTTGAATACTTAAGGAAGTCCCAATAAACAATAATTAAGTTAATTTGTTTATTTAATTTGATGTGTTTTAACAAGAAGTATTTCTTAACTAATATAATTCGATATGGATATCACTAGCATGAGACTAAGATAGAACGAACCAGACTTCGTTAATGTTTCTGGAAGTTCGGGTCCCGTTCTGAACGAATTTTAGCACATAAAACGAAATTTGGCGAAAATCAAACATTGACATCTTGGCACAAACTGGATTATGTACAATAATCAAATGAGGATTAGTAAACAATAATAACTATACAATAAAAAAATCCTTGTTTATTACTTAGGGAGTTGACTTAATGAAAACATGAAATACTGCAATACTTTTTGGACAGTCCATACTTACATATAATATAATAAATACTAGACATTTATTATAATACACAGATAATTATCTTTTATTTGTACTCCATTTTTTTAATATCACAGGCGGAGCGACATCTGTTTACGTAAAAATAAAGATCAGAGAAAAATTATATGATCAATAGAATCTGTGCCAAAGTCCTTTTAGAATAATAGTTACATGAAAAAACATAAATTATATCTGGCCTAAAAATTATAAATTAAAAAATAAAAGCAGATAATTAAAAGTTAATACAAGTTTGCAATAAAATAAGTAATAAAATGAAAAAAAAATCTATTCATACATATTAACACGTACACACTATATAACGATATATGCAATCGGTAAAGGAAAAAATATTTTATAAGAAATTGATTGAACGATAGATTTGTGTTGTTACGCGTGGTAAAGCATGAAGATAAATAATATTTGTTGAGAGGGAACGGAAAAAAAAATGAAAATTTTTTGAATAAAAGATAAAGACATTATCATACGAAGATTGTTGAAACAGGCTAAACTTTTATATACTTGGGGGAAATTCATTATAGCGCCCATATAATTAGGTAGCATCCGACTGGAGGGAGAAAAAGTGGTGGAAGAGAAGTGTAAGTTATATATTTGCGTCCACTCGCTTCTATTTTTTAGATAGACGTGCGGCTTGTTTATAGGTCCAGTAGCTGTGTCAGATTCCCAGTGTAATGTTTGGTTTGAACGGGGATACATCGAGGGACCCAGACCACAAGGGAATAGAAAAAAAAAATAAGGAAGGAAAAAAGTTGGGTTGACAAAACCGAGCAGGAAAAAAGATAAATTAGTTTTTCAGGTGAAAGAAGCTTATTGATTCCACAGTCCATGTCCCTACCTCCTCCTTCAACTTTCTTCTGCCGGCGAATCATTCATCTTGGGGGGGGGGGGGGGGAGGGCGGTCGAATAAAAAGTACCTCGGAGAAACAAATTGTAGCTTTATGATAAAAGAAGTATTCCGATTTGATAGCTTCGGTTTTTATTCAATACATCATCGCTAAAAGGAGAGCTCTTGATTACTATCAAGTCCTACCTTACTTTCTTTTTCTGTTCAATGTTAATAGAAAACTATTATTTATTTTAGGATTGATGAATTATTTGCCACTTCTATTAGATTTTTTTTTTAAATTATTTGAAGACTAGTTTCAATTGTTTAATATTCACTATTAGTTCTATAAAGACACAAATTATTTCAAAACATCTCCATTTTCCTTCAGAGATTATATGTATTAAATTTTAAAAATGTAGGACCAGTAATCAAACATATTTATACTCATCTCAGCAGACAAAATGGAAGTGCTTATAAAATATATGGGGGATCTATTGCGCACTGGATTGCAACTTAATATAAATGAGGGGACTGACTTAATTCGCACACGATAATTACAAAAAATGTTATTCACGAATTGTTTGAAGAAAGGAGAATGTTATAATACAAGTAAAATCTTGGTAAGCCCTAGGATTTAGTCTTCTTGATATGGAGTTTCCAAGTTTATACTCCACAGCTCCAGATGCGACGTGGAGAAGCTCATGGTGTCGCCTTGTGAGCCTGTTAAAGACCTCTTCGAGTCGATCAACTCCCAGTTCCCGGTGAAGCTGGGAATTCCTTATAAACCAGGGTGCGTTAACCACCATACGCAGTATTCTGTTTTGAAATGTCTGTAGTCTCTTTTTGGTTGATTTTGAAGTGTTGTACCAGACAGGACAGGAGTATGTCAGTAGGGGCCGCAACATGGTTTTGTATACTAAAATAGCAGTTCTGTGTCGAAGTAATGATTTTCTGTTTAAAAGAGGGTACAGAAGTTTAAGTCTTGCGTTAGCTTGTTGTAAGATGTAGTTAGTGTGTAATCTCCAAGTCAGTCTGGTGTCAAGGTGTACTCCTAGGTAACACTGCCTGGTCTTTAGGATTCCAGGGGACTGGGAGGTTATCGAGTCGAAGTGTAATCAGGTCAGTGATGTTGAAACGACGTAAGGTGAAGATTTTCGCTTCTGTCTTCTATGGGTTTAGCTGAACCATATCGAGACACCGTTGAGGCCACTCTGAAGTTTCCTGATGGCTTCGTGAAGGTCGTTATCTTGGGACAGGAGTGCTGTGTCATCAGCGAATTGGGCCATAATTGTGTCCTCATCAAATTGGGGAATATCAGAGCAATACAGATTGAATAAAATAGGACTAAGTATGGCCCCTTGGGGTACTCCGGAAAGGATAACTTTTCTCTCTTAATTTTTATTCTTACCTGGAACGTCCTGTTGGTCAAAAATGATTTATGATGCTGAAAAGGTAGAGCGGAGGCCAAGTTTTCTTCAGCTTGTGCAGTAAACCACGGTGCCACACCGTGTCGAACGCTGCTGTCACATCTAGGAATACTCCTGTGTTATATTTTTTTGCCTCAAAGCCACGGTAAATTGCTTCGACGACTCGTTGGACTTGGTGTGTTGCCGAGTGGTGGGGCTTGAAGCCAAACTGATGTTGTGGGATTACATCGTTGTCTTCTAAATGTGAGCGGAGACGCTTCTCAATAATCTTCTCCAGTGGTTCATCTCACGTTTGTGATCGGTAGTCAATATTGTTTGTGTGAGTGAGAGTAGGTACGTTTTGTTTATGGAGTTGTATATGTGTTGTGTGAGTAGGAATATGGTTGCGTCTATGTCGTCAGTCGTAGTGTGTGGGGATGGGAAGGGAACAATCCCCAGTCAGCCGAGGAAGAGAGGGTGGTGGTTGGGCTCGGGCGCCAAGATAACAGATCACAGGGAGGTGGTCCGAGTCCAAGTCTGTTACGGGAGTTTGATGAATAGGGGTGGCTTACTTATGTCTAATATGTCTGGGCGGTAGCCGTACGGGTTGGATTTCTTCTGGAGAACTATTTGGAGACCAAGTTATCAGCGATTTTTAGAAGTTTGGTCCCATTTGAGTATCGGGTCCGGCAACCAAAGTCTGTATGTTTACTGTTGAGGTCTCCGAGTAATAATGTTGGCTGTCCAGTAAATATCAGTTCGAAATCTGTGTCTGTCAGTCGTTTGCTGCTAGGTCTTTGATAGGCCGAAACAATATTCAATAATGTATTATCTGTTAGTTTCAGTCTAGCTGCTACTGCGTCTAAATTTTGAAGTCGGGGTAGAATTTTCTCAGATTTTCCAGGTCTTTCCTAATAAGTCGGCCCCCGTTATCAGTGTGTTTTGGCGTTTTTTAACACCGTTAGCATTCCAGTTGAGGCACTCAGTTGTTAATGTGGGGTCAGTTGGTTATTAAAATTCTCCATTTTCATTTATAAACATCTGGGAAATTAACTGCATCAAAAAATGTTTATTTGTGGTAGTACCGGTTTTAAGAGGTTAGTCAGAATGTTAGCTAAGTTTAGATTGTCAAGATCGCTAGTATTTTCGTGATTGGTTGGCTGAGTGGTCTGTTGATTATGAGATGATCTGCGCTGAAATATGTTGGAGAGTCTTGGGGGCACAGGGGAACGTGGAGCAGTAATAGGTTCATCCTGGGCACATGTGCTAGTTCGGATCGAGCATTATTATTATTGACTGGAACAGTTTGTATTTGTGGTATGGATCTAGTAGAGGAACTGGGGAATTATGTTGGGTATTTTGTGGAGGTTGAGTGGTAGTATGGTATGGTATGTACGTTTGTGTTGGAAGTGGGTGGTTATGTGTGTGTGAAGGTTTCATCGCCGGAGGTTTGTTTATATTCCTGGCTCTGTATTGTGTGAAGGCAATACAGCCCCTGTACCTCGGGCTGTGATTTTCACCACAGTTCACGCAGGTTATAACTGAGGGTTGTAGTGCAGCTGGATGTGAGGTGGCCTCAGAACACTTCCCACATCGCGGGTCCAGCCTGCAGTAGTTCTTAGTGTGGCCTACCTAAGGCACCTTCCACATTGAGCTACCTGGGTAGAGATTTTACGGGGTTCCACCGTTACTATGGTGTGGAACAGTGATTGAGAGATAAGATACTCATACCCGCCTCATTATTCACCAGTTCTACGGCACAAAGAGGGGTTGGCTGTCTGTACCTGTTATAAGCCTAAGGACTTTAATAACGGGGGTATGTGGGGGTCAGTAATTCCTGAATTTCTTGTTTGTAAGCGAGTAAGGCACACCTCGGATAATAACTGAAAGATTTCTTCCTCTGGGTTCACGTACGAGTAGTATTTTTTGTGGTGTGTGTCAAGGCTTGAAGTGTGTGGTAACATAAATTTTTTGTCAATGATGTCGGATCTCCGGGTAACCCGGATCAGTTCAGAAAAATTTAAAATTAGCTTTTTGTCGCCCACAAAGACTGCTAAGCGTAGGACGGATTTTGTTTATTTTTGAAAACGGCATTGAATGCTGACGCAACTTTAGTTAACAAAATTCTTTCAGAAAAAATAAACTGTATAGACTGTATAATAGTTTATCGTGATGTGTATTTTAAGTGTTTTTCCGCTATAAAAAAAAATTCTATTGTTTGTACTTTATTTTTTCAACATTCTCCGATTAACCTGGAATTTTGTTATGTCGGATCGGCCGCGGTCCCGGCCGGTGCGACTTAATGATGTTGCACTGAATTACAATTTTAATTATTAAATTTATATTGTTATATTTTATAAACTAATTAATTTTTCGAGTGAAACAGAATGTAATAATTATTCTACAAAAGCAGTTAAAAAAATTGAGACTTTTTGTTTTCATCTAACTCTCTGAAATATAGATCCCATCCTTTCCCCTGCAATGCCACTCATAGACAATATTTTCTCTACACATTCCTTTATCCACAATCTTCTGAAATTCAATTTCTCTCTTTACTTTCTGTATAAAACTATTCCTTTTGATCTTTACACGCCTCTCAAAAGAACTCGATAATTTTAACATTTCTTTTCTTGCCAGTTCTACCACTCTATAGCATCATGTCTCTTCTACTTTTCTTGGAAATAATATAATGATGATATTTCGAAACGTGGTTCTAAGTCAGTTGTATCTAATAAGATAATATTTTAAAACTTATTTCTCAAAGATTCAGCTTTATTATTTAATGTTTAAATCCAGTTCATTCCATACAAAATAGCTTAATATGCTTTTATCTATATATTTATTTTTCATAATGATAATAGAAAGAATTTATTTTCTAATTGTTATAATCTTTTTTTTAAATTTTTATACTGACAGTTTTTTCTTCTATTCCGTCTATGATACACCTTGAAGTAGCACATTGAAAATGTTGTAATCACTTAGCGCCTTAAAACCTACGGATAAAATATAGTTTGACCCTTTGAATGAATCCCACATCTTGTGGAAACTTTATGAAAGAGGATCATTGGTCCACTTTATTTGGTCACCAGGTCTTATTAGTATAAGAGAAAAGAAAATGGCTGATAAAGCAACGAATGTAGCTCTTTACCTTCCAGGACTTGGCAAAACCTTCCTAACAACCTCACAACTCTTCAGAACTCGTCTTAGAGAGACGACGATATTCCAAGAGTGGCAGACATTGCGGGATCACAGCCCAGTAAGTAAAGTTAGGACCATTAAGAAGGGCATAAGTCCATTTAGCAGTACTAGCCGCAAAGAGAAATTGACCAAAGCACGTTTTAGAATTGGCCATACAAATCTTACCCACCTTTGAATAGAAAATACGTAATGATTATATATGAATTTAATTGAACAACTCTACCGCTTAAAGATGGTTTTTTGTCGTTTCAAATAAAGTTTGAAACATCCTTTAATAGTTGAAAATTAACGTTTGTCGTTTTCGGGGACCAATTACTTGATATTTATGTTATTAATGTAATGAACTTTCAAGAGTAAACAAATCCAAATATGTTCTGTTTCTTAGTTAGAGGTTAGCTTAAACAACCCCACAACAAAATTGAAAGAAAAAAATTCTTTCTTGCAATTACTTCGGAACTAAGATGTTGGAAGTTGACTGTTGTTGACTCTCAGTCAACAAAGGGACCTGATCTGTTGAACTTGTTCACTGTCTGCTAGTTCTTCTGTAGAGATGGTATTTTAAGTTTACTCTTATTTCATCAATCATACGTATTATTAAAGCAGTTATCACTGGTTTCAACCAGTCAACTCAGCTAATACTTTGAAAATACTTTCGTCTGTGTTTAACTCAGAATAAAAGGTTCTA
Source organism: Euschistus heros (assembly GCA_003667255.2). Taxonomy (NCBI): domain Eukaryota; kingdom Metazoa; phylum Arthropoda; class Insecta; order Hemiptera; family Pentatomidae; genus Euschistus; species Euschistus heros. Next base: position 359,034 of record RCWM02000335.1, on the reverse strand, counting down.
GCGGGTTAGGCATATGAAGGCTGCTCCGGAGTCAAATGAATGATTCTTTTCTTGATTTTGTTGCTCTTAATATAAAGTAACCATACACCCTATCTTACATCACTAACTACTTTGGTAAGGGGAATAATGGCGATGACAGCCCTTAACGTATTTTTTAATGATTTTCTACGAATCAAAGTTCGAATATTTAAATTATCGCGAAAACTGTTGAATTTTATAAAGATATCTTAAACAGATACTGATAAAAAAGAAAATACGCTAAGGGTTTTTACTCCATTATTTTCTCCCTTACCAAAGCGGCTAAAGATCCCGAGGATTCCAGTGACCTGACAGTCCACAAAAACGAGAGCAACTTTATAAGATCAAAGTACATGGCGAAAGTTTATTGAAAAGGCCAAGTTTCATGATGGGTTGTAGCACTATGGATGTATGTTTGTACGAAGTGGTTAGGGATGTAAAATTAGGTGTATGGCTATTTCAGATTAAGAAAAACTATTCGACAAGGAAAGTATCCTTCATTCTGTTGAAGTTTTCACATTCTTTACCCGCTAGATCCTTTGCAGGTTATCTGATACAGGGTATATTGTTAAGCATAGTCGATGGGTTTTATAGCCTATAAACCCCTCTATATGTTATAAAATGATATAATGTTATATATAATACATCATGTTTATATAATAATATATTATGTAATAATAATATATCATCAAGAATTTTCAGGGCCAAAATGTCCAAATCTCTTAAGCCCCAGTGCAAATATTCATTACATTAATATAAATTATTTTGGGTATTCATCTGCTATGCTCTTCGGTCCGCTAAAATATTTTCACTTTATAAAATTGATTAATTTTTTTTATTAAAAAATATAAAATTAACAACAAAATTAGAAAAAAAAAATATTAACGATATATATATACTTAACACCTCTTGAGGTCAAACTCACACCAAAGAGTTTAATAAATTTTAATCCCACGATACTGTCCGATTTCCAGAGTTGGTAAGAAATTGAGAAATACTAATTTTCTAATAATATACTAAATCCTGCATTTAATAAAGAAAAGCCAATTGTCATCCTGTTTCTCATCATCTATGGATGATAAACCTTTTTCGAAAAAGCGTTGTATACGAAATTAAATGTAATGACTGCGAAGAAATACCCGGGGAAATCTGAACGATCACTAAATTAAAGTAAATTTAAGAACATATAAAAATAAGATGCGGGATTTCGATTTCTATAAACATTTGAGTTAAAGTAACCATAAATTCAATAAAAACTGGAGATATATTTCATAGAAAAGTCGTTTTAAAAAAAATCAGAAATTATATTCATATACGAAGATAAATATTTTCAATAGTACTTTATTTATTTTTATGGCACTATAACACGGTGATTTTTTTTTTTTTTTTTTTTTTTTTTTTTTTTTTTTTTTTTTTTTTTTTTTTTTTTTTTTTTTTTTTTTTTTTTTTTTTTTTTTTTTTTTTTTTTTTTTTTTTTTTAAACAATAGAAACAGAACAACCGCCATAGGGAAAGTAGACCATTTACCTGCTTATTATGCTGAATAACTCCTCTACACCCTTTCTTTAACACCTCAGATTAATCTAGGAACTGATTGCTTCAAGAAGCCCTTTCCCTTTCCCTTATTGGTAGATCATCATCTTGTTTGATTTATTGTCTTACATTTTTAAAATTATTAATCTATGTGTCAACGTTCTGATGTTTTTTTTTTATTTTATGTATGTTTTCAAAATTTATGATGACTATAGAATATATGACGAAACTAGCTTTTGGATAAAAAATTCAATAATATTAATTTATATTTTGTGATTTCCCACTCGTATCCACTAGTTTCGCAACTTGCTTCACACTCAATTCCCAATAATCCTCCTAGGCGTCTTAAAAGAAGATGGCCGAAAGACCTTCGAATGTAGAACTTTTATTGAAGTGCTACAAGTGTTTTTGTTTTTTTCATATTATTTACAAGTCATTGTAATAATATCTTTAAATTTGCTTATTTCTTACAGTTATAATTTATCAATGACTAGATAAAATAAACATTCTGTGATCGATACTGAAAAATATTTTAAATAGTCATATTGATACATCCATAATACTTCCTTTAATTCATCATAAATGCTTACAACGTCTAGAGATAACTTTAACAAAGTTGTTAACATCCTTCAGAAGTAAAAAACTGACAATAGAAACCAGAGAATTAATAGAAAAGAAAAAGGAACTAAATCGCATTACAAATAAAACAGCTGATCAAAAGTCCGCACATGCCGATATTAGAAAACTGGTCCGGAAGAGAATCAAACAAGACATACGTAACTATGAAGAAGGTATTATTAATGAATGCATATCTCAAACAGGATCAATAAAAGAAATTCGAAAAGAAACCAATTGTTTTAAGAAAAAAATTATGAATAAACTGACAACTCGGCACAATAACCGACAGGCAGAAAATAATTTAAGACATTTCTAAATATTACGAAAAGCTGTACGACCATAATGAAACAGCACATAAGGAAAATACTAACAGAGAAAATGAAACCTTCTTCTCTGATTTATGCATTATGGTAGCAGAAGTAGACATGGAGATAAATAAATTGAAAAGGAACAAGGCCCCTGGAAGCGATGGCATTTCAAATGAACACATCATTGAAGCAAAAGAAATAATCACAAAGCCACTATGTAAAATATTCAATTTGGTATTAGAAGAAATGAAAGTACCAGAGGAATGGAAAGAAAGCAAAATCATAATTTTACATAAAAAAGGAGCCAAGGATAAAATAGAAAACTACCGGCCAATCTCACTGACACAAACCACATACAAAATATTCTGCAGTATAATAAAAAACAGGATTAATTACAAGGTTTATGAAGATCATGACATAGAGCAAGTCGGTTTCCGTCCATCATTCAGCACAATAGACAACCTACAATGTATCAATCAAATTATTGAATAATACAACATACCGCTGTATATTTATTTTATCGATTTCATGAAAGCATTCGACTTTGTCAATCAACAGTATATATGGGAAGCTCTAGCAGAAGCAGGAATAGATTTCCTATATATAGAAATAATCAAAGAAATATACAGAAAGGGGAAGGCTTTTGTAGCTGTTGATAGAGAAGGCAAGAAGTTTAGTATTAAAAGAGGAGTGAAACAAGGATGCCCTCTATCACCAATTCTCTTCAACTGCCTCATTAATAAACTGTTTAAGGAATTTGAATGGGAAGGAAGAGTCATTCAAATAAATGGCAGGTGCTTAAATAATTTAAGGTTTGCAGATGACATTTGTTTATTAGCTCCTAGAAAAAATGATTTGTTTAAAATGATCAATGATCTAATTGATAACAGTAAAAAATATGGTTTACAAATCAATTACCAAAAATCGAAAGTAATTACAAATACGGAAGAACAACATATAACAATAGGAGAACAAATAACAAAATACTCAAATCAATTCGTATATCTAGGACAGGAAATTTCTTTAGAAAAAAAATACAACTGGACAGAAGGATAAAATAGGATGGCATAAATACTGGTCCTTAAAAAAAAATCTTTAAGGGTAATTTCATTATAGAACTAAAAGCAAAAGTCCTGCAGTCGTGTATTTACCCCTCAATCCTGTATGGCGCTCAGACTTGGTCAATAACAAAAAAGTAACGGGCGAAACTAGACACCATCCAAATAAAACTTTTAAGGAGAATGGCGGGAATCCGAAGAAGTGAGAATATCTATAGATATCCTAACTCGTGTAAAAGTTAAAAGTCTCATCAAGGAAGCCCAAAAACTGAAATGGAGGTGGGCTGGACACCTAGCGAGAGTCAAGGATGAAAGATGGTCGAAAAGCAGCACCGAGTGGACACCGATCGGCCAAGTGAGAAGCAGGGGAAGGCAGTACATGAGGTGGAGGGATGAAATTACCCGAAGAGTAGGAACCAATTGGATGAAAGTGGCCAGGGACAGAGACTGTTAGTTGAAAATTATAAATAATCTATAGGAACAAAAGAAAATTAAAAAAAAAAGTTTTGTTTTGTTTGTAGTTTTGTTTTTGGTTTAGGCTTTACAAAGAATATTGTATATTTTATTTTGTATTTTTACTAGCCAGTTTCTATTCTGTAAAATTATTTTGGAGCTGAACTCCATTTTACTTCCTAAGGGAGAGGCTTTTGTCATAAATATAATGTCAATAAAGCTTTATTATTATTATTATATAATACTTCTAATAATTATAATACTTCCTTTAATTCATCATAAATGCTTACAACGTCTAGAGATAACTTTAACAAAGTTGTTAACTTATACTCTAAAACTTCAATCCGCTCCTTAAGGTTCAACGCAGTAGCAAGATGGGGGAGGCGCTGACATCAATTAGAAGACTTCTGGGATTGGTTGAGATCGACCAATAAAAGCAATCAGTTCATCTTTCATTATTATAGTGGCTGTGGATATCGATTTGGCAAGCCAGTGTCCCTTCCCTTTTTCTATAATGAAACTTTCTTGTTGAGGCTAAATATAAAAAAAACAAAAACAAAACAATACAAATGTCTTTAATTTTCAAATAACATGTAACATTGGATATACTAACAAGGGGACGTTTGCGGTTGTAACTCACAGATTTGAATGCCGATTTTCGTGTGGGTAGTAGTGACCTATAATAGTGCAAAACTAGAGTTATAACCGCCAATGGGCATAAGGAGCCTAGAAAAAATTATGAAAATCACGTTTTATTTTTTTTTTCTTAGCTCTTAATCAAGATAGAGAAATGATTCTTTCACGTTTAATTGCAATCGTGTATGCTATTTTTAATAAAAAATACTTTCGTTATGCTCAAGGCACCTTGAAAAAAATGACAAAATTCCAAGGAAATCCGCTGTAAATCGGTGGAAACTTTTTTTCATGAACAACTGACCTCAAATCTCGATTTAACGCACCATAAAACCCTTATATGTAAAATTTCATCAAAATCAATAAATATTAATTTTTTACCCCTTTCGAGGATGTTAAAATTTCGAATTTGAGATTTCATCAAGAATTTCTAAAGGCCATAACAACTGCTGTGTTCAACCGATTACAATGGTGATAGAATCACAAGAAATAGCGTACATTCTGCTTGCATATAACATTGGATTTACTCCAGATTTTAGTGGTCAAAAACTGATGTGAATGAAAAAATCCGAGGTCAGCTATAACTTGAGGTATTTCAATAAGGGGATGTTCTGCGACCTCCGGATTTGAGCTGAACTATGCAGTTTTACGGCCTCTAAATGACCTTAAAATTTAATCTTAATCGGTGGCGAAATGTGTGAGATAGAGCAAATTATTTACATGTTTTCAGAAATTGACAGCATATTGTCTTCTAAAATCCTACAAAACTTTAAAGGTAAAAAAAAATATTTTTGATTTCGACAAAATTTAGTTTCTACATGTTTCTTGAGATGAGGAATCTGAAAATATCAGTATTTACTTTAAAAATTGTTCTCACCTATATTATATAAATAAGACGTTTTAAAATGGTCTATTTCTATTATCATTTTAATTTTTACACAATAAATTTCAAATCAGACCATTTATAAGAAATATACATATTTTTTAACCAAAACCTGATATTAATTTTAGATTATTCATAAATCTTAGGATCTCAATGCAATTTGAAATAAAAATATGGGTGAGAAAAATTTTTAGACTAAAAACTGATATTATTTTCAGATTCCTCATCTTTTTTCTCGGCTCCTTATGCCCATTGGCGGCTATAACTCTAGTTTTGCACAATTATAGGTCCTTACTACCCACACAAAAATCGGCATTCAAATCTGTGAGTTACAACTGCAAACGTCCCCTTGTAAGTATTATCTATTCATACCCAGACTCGCCGGGAAAAGGTATATGACAAATTGAAGAATTAAAATATTACATCATCTGGAAGATATTAACTCATTGCAAAGGTATATTTCAATTACTGATCGTGCATATAAGTAATGGTGAACATATAATAAAATAAAATTTAAGGCTTTTTGCAATTCTTTCGTTGTCTTATTATTTTCCCCCCAAAATAAATAACCGATATATTTACATCTTAATTTATACATATATTGGTTGTATGATACAAAGAGGTGGGGGGGGGGGGGGTCTTTCTATGTTTCTTGAGAACAGATTAAAACAGGCCATGAATTGATTTATAAGGTTTGTCCTCTGAACCTCAAGAGGTTCCCATGTTTCCACCTCAACACGAGCTAACTTTGCTATCCCCCTCCATCCGTAGAGAATACTTCCTGCTAAATACCTCTTCCAAGTTATCAACACCCGCCACCCTCCCTTTACAGTAACCTACAACTCAAGTCCTCAATCCCATCACTAAATACAAAATCCCGCATTTCCGGTGTGTACGCTTTATCCTATATAACTGCGTTCTAACCTTTTCTTTACCGATCCTCTTCTATATGGAATTCTCTCACTCCTTGTATTCGCAACATTCAAAACTCCTCTTCCACAATCTTCTTTCTATCCATAAGCTCTCTAATTATACGGATGCCCCATTATATATATATATATATGTGTGTGTGTATATATATATATGTCATTACAGCATTTTAGAAATAAAGCATTAGTATAAATTTATATTTTCATATGATAATGTTTTCATTTTAAATAGTTAATTTTTGATTTTCTGAATATTTTTTTATTATTATTTTTGTGTCTTCTCTCTACAATTTTGTAATATTTATTTCTATATTGACTATTTTTCTTTTCTTTTTTTTTTCTGTTATGTAAATCTGTTTCATTTTAAATTATATAGGCCAGATATGATTTTACAGCATCCACTTCGATCAATAACAATAATTATTTCTTGTTATAGTCATATGTGGTATATGAAACGATTTTAATTTTACCTCAATCTTTTTCTTTACATCATCCAAACACACATGATTCTGATAGGCTTTGATCAAGTGCTTTATTGATTTTAACCGATATAGTGGTGACAATTATGACTCAAACGATATCATTTGATAAGAAACGATATCATTTGATAAGAAACGCTTTATCCTGTAGAACTACAACATTCTAACCTTTTCTTGCCCGATCCTCTTCTATATGGAATTCTCTCTCTCCTTGTATTCACAACATTCAAAACTCTTCTATCCGTAAGCTCTCTAATTATACGGATGCCCTATTATATATATATATGTGTGTGTGTGTGTGTGCGTGTGTGTGTGTGTGTGTGTGTGTGTGTGTGTGTGTGTGTGTGTCATTCTAGCAATTTAAACATAAAGCATTAGTATAAATTTATATTTTCTTATGTTTTCATTTTAAATACTTAATTTTTGATTTTCTGGATATTTTTTTATTATTATTTTTGTGTCTTATCTCTACAATTTCGGTCATTCGTCATTATGACTCAAACGATATCATTTGATAAGAAACCACATTTTTTTAAATTTTATACAAGCTATTTCTTAATACTGTTAATCCCGAAAAAGTTAGTTTGTAAATAATCTTATCTTCATTATGAACTTGTAATTATAATGAATTAATAAAAAAGTATCGTTATTTTATAGTTAATGCATCATGGAAATATCAATAAAAATATAACAATATACGTACAAACGCGAATAAATGCGATAATACCAATACGCTTATCTGATGAATACGAATCGATATGGGTTTCGAGGTAATTTTAAAATTTGCTTTAATGGTGGAACAACCCTACCTAGAGATCCAAGCACAAACTTTTTGAATCATGATTTCACACTCTGATCCCTCCTTTTTTTTTAATTAGTACTGATGTTTCCCGTTACTCGAGTTTCCCAATTAAAAAGTATCTACAAACTGATGAACCTTTTTTTAATTAATTTATTTTTTATGTATTATTCAAAACTCTTGTTTTTATTTTTTTATATAAAATTAACATTTGATGGAAATGTGTGGATCTGATTAAGGACATGGAGTAAATATTTAAAACACACTGTTTACATAACCATAATATTTTTATACTCAAATATTATTATTGGATTACAGTGTGTTTTTATTGTTCCGCGAAGCATTTTAACGAAAATATTTTAGTTTAAATATTTACAATATGCCTACAGTCTCAAAGATGAGGGTTAAATAAAAAAATATATATATCAACCCATTTAGTTTTAAAATACTTTTAACCTCAATTGTAAAGATTTCAAAGTAAAACTGTAAGTTGCTTTAAATGATTTAAGTTTTCGGTTATAAGTCCCCTTATTTTTAGATGTCATGGAAATCGTTATCAAAAATGGAGTGGGAAGCAAACAGGGAGACTAGTAGATGAGTGGGTGTGGAGCTTACTATGGAAGGATAGGTACCCGATTTGGGCTAATTTCGAAACATATTGAACGTGAATACTATAATGGGTAAGTTTATTAGCAATGTTATAAGAAAAATAGAGGATTTTATTAATTATTTTTTATTGCAAATATTAGATACAAAACGAATAAGGGTATTTAGTAGAGCACTAAAGTTCAACACTATATGTCTGAATATGTGTTCTCATTGTCATGGATATGAAACTTTTATAATTAATTTGAAAGTTTGAACATGTGTCTCGTAAATGTTGGAGTTGTCTGAAACTGTGAGCAGTTTCTTGTCTTTTTAGTCCTGTGTTTGGATTTGAAGTAAGACGTTTCTCTAGTTGTTGGTAGGAGGTCTGTTTAACAGGAATCTGTGGAATATTATTAAAGAAAACAGTAGGGGATGGAGTAGTAGGTTTATGGTGAAGGGTAGAAAGTTGTTTTATAAGTTTTATTATAATTATCCTTTTTTTTTATCATTCTTAGTGGTTTATGATACGAGATTAGAGTGATTTGTGATTAATGATAGAATTATTATTTACTGATAACACAAAAATCAGTGTTCATAGTGAGAACAATGTTAGGATGAATCGTGATGTCAGCTTAATGGTTTTTCAGATATAACGTGTAGAGGATGGGACCCAGGATACTACCTTGAAAAACTTTATTTAAATTCTGTTACGGGCCACTGGGGGTATGACTAATCAAATCACAACTTAAATACTAAACACTAATTTATTTACAACTTAATAAATACAAATAAATCCCTTAAGCTACTTAATCTAATAACAATTATACTTAGGTCTAATTACACTAATATGTATATTACACTATACTTATCTTTAATAACTTAATACTAGATGTCACAATTATACATAAGAATCTATTACACTGACACAGAGACTGTTACTACGAGGGTAAGTCAATAATTATCCGCAATATAGCTATATTTTTGTTTATGTTGGCAGTACTGTTCTTTTGTGTTGATGGCGCATGCTTTGTTTATTCGTTGTTATGTTTATGTGCGTATCAAGCTGGTAGGTTAGTTTTGTTATCGCTGTCGTGCTGTTAATAATGGCCGCTCCACTTTCTATTTGCACCAAAGAAGAGCAACGTTCAGTGATCCGTTTTTTGTGGTCGGAAGGTGTATCAGGGGCCGAAATTCATCGAAGACTTTTGGTACAGTACGGGAACAATTGTTTGCCACACGGAGTGTCTATGAATGGATTGAAAAATTCAAAACACAGTGAACAATAAACAGTGAACGTTACAGTGAGATGCTTACTGCTAAGCTGAAGCCTGCAATTCGAAGCAAATGCCGAGGACTGCTGTCAAAAGGCGTTGTGTTGTTGCACGACAATGCCCGTCCGCATACAGCTGCCCACACTGTAGAAACGCTCGCTTCAGAAACTCAATTTTGAAGTATTGAATCATCCTCCATATAGTCCCGATCTCGCTCCATCTGATTTTCACTTGTTTGGTCCACTCAAACAGGCAATTAGGGGCCGTCGATTTGCCTCGGACGAAGCATTGAAAGAAGCGGTGCATTCCTGGCTCGCATCTCAACCCAAAACCTTCTTCCATGAGGGCATCAGGAAACTTGAACAACGTTGGACCAAGTGCGTTGAAAAGCAAGGGGACTATGTCGGAAAATGATGTACTTGTAAGTTTCCTATTTCATTTCAATAAAATTTTATAACTATATTGCGGATAATTATTGACTTACCCTCGTACATTCACTGACACTGTTTATCACTGTCACTAACTCACAGACTGAACTGTCACTGACACTTGACTGGTTGATCGTTACTTGATCACTGACACATGGATACTGACTCCTAGGCTGGAAGTCGGCCTATTTAAAGCTCCGCCGAACAGTCTAGATCTGGCCAGATTACAGATCTAGGGCCTTCTGGGGCGCCGTGACCCTTCCAGGCCATTTACCGCCCTTTTAGGCTACCTGCTCGCCCATGCCCACGGTACCACCAAATCTAGGCCACCCTGGCGGCCTTTCCAGCTACCTGCCCCCGGGCCGCCCAGGGTACCCTCAACCTCACCAGACCGTAACAATTCGAATAACCTAAACTTCGGATAGTGTTTTTAAAAAAAACAAAACATATTTCGTGGAATATGTTATCCATTAAATTAACTATATTGACTAAAAACAGCAAAAAAAAAAAAAGTCTCCTTTAAACAACAATCAATATAATTATTTTAATATGTATGTATTATTTATACCGTTTATAAAAAAAAAAAAAACACTTGTGTCTTTTTTTACACAATTTGGATCATTTTCTACTTTGCATCAAGATTTATTCATGAAAAATAATTTTGTTAATTGGCGTTCAATTAAAATTTTCTTTAAATTCTAACAAAGCGTCGCGTTCCCGGGCCACCACCCTATACATGCAAATGCTATGCAAATTTAAGTAAAGTCTCTATCTATGCTAATGGCAGTTTTCCTACTGGATACGGAAAAGACAAATAAAATTTAACTAACAACCTAGAAAAATGTCCGTTCTAATTTTATTAACCCACTATACTACATAACAATGTAAACCAAGTAACTAAATATAGTCGCTCTTGTTACAATTTTTTTTTCTGTACTATAAAATTAAAATTCGTTAGCTTCTATTTTTTTTTTTTAATCAATTCCTAACGAAATGAAAACTCTACATCTCTAAATAAATATATAATTATATTATCATACATTATAATTAATTACACTCTTAAGTTTACAAATGATTGACAAATATTGATGATATTTTTGGTAAAGCATGTCTTTTCGATACAGACGTTATTGTAAAAAGTATAATAATATCTCCGATTTGTTAGACCGAATTCTGTATCTAATCATTAAAAAATAAATCAATTATTTCCAATTATGATGTTTTGTTTTTATATTATAAATAAGTCAATTTTTTTTTGTTTTTTTGTTCTGTGAGAGTGTATGAAATAATTTTTTATTTGAGGAATGGACCTTGCATTTTTATTAGAGTTGTAACGGATATCCGGTTACTATACGGTATCCGGCCTATCCGGCCTTTTTTTAGTATCCGGTATCTGGCCGGATATTTGCTATTATTCGGCCAGATACCGGATACCTAATGATGTAAATGAAATTAATAAAACACCTTTAAGATTTAAATAGTTGTATTAATATGGAGTAGTATTTATTGTAGTACAAATTTTAGTTATTTATAGAGCTTTATATAAAAAATCAGTGGTCATATTTAACTAACGACAAATTGTAGTGGATAAAAACAAGTTTTTCAGCGTGTGTTGACAGTAAATGGTTGCGTTTTGCTTCGTACACAAGTCCTACTACTGAGAATAGCCTTTCACTGTAGACACTGCTGCAAGGAGATGAGAGATATACCTTTACAATATTTGATAGAATTGGATATTGCTTGGCGTTGGTTGACCACCACTTAAAAGGGTCTTCGGGTCTTAGGGTCACCACTTTTCGGTTCAGATGAACAGTTTTCAAAAAATAGTCAATCTCATTTGCTGCAGAGCTTTTCCCAATGTCAAGAGATTGGTTTGATCCTTTTACAACTTCGTCGAAGCAGTCCCAGAAACTGTTGTGAATTTTTCACTGTCACTACTACTTTGATTATTAGTCTTTTTGGCAGGTGGAGAATAACCATTACCAATATCAATATCGTTGGCTTGTAATAAAATTGTTTGCCTTGCTCTTTTGGCTTGAGCTAATCCCAAGAAAATGTTCTTAAATCTCGAGTCAAGAAAAGTTGCAATTAAGTATTTGTCATTCTCTTCAAAGTCAAAACGTTGCTCAAGCTATGTTTTTAGTGACGACCTCATTTTTAATAAGGTCGGTTCCTACTGCAGTCCTTCCTTCCCCAGGTATTTACTACATGTGGTATTACTTCAGATATATATGAAAAACCAGAGCTAGTAATTTTAGTTCGCCTCGCAGCAGCCAATGTCTCCATAACTTCTAGTTGAATCATTACAGACACTGCTTGAGCTGGATATCCGGCAGCCGGATATTCGGCGCTTCGGCCAAGAACCTCACCGGATATCTGGTATCCGGTATCTGGCTAAAACTACTATCCGTTACATCTCTGATTTTTATAATAGTTAATTAACATTTTTTTTTAGAGTTAATTATCTTACTTTCACCTAATGCGACAACTTTTTATTTCTATTTATAATTTAAAGTTGATACAACTTTTTTCCTTGATGAAAAAACACTTAAAACTCGATTTTTTGAACTTAAGCGACTTTTCTTCCAAACAATTATTATTCCACGGTAATGAAAATATCAATTCTACAATCTAAGTATTTTTTGAAATTATTATTATTACTATTATAATTATTATATTGAGTGCTACAGCCCTAGTCGGGCCTACAAAGCATCGACAGCCATCCCATCTTTGTTCTTCCTGCACATAATCCAGCCATCTCAGTCTTGGTCTTCCACTTAATATCTTTCCGGCCTGCCGCACATCATATTTTTTGGAAGCCTGTCTTGTGGCATCATTGTTTACATTTGTCCTAGCCACCTGAATCTTTCCACTTTTTCATAGAGACTATGTTTGTTCCACCAAAAATCTGTTTCATTTCTACGTTTGATCTGATTCTCCAATTCCCTTGATTTTTTAACGATTTCAAGACCTTCTAAGGATATTCCTTACCCAACTCCTTTTCAAATTCTCTCGAGTCAAAACCAAAAACTCATTTCTATACGTCACAACCGGTCTTACTACTGTTTTGTAAACAGTGATTTTGACAGATTTAGACACTTTTCCAAGCCTTAGGATTTTATCAAGGGCAAAAAGTCATTTTATCCCAGGCGCTATTCTAGCATTAATTTCCCATTAATATAGATTAGAGTCATCAAGTATCTATAACTAGGCATCTTTACGTTTTCATATACTCCGTCTTATCACTATTAATCCTCAAACCCTTGATCACTGCCACTCTTTCAAACTCTTCTACCATAATACTCCCAAAAGTACTGGAAATGTCCGCGCTGCGATGACTACATTATCTGTCATGTGTTGGGTAAGATTAATATAAATATTTAATTATTAAAATACTGCTTATAATTAATTTAATAATAAAGTGATCAGACTTCGGTAGGTTAAAAAACTCAAATATTAGTGTACTTTAAGTCTACGTAAATTATTTTTCGGTATAAGGTTGGTGAAAAAAAAACCCAAAACCCATTTTACGGTGGTGAACATAAATTCGATGGAGGGTAGGACAGGCAGGGGAGAAAAGATAAAAAGTTAGAAATTGGGAGAGGATGATGTAACAGGTGTCAGGAGCATTCCTTATTTATTATTTAAACAGGCCCAATCCCGCCTACTATATCCCACTCAAACATCCTTCCCTTCATGAATTATTCAATTTGTTATTTAATTAAATTCTAATACTTTTAATATTTTATAAAATAGTAATTATATGAATTATAAATATATAAATATATATATATATATATATATATATATATATATATATATATATATATATATATATATGTGTGATATTTGATCTAAATCGGAAAAAAAGTAGTATGTGTCGTATCGCATATCTCCAACTTATTTAAACATTCTATGAATGGCTTTTTTTTTAGCAAGTTTACGTTTTTTAAACATATATTCTTTATATATTGATAAACGTTTAAATACTTGTAATATATTTTTAAAAATGTAATGACCCTTGGAAAATTTATTTGGTAGTGATAGTCAATAGTACTGGGAAAAAGGTAGAATTTTTGAGGCGATTTTCACGAACATTAAAAAAAAAAATGTTGTTAAACATACTTTATCGATGTAATTTTTTTCAAGTAAAAAAGAGTCAAATCATATCTGGTATATTCATTTCTTATTAATATATGATGGTAGTATAACCACAAATACCAGTAATTTCATTTTGAAAGCTCACAAAGTTTTATGAATTTTAAAAACATCATATTTTTTATTTTAATAGCTCTTACAGTCATGGAGACGAAAATCTGAAACACACGAATTTTAGTTCTTGTTTAAGAAAATATTAATAATGTTTTAAGAAAATTAATTAAAAAAAATCGTATATTACTAAGAAAAAAGTTATAATTCCTAAAAACATAAAAATATGAGTTTATAGCGATATTTTTTCAAAAAACATTTATAAGTTTATTTTTTTCTCAATGTCTTGAGAGTTTGTCCGATTTAGATATTCTGTTTTTTTTTTTTTTTTCATTTTTTAATATATATTTTATGGCTAAACCAGGTTACAGGTGTTGGACTGTTCCTACCGCTTCCTCCAATCATTATGATTTTTTTTTACACCACCCAGTTGCTGACTTTCCAGACGTTCCTCGGATGCTCCACTACACCATCCGACCACCTCAACTTTGGTCTTCCTCTTATTCTTGTTTCATATATTAGGCGTGTCAACAATGTCATAGGCACTTCCACATTGCTCAGTATCCTTTAAAGCCTTAACTTCATTGCTCCGGCAATATTGTTTTCTCCAAAGGTGATGTACAACACCTGCATAGTGCGGCTCTTTCATTCTTCTAAAACATTACCTCCTTCAATATTCGGTACAGGATTTTTATTTAAAAATTCTGGTGCTATTTTTCAGCAAGCCTAGATAATGTCTAGTATTCCGACCCGTGCAGGAGTATAGGACATACAAGGTTAATATAGATATGAAGCTTGCTCTACTTCAAGAATGGTCGCCTCCTCAGCTCCTTCCTTAGCCTAAATTAGTATCGCACAGTGGGGCCATTCGTAAATCTAGCGGGACAAAAGTATGAAAGCGATCGTATCGATAATTTAATATTTTTTTCTCATCCAGAACAACTTGAAATGATTAAAACAAGGTTATTGGAAGATTGATAAAACATTTAAAATTTTATTTGTGACCTGTTGTTTTATTTGGAAAAAAAAAAACTTCACAAAACTATTTATTGATTTATTGATGATTAAATAAATTGAATTTTTAAAAAATGAATATACCTACTTTATGATAATAATGTCAATAATATGACTGGAAAAACACCTCTGTGACAACTAACTATTTCTCTGAAGTTATGTTATCATTATTTATTACCATTTTATTATATTTTATAATATTTCATAACTATCTTGAGGCTCTAATGGCCCCTGATTGTACATTATTTTTTATTCTTATGTGACTTAAGGTCCCAGAATAAATAAAGAACTTTTTTATTTATTTATTTATTTAATATATTAATAGAATTTATTATATATATAAATCAAGACAGTGTGTTATCAAACTATAAGCTTTAACACTTTAATACTTAATTTCTATCTTAAAACGAGCAGAAAAACACATTATATTGTTTTAAACTGAATAGAAAATTATAGCCTATAATGATTTGTCATCTTAGATCGAAATTATCACATTCATCACTATCTTGTCCACTAAGTAAGGGTATCATACTCGTATCTGCGTCTGATATTACAAAGAATTTAAGAACACTATTACCGAAAGTCGTATTTTTCTCTGGTAGCAGCCCATATGAGCTAATTAAAGGATCAGGCAAAATAAACAAATTATTCATTATGTCAGTATTGGTTACTGTGCAAGACATTTTCCAAGGAAAATGTTCCCTATATCTTTTTACCTCTTTGTGTTGGCTTTTTTGGATATCCTCTATGAGTTGCCCAATTGCTAATTTTTGAATTATATTATTGACCAGATATATTTTTTCTTCCTGGTAATTATCAAAACTGAAACCTCCAGCCTGTAACTCTTCAGCCATTTCCAATTGCGCAAGTGAGAGTACTCTGCCTAAAACACAATTTTTGTTGCTACTGATAAACGGGCAAAAATGGGCAGCCAAATGCAATATATTCACAAAAATTAAATGTCCCCAGACACACAGAACCATAATTTAAGATCTACGTTCACCTACGTAAAAAGTTTCAGATTAAAACATGAATGTTTTTTTTTTTACTTGTGGACTTTTTAATTGGCGTACCGTCTGAGTATCTAAAACGCCGTAAAATTAAAAATAAAATGTACTAATAGTGACTATTTTGAATGCAATTCATCGTAAAATGTAAAAAACTAAGAAAACTTATTACGATGTTCACTGTCGAGAGCTTGAAATAATAGTAACAATTCTTAAATCGTACAAAATTAAAGTGGTATTAGTTTGATATTTATTAAATTGCTTTATTGACATTTCCTCAGCCTGATTCAATTCGTTTCACGTCTTCCAACATTTAGCCTGTTAGATCTACCACTTCCTGCATAAAAAAATCAAACTTCATTTCTGGACTTTTGTCCCGCTAGATTCACGAATGGTCCCACTGTGCATCGGTTAGCTGAGGATTCTTCTTATTCCCAAACCCAGTTTATAACCCTGGGTAACTACAGATTCTAAGTACTTGAATTCTGATACCTTTTAAAGAAGTAAGTATTTATGATCATACTTTGAAAATAAACTCAGAAACCTCCACTGTGACGATGTACTTGGTTTTGGACTTGTTATCTTCCAAATTAAAATATAGCATTTTTTAAAGTAGTCTATAGACTTTAAAAGAATATAGTTTTTTTTTTCTTAAAATTCATAAGCAAATGTGTTTTCTCTGTATGTTCCTCTTCAGAAACCTACTCTACACATTTAGATTAATTTATGATTTAGTTACTGTCTAAGAGCCCCACCGAACAATAACATTGCCACAGGGCTCATGAGGAAATCGGAGTTAGCTCATTGCTTGGGGCAGTCGATTGGATACGTTTGGGGGAGAGTGGGAGGCGAAGTTAGCAATTTGTGGAGTTGGAAATTGTTAACAGTTTCCTCAACAATAATATTCCACATCTGTTCCCATTAGTCGTCACATATGGAAATACTCTTCTCATCGGCGTTTTATTGATCCAATAAATTATATGAGTAGTTGTTTCCTATATTTAATTTGATTTTCTAATCAGCGACATAGGTTAGATTTTGAACTCCTGTAACCCTGCTCAACTCCTCTGTTGGTTAGGGCGTGAAGTTGATTGTGGATTCTGAACCTAGTTATCTCTTATTATTTTAATACAGTTCTTGCAACATAAAATCATTACCTTGTATAATAAAATAAATAAATAATAATAATTAGAACAATATAAAGTTTCCCTGCAATATATTTGAGTATTTCTATTCTGTAGAAGTAATCAGAAGAACAAAGAGTGGGTGCACTTAAGGCTAAATGCAGCCACTGGATTGTTGACTCAGAGTAGAGCTTTAATCTTTAGACCTTTCAGGACATAAACAAGAGTTTATTTCTTGCAGACAGGAAAAAGTGTTTACTCGACATTTCTTAATTTACTTTTGCACTGCAAAGAATAATGAAACTTCTTTACGAACTTCATTTCTTTTAGCTAATATTGCTGAGTTAGTAATATCAATGAGTTCCCCTTAGCTTTGAGGTATTACGCGTTCCTTGGATTTTTCATAAATTTTTATTTATTTATTCTTTTATTAATTGAAATTTACAACTGTATTAATAAAAATACATTTAGTAAATATGCTGTAAACAATGCAAAATAATGGCATGATTAGAACTTGTAGAGGAACTACCCATTGGTAGTACTCTAATGAATATTTACAGAAGAAGATCACGAGGCCACCTTCTTTTCAGACGCCTCGGAGGATTGCCAGGAATGGAATGGGAAGCAAGTTGTGCTACAAGTGGATTTGGATGGGGAGTAAGTTTATTATGAAAGGATAGGTATCTGGTTCGTGCCAAATCGGCGACATATGGGATATTCAGGTCATTGTGGATTAATTCATTTGTGACAAAGTAAGGAGCATTAAGGATTTTTCGAAGGATTTTGGATTGGAGTGATTGGATGCGGGAAGAATTCGATGGTTTTGTGGATCCCCATAACTCTATTCCGTAAGTCCAAATAGGTCTGATAATCGTCATATAGATGAGTCTCTTGTAGTGAATCGGGAGATTTGAACGTTTGTCTAGTAAGTGTTGAAGCAGTCGAAATCGACGTGCAGCTTCTTGTCTTTTCAATCTTGTGTGAGGGTTCCAGGTAAGTCTCTTGTCCAGATAAAATCCCAGGTATCGTATTTGTTCCACATTATTCAGTGGTACGCCATTAAAGGATACAGGAGGACAGGATGAGGTAGGTTTTCGACGGAGAGTAAAGGTTATTTGCTGGGATTTGCTAGGATTTATCTTAACTCTCCAGTTATGACACCATTCTTGAATGGAAGTGATATGTGACTGGAGTGTCTGGGAAGCAGCTAAAGGATCGTCATTGACTGATAACACGCTGGTATCATCAGCATAGGTTGTGAGGATAGTATTAGGATGAGTTGGGATATCAGCTGTATACACGGTATAAAGAATGGGACCCAGGATACTACCTTGTGGAATACCAGCAGTCTGAGGAAAGATAGATGAGTATGTGGAATTATGGTTAACTTTAAATACTCTATCATAAATTTTAACACTAAGAATATGAAATATAATTCAAAAGCACGCCATAAAGAATTTTGAAGGCATTTTATTCCTGGTTACGAACTAAATTAATATATAATATCTAGTGAATTATATTATATATAAAAAACTTTTTTTTTATAGAACTTTTATTGAGTAATTATTAAAATCTGCCCCAAATGTGGGCAATAAGTAATATATATGGCATATGATAACATTCACACATTATGTACAAAGAGAAAAAAAAATTAATAAAATAAAAAAAAAATTATATACATAAAATAAAATAAATAAAAAGATAACAGAAAGAACTTCCTATACATAAACAATATACATATAAATAAAATGAAATACTAAAATAAAACATCGAGTAAGTAAAAGTTAAAACTACATCCATGCTTTATAATATACAAAACTAAGGAACTAAACTCCATATTTATAAGCCAATTTATTTCCCAATACTAGCATATGGAAGTGAAATTCAGCCGTATCAAAGAAACGATTTGTACAATCACATAAGACAGAGCACCATGGGATAAACTCCAGATTCCTAAAATAAAGATTCCATTTAAAAAGAGACAGTTTAATTGGTTTTGATATGTCGGTCGCATTTTTATGGAATAAGGACCCCAAGGACTGGGAAGAAGAAACCGAGAATCCTTTGGAAGTTCACAAAATCCTAATGTTTACGTTTTTTTCTTAGATATTAAACTTCTTTTTTTTTTTTTTTGCCAAAATATTTAAGAGCTATTATACGTCGAAGTTATTTACCAGTAGTTTATTTGTCGAACGAAGAAAAAAATATATAAGATAGATTAGGTGGTTTCTCACTTTTTTTTCTTTTTTTTTTCTATACCTAGTAAAAATGAAATTTAACAGGAAATAAAGGTTTCTTGGTTACAAACTTCTCATTTTAAGGGATGTCTTTGAAAATAAGGTACCACGCAGAATTTTTGGCTCAAAAAGGATGAACGGGAGATTAAAGAACAAACCACAATGCGGAACTGTGAGAGTTTCATCCTGGGAATATATTGGGTTGGTACAAAAATAATACAGATTTTATATATGACAAAAATAAAAATAAATTATTAAAATTTTGTGTGGTTTATAATGTTAACTATAATAGTTATAATATCTCTACCTAAGTTGCATAATGGAATCGTTTTTTATATTAAAAAAACATTTATTGATTAAGTATTACAGTCTGACTTAATTGAAGGCAATAAGTAATATTAATGGCTTGAGGATAATTTGTGCTATTAATACTAAAATCATTTGAGGTACACATGCTTTTAAAAACAAGCTGTTAAGTTATGCCAAGCTATTGACTATATAATGAATATAATTACTTTTGTATTTTTATGTCGGTAGAAAGTTATATTTAAGCTTCAACTATTCACTAAAAGAGAGCAGGATATGTCACAATTGTATGTCTACAAATCGCAATGTACTTTGTTCACAAGACTGTCCTTCTACAAAATTGTAGTTTTTGAGTCGTTATTGCAGCGAATGAGCGATATAGCAACGTATGTATATTTACAACAATATACGTATGTATATAGCAACAAAAGATATTTTTTTAATAAGCAGTTGAGAATAGCAATTTAATCAAAACTATTACTGTTGTTAAAATAAATACAATGTTGATAAACAAAAATATTTTATTTTTTGACGTATAGCTGGTTAAGAATTCTATGATAATTGGTAATAACTATGATATTTTCTTTCTTTTTACTATTGATTGTATAAAACAAAAAATAAATAAGCATCATATTTAAAAAAAAAAAAATACAAATTGGTACAAAAAAAAAAATACATGAAGGTGGAAAATAGCCTAAAATTAAATATTTATGAACCATTAGAAATAATAAAATCGTTTAAAACGGTTCATATTTTTGTTTAAATTTGTTTCCAATAGGAACGGAAAAATCCAATGAGTCATAGTAGATATCCCATGGTAAAACCCAAAAAATTAACCTACCTGCTCCCTTCCCCTTTCCGCGATGGATATATTTCAGATATCTGTTAGATCTTCTCAGGTGAGAACCAATACTTTATTTAAATTTAGTATATATTATCCATGTGACATAGTGCTGATGCGTTGAAACTTTTGTGTGTTTTAGATCTGAAGATGAATGTTTAGAATTTGAGACTAGTGTTCTTATAAAATAATTCCAATAGAAGTGGCAATTAATTCATTACTCCTTTAAAAAAAATTGCTTAAGAAAAATATAAAATAATTGATTTTTATATATTATTTACCAATGAGTCTGAGATCTTCGAACAGATTTGTATTTGACTGGCCAACCCTTGCCATTCTGACCATCTACTATACTCACTATTTCAATTGCTAATTGAGTCAATCCTGTTGAGAATAACAGAGTTGCATTAGCCCGAGTGGTGTGCTTCAGTTCAGTTCTAGTAGCCCATCAACTACTTTAGACATCTCGCCTAGTACTTCATATGCAAGTGGTTGGAGGGGACTAGGTCAGAGCCTAGAACTTTATCGATGGGGGGATAGAACAGTCTTATTTCAATTTTATAATTTGAACTAATATCGTACTGGACGTTTTATCACGTTTTAACAGTATGTAAAGAAACTTTAAATAAAAATCCATATGAATTAACTGTCTCTGTTTTTGTATCGTCAAAGAAATATATGATAGTAGAACAAAACAAATATTTAAATCAATTTTTATCTCTACTCTATCGAAACATTTCATATTTTACTATGATTTAATCTGGGATAACAGTTTATTAAAAAGAAGTCTGAGACTATAAAACTGAAATACTTACAATGCATCCATCTTCGATCAAAAAGTCAGTGCATAAATTATTTTAGTTCCAAATTAGTAGAAGATGAAATATGTCTATACAAGTACTCAATTCGTCGTACACTGTATGATCAGATTGTAGCCAAAAGCCATAAGTACTATTACGTTTGCGGTTAAATTCCTTTCCCTACATTTACTATTCAAACTGGTACATTAACAAAATTTATAAAAACTGGAGCACACCCAGCCTCTACAAAGTGGGTAGCCTTAACTGGGGATAAACCTGAAGGTTGAGCGAGATAGGCCTAGTAACAGTACACCTTACCTATCTTCTAAACCCAAGACCCTCCATGAGTTATTAGTGATACAGGTTTTTTATTTTATACAATTATTGAAATTCACTACATAATATTTAAATTTTAAATGAATTAATTATTATTTAAGCATGTAAATATTTATGTTTTTATTATCTGCTTTAAAAACATATTTCAGTGACCTCGCACCAAACATCGATCCACTTCACATCGTATTTATACTGCAAAACAAGAAGTGTCCTCGACATATTCATGGACTGTATATATCAAAACATATTTACAATATATTGAAAATATAAGCAATATATTTTAACAAAATACAATTCAACAAAGCTAATTGGTGAAATTCTTAAAATTAATATTTAATAGAAGTATGTATTAGGATTACTTTAAATAACAGTGTCTTCTGACTGTATAAACGATTCCTATATTTTCTACATGATGGTCCTAACTAAAATTTAAAAAGCGGTATAAATATCGTACTCAAAATTTTTTTTAGACATATCGTCGCCATTATTAAAACTAACGAAAATGAAAAATCGCATTTTTTGATTATTAAATTAGTTAACTGTTATATTTTACAAGGCCTACATTGTGGTGAAATGATATAAATTCGTAAAAATGGCATCACACTGATTTCGGTCGTCCAATTGCCGTTCAGATCCGACATTTTAACATAGGGGCTTGTAAAATAAAACGAAATAAAAAAATGCAATATTTTATTCATTAGTTCTGCATAATTGCGATGATAAATGCAAATATCCAGGGTGTTATTTAAAAAAAAAAAAAAAAAAGCTGCATTATATGCCAGCAACGGGTCTTTACACTTGGACTCGGGACTTGAGGGTTTCTGTCTTCAAAATGGTTGGAAAATTTCCTTAGAATATAAACTTGAATGATAGGGGAGATACCAAGTACTCTATTCCATCTCACCTAATAAGGAATACAAATTTTTAGTTAGTAAAAAAATAAGTGAAGGAAATTACTCAAATAAATCATTTTTGTAGTGTCTACTGAAGAAACTTTTAGATTTATTTGTTATTTTTAATACTTTGACTCATCATTTTTAACCATAATACATATAACTTATAAAAATTAAAGTCAACACATCCTAGGTTACCCCATTCATATTTAGATTGATATTTTCTAATCCGATCCTTGTTCTTTTGGAAGTATCTTAATTCATCATTTCAACACTCCTTCACATTGTAATTTCCCCTTTTTAATCACCAGCTATCTATTGAGAGAATATTTTAAATAACCTGCTTTTTGTTTTATAAGGATTTAAAATTCAAGCACATAATTTTAACAAACTGGTTTTTATCACAAGATTAATTTTAGTGTTTATGTTTAATAATGTGTATAAATATATTTTGTTGCTTTTTAACTTGATTACCATTGTTCTAATTATTTATTTATTTACTTATTTATGTTTTGTTTTTTTAATTTATTCAAATTTACAACTGTGCAAAATATATTCATCTTGTAAATGGGTTTAAAATGAATATAATAACATTCCAAAACCTGATAAAAACTACTCATCAGTAGTACTTAAACGAAAATTCTACACTAGAAGGTCTCGAGGCCATCTTCTTTTCAGACAATTTGTAGAGTTATTGGGAGCATGGTAAGCAAGTTGAGGGACTAGTAGATTGTGTGGTTATGGAGTTTACAATGAAGTGATAGGTATCTAGTTTGGGCTAAATCAGCATCATATGACATATTAAAATCTTTGTGGATAAATTTATCTATAACGAAGTAAGGAGCATTAAGGATTGGAGCAGTTTCCTGTCGTTTTAGCCTTGTATGTGGATTTTAAGTTAAACGTTTGTCCTGTTGGAATCCTAGATAGTGGATCTGTTCGATAGGGATCAGTGGGATATTATTATTTTATATCTGATAGATTGCTTTTATTTTTAATGAATGGGGATTATGCTGGAATTCCTCAAATTTTTAATAATTACGATGAGTAGCCTACTAGATTCATAAATAATGCGCTGCCCGACGTACTGGGGCTTGCAGTAATTTATCGCCCGAACTTTAGGGACTGGCTGAGTGAATGTTGGCGAGCCGCAGTGGTCCAGTTGAAACGATTCGACCCAGCAGTTGATCTCCGCTGGCCACAGCCAAACACCAGCGGATGGTCTGGTCCGAATTGTGTTTCGGCGAATAGAGAACGTTTGGTTTAGTGATCGAGTGGCCGGATCTCATTAAGCCCCTGCCAGATTTGGCCCCAATTATTCGATGTAAGGCACGGAGTGGGCTAGGATCGATATAGTTAGCGATACGCAGTTCGATGATAGTGAGGCCATAAGTTGATTTATTATTTTAGATTCAACAAAATAATACTACGTCATTAAAAGCAACAGAAAAATCTTGAGCGATTAAATTCTACTAATTTTGACGGATATGTTGTCCAGGGCTTAGTCTACTTATCTAGAATTGAGGATCGAACCCAGTCTTCTCAAGGTGATTGTATCATCCTTACCAATTTTAAACATCTGTAATTTATTAAACATAATTTTAAAAAAATAAAAATATTATGTCAATTCTTCAATGAAGGAGTTACATATATTGAAATTATTTCATTATTCATGGCATTCACTCCTCTTTATTATTAATAAATCATGTTACATGTTTCGGGAACAACAATGTCCCATCCTCAGACTAAAACAGTATTTCATTATAATTGCACTACAATATTATTTTTAACATCAAACCAATAAATTCTTAATTTAATTTACACTTTATATATCATTATAATTTTACCTTTAAAATTTTTTTCTTGGTGTTAACACACCATGTCAGTTCCATTTACATATCTAAATAATAACTCTTCAACCTTATGGGTACAAGGGTTAATCACAAACTAACTATTGTTATTAGTCCTTAGTTGGTCAATCTATATTATTAATTTATTAATTATACCTGCATATATTGTTCCTATATTATCAGTGTCTGTTTTGTAGTTAATGGCATTATTGATTGTTTTATTTATGTATATTGCTTCTTTTATTTTTCTATTATGTGTTTTTCTTTCATGTTGTAGGATTTTTACCTTATCAAAATTAAATTTGTGATTCAGTTTTTGTGTGTGTTCTGATAGGGCTGTTTTATTATTGTTTGATTTACTTATTTTTTTGGTGTCATATTTATGTTGATTAATTCTTTTATATAAATTTTGCTTCGTTTCACCAATATAATGTTTATTACAATCAAAACAGTCTATCTTATATATTATATCTTTCTTATTCAAATGTTCTATTTCGTTCGGAGTTATTATATTTTTTATTTTATTTGTGTTATATAATGCTATGTCTATTTTGAAATTTTCATTTTTTAATTTCTTAATTACTTTTTGTGTTAATGCTGGTATATATTTTATTTTTTTATATTTCTTAATACATATTGTATTGTTTATACTATTTGTTATTTTTTCACTATTTATAACACTTTGATCTATTTCTTCTTTTTTACTTTCATTATTCATTGTATTACCATAATATTCAGTTATTTTCTTTTGTTTTATTATTCTAGTGTTCTTATTATTATCTTTGTTTAGTTTCTGTCTATTATTATTCTTTATATCATTTTTTAATGTTTGTTTTTTATTATTTACATTTGTTTCATAATTTATTACATTATTTATATTCTTATGCTACATTTTATTTATTATTTTAGTGGGCACCATATTCTCTATTAAATCTTTAAAAATCTCCCTTTTTATTTCGTTAGTGTAAATTTCATCTGTTAATTTTATAGCTGTTTTTATGTAGTTTTCTATGGTATTAAGTTTTTGGTGGAGGGGGTGGTGGCTGTAAAAATTTAATAATCTATTACTTGATTCTTCCTTCTTTATCCATTTTGTGTTTATACTATCCTTGTTTTTTACTATAACATATTTAAATATTTAATTTTATTTTCAATCATATTTTCTCTGGTAAATTCAATTTTTTTATTCATTTTATTAAATTTATCAAATATTTCATCCATTTCCTTATTGTTATTTGTTATAATTAATAGGTCATCAATATATTTTACTATTAATATCGGTTCATTAATTATTTCTTCTTTAAAACTTTTTTCCATTAAATAATTCAATGTAATTCCAATTATATTTACACCCAAACTTGACCCTATTGGGATTCCATTAATTTGTCTATAAAATTCATTATCATAAATAAAATAATTATTACTTAGACAAATTTTCATTCCTTCAATATATAATTTTTTATTTTTTATTTTAGTATGTTCTTTTATTTTTTCCCATTTATCTTCAATTATTTTAATTGTTATGTCGAGTGGTATGTTTGTGTATAAGTTTTTTACATCAAAGCTATTAATTATTATGTTGTTGTTGTATTTTATTTCATTTAATTTATTTTTAAATTCAATGGCATTTTTGATATCAAAGTTATTGTCTTTATTGACCATATTTAAGGTTTCTTTAAAGTATTTATTTAAATTATACGTAGGGCCATTAATGTTATTAACAATTAATCTTAAATTTTATTCTTTTTTACGCAATTTTATTAATCCATATGCCCGAGGCTTATATATATTGTTAGGTGCCAAATTAATTTTTTCTTTTTTATTTATATAGCCTTCTTTTTCCAATTTTTCCAAATATTTATTAATTTCATTAGTATAATTTTTTGTTGGGTCTATTCTAAGTTTCCTGTATGTGTTTTTATCATTCAATATATCTAGCATTTTTTTTTCTTATAGTCTTCACTGTATATTATAGCAATTGTTTTGTTTTGTCAGATCTTATTATTCTTATATTCTTATTATTTTTTATGAATTTATTCAACTCTTTAATATCATACTCTATTATATTGTCTATTACGTTACAAGTTTGATTACTGTTATGTTTTTTTTTTTTTTTTTTTTTATTTCTATTCAGAAAGTTACTAATGGTAGTGCTAATGTTATTTCTTAAAATGTTTTTATGGTTTTCTGTGATGAGTTCATTACTTATTATTACTTCTAGGTCTGTTATTAGGTTTATTATATCTTTATTAAGTTTAATATTATTATTCACATTGAAGCAAAAATTTTCACCCAATGAGAGTATGTTTAATATATTTACTGGTATTGTTAGTTCTGTTTTATTATTACTCTGTTCCTTAAATATAGATTTTTATATTTATTCATTAAGTTATTTTCTATGTCTGTTATGTTATTATTAATGTTCTGCTCTTTCGTATCAATATTATTAGTTATAAAGGATTGTATTCTATTATTGTTTTTATTATTTATAACATTTAGTATTTTAATTTTATTTGTTTGGATTTTGACCCATAAGGGTAACCCTTGTACCCATAAGGTTGAAGAGTTATTATTTAGATATGTAAATGGAACTGACATGGTGTGTTAACTAAAACATCCAATTCTGTACAATCCAAAATCCTTCGAAAAATTCTCAACGCTCCCTACTTTGTCACCAATAAACTTAACCATAAAGATCTTAATGTTCAATATGTTGCTTTTTATCTGTTTATTTTATCTGATTATAAAATAAACAGATTATAGGCCAAATCAAATACCTATCATTTCATAGTAAGCTCTATAACCACACAAGTCCTCTAATTTCTCAACTTCCTTCCCACACCATTCCCGATAATCCTCCGAGGCGTCTGAAAAGAAGATGGCCTAGAGACCTTCTAGGGTAAAATTGAAGTGCTACTGATGAATAGTTCTTTTCAAGTTTTTCATGTTATTGTAATAGTTATCAACACATTTACTCGATGCATATATTTTGTATAGTATTAAATTATAATAAATTGATATAAAAAAAATTATCAAAAAAATTGACATAAAACTTTCACTATGTACTGTGCGTGTAGTTAAAAATACGAAAATGACAAACGAAAATAAAGAATATATTAACTTATTAAGAATATTTTATCATTTAAATTAACTAGAAAATCTTTCAAAGCTCCCAATAAATTACAAAAGACTTATGTACATGATAATACTTAGACCCATTCGGATATACAGATATGAGCTTTCTGGTTTCACTTTACCTCTTAATTCTTCTCGTATACAATCCTTGCAATCTTAAATCCTCAATGCTCCTTATTATGTCACAAAATTATCTATAATGATTTTAATGATCCATATGTTTCTGATTTAGACCAAACCAGATACCTATTATACGCATTTAGTAGTAGCATATTAATAACGTTTTTGAAATCCTCAATAATGAGGATGTTCCATTTGTTGCTTATCTGTCCCAAACCAAACCCGTATCTTTTCATAGTAACTCCATACCCACTCAAATCCAATGGATTCCTACTTGACTTACTCTCACTTACTGATAATCCTCCGTGGTGACTGAAAAGAAAACGGCCGACAGACTTTCTAATTTTAAACTTTTATTGAAGTGCTATTAGTGAGTAGTTCTTTATATGCTATTTTCATGTCATTGTAAGCATTATCTTTAACTTCATTTGTATGTAATACATACAGTTGTAAATATCAATAGATAGTTGTCTTTTTTAATATATTAAATTATTTTATTTTTTGCATTCTTCTTTTTCTGATAGACAGGATCTTTTTTAATTGGCTCAATTACAAAATTTTCAGAATATCTTACATGGTTTCGAAGAGCTCCGTACAAACTTACAGTAACAATGAAATCTAAATTCTAAAAAATGAAAAGGAAAATTTTCGGAGACCACAGAGGAAATATATTCAGAAAGCATTATTTAAAAATTAGTTCCTTATAATCCATTCTTCTTGTCGACCAACTGATTAGCATCTGTGTCGTAAACTTATTTTATTAGTAGTCCAATTAGTAATCAACTGAATAATCTCATTAAAAAAATATTACAGGTCAATAGTAGTTGAATATGCTGAAGTTTATGATATGCGGGATGAAGTTTTAACGAAAACAAATCCTAATTTAGTGAAAGCCCGACACTCCTCGCCCTATTAGCTTCCCCATATTTTACCTAAACACCTGCGACAAACTGTTACTATCGGCAGCTTACAAGCCAGTTTGTGTACCATGAATTAAACTAATACAAATTGATATTTATATTTATAAACATCCCGTTAGATAGGGAACAATATAACATTGCATTTTAGTAATTTATAGTTTAATGGATTATCTGACTTGTTCAAACTTGTGGATAGCATTATTTTTTTAATAATTATTAATAATAAGTAATAATGCAGTAATATAATCATTCAAAAATATTTACAAGCAAATTAAAAATAGAACAAATTATAGTAAATTAATTTAACAAAAACCTCTCAATCGCCAGGATTTCCCTCAATTGAGGGTACTTACTTTATAGAGGCTTACTTTGTTTTTGTCCCTAGAGTGCCTCCCTAGCCACGGCTGAATTAATAGAAAATAAATTAAAGTTATTATCTGTCTCTAACCAGATTGAACCCTGGGCTCAGTGTTATTAATAAATTATCAAATAAAAAATTAAGTTTAAAGGACTGGATAGTGTTCCCAAAGATGCAGGTACAAAAATATTTCAGTGTAATATACTAATAAATGGAAGAATGATTTGTATGATGTATATAAATGTAAATTTATATTATTGGTCTGAATGTATTAAGTGGGAATAACAGGTGTTAAGATTTAGAACGTCTGATTTTTTGTTTATTGCGCGGTTTTTAAATTTTTCTATGGTTATCATTTCTTTAATATTTTTTTTAAAATTAGTTTGTTCATGGTGAATAATTTTGGGGAAATCAAATTTAAAAGAATTTTTTGTTTGCCTGTAATGTGTGGTGAGAGCTTTTTGGTCAGGTTTGTTCGGGTTTTTATTTATAGACGTGCAACTGTATTTATGTTGATACACTCGTCGTTTAAGATATCGTTCCGCTGTACCAAAAAAAGACTTGCCACAACTATTTTCACACGGAATTTCATAAACAATATTAGACTGTAACTCTAACTTATCCGTATCTTTGGTTTTGGTGAATAATTTACCAATGGTGGAGGTATTTTTGAATGTGACATAGTAAAATTTAGTCTGTTTGAAAATTTATTAAATTCGGCTAAAATTATTTCATGTTTATTGTCTTAAGACACCGCAAAAAATTTAATAAATCGTGCAATAAAGTTATCTACAAGAAAAATATAAACAAACCGCGGAAAATAAAGTAGTAGACCTTCTTTTAACAAATGGATATCCACATAGACTCATTTGTAACTTACTAAAACAAACAGATACTCAAAATTTTGTGGGTATATTTGAGTATTTTTATTGAGAAACTATAAAAGTTCTATATAATAACGTTTTATTTTAAAGGTCGAAAGAGCATTTTTTCTTTAGAAACCTCTGAGGTTTATCTAGAATAGAAAGTATAGAAACTATATTATATTTTTTTAATACTATTTATTGATGTTTACAATTGAAAACATTACATACAACAAGTAAATTCGAGGAAATTATTACAATGACTTGTCAATGAGATGCAAAAAACCACTCACTTTAATATATTATCTTCATTAGAAGGTCTCCCGGCTCTCTTCATTTCAGAGCATTCAGACGTTCAGATAGTCACTAAAAGTGCTAATGTAAACTCAGATAATTCAAATAACTCATGTTCATTAAATATAATCATATTTTAATAACAGTTTTGGAACTTCAAACTTTAAAATTTGAATACTGTACACTTTTAGTTTCTGCACAAAACATATCGATATATACTTGTCATTTTGTGACAGCTACGACAAAAAATACATGATTTATACAACATCCTATTAAATATTTACTTAATTATATATAATGCATATTGGGAGTCTACTGTATCTGGATGAACAGAACTGGGTCTGTATGAAAACAGTATTGACTTTATTATTTTTATCTTCTATAGTTGTATTTTTTTTATATTATATATGGTTTCCATTTATAATATTAGAGGCAATAATAAAATGTATTATTATCACTTTTTCTATTGACAATGGCAGCAATTTAGATGACCTTTATTGGTTGACCACACCCATTCTCCCAACGACCTCTGACTGCGAATCGCCACCCAGTGCAAGGCGAAATCCATTACTTACCGCTTCATCCTGACAGGAGAACATGGAACCCTCTTACAAGATTGAAATGACAAGAAACCGACGCTGTTTCCTATTAACATTGAGAATATTTTATTTTATTATTTATCACTTTATTTATATATAATATTTATAATGTAAATAATAATAATAATAAACTCAACTATTTAATCAACTATAATTCATAATTATTTAAATTAATCATATACATTATTTTACCTGTTAACTTATAATGGATGAAGTTATATTTTGACCGTTCTTCGTGACAATTGAACTAACGAATACTTTAAAATTAGTTTGTAATAAAGTGATTAAGTATTTTTCCATTGTGATTTAAGCCGTAGTCAGATATAACTTGGAAAAATAAATGTTATTCTACTTTCTTTTTTTAAAATATTTAAATGTTTACCGACTATGATTTAACAAGATGTTGGTTACTACTTTTATTTTAATTTCTCCATGTAGTTTATTGTTTATTTAAACTTTACTTCTATTATTAATTCATCACATTTCCTTTCTATTTTCTTTTTCTTTATTTATGAGAATATTATTATTATGTCTTTTGGCTGGGGGTCTATAGTTTTCTTGTTTGAACTTTCTTTCGCCCTCAAAATGTGTAACATTTATCTACATTTTGTAAATGTTGAGGCTTTTTTGATACGCTCTAGCTTTTTTGGTTTTGCTCGAATTGAAAATTTGCCAACATCTTTATTATCAGAAGCAGTAGTTTATAGATGAACACAACTGAGATCAATTGTTTTTCCCAGCCAGGGATAAATTGCGTTTTTAATTATATTTTATTTATCTCTTATTCCTTTTTAATTATTTTATCTGATAGCTAACTCTTTTTATCTATTTTTTATATCTTTATTAACATTACAATACCTTTTAAATGTATAATTGTTTCATGTAATCTTTTATTTTGTATTTTTACTCATTTGTTTTCAGCCCTTTAATGTAGTTTACTTACTTACTGTCTTTATCATTTTATAGCGTATTTATATGTTTTTCATTTTTTTAAAACTAATAATTGATATTTTGATCACTACTTATCTAAGCAAATATTACCATTTTTAGAACATTTTCTTATTTTCAATTATTATATACTAGCGTTCTACATCGCCACCTTGCCCGCCCTTATGAATAAAGAAGTAGTAATTTTAGCAAATAATTAAAGTTTACATTTTCGCACATAGTAATTTTTAACTTGTGGTTAAAGGTAAGATTGGGCGATAGTCGATAGTTACTATCAATATATCGATAGGTCATGCCTATCGATGGTCACTATCGATAGATCTTTTTTACTAATTTCAAGTTTTGAAACTCTGGGAATTATGCTAAATTGTCTCTGTCCAGTGTCGAGTTCTTTTGAAGTTAAATTCGGAATTCCTAGAGCTCAAGGGTTCTCTCAAAGATTAAGCCAAAGGAAAGCAGAAATGCTAGTTTTTCTTTCGGAAAATATGTGGCTCAAAGAGCACACTTGACTCTTGAAATTAACTAATTCGTTATTTTTCTTTTCTGAAGATTTGATTTGTTCATTATTATTGTAACCATGTAAATTGTAAATATCTTTTTTAAAATTCAAATATATTAGTTTTTTTCTCTCTCATCTTTATGATATAATCTTATAATTTATAATCCTGAAAATTTCAAATAGTAAGTAGATAATTGAATTTAATTAAGTTAGTTGAAATTTTTTATTCAATAACTTTGGAAAAAAAAAGAAGAAACTATCGATAGCAATCGATAGTGCTAACTATCGACTATCGCCCAACCCTAGATAAAGGTCTTGTAAAAACATTCATTTTTTAATTTAAATTTACGAGTTAGTAATCCAGATGGACAGAGAATAATTACTATGTTATTAGAGAAATATCGGTGGATTTTCAAACTTCATTGCGATCCAAATGTCGCACGATACATTAATTTTTTTTTTTAAATAAAAAATTAATTGAATGTAAGTAAATCCTATTATTACTTTTAAGCTTAAGATAACACTAAACCATTTTAACATCTCTTAAAGAATGGTTCTCACCACCTCTCATTTCACATACTTATCGCATTTTTTATTACGATTTAATTTAAAATCAGTAAATTTTATTGTAACAAAACCTTCCTTGAACTATTAAGATGATGTAGTTTGTAAACTTTGGAACAGATTGGATCTGTAACAAAAAATAGATTGCCCTTTGATTAAGTAGTATGGATTTTATAATAATTGTGTTTTTGATTTCGCTTACATTTCGTTTAATCTTGTTTTGTTTTTCATTATTTTTTGTTTTCTGAACCTGTTGTTGATATATTTTTTCTAGCCCAGATGGTGGCCACCAATGCTTTGCCCAAGGCGTTGGTATAATAAAATTTGTTTTAATTTTAACAATTCTCATGTTTTATTCCATTGACTGATCCCTATATATGAATCTTCTATTTGAACTTTTAAATAATTTGAGGATCTTAAAATGAATTATGAATTGATTTCCAGAAGTGATTACGAAGTCAGATAACTACATCGTATGTACTAATCTTTTATATCAACGTTAGCATTTATTTTTAGCTTTTATCAAATGTATATAAATAAATACCCCTAAAAATAAGAATGTATTCCCCTAAAGGTCAAGGTATGACATGCAACCATTGTAAAGATAAAGCAGAATGATGGAGAAAGAGGATCGAGATGGAGGGACAAATATAGAACAGATAAAAAAAAGAAGGCTGGAAAGACGGATTAGACTCCGATTCATCTCTATATTTGATTGTTTTGTTTTCCTTTTATATATATATTTTTTCTTTTTTTACGACTTAATGTTTCCTAAACTTGTTTTGGAATCCTGCCTTTTATATAATTTCACGAAGTCTCCTTCGAAAATACACTTCTCTCATAAATAATTAGAGTTGCTGCTGGAGAATCGCCAAGAAGATTAACAAATCATCGTGTGCTCTGCGGAAGATATTGGGAAGGGGTGTATTATCGAAGAATCGCTGTAGCATCGAGTCTCTCGACTGTATCTATTTTGTTAGTGAAATATTCAAGCAGGAACTATTTTACAAACTATCAAGTTTCATTATTTAAACTCTATGTTTTTGAAACCGAAGGTATCTATAATTAAAAATGTTTCCAACAAAATATCTTTATAAAACAATCATTTTTTCTTAGACAGCGATTGAAAAATAATTGTTTGTTTTAATAATTGCTTTAAAATTAAATTAAATACTAAGAAATTTGGATCATATAAAATGTTTTTTCAAATTGAAATAGTAAATTATTCTAAAAGTAGCTATACGCTTAAGTTGCAAAATTAATTAAACAAGGCAAATACAGTATCCAGAACTAATGCTATATTTGTAATTAATCTGAATATTCTGAACATTACAAAATTAATGAAGAGAAATAGTTAAATTATAGAACATCTGATTAATCAATAATTTAAATTATTATTCCTATTTAAAAAAAATAAAAGCAAATGTAGGTAGTTTATTGTTAAACTACATAAAACTATATTAAAGAAAAAAAAAAAATTAGAAACCAATTTTTATGATTTCGTTCATGGATTGTTTTCGTTTATTTAAGATAGTTGTTGTTGTGTAGAATATTAATGGAACAATTGTACTGTTAAGAATCTAATCAGACACTAGAAAAACGTAATCAGTTCAATCACTGTTAGAAATTGTATGACATAGTTTTAAAATATTTACTTTTTAACTTTAATCGCTTTTTTTCATTCAATTATTTTTTTCAATTAATCATTTTAAATAAATGAGAACCTAACACATAATTATTATACATTAACTTGACATAAAATAATACCAAGATAATAATAAATATAACTCATATATTTCATAAATGCTGGAAAAACTCAAGCTTTTATAATCGGCTCAAATCCCCTTCTCAGATCCATCACCGATTTTCCTACCCTAATCCTGAATAATCAACCTATCACCTTCTGTTCCTCCGCTAAAAAAACCTAGGAATCATTATTGACCAAAAACCTTTCCTGGAAGCCTCAAATCGCCCAAATAGCCCGTAAATCAATGGGAATCCTCAAATTATTTCATCGTTCCCGCCATTCTCTTCCTCAATCCACACGAAAACTCCTAGTTTCCTCATTCATTTTTCCTCAGTTTGACTACGGGTGTGTGGTGTATGGGGGCCTCACGATGGGGCTCCGGGACAGATTACAACGTATCATGAACAGTTTTATCAGATTTGTATTCGGAGCCCCGAGACGTTCCCATGTATCTCACCTCTACACTGCCCTGGAGTGGCTCAATCCATCCTCCCGTAGACAATATTTCCTGGGCACCTTCCTGTACCATGCCATTAATAACCATTGCCCACCCTACATCTGTAACCTATTGATATTCAAGTCTTCCGTCCACTCCCAACTCACAACAAGATCACGTTCCTCTGACCTATATACTCCTTTCCACCGAACAGCATTATACCAACACTCCTTCCAAGCTCGATCCACTACCCTCTGGAACTCGATCCCTCCTGAAATTAGACATGCTTCTTCCTTAAACTCATTCAAAACTCTTCTATTCCAATATCTCCTTAAATCCCAGTTACAGCCCGCCAATATGAGTGATAATTGAAAGTCAGTTAATCAAATTAAGCATATCCGATGCCGATGAGTTTGCTTCAATGAGTATATTATTATATAAATTTAAACTCGTTTCTCCAACAATTGTTTCTGTTTTGTTTTATTCACTTATAAATTATTGTTATTATTTCTTTCCTTTTTCTTCTAACTGATAAAGTGCTATTATCAATTGTATATATATTACCTTTTAGATATTTGTAAATATTTTGTCATATTATCATTCAAATAGGTCTGATTATTTTTCTTCTCTATATATCTTTTCCTTTCTTTTCACTATATTTATTTTATTTTATTTATTTACTTTTTTTTTTATATTTCTTCTTATTTCTGAACGCATTGTAATTATTCTATTAGCATATTGTTATTATTATTATTTTTTTTGTTGTCCTACTTTTTTTTTTTTTTTTTCTTTTTTTTCTCCCTCTTCTTTTCTCATGTATATATTTATCACAAAGTTCTATTTTCAATTGTATATTCATATATTACCTTTTATACTTATTATTGTCCATTTGAAATTAAGATAGCCAGACTATTGTACAACTTATTATACATGTCTGTTATTCTTAGGGGACAATACGTCCCAGAATAAAGATTTTTTTTTTTCATTTCATTTTTCATTTTTTCATTTCATTTCATTTCATAGGTTTGAGACTAATTTTTAATTTAAACAATAAACAAAATAAAAACACAGAACTTTTCACTATACGTCAAATATATAGTTCCATAGAAGATCTATCGGAATAATACAGAACGGTCTCGATGGGTACCTAATTACCCGGTAGTCTCTTCCCATCGACCCTGTGGAAATAATGCATTCCTTTAAACGCTAAGAATTTAATGTAGAATGTATGAGATTGGATTAGGCAGGATTACAATGAACACCCTTTTTTAGATGATTATATCGTCACGATGATAAAAAAAAAAAAAAAAAAAAAAATAATAATATAATAAATAAAATGTGGAGAGAGGGAATCCAAAAACGAATACTCTAATTATTATTAGGACCGAAAATAAGCCAAAGGCAAGGTTTAAGAGCAGTTGATGGCGCCTTTCGATATTTTAAGGAGCTTCACCGATGGATATACTTCCCTCCGCCGACTTCGAGATGAAGCTCCAAGAAATGGAGTTCAGTGCCAGAAGTAAATAGTATTATGAACTTATTTTAGAAAAAGTAAATAATGATGTATTTTATTCATATGGTTAAATTTATGTTCAGGCATTTGAATGTTATGGTGTTGTAAATGTACTTTGAGAAGTGAAGGAAAAAAAAAAAAAATGCTGTGTATATCTTTTTATTTTTGGCCTTTATTTCCGATAAGTCGGCATTTCACAAATTCGCCACTCTTCCGGTCTGTATTATGACTTAAACTAATGCTTTTATATTAACTATAATTATTATCTACTTATTGAGCATTTAATTTTAAAATTCTTTTGATGGTGAAGAACATACAACAGAATCTCACAAAGCCATATTGAATTTACTATTACTATTAGGACTCAACACTCATTAGGAACACGTCTAGAACTTTTATTAACAGAATCGCACATGTATATTTGATGTGTCACAGCTCAAAAATCTATGTTTCAAGGTATAATTGGAGTAAAATGCATAGATTATTATGAGAATCCAATGCTTACCGAAACAACTACAAATACTACTCGCTTCAACTCACTGTTTTCATATTTTTGTTTGTAAACATCTGTAATAAAAATAAAAATAAAACCACAACTTAAAATACAGGTATTCCTTTTATTATTTTTTTTTTTTATAGGTGCATAATTAACAACGTGACAAAAGTGAAGCATAGCCGGTGGGTGCAAACGCATTGCACTTTTTCTCTTAAGTAGAACTACTTCAAAATAAAAGTTCAGATTTGTTTCAAATAACAAGTAAATTTTTCATGTATAAAGTAAAAAATAGCTAGTGAAAAAAAGAAATGGATATTAGATTTATTCTTATTAATATAAAAAATATATATATTATATAAAAATTAAGGACATAATATCGATCCCTTAGCTCACAGGTGAGTTAAGTGCAAATTCATGAAAAAATATTTTTAAATCGATACATAGTTGTTTGTTTATTTCGTTTAACGTCACTTTATGCTGCTATGGCTAATCGGACGATCGATACATAGTTATTAGCTAAGCATACATTATTTTGTTTTTTTTTTGTCATTTTGCAACATTATTAGTTTAGATTCATTATTAAAGAAAGTCAAAACATATCACATTCAGAAATACAAATTTTATATAAATTTCAATATAATTAGGCCTCCATGAGTTATCTTATTATTAATGTAATAAAATAAATATGATAGTATCACAAAAGCTTAAAATAAATGCAACATCATGGGGTTGATAACTAAATCAACCATGATTATTTTGTAACATTGTTGTTATATACTTATGTTTGTTGGAAAATGAACTCACTACCAAATACAGTAATACCTATCTATATAAGTTTAAATTATTATTAGTTTCGTTACATTCAGCTTTCTTATGTACAGATAAACTACGTACGAAAAAAATATTGTACGTCAAAAAAAAAAAAAAAAAAAAAATATATATATATATATATTGAACACAGAAATATAAGAATTTTATTAAATGTTAGAATAAAGTAATTATTTGAAAATCAACAATAAGGCAACACAAAAACCGAAAATAGACCTAACACATTTATTAAAATAATGGCATTAATATCTAAATCTATATGAACTATTTTCTAATTTGATCATTTTTTTTTATTAAAGAATACACTTAAAACTTAAAGTTAAATTAAAATACAACTATTTCCAACTATATGATTTATTTATTTTCATATTTGGTTCAATAAGTGTTCATATGTACATATAGTCTTAAAGTCATTGTACGGAAAACGGAACACACAATATTAAATTCCAAGATATATCTGGATATTAAATATGAAATAATATTAAATATATTTTAGCAGAAGAACTTTTGATTCTTGAAGTTTTTGAGAAAGTTACAATAAAACAACAGGGATCTTTCAATTTAATATTTTATACCCTTATGATAAATTATTAATTAAATAATTATTAATATAAATTAAATTAAATAAAGTAAGACGTCAATCGGAACTAAATCCTCTTAGAATTAGACGTGCAAGTTTGAGTGCCTGCCTATTTTAGTAGTATTTGGTACAGCATCATCGTATTGTTCATGGAATATCGTGTTGTGTTTCCCAACTTGAACAAGATCAAACAGCTATTGTGTTTCAGACAATAGTCTACCACAACGTACTTGCCACTTCACATTCTGGCTACCCTTAAAATCTAATGGAAGAATAGCTTAACATTAATATTAAACTTAAATCTGATCATGCATACAATAAAATAAAATAAATAATTAATTCTTCTTAAAATTAAAAATAATTAAAATTTGATTACGTTAGAACTAAAATAAATCATATAAACATGTATTAGAAATATTAAATTTTTCAAACTGTTTATAATTTAATTTTGATAATAATACAAAAATTATATTATTTCTTAGCTGTTAGATTTTTTAGAGTTATAACGTAAAATTTAATGATTAAAATCTTGAAAGATTACAAAAAATTCGCATGCCATACACTACAATGATTTTAGTATCGTGATATCATAAATTTGAAATAAAAAAAATTATTTCTCTAGATAAATAGCTATTTGCACCCATATCATGCCTTCATACATAATACATTTTACAACCATTTTATGACCGAGTCTGGTGAAAGGGTTGAAACGAATTCCACCATGTGGATATAGATCTGTCAATAAAAATTTTAATTTCAGATGAGCCACTGGGAGGGACGTCCTTTCGGCCACAATCGCCGAATTCCAATATGACTTTTAGCTTTGGAATTCAGGACTTAAAATGAGGGTACCAAAGATGGGGACTTAAAACTTATAATTTCGGATATTACTCCATATAAAATTTTAGTTATATAGTTTTAATTTTGTTCATAGTGAAATCATAAAAATGTTAAACATTCATATACATATTGAATATTTTATTTTATTGAGAAAAATACCAAAACTCCCTTAATAAAAAATTTCGGATTTCAATGTTTGAAAAATCCTTAAATTTATGACGACCAGCGAAATATACAACCTTACTTTACAAAATAAAATATTATTTCAGCATTTAAATATTTCTTTATTAACGAACATTTTTTGAGTTTTGAGTAAAATTAGTAAAAAACTAGAATATTCTACTAATTTTAATCCTACGTATGCTTTTGTAACATGCATAAGGGAACACTTTTACAATAAAGATTGTAAAATATGTGTATATAATAGCTTTTTTGCAATATATGTAAGATATTGTTATATTTTTTTTAATATAAGAAAAATTCTGTTTCTTTAAAATATTTTAATATATTTGATCCATAATCTTTGATAACGAGATATTTTATGTTTAACATGTTATAATAATTTTTTTTCCAAGAAAAATAGTAAACTAACAAGTAGGTGTATCCCTG
Source organism: Euschistus heros (assembly GCA_003667255.2). Classification (NCBI taxonomy): domain Eukaryota; kingdom Metazoa; phylum Arthropoda; class Insecta; order Hemiptera; family Pentatomidae; genus Euschistus; species Euschistus heros. The sequence continues at coordinate 319,071 of RCWM02000335.1, read as the reverse complement.
AATATTTGTAAATTAGTAATTATGAATATTGAAATTTCTTCTAATAAATATTTCATACCAAAATGTATGTCTCCCTTAACTAACCCAGTGGCTCAATTTTACATATATTTGTATTTTATCAAATGATTCTGTGATAAAATAGTTCATTTTGCTATATTCCGATCTTTGATTTAATAAATATATAACCATACTTTACAAAGTATACTATTATTTCAGAATTTAAATATTTTATACAGACCAAAAATATTTAAATTCAGAGTAAAATAAGTGAAAAACTAGAATGTATTAGATATAATTCTATGTTTAATTTAATTTCAATACATTCGTCCGTATTATTTTATATCAAGATATTTTAAATTTAACATGTTTCTATAAGGAATTATTTTTTTTAAATATACATTTTTTTGGAAAATTTCTGAGAAAAATAGTGACCCCAGTAACATGCAGGTATCCATAAATTAGAAATTAATAATGTTTCTAATACATATTTTATTCAAAAATATTTGTTTCTATAAATGGTCCCAATGGCTCAATTTTATTTTGCCTAAAAAAAAATGATTTTTTTATATGAATCGAAATTTGATTATCATATTTGTATTTTAATTGATAATGATTCTTTGATACAACTGTTTATTTCGTTATTTTCCGATCTTTGATATAAAATAAGACCCCCTATTGAAGCATATTGCATGGAGGACTCACCTAGTGACTGTTGATCGGTGTCCACCGTATGACTGAGGGCGGAGGGGTGGTGTCGCGGTCGCCTAGCAACCATCCCCTCTCCTCCGCCTCAGGTGGGGAGGATAGTGACGTCTACGGCCTCCCAATTGTGATGAGTGGTCCCTTCCCAACTTGGTTTCAAGATAAGAAACTATTGAGTCGAATTAAATTTAAAGTTATCACTAAAAATATGTCGGAGATCATTTTTATCTTCTTATAGTAAAATGTTTTTCGAATCGTATTTTCTATTAAATAAATATTAAAAGCCGCTTTACTCAAGAGCAATAAGTAAAACATGTAATGGTGTAAAATAAAATAAAAAATAAATGAACAGTCTCCAACGATACAAGAAATAATGTAAAATAAAATAGGGTAATAATTGACCTAAAGGGTTAAGATAGTAGTAAAGGTTGCGAGGAAATTTTAAAAATTGAAGGGATATGAGGTCGAGGACATAAGGTATATTCGATCAATTAATATTTTTATTTATTTGCAAAAGACATTTCTTATACAAATAACCTTAAGAAAAAAAAACAATTCTTTTTTGTCTAGCAGCACTAGGACTTTGTATAAATAAGATTAAAATATATAAGTTCTACAAACATATTTTAAATATAGAAATAGTTTAGACACTTTTAAATTAAAAAGAAAATAGTTAGCATCTTAATAATAAGATCAATGCAATAACAAGGTATACATATTTACAGCTTTAAAACTTTCCACCAAGTCATATTTAGTCATTACTACCTTTAATTAATGATTAAGAGAAGAACATAATAAGACCACTGTTAGAACCCTATCCCAAAAACTAAACACATTTTGCTTTTCAATCAATGGCACAACATATTACAAAATGATATAGTCTATTTAATTTTTGAATACTATCTACATTTATGATTTCCTCTATAGTCAATGATTCAGAAATATATGTAACTAAGAATTTGTTTCTCTGCTCTTCAAATTTGATGCACTGAGTAAGAAAAAGGCTCAAGGGATCCGACACCGAACTACCGCAAGCCTTAACCTCAGGCTTCGTTGGATTTAATAATTACTGTTGTGTCCTTTAAAAATACCTTTAGGTAATCCCCGCTTGAGACTTTGAGAGGACTCACAACTCTGATTTTCTTAAAATTCGTCTGAAGCTGGATGTAATCTTCCGGGCTTGCTATATTAAAATTGCATATTTTCCTATACCTAGGCTTGTTGGTAGAATTTAAGGCTCTGTTTAGATCCTTTGAAAGCTGATGGTTCCTCATATCCCCTAGGATGTCTTCTTTAAACCTGCTCAGTCCTTGGGAGAGTTTTGAGGACTTTTGAGCAGCCCATCTCCACCGCTATCGATTTTACTTGGGTCACCCAATTATATGCTTCGTCAGATTTTCCTTCAGATGCATCCAGGGTAAGAAGTTTATTAAAGCATTGCCTGGGAAAGCGCCCTTTCGCCATTAAGCTCAACTTTGTCCAGTAGTTGACAACTTTTTTTAATGCTTGAACACTGAGTGGATACTTCCCACATTCTAGGCGTGTAAGATGGTTCAGCATCATATTGAGTTCGTTATATAGGATTTTGTTGCAGAAATAATAAAGAGTATTTAGCAGAGTTTCGGATAATTTTGGTTTTGAAGTCAATACGGGTATCGTAAGAAAACTATTCATATTCTATATCGACCATTTCTCGAAATTCTGGCTCCGAAGTAACCAAAAATATCGATATACGTGAATTTTTTTAAATGCCATTTTATATATTCCAATCACGTTACAGTAATATTCCTTACGATTGATGAATTAATTGCTACCTCTATTGGAATAATTAATTAGAAAACCAGTTTCGAATGCTAAAAATTGATCATCAGTTCTGAGGAGATCTAACAGATATCTGTGAGATCTCCTCAATTGAAGATGGTTAGTTTAGCATTTGAAAGTAGTTTTCTTATAGTATAATCCCAATATAAGTGGCTATTAATTAATCAAATCTAATTGTATTGATCCTTCTATATCATCCTGCGTACCTCAAGTAATAATATTCCTCTTTATTTTATCGTTAAACTTAATTTATGTAACGACATCGAACCACTGCTTCACTAAATTCGTCATCACCCACATGGATATACATACATATATCTCGATATATCCATATATTATTACATACCTAACGATATATCGTAAAAATGGATAGGACAGAATCTATGGCGTAGGGTAACGGTTACGTAGTTGCATTTAGATCCATTTACTTCGATCTGCCAATCATCGTGACAGACTTCAATCTGATAAGTGGGTTATAGTAGTATTAAAAAAAAATTGCGAGTTAATTATAAAATATTTTAATCATTGAATTAAACATATACATTACTTTTATTGAGATTTATTCAAAGAAATCATGTTTCTACATTAAATACATTCTTAGTATTTATATGACTCCTCATATAATTTTTATGTTCAGTGAAACTCCGATTACACAGATTAATTAGGGCCGGAATCGGTCCGGATACCCAAAAATCCGGACATAAATGTTTTAAATATGAATTTTATTGAATAATAATAAATGTAACTGTTTTTAAAATTACATTTATGTAACAGCAAAGTTTAGTTAACATGTCCGAAATCGTGGATGTTCCGACACATAACTCATCCGCCAATTTTTTCCCAGATTCGCCTTTCCTAAGACGTTCTACAATGGACAGTTTTTTGGACACAGTTAATACAACACGTTTTCATTTAGGTGCCATTAACTCTTTAAGCCCAGACTGAGCAAATCCCGTGTACGATGGATGTGATATGCTTCTAAAAATTCACTTAATACGTTCAATCAGAACTTGACTGTTATGAGGTGTATGGGCTCCGCCCCTAATTCTGAGACGCAGTTCCAGTAGCTGCCGCTTGGTCTATTAAGTTTTATGTCTTTTATCGTGTCATGAAAACTTATAAGGCGGTACCTAGTTTTTTACGTGAACTAGGAACCACGCCCTACAATATCAGTTAATACACTATAAAAAAAAAGAAATGTGCTGTAGTAAAATATATATATATATATATATATATATATATATATATATATATATATATATATATATATATACATTTTTTTTTTTTTTTTAAATCAATCCGGATAATTGGAGTTCCACTGTATTTTATTTTCTTCAATAAATATATTTTTATTTGAAATATTTTAAAGTTTGTTCAGCCTTGAGTAAACATTTATCTTACTGGAAATAGTATTTATAATCTATTGTTTCTAGTAATAAATCTAATAATATATAGGTCTAGTGCGAATTAATTACTGAGGAACGTTATTGAAGTTCTTAGAGTTTGATAAATACTCTAAAGTTGCATTAACAACTATGGTAGATGTTAATTTACTATTTACAATTTAGTTTTTTTTTTTTTTTTTTTTTTTTTTTTTTTTTCACAATTTTTATTGAGGATTTATTAATAAATATGATATACTACCGATCAGTCAAAAGAAATTGTTTCACAGTTCATCAACACACGCTACACATTGGCGCCTCTTCTTAAAATCTCTGTTTATGCCAAGATCAACATCCAGCAGTGGCATCAGCTCGTTGTTTTCCTATCGGCTATCTTTAGAAATTTCAGCTTAAAAATAAAGTCTGAATCTTATTTTTCCATGTTTTGAATCAGACTTGTTTTAAATACCCATCCAAGAATTTTAATAAGAAGATCTTCAAGTTAAATTATTATTTTTTATTTGTTTTAATGTTAATTGAGTATAAAAGCCAGTACACAGTAAAATTTAAATTAGGATATACATATAACAAAAATAGAAAAATATATAAGTTTATATGTATAATCTCCAAGTTGTAAAATTCCAAAAAATGTTCTCAGATTTGAATCAGCTAAACATCCGAAAGTTAGATCAAGACGAAAATGGGAGGAATGTGTCAGGACTGATTGGTAATTTGGGATTTGATTGAATGAGTTAGAGGAAGGTAAGCGCTCAAAATTTGATGTCGGCTTTAGGCTTTGGGTTCGCTAAGCCTTTAATTGCAATTATTACTATTATATAAGACTAAATATAAGAGTATAAACGAACACCTCGATGAACATGAAGAAATTAAAAATCGCATTATATTAGCGAACAGAGCCTTCTCCTCAATACAAAGCATTATGAAGAGTTGACTCACCAGCTCCACAACCAAGATAAGGCTGTACAAAAATCTAGTACGACCGGTAGCCACGTGCGGCCTGCGAAACATGGACTATTAAGAAGTCAGTAGCCACAAAACTGTACTGTTTCGAAAGTACTGAGACATATATTGGGTCCGATAAAGTTATGAATATGTATAACGGTATGTGGCGGTGAGTGGAGAACCGGGAACTATACGATTTATATGGTGACTTGCCATTAACGATATGCATAAGGGTTCAACGGTTCAAATGGATGGGGCATGTCTACCTGAAGGATGAGAGCAGAACATAAGGTAGATTGTTTTTGGATAGACCGGATGGAGTGAAACCTCGTGGAAGACCAAAGAGAAGATGCTTCGATGGCGTCTCCGAGGACTTAAAATTATCTAAGATATATCCAAGGCGAGCAGCTGATAGGGACGATTGGAGGAATGCTGTGGAGCAGGCCAAGGACAGCTTCATGCGTCTGTTGCGCGTCATTAAAGAAAGAAAAGAAAATATAAGACTAAAATAATTAAGTGATACTATTCTTAAAGATGATGTTGGAGATTGCTAAAGATGATGTTAGAGGGACAGCCAGGTGGAAAAAGAGTAAGAGATAAGCCTCGACTTCGTTGACTTAAAAATGTGAAGGACGATATTCGGACTCTCGGGGAGGATAGAGAAGGGCAGCTGAGGACAGGTCTGAATGGAAGAGGATTGTAGACGAGGCCAGTCCTGGCTGCAAGGACTATAAGCGCCACAATATGATGTTGATGATGATTCTTAAAGACGTAAGATAAAAGACCTACATAAAATTGAGTTTTTTTTCTAAGAATGGAAATTTTCTGAGTTATCAGTTATTGGAGTAGACAGGTAATAGTTATTCGCATTTAAAAGTTTATTGATAGTGGTTGTGTTCTATGTTAAACATGGATGAATAATTTGAGTATTAGGGGGATAGAGAGGGTAAGCGTCTTCCAGCTGAATATGTAGTCTGCCTCTGCACTTTGTTCAAGGGTGCTCCTACGACGATGATGGAGTTGGTAAATTACAATTGAGTGGTGGTACAGCCAAAGTATATTTTATATAAATTACAACTTTAATAGAAATACAATTTTTTTTTTTCATGGAAAGTGTGTCGTTAACGAATCTTAAGTGGAAGTATATATTTTTTACTTATTTTTTGCGGGTTTATCTTTCCCTAACACAAATTAACCTTTGATTGACATATTACATTCCGAATATTTTCTATAAAACATAATATGGAATATTATGGAAGTGATCGGTGAGTTAAAGAACGAGTTGAAGTATAATATAAACAAACATTTAGCATATTATAAACTAAGCAAACTTATTATTCATGTCCACTATTATATTCTGCAAATAAAACTAAATAAAATATTTTACCATTGTGGTTGAATTCAATCTAGTTGATTGAGATAAGTTAATGTGTGTCACTCTAGCATTACATCGCTCATCTAATGGAAAGATGACTAATATATAAAAGTGTAAAAAAAAAATTAAGTAAATAATTATACATATATTATATTAAAAGGCATAACTCCTCATTTGCTTTATTCATTTACTACATGTTTCGGAGCTTGTCATGTTGCTCCAGGTTCTTACACTGTGAATACTGGTCATACTATCTACACTCAACAGTTGGCCAGTAATTTTAGCCTGAAGATGTACGACAAGGAAACATGGTAAATGAATAAGCAAATTTTTTTTAATATAATGTTATTAATCTCCTTGAATGAAACATAACAACATAATATTTTAAAGAATTTTAGCTGTACGAGGAGGTAGTTTCTCTTTCTTAGCTGCTTCTTATATTCATTCATATGTCTTCGTTTATTATAAGCATATACATTGTTGGTTCTTCGAAAAATTTTCAATTCTTTTCATACTGACTATTGGTATGCAACTGCCACTCCTTTGTCTAGTGGTAGCTAAAAAAAAAAAAAACGAAAATTATCGCGAGTAAGTTTTAAGGGGAGTGACTGTGAAGGACCATGTTCCTAATATAGAGAAGAATCAGAATTCCCATGGTAAGAAGAATAAAGTGAGAGTATTCCATGCCACACATCGACAGACATTGATCGTATGCATAATTTAAAAAAGACATTTACTAATTGTTAGATTAAAAAATTAAAGTATTTGTAGAATATTTTCCTATTCTCCATCCACATCTTCTGATGAAAAGCCAGAGCCTTTTATCGTAATATCAGAGAACTAGATATTTTAGTAGTTATTACCGCCTCAAGTAATAACTATTACAATATCTAGCTTCATTAAATTAATCCGCAGTGAATACGAGAAATAGACAACCATCTAACTGAGTCGAACTTTAAGCAGAGGTCCCTTATGAAATGAGGGTATTAATATGAGTAAAGGTCCAACAGGAAACTTTAAATTGAAATCAAATCCGGAAAATTGGATTCACTTGAGTCTATTTTCATTTATAATGGACTAGTCCTATTGAAGTATGGATTACTATTAATATCACCCTGACAATAAGAGAAGTTGCACATTTATCGTGAATGATTAGATTCCGTGCATTATATTATTCCATAAAAATAATACTAAACTTTTTTTTTTTCCATTTCTATATGAAATTAAATTGTAGTCTGTCTGTTGCATCCATGTTTTTTTCAATTCAAATGGTTCCTTAAAAATAATTACACTGCTCTTTTATTTTTTATTTTTATTTACATTTATTCCCTGATTCCTCAAAGATTATTTACAATAAATGAGCCTACTAGCCTTTAAGTAACTAGTATAAAAAAATGTATATAAATTCATCTTTTCAATATTTTCTTAAAAAATATTGTTTGTTTGTTGTTCAAAACGTCATTATGAACTTCAACAAGAACATGAACAACGGATTGTCTAACATCTACCACCCAACTAGGGTAGGAAGGTCAAGATTCATTTCGTGGGTTCTCCATGAAATAAATTTTAATCCGCCGAGGTAGGATTCAAACCCACATCTCCTGTATCTAATGCGCTGGATTTGTTTATTGAAATTTTCTACCAAAAATCTGAAATTAAATTTCATGAAAGTATCAAATTGTCAATTCCTTTACATTATGCCATCGGCACTAACAATAAAGGCGTAGAATTGCAAATCCAGCCAAGTCCATTTTTAAAAATTGTTCACAACTGGTCGATAAAGGTAAAGGTCTGGTTGGATTAGGAAGAGGCCTTATTTCTTGTATAGCGATATTCAATATGATTTAACTAATTTTGGGAGAAAACCTTATCAAGGTAATCTACTAGATTACCGAAAGGTTTCGGAATTTTACTCATCCATTATTAATTAAAAACGGCATATACACATTTTGATTTTTTTTTTTTTGCTAAATACAGGTATATTTGAAGAGTTTCAAAATATTACATATCCATAAAACGTCCCATAAACCATAAACTTTTAAAGGAAATATTGATACCGTTTCAATAATCTGATTAGAATAACTTAGTTGGAAGACTACGCATATAAAGAAATAATAAAAATATTGAAAATGAACCTTTATTTTGTTACTTGCTTTTGCCCTAAGAAAAAAAATTATAATAGGCAATTTCTGCAACAATTTTCTGACCATATTACTCACAATGAAATGGATCAGTAATTACTGCACAAATAATGAAAAAAAAGCTTAATAACTAACTAATTATATATTTGTGAACGATTGAGTGTCTAGGAATCGTAAAAATAAATGTTTGTGTTCAGGAGGTAGATAAAAGAACGCAGGGTTATTAGGTCACGAATTTATGGAGGTTTTTTACTTTTTTACTCCTAGTAATAGAGTTTGGTATATGGTAAAATTATCTATATGTACTAAAATAGATAATTAATAGCTGATCACATAATATCAAGGATATGCACCATAATAAAGAGGGTTGTAAAAGTCGAAAATCAAATACCGAAATCAATAACAATAAACAAGGGATATCCATGGAGAATAAAACACACCGTTTCTTGGGGGGGAAATACAAAAATTTTGAAGAGATTTACTGCTCTCAACATGAACCTATATTTTAATTTATAATAAGTTTTTAATTAATTAATTTTGTATAAAGTGAAATTAATGATCTACAAGGTATCTAAAGAGTTCCATTAATAATACGATTGTCCAGCTGCTGATGAAAAACATGGTGGATTATGAAATGGTAGATAAACAAATGTACAATTTATAAACAAAAAATTAAAAACAGATTCCTAAAATTTTTAGTCTCTGATTTATCCCTCACCATAAAATATATTTAAAAAAAGCTGTTTTTCAACTGGTTAGTTATACTTCAAAAATAACGGACCATTTTTTATCATCCCAACCGCTTCCCTTAATAAATAGCACTTCGAATCTAAAATAAAAAAAAACCTAATGGTTTCTGTTTAGTGAGTTGGAACTTCCTTATTGATCGCTCACTTTTGAAATTCGTCTCTTACAATCAATTCTAGAAAGAATCGCTAATTTCTAATTTGTTAACTTATTTATAAATATACTGTTAATGTACTGTTATAGATTTAAAGATATCAAGGGACAATTAAACAAGTGCAGTATCTATGATTACTGAAGTTTAACAGAACTCAGCTTGGTAACCTTTTGGTTGGTCTACACCGGTGACTCCTCACGGAGTGGGAGATCAATTGGAGATGACCCCTTAAGTTGGAATGAGCTGCCAAGTTTCGAAAGCAGTTAAAAAATAAAAAGAATATGAGCGTAACTATAAAACTGTATATATGTGTAGGTCTAGCCTTAAACTTGTTTTGAGACGGAATGTGTGCTAGAGAGTTGTGATCCTAACTTCAGGCAGGTTCGACCATTAAACATAGGTTAATGTTTTAACGATGCCGGATTTAGTGACTTATAGAATATTATTTCAAACAATTTATTTTGTTTGTTGAGGTTTATGGGCATAAAACCGAATAAATTATTTATTTTATCTATAATAATCGTTCTATTAATAGAAAATTAACAGAAAGCCATCTTTTCATGTTAGCTTTTCCAGAAATAGTTCATGTCAATAAAAATCTTATTAACCATATTTAAAAACTTGGTATCATATCTTGAATTATACCTGGCCAATATACCTGTGAAATTAATTTTTTTTTTTTAATTATAACAATTTATTGAAATTTACAACTGCACAAAATATATACATCAAGTAAATGTGCTGTTAACTATTGCAATAACGTGACAAAACTTTTTAAAAAAACTACTCATCAGTTGCACTGTAATAAAAATTCTACACTAGAAGGTCTTTGGGCCATCTTCTTTTCAGACGCCTCGGAGTATTATCGGGAATGGTGTGGGAAGCAAGTTGAGAAATAGGGGGATTTGAGCGGTTATGAAGCTTACTATGAAAGAATATATATCTGGTTTGGGCTAAATTAGCAGCACCATATGTAACATTTTTATGGATGTTTATTGGTAACAAAGTATGGATAATTGAGGATTTTTGGAAGGGTTTTGGATTGTAAGGATTGGATACGAGATGAATTGGATGGTTTAGTGGAGCCCCAAAGCTCAACTCCGTACGTCCAGATAGGTCTAATCACAGTCCTGTATATGAGTCTTTAGTAATTAATTGGGAGCTTTCAACGTTTGTCTAATAAATCTGTAACGACGGGCAGTTTCTTGTCTTTTTAGTCTTGTATGTGGATTCCAAGTAAGACAGAAGTAGCGGATTTGTTCAACAGGGATTAGTGGAATATCATTAAAGGATACTGTAGGACAGGAAGTCGTAGGTTTACGACGAAGAAATTAAAATAATAAAAAATTAAAATGCCAAAAAGTATCTAGATGGTACTATCAATTTTTTTTTATCTTCTGTACGTAAGATCGTCGCATAGCCAACAAAACAAGGCCCTAGATGAGTGATTTCACTGAAACAACGCTACTAAATTTCATTGTGGTGCTACTAATTCAGCATACTAACAAATACATTTAAATACCATTAAAATTAAAACATATATATTTATAACCTACCATGAGATGAGCTTACGAAACGTATATAATCCACAAGTACAATAAATTTTATTCTTGCATCTACAACCATCAAATCTCGTTATTTGATAAATAAAATGATTAGTAAAGGACTATTGACTGTAATTAAAACACTCCTGACATTTATATTTATTTAAAAAATAACTAAAATATATTAAATGGTTTTAATATATTTTACTTAGATTATTTTTATTATGTTAATCAGAACAAAGCGGTTACAACTTCTGCTAACTGTTCATTATACAATTGAGTAATTAAGTCACTATACAGTAATTACAAATGCTCTTAGATTTGTTTAACTAAAGACTGTGAATTCCTGGGACTTGGATTGTAAGATCATTTACTGCAATATTTGCTTAATACTGTGATGATAATCTAATTAATTAATTGCCCAATTTAATTGCCTAATTAGTTTAATTGTTTACTTGATTATAATCCGAATGAATAAGTTATCATAGTATATAATAACACGGTAAAATGTCGTTACCCTCAATTATAAAAAAAAAAAAGAAACTGAAATCTGATTTTCACATTGTTTTTATTTTAACTACCTATTCAATCAGAAAGCCAAAATACTGTTTTTGTTATCTCAAATCACAACATATGTTCAAAAAGTGATTATAAAACATATTTTGGTAGAAAATTAAGCTTAAATTTCTGGTTTCCCAAAATTGCGTCTTACAGTCAATATGCATGAGTAATTGTGTTATAATTAATGCATGAGGAGATTATGTTATAATTTTATTTTAAATATTCAAAAAATTGAAATATATGTCAATTTTTTTCAACTGCAATTAAAATTACATTATGCTACTATCTGTGTTGTTTAAATGACTGTTGCAGGTAATAAAAAAGATAAATATCTATTTTACCCAGACTGGGAAAAAAATTAGATCATGGATATGCTTATCTATAATCTAATGTTTTAGATAAGAAAACAGTCCACAAATTTTCGATCGTGTCAAAAAAGCCCCAATATTTAAAAAATGTTTGCAAAACGTTACTTTTTTTCATTCAAATCTATATAGCTATATATCTATAAACAGTAGGTTATAGCGACAAATGTTACATAACAAAAAATATTCTAAATTAATTTTATATTAAACTGCCATCAAATTATTTATATCCGAGCAACACCAACAGAGCTAGAGAATGTAAAATGTTACATTTTTGAATGTGAAAAAAAACGTTACTGAAGAAAACTATAGCCTCTCAGCCGAAAGGTATGCCCATGTCGAAAATGATTAATATAATTAGTTTTAAAAAGTATTTCCAGGTTTTAGGATAATTAATTAAGTTAAGTTGTATGATGCATTACTTATTACTATTGTTTATTTCGTTTAACGTCACTTTATGCTGCTATGGCTAATCGGACGATGCTACGGTGGGAGTCCTAAATTTTGCCTATCTAGGTATAATTTGGATAGGGATCTTTAACGAGTACCTGACATTGCACAGGCTCGGGACCCCCATTTTACGTCCCTTCCGAAGGACGGCATAGCTAAGGATTTTTTACTCCCTATAAAAAATCCTAAGGTCATCTGCCGGGCTGCGAACCCGCGATCTTGGGTTTAGTAGGTTGCTATGCTAACCACTACACCACAGGTGACCCCTACATATTACTAATGTTACTAAAAAGTTAGGTATTATTGTCTGATATTTCATACATTTTTTTTTTATTTATACCCCTACCATAGGTGACCCCTACTTATTACTAATGTTACTAAAAAGTTAGGTATTAATGTCTGATATTTCATACATTTTTTTTTTATTTTTTTAGGAAATCTGAATTCCAGCAGCTGATGGGTAAGTTTGATAATTTTATATTTGCTTAAAGAAAAACGTAACTGTGACGTATAATTTAAATGTTGATTTGTATGTCCACTCTCTACCACTTGGTTTCTCTCTCAATCTAATGAAAGGCCAAATATGTAGCCATGTATTTTATAGTTATTGGTTAAACGTAATATTAATTGTTTAATATTATTTCATTATAACTCCTGTCTTCAAATTAAAAAAAAACAAAAAAAAAATAAAAACTGTTTTTTTCTATTTTAAACACATTTTATTTTACGTGGAAACTGATTAGTGTTCTATTTAATAAAAATCGTTACCTTTCTGAATAGAATAAGCATCGATAAAATAAAGTCAATTTTAAGTTTTTAGTTTTTACTTTCTGCTAAAATATTTAGTTTATTTAAATGTTAGTTTCATAATTATGACAATTAAATCTACAAAATACGATGTTTCGCACAAATAATTTACAGTTTTTGATGTTAAAAATTATAATGACCAGTGACATGCCTTCGTTACTTACACACATCGAGTAAACAATTTTTTCCGTAACGGCAGTATTCAAAAAATACAACATACCTGAAACAAAACAATAAATAATTAGATCCTTTTAAATATAATCAATTGTTACATTATAAATATAACATGATATACCCTCAGAATTATATTAAATAGAAATATTGGATATGGATATTGGATGGAGTTCAAATCTCCCAATAAATTACAAAAAAACTTTAATACATGACAAACCCATTTCAACATAAGGAGTTGAGCTTTGGGGTTCCACTAAACCTTTCAATAGTTCTTATAGCCAATTCTTACAGTCCGAAATCCTTCGTAAAATCCTTATTCCTTCTTATTATGTCACAAACAAACTTATCCATAAATATCTTAATATTCCATATGTTGCTGATTCAGCATGAATCAGTTACCTAACTCCATTATAAATCGAATCCACAAGTCTCTCACTTAGTTTACGATAATCATCCGAGGCTTCTGGAAAGGAAATGGCCAAGAGACCTTCTTAATGAAGTGCTACTATTTGATAGTTTCTTCAAAATTGATTGAGATGCCATTGTAATCATTTTTCGGAACAATTACCAGATGTCTATATTGTAAATATCAATAGCTAACTAAAAAATAAATAAATAAGGAGAAATATATTTTATTTTGAAAAAATTTGTATTTCCTCAATACATAACTGATGAATATAACGTATTATCTGCTACAAAAATGTTGTTTGTACAACAACACTGGATCTTTTAAAAAAAGAATCAGCTACGTTCCAGCCTAGCGTGTTCTCCAGCAAATAATAAAATACATCCGCCATTGTTGCGTGTTTGCCTTAGCACAATGTACTAGCTGTACTTGGTCCTGCGGTTGTGGATAGCACTGCTCCTAGTAGTTCTATGTTCGATTCGCAATACAACTGTTCATTTATCAACATGCTCGTAATATATCTTAGTTGTTTTTCATATACTATATTTTTAAAAATCTTATTTATGATTATCACCAAATCTCCTTAAAATCTCAATATTTTTTTGTAACTTAAATATCTGTATATTTTTTGCCGAAGTCCATTTGAGGAGCCAATTAAATAGTAAATTTTAGAATGGAAGTATCATGTAAAAACCTTTAGGAATACGCTATTCATAATTGATCAAGTTCTTTATATGATTAATTATCCATACATTTTTTTTTTTTTTATGAAATTTTTTAACTTATAAAATTATTCTTATTTATAAAGTTAATTTTTTTATTAATTAAAATGGGTAACGTTGTCTGTAGGGTATAATTTATGAATAAGATGGTTTGGGATGCATGTGTACATTCTACAGGAGTAATAAAAGACACGTCCAAGGTTCACTGATATAAAATTCCAAGTTTAAATGGCACTCTATTTTAAGTTTTATATTTGCGTATTTTATTACACCTGATTACATCTTCACCGTCTTCATAATTTTTTTTTTAATTTATGAAATTTCGACTTCTTCGATATTTACTTGACAAAAACCCAAACTTTCCGTTTAGTTAAAAATGACTCATATTTACAACAGTAATTAGACCTATTTGTACGTATGGGTTTAACTTTGGGGCACCACTAAACCATCCAATTCATCTCGTATCCAATCCTTAGAACCCAAAACCCTTATAAAAATCCTCAATGCTCCTTACTTTGTCACAAACAAAATTATCCTCTAAGATCTTAACGTACCTTACGTTTCTGGCTTAGATCAAACCAGATATCTTTCCATCCATAGTAAACTCCATAAACATTCAAATCCACCACACTATTTCAGTTAGCCCTTCGAGTCGACTGAAAAGAAGATGGCCTCAGGACCTTGATTTAATTATTACACTATATTAAAAATTAATAAATAATAAAAAAATGAATTATAAATATACATATATATATGGATAAATTTCTTGACTGTTACTATTAAATGTTTAGTAAGGTTCTTGAGGTTCAGTCATAAAATAAAAAATCAACTATTTTGGCGACGTTTCGAGACTATATTGTTCTCATAATCATGCCATACAGTGAAAAAACAGGTTACAATAAAATTATATAAGTTATACAAGTTATTTCAAAACATAAAGTTAGCTACAGTACAGGTAGGTATATAACAACATGGTAGGGTAATAAAAATATATATAATTACAGAATATAGAGGAGTATGAAGCTACTTACAATGTTACTGGTGGATATGATAGACTAACAATTCTAGTACACAACTAACCTAGGGGAGTGAGTTTAAACAGACAGTTAACAAGGGTTAGTGGGGAAAAACCCTATTTCTTAAAAATTAAGTTAAAAGGACTGTGTGGGTATTCCCAAAGATGCAGGTAAAAAAAATATTTCAGTGTAATATACTAATAAATGGAAGACCAAAAGGTTGTATGATGTATATAAATGTAAATGTATATTATTGGTCTGAATGTATTAAGTTGGAATAACAGGTGTTAAGACTTAAAACGTCTGATTTTTTGTTTATTGCGCGATTTTTAAATTTTTCTATGGTTATTATTTCTTTAATATTTCTTTTAAAATTAGAGAACAGCTGTTGCCATCAAAAGTGATAGCCACGTATATTTTGAGCTCCGAGATACTTGAGTATTTTTGAGCGGGTTAATGACAAAATCGTTTATGAAAACAAAGATGAAACCACCCCCCCCCGGCGGAGAACAGTTTCGACCATCACACCTGAGTTATTGAAGCTGGAACAAACAATCCCGTCAGCAACAACCTCCTGATCAAGGTGAGCCTTCTTTCAGTAAATCTACAATATCAAATTTCCCTTCGCCCCCAGTCGACATCAGGTTTGTATGATGTAGCTCAAATGCCTTAGGGTAGGCCACACTAAGAATTACTGCAGGCTGGACCCGCGATGTGGAAGTGTTCTGGAGGGCCACCTCACATCCAGCTGCACTTCGAAACAAACTTTCCGGCGATGAAACCGTTCACACACACACACAAAATCACCACCCACTTCCAACACAAACGTACAATACCAACCACTCAACCTCCAAAATAACACAACATAAATTCCCCAGTTCCTCTACTAGATCCATACCACAAATACAAACTATTCCAGTCAATAATAATAATGCTCGATCCGAAACTAGCACATGTGCCCAGGATTGAACCTATTACTGGGGGGAGAAAAGGAACCACGTTCCCCTGTGCCCCCAAGACTCTCCAACATATTTCAGCGCAGATCATCTCATAATCAACAGACCACTCAGCCAACCAATCACGAAAAACCTACTAGCGATCTTGACAATCTAAACTTAGCTAACATTCTGACTAACCTCTTAAAACCGGTACTACCACAAATTAAACAATTTTTATGCAGTTAATTTCCCAGATGTTTATAAATGAAAATGGAGAATTTTAATAACCACTGACCCACACATTAACACTACTCAACTGGAATGCTAACGGTGTTAAAAAACGCCAAAACACACTGATAGACTTTTTGGCACGCTACAAAATAGACATAGCATTTATCACAGTACCCACCTCAAAGCCGGTGACAGTTTTCGAATTAGAAATTACACAATATACAGAACTGACACTAGAAAATTCTACCCCGACTTCAAAATTTAGACGCAGTAGCCGCTAGACTGAAACTAACAGATAATACATTATTGAATATTGTTTCGGCCTATCAAAAACCTAGCAAACGACTGACAGACACAGATTTCGAACTGATATTTACTGGACAGCCACATTATTACTCGGAGACCTCAACAGTAAACATACAGACTTTGGTTGCCGGACCCGAAACTCAAATGGGACCAAACTTCTAAAAATCGCTGATAAAACTTGGTCTCCAAAATAAGTTCTCCAGAAGAGCCCACGTTTTATCCAACCCAGTACGGCTATTATTGGTCTGAATGTATTAAGTTGGAATAACAGGTGTCAAGATTAAAAACTCCTGTCCTGTCTGGTACAAACACTTCAAAATCAACCAAAAAGAGACTACAGACATTTCAAAACAGAATACTGCGTCTGATTTTTTGTTTATTGCGCGGTTTTTAAATTTTTTTGGGTTTTATTTCTTTATGGTTCTTTTAAAATTATTTTGTTCATGGTGAATAATTTTGGGGAAATCAAATTTAAAAGTATGTTTTGTTTGCCTGTAATGTGTGGTGAGAGCTGTTTGGTCAGGTTTGTTCGGGTTTTTATTTATAGACGTGCAACTGTATTTATGTTGATACACTCGTCGTTTAAGATATTGTTCCGATGTACCAAAATAAGACTTACCACATCTATCTTCACACGGAATTTCATGAACAATATTAGACTGTAACTCTAACTTATCCGTATCTTTGGTTTTGGTGAATAATTTATTATGATAATTTATGGTGAAGGTATTTTTGAATGTGACCGTGTAGTCAGTTTTATGTTTATTTGTGAGTGTTTTCCTGAGCCTTTCTGATAGTCTTTGTATATATTGGATGGTGTAATATCTTTTATTATTATTTTCTTGTTGTTTCTGTTGAGTATTTGTATGTTTTAGTAAGTTACAAATGAGTCTATGTGGATATCCATTTGTTAAAAGAAGGTCTACTACTTTATCAACCACATTTCAACCCGCTGCTGTAAGGGAATGTCATCGAAATAATTAGAAAAGTCGTTCTCCAAAAAAATGTGTAAATGTGATACCATTAAATCTTTCAGGTAAAAAATATGGTCCCACCAGTAATCCGTTCTAAATTCCAAGCCAAACGTTAATTGCAAATTCATGCTGAAACCTATTCTCTCTAATAGCTCTGAGATTTTCAAGAGCCTATACATGATAATTTCTCCTCAATTCTCTTCAATTCCTCCTCTTGTAAAGGTAGCTTCATCGATCCATATAATTTTTAATGGAAATAAATTATCATCGCGAATTTTGTGAAGAAACCAGTTACTAAAATTCAATCTCTTGACATAATCTTAAGGTAATAAATTCTGAACTTTTTGAAGATGGTATGGGTAGCGATTATCACCTTTCTAAGTTCGCAATATTCTTTGCTGCGATATTGCTAATGCAGCAGATGCTCTTCGGATGCTAGTCTCAGGATTGTTATCGAAGTGGCGTTGGATACAATTTCTTCTCCAATAATCTGCTCTTATTGTTGCCTGGAATTGGTCGCCTTCATTATGTATTAAGAATGACCCAGTATATCGTAGTCTATTAAAAGTTAACGAAAAGACTCGTCGATTGGCACTCTTCTATTTGGAAATCGGCGCGCATACTCCCGCACCGCTTCTAAAGCATTACCGTTACAGAAACCATACACAAAAATCATATCAGCGTATTCAACATTAGAATATGTATGCGGGATTTTGGCTGATGCTATTCACACAAAAATATCTGAGTAACTGACTGAAGACTGATTTAGGAATTATAATCCTAGAAGGAAGCCAAAATGTAAACAAATAAAAGAATGTAAAGGATAACATTAAGTGTTTACATATCTCACTGCCTAGCGTGACAAACTTTGAAAGGTGATAATCGCTACCTGTAACATTTTTGTTTTGTTTTCTTTTTTTTTTTGCGATTTTCTCTAAAACTAAGCAAAAACGAGCAAATCTCTGAAGGACTTTTTGTCTTAGTTTTTCGGTCCCCTATAAATTCCTGATGTTTTGCCATTTAAATTCGGAACACCCTGTATATATATTTTAAAGAAATGTATCTATTTCTTTGTTTACTTCTAAACTTAAGAAAGATAGTTCTTTAATTTAGCGCTTGATAAAAAATTAATATTTCCTCTGTTAGTGCATAAAAACCGTAATTGCTTAAAGTTTTTATTATTTCATATTTTTTTTTTGTTTTATATACAAAATCATTATAGTATAATTATTTCAAAGAACAGAAAAGACTTATAATATATTTAACATAAATACACTGTATCAATATTTACTCGCTAGTAAGAAAATATAAATAATATATACTATAAAATAACAAATAATTAATTAATCCTGATCATAATGGATTGTGTTTAAAAAATGTTTCGATATAAAATCATATTTATTGCTCTCAGATCTCTTGAAGCAGTTTTCCTCTCTGAGGTCAGATTCCTATTTCAAAAATTAATCTACGAAAATCTACGTGCTATGATCTCCTTACTCCTCAAATTTTCTTTCAACTTCTACCTTAATCAACAATATTGCGCGCAACCCATTTTCCTATCTTGTGGAAAATTTCTGTCATAATACCTTTTCTTAAACCAGGTTGACCTCTTAACAACACTACGTCATATATGACGTATACCGATTAGACTAATCCCTACCCTGTCTAAAATATTCAAAAATATCCTCTTAAACGTATTTTATCCATACTTAACGCACATAATTTTTCTTCTCACCAATTCGTACTCCGACCAATGCACTCCGCAGTTCAACAATGCCTCCGTCTTCTTGACCATGTCAAGAAGTCAGTTCAAGTCAGTTGAAGATTTAGTTTAGAAAAAAAATAAAATAAAATACTATAATTCTATGTTTTATCATTTGCAAAGCGGTATTTTTCAGAGGCCTTGAAAAAAAAAGTCATAAATTTGTACTCATTTGGATTATTGTCCTCAGATCGCGTGCCATCAATATCGAGAAATTTCTTATTGTCTCATACAGTGAAACTTTCTTCCTACTGGAGGTTATTCATTTTGTTATAAACAATAAAACTATAAAAATGTATTTCAGCGGGATATATTAATGGGACAGTAATATATCCCACTGAAATACATTTTTATAGATAAGTAAAATAATACAGAAGGGAAAGGATTATCATTCAAGTATGAAGGTGTTGTTTATTTTAATAAATAACAAATAATTTATTTGTAAACTTGTGATACATCAAGAACTATGATAATATTATTAGAGGCTGAGTATCCCATATTGGTGGAGGAAAGTTGCTACTTGGCACGAGGTTCAGAGGTTAGCAGATTTACTTGAGGCAGGCACGTACGTGCATGGGCGTATCAAGGAGCTAGTAACGAGAGGTTTAGAGGATTTAGAAGGCGGTTCCTCAACTTAATTCAATATTTCTCAAGAACTATGCGCTAGGCTTTCTCATAAAGCGGATCAACCTTTATAAAGATCAACTGCAAACTTACTTGAAAATATTTATGAAGATAGGTACTTCTCCTCCGTAGTTAAATGCGAAATATGATAAGTTTTTCATACTTTATTAATATTCATTTAACCGTTATAACAATTTGATAAAACTTTTATTTTTATACTATTGAATTTGTAAATTTAATTTTGCACACACACACACACACACACACACAGATATAATTGTGACATTAAGAGCTTGACAGGGCCTTGAAGCTACCCTTGGCCCTCTTGACCGCCTTTTCCCAACAGCATCCTGGTCAATGGTTTGCCAGATGAATACCCCAATCTTTCCTGCAAGGATCTCTGCAAACCGATCTTTCGGTCTTCCGTTCATTATCTGTTGTAGGGTCGTTTTACTAACCCAGACGTTATTTTCTTTACGCCCCTTCTTCCTCTCCTTCCTCTAAGTTGTGAGACCAAAAGGTAACCTATCATCTCTGAGTCTTCTCCAAGCCTCTTATGGATGCTGCACTCTTAGGTAAGCCCCTATTCGTTTTTGACTTCGTTTATATTTAACACGTCCCGTCTGGGGTCCCTTCCTGATCCACCGCCCAGTGGGGTCATTCCAGAATTTAAAAAAAAGTCTGAAAGCGATCGTATGGATAATTTAATATTTTTTTCACATCCAGAACAACTTGAAATGATTAAAACAAGGTAATTGAAAGGTTGATAAAACACTTAAAATTTTATTTGTGACTTGTTGTTTTAATAAGAAAAAAAAAAACTTCACAAATCCATTTATTGATTTATCGATGATTATATAAATTGAATTAAAAAGAAAATGAATATACCTACTTTATGATAATAATGTCAATATTATGAATGGAAAAACAGCTCTGTAACAACTAACAATTTCTCTGAAATTTTGTTCAGTAATAAATAAATAGAATTTATAATACATATAAATCAGGGCAATGTGTTATCAAACTATAAGCTTTAACACTTTAATACTTAATGTTTATCTTAAAACGAACAGGACTCAAACACATTATATTGTTTTAAACTGAAAAGAAAATGATAGTCTATAATGATTTGTCATGTTAGATCGAGATTATCACTATCATCACTATCTTTTTCACTAAGTAAGGGTATCATGCTCGTATCTTCGTCTGATATTACAAGCAAATTGAGAAGACTATTACCGAAAGTCGTATTTTTCTCTGGTAGTAGTCCGTATGAGCTAATTAAAGGATCAGACGAAATAAACAAATTATTCATTATGTAAGTATTGGTTACTGAGCGAGACATTTTCCAAGGAAAATGTTCCCTGTATCTTTTTATCTCTTTGTGTTGGCTTTTTTTGACATCCTCTGTGAGCTGCCCAATTGCAAATTTTTGAATTATATAATTGACCATATATATTTTTTTCTTCCTGGGAATCATTAAAACTGAAACCTCCAGCCCGTAACGCTTCAACCAATTCCAATCGCGCAACTCAGAGTACTCCGCCTAAAACACAATTTTTGTTGCTACTGATAAACGGGCAAAAATGGGCAGCCAAATGCAATATATTCACTAAAATTAAATTTCCCTAGACACACAGAACCATAAATTTAGATCTACGTTCACCTACGTAAAAAATTTCAGATTAAAACATGCATATGTTTTTTTACTTGTGAACTTTTTAATTGGCGCACCGTCTGAGTATCTAAAATGCCGTAAAATTAAAAATATAATTTAGTAATACTGACTATTTTGAATGCAATTCATCGTAAAATGTAACAACATATGAAAACTTATTACGATGTTCACTGTCGAGTGCTTGAAAGAATAGTAACTTAATTCTTAAATCGTACCTACTTTAAGTGGTGTAAGTTGGTTATTTATTAAAATACTTTATTGACATTTCCTCAGCCTGATTCACTTCGTTTCATGCCTTCCAACATTTAGCCTGTTAGATCAACCACTTTCTGCATCAAAAAATCAAACTTCATTTTTGGACTTTTGTCCCGCTAGATTCACGAATGGCCGTATCCTTTGTGTATAGATATTTCCTCATCCAAAAAATTAACTAAATGCATTTTTTGATTCATCAAGTTATATTTTCCTTCTTGCTACATTCCTTAACATGTATTATAATATTAATAATGGAACCGATCGATACTGTTGACGATAGTTTTTTAATGAATAATTATATCTTTCTCCTAATAATAAAATAAAGATGCAAGCCGAACTCATAATGGTTAAAAATTATATTCGCTATAGGAAGATGAAAAAATTATTTTAAACAACCAAAGCTGAAACACTGAAAAATTAATGCAGCCAGATAATAACACCATTTTAAAAATATTTTTTGTTATTCTAAGAAGGTTTTTATAATAATAAAATAAGGATTAATAATTGCTATTTCTAATTTATTTCAGAGGCTATTATTGTTGTTGGTTATTATAATTTATTTATTTATTTATTTATTTAGATTTGTTAAACCTTTTTAGCTTTGATATCGATTTATTTATGTAATAATGTTTTTAATGTAGGTAGCGGTACCGAGAATCAAGAATCGATTTTTTAAAACCAAGAATCGAAATATTTTTGTACCGACACGTCACTGATTAATATAAAATAAATCCGGAAATAAAAATATAAATGAATAATAAAAACAAAATGATAATTAAGATAAAAAATATAAACATTAAAAAAAATTAATATAATTGAGAAAATCAGAATATAGACACATTATAAACAAACATCCCAGGAAAACCCCGAACCGCTCTTGTTCCCCCATTTATGGGTGGGCAAGCCTGACTCAAAGTAATCCCAACGCTGTTATCTCAGCCACGTCGCTAGTGTAAAAATCCAGTGGAAGCTGAGAGGGAGTGTGACGTCACAGTCCATCAGAAATCTAAAAAATCAATATTAATTAGACGTAATAGGTCTCGGGGCAGCTGCAGAGGAGGTTTATAATGACGTGGAATGGATAATAAATGAGCCAGAGGATTAGGGTGGTTGGAAAGGTTTTTAAAAAATAAATAAATAACGGTAGATCAAGGACAACAGGTACATTGTAGTCATTATGTAAGGTTTGATTGGAGATATAATATAGAGCATAAACATTTAAAATTAATCTCCTAGCTATAATAGCGATCTAAACCCCTTATTGGGGCATATGTTAACTAGAATCGATTTTACTATCGTAGGATAGTCAGTAATAGAGCGGCTGATATGATAAGGGAGGATCAACTCCTGATTTTATAGAGACGCGATCTGTAATCTTCCCCCGGCGGCTGAGGCTAATAGATTACATTATCCAGGGGGCTGTGTTAGCCACGGCTGGCTGGATCCTCTGATAGTCCCTTTTATTGATGTCGTCTCCTCTCGGACCTTATCGGTGTTTCCGCATGTTCTTCCTTAGAAACAATTAGGATTGGTTTATGGTATTGTATCGGCAACGCAATTTCTCTCTTGAAGTGCTCTTGCCCATTTGTGTAAACTTATGGGAAAAAACGATAATTTAGTACTATTACAGCTCCTTTGGTAAAAAATAATATGGTTTCAGTAAATCGGTATATAAATTTTTTTTTACATGTTTATTGGGAATTAACTTCCTAACTTAATCGAAGTATAGTTTTCTTTTTTCAAAAACCCTGAAATGAAATGAATGATGAAATGAATGAAAAAAATCTTTATTCTGGGACAAATTGTCCCCTAAGAATAACAGACATGTATAATAAGTTGTACAATAGTCCTGGCTATCTTAATTTCAAATGGACAATAATAATATAAAAGGTATATATGAATATACAATTGAAAATAGAACTTTGTGATAAATATATACATGAGAAAAGAAGAGAGAGAGAAAAAAAAAACTAAAAAGTAGGACAACAAAAAAAAAAAAATATAATAATAATAATAACAATATGCTAATAGAATAATTACAATGCGTTCAGAAATAAAAAGAAATATAAAAAAAAAAAAAAAAAAAAAAAAAAAGTAAATAAATAAAATAAATATAGTGAAAAGAAAGGAAAACATATATAGAAAAGAAAAATAATAAGACCTATTTGAATGATAATATAAACAAAATATATACAAATATCTAAAAGGTAATATATATACAATTGATAATAGCACTTTATCAGTTAGAAGAAAAAGGAAAGAAATAATAACAATAATTTAGAAGAGAAAAAAACAAAACAGAAACTATTGTTGGAAAAACGAATTTAAATTTATATAATGATATACTCATTGAAGCAAACTCATCGGTATCGGATATGCTTAATTTGATTAACTTACTTTCAATTATCACTCATATTGGCGGGCTGTAACTGGGATTTAAGGAGATGTCGGAATAGAAGAGTTTTGAATGAATTTAAGGAAGAAGCATGTCTAATTTCAGGAGGGATCGAGTTCCAGAGGGTAGAGGATCGAGCTTGGAAGGAGTGTTGGTATAATGCTGTTCGATGGAAAGGAGTATATAGGTCAGAGGAACGTGATCTTGTTGTGAGTTGGGAGTGGACGGAAGACTTGAATATCAATAGGTTACAGATGTAGGGTGGGCAATGGTTATTAATGGCATGGTACAGGAAGGTGCCCAGGAAATATTGTCTACGGGAGGAAGGATTGAGCCACTCCAGGGCAGTGTAGAGGTGAGATACATGGGAACGTCTCGGGGCTCCGAATACAAATCTGATAAAACTGTTCATGATACGTTGTAATCTGTCCCGGAGCCCCATCGTGAGGCCCCCATACACCACACACCCGTAGTCAAACTGAGGAAAAATGAATGAGGAAACTAGGAGTTTTCGTGTGGATTGAGGAAGAGAATGGCGGGAACGATGAAATAATTTGAGGATTCCTATTGATTTACGGGCTATTTGGGCGATTTGAGGCTTCCAGGAAAGGTTTTGGTCAATAATGATTCCTAGGTTTTTAGCGGAGGAACAGAAGGTGATAGGTTGATTATTCAGGATTAGGGTAGGAAAATCGGAGATGGATCTGAGAAGGGGATTTGAGCCGATTATAATAGCTTGAGTTTTTCCAGCATTTAACTTTAAATGATGCAGGTTGGCCCAAGCACTGATTCTATTGAGGTCTTCCTGAATCTTAGAAAAAGCTTCATATAATTCAGTAGGAGGAAAGGATAAATATATCTGGGAGTCGTCTGCATAAAGGTGGTGGGAACAATGAAAAATTGACTGGGGGAGATCATTAATGTAGGAGTTGAAGAGGAGAGGCGAAATGCTGGAACCTTGGGCTACTCCGGAAGAGAGGGCTAGGAAATCGGATAAGGGTTGATTAGGGATGGATACTGCTTGAGTGCGGTCGGAGAGGAAAGACTGGAACCAATGGATTGTGCTATTGGAAAATTTTAAAGCTTTTAATTTGGAAAAAAGGATACAATGATCAATGGAATCAAAAGCTTTGGAGAAATCTAGGAGTATCAGGACGGTCAGTTTTTTTTTTCATCTATGGCGGCATGGATATCGCTTATGATTTTGGTTAGTGCAGACTGTGTGGAATAACCAGGACGGAAACCAGATTGGAAAGGGTCGAGCAAATGGGAACCTTCAAGGAAATAGGAAATTTGGGATTGAACCAGTCGTTCTAAGGGTTTTGAAAGGTTTGAAAGGATGGAGATTGGGCGATAATCTGAAGGTTCGGTGGGATTAGGAATTTTGTTGATGGGGTGGACAATAGCTTTTTTCCAGGGAGTAGGAAATATGGCGTTTTTTGAAGGGAATAGTTATAGATGTGGACAAGGACCGGTAAAATTTCTGGGAGGCATAATTTTATTAGTTTAACGGGGATACCATCTGGGCCTATGGAATTGGTATGAGATTTTAAGATAGAGGAGATAATTTCTGTAGGAGTAATGTTGGAAAAATAAAATTCATTGTCATTGAAAGGTACTTCAGAGGAGAAACTGGTATAAGGGGAAGGAGAGGGGAGAGCAGATGAAACGAAATAGGTGTTTAGGTCATTAGGTAAAATTGGGAAGTTGGATGAGGTTGAGGATCCGGAGGGGTTATAGAGGGAGAGTTTTCGAAGGAGTTGCCATTTTGACTTGGAGTCGGAAGAGGACAATAGGGCTTCATGGAAATAGGAAGATTTCGCCCGTCGGAATCTTACTTGCACCAGGTTACGGAGTACTTTAAATGCTTGATAGTCGTCCGTGAGTCTCGTTCGTCTAAATCGTCTTCGTGCAGCTTCACGCTTTCTCTGCAGATCTTTAATTTCTTTAGACATCCATGGTGCAGGCCGTCGGCGAAAGGTGGAGGTTTTAAGCGGAGCGTAGGTATCGAGGATAGTGCGGAGATTGGTTGTGAGGATTTCCACCATGGTGTCAATGGAAGAGGTTGAGTAGACTCCACACCAATCTAAGGTTTCGAGGAGAGGTAGGATACTATCGCGGTCAAGGGCGTCAAGGTTGCGGTATGTTATGGTTTTAGTAGGAAGCTGATGGGTTTGGAAATCATAGGATATTTGGTTTAGGTCATGGCAGGATAGGAAGGACACAGGACATTGGGAGGAGGAAAGGAGGTTTTTTTGAGAATCTATGATATATAGGTCTAACCATGTATCGGACCAGCGGGAATGGTGAGTAGGAGCGAAAGGTACAATGAAAAGACGGAGGGAATAGAACAAGTTATCTAAGTAACGCTTATCGTTAGAGTCAGCAAGGAAATTTGTGTTGAGGTCTCCGGAGATAATAATATTGGAATAGAGAGGAACAAGGTTAAATAAGGAAGATTCGAAGGAAGGATCGAACGGAACAAGAGGAGGGCGATATATCACAGCGTATAGCAGGTGATGATTGCCAGATGAAATTTCTAGGATAAGGTATTCAATGTGTGGGTATATGGATGAGGGAGAGAAATCGAGGATTTTTGTTTTTTAAGCTATCGTGGACATATATGCCAACACCACCACCAGTCCGGCCAGCCCGGTCATGGCGGGTAAGAGAGTAATCAGGAAGGGAGACGGAAGAGGAAGGAATGTGGGGCTTAAGCCACGTTTCGGAAATAGATATAATATGGTAAAAGTTATGTGAAAAATATTGATAAAATTCTTCAAAATGGGCAGGCAAGGATTGGGAGTTGACGTGACAGGTAGTTAGGATACTAGACATACTGGAGAAAGGTTAAGGAAAAGACACTTATGTTTTGGGAGAAAAAATAAAAAAAAAAAACTTTTATATGAGTAATGAGCAGAAAAGAACATTGTATATTGAAAATTGATTAAATAAATGAAGAATTTAGATTTAAACTTTGTAACCACTAAATATGAAAAGTTATGAAAATAAAATGAAAAAAAAGATGTGCAACTATTGATGTTGGAAAAAATTTGAAAGTCGAATGTATGAGAGAAACAAAATTCAAAAGTAAGCATAGGCGATACCACGAAATAAGCCAATATAGTGCGAAAAGGTGACAGAAAGCGGATTAGCAATGTAAAATTGGAAATCAGTAAAATAAAATGAAATAAAAAAAAATTTACAGAATGAATTAAAAATAATAGCGTAGGCATAAATTAGTGAGATATATATATTGGGGATATCAAATTTAGGTGTCAACGATACCATGCAATTAGTTTCAGTGATGTTAAGGAATAACAGTTTCACTCGAGCTATAACGGAAAGTCAGATGAAAACTTCAAGATCCTGGGGCCGGTCGATAATAGTGACAGGGTGGCCATCGTCTTTCCTGCAACGTACTCTACCGCCCGCGAACCAGACGTATTTTACTTTTCCTGTGGATTTCTTTTGACGAGCTAGCCAGTAGAGGTGCCTATTGGTCGGTGTCATCTCTTCTCCGAGATAAATCCTGTGAGAGTCATTTTCTTGCCAGCCAATTTCCCGTGTGGTGAAATCTCTTTTCACTTTCCTTCTTTGCACCAGATCATCCCGTACTGTTTGCCTCACAAAGCGTACGATAACGGGAGGCGGCCTGGGATCTTCTTTTCGAGGTCTCTTACGCTCTACAGAGTCTAGGTCCTCTATATTAATCTTCAGGCCAAGACCTGCTCCCACGCTGGTGACTAGTCCCGCCGGAGTCTCACCCGGGCGAACTGGGATACCACGGATCTCGAGAGACCTGTTAAGCAGCCCCTGCTCAGCCCTATTCACCCTGACCTCTAAACCCTCCACCTTTAATTTAAGGGTTTTATTTTCTGTCGTGACCTCTTCTAGACGTTTTGCTTGACTTTCAAGATGTTTTTCAATCTTATTAAGTCTTTCACTAAGATCGAAAGTCAGCTCGCCGTACTTCTCGAGGGCCGTTTTGAGGCTGTTGATTTCTTCTTTGGTATTGGCTTCCGCTCTATTTACCGCTGCGAGTATTTCTGACGCTGATGGCTCAATGTTCAGGTCTGTATGAGATTTAGCCGGACTTGTTGGTTTGCTAGTAGACGAAGATGTTTTTTTTTTTTTTCCTTTTCACATTTAGAGCACAACCAATTTTTTTTTTTAATGATTTTATATCATCTATCTCCCTTTCCTTAAGACAAAAACATTTTCCATGATAAATTATTTTGCATTTATGGCAACTTATATTATATTTGTCTTCCCGGGTTATTACCCCTTGACAAATAGAGCACACAGCCATAATAAATAATATTTACAATAGAACTCACTGTATATGTAAATAATATAACCAGCCAGCAGCGCTAATACCTTCAGGATTAAGCTTCTTGCCTTCGGGTATTTTTCTCTTTTCAATAGATGCAAAAAAAAAACTTGATAAACAATTAAAATGTTGAAAATAACTGAGTTTAATTAACTACTGATATTTAAGAAACGGGCAACACAAAAAAAAAAACCGGTGAAAATGGATAAGAATACAGTAATTACGAACAGCGGTACACGATGTTAACTAGGCACGGTCTCTAACCAGACTGAATAAGTATATCAAATATTATTAAATAAATATATTTAATAAGTATATCAAAATAAAACTTGTTTCTACTTGTACTGTAACTCAATTATATTTTAAGGAATTTATGTATAAAAAAAATTTAGATTTTGAAAATTTTTGATTTTATCTAATTGCTATTAGATATAAACTATTGAAAAAAGATGGAGGCGTATCAGGATAAGATTGACTCATGTTGCAAAATATGTGTGTGCCGAAAAGAAAAGACGTCCACGTAAATGTGGACGGGGGCTTGACCTCTCAATAGCCAGGGCAGGCAGCCATTTGGCAGTGCAAATTCCGTATTATCAGTATATTAACCGCTTATCAGTTCAAATTTTGGTTTCCTAGGCTTTATACTGCTGTTATTTTATTTTATGTTTTTATGATTTATTTACTTTAGTGATTTACTTATTTTATTTATTACGAACCCTTTCAATTGCCCTAGGCCCAATGGAATGCAAGTCGCCAGTTGGGCGGCATAGTGGGCGTGGCCGGTTAGTGTTTTGGTCTCGCCCCACACGGAACAATATACGGGAATGGCCTCTCCATAGTACTATAACTCCCTGGTTAATAGCAAACCGACTATGAAAGGAACCTAATCAACGATGACAAAGGTAAAATGCTAATACTGGAAGAAGCGGTTCGAGAAAGGTGGCGGCAGCATTTCAAAAGCCTGGTGAATCCCAGAGGTACGGATATCCGCCAGGAAGACCATGAACAGATATCATTGGATAAAAAAAATAAGAATGATTCGGAAACCATTTCAAGCGATATGGAAGACATCGAAGACATCCTGTGGAAAATGAAGGATAATAATTCATCCGTTAACGATATACTACCCGCAGAATTGTTAAAAGCAGGGCATCATGAAGTTGCCAGGGAATTGCAGAAACTGATGATCCAGATATCGGAAGAGAAAAGCATGCTTAAGGAACGGAATGAGGCTATAGTAATGCCCGTGTACAAGAAGAAAGGATAGTTGACAAAATGCGGCAACTATCGAGGGATTAGTATGCTTAGCATGTCTTGTAAAATCTTATCCATATCCCTTAACAAAAGCCTCCACCCTCATGTAGAACAGAAACTGGGAGACTGTCAAGGTGGCTTTTGGCCCAACAGGTCCAATATTGATCAAATTTTCCAAAACCCGAGTTACTGATAGATTCCCGCAGAGCATGAGGACGGCCTTTGAAGCGATAGATGCTGAAGCGAAAAAAGATCGGCCTACGCGTAAGCGAGAAGACCAAGATCATTGTACTAAACCAAAGGCTAAATTGGAGGAAGATTCACTATGAAATAGGCCCCTACAGTTTCGAAATAATGAGAAGTTTCCATTACCTTGAAACTATTATTAATGATAACCTGGAAGAGGAAGATGAGGTTAGAAATAGAATATCAGCTGGGAATGGAGCCAATTTCCAGAGCAATGCTAACAAGAGGGCCTGTTGAGCAGATTGAATAATAAGGAGGCGCGGTAGCTCAGTGGGTGAGGCACTAGACTGCCGAGTTGCTGTGCCCGGGATCGAGTCCGACCAAAGATAGAAAATTTATTTTATGTAATTTCGACTGAGGATCGACTTCGAGGTCGGAAGGCGCTCCTGGGGCACACCCTCCCACTATGAAGTGGGTACCCTTAGTAAGGGATAAAACCTGGCAGTTGAGCCTTGTTTTGGCTACATCGCCTCCTTTCACAACCGTTAGCATCTGTAAATCCTTACCTAAGAACTGAACCCAGGACACTTCTGGTACATTTTATTATTATTGTTATTTTTATTTATTTATTTTTATTTATTTTTTTTTATATTGGGATTCATTTGTTTATTTGAGAAATCCTAGCCTAAGAACTAAAAGTAAAACTAAAATCAAATCAGTCCACATATCATTTCATTTATCTCCCAACTTTGGGGGACTGAACTTACTTTGTTAAATGTGTTAATCCTAGATAGCAGAATTTGGTCCAGAAAAATTAAAATGTTTTAAGTTAATAATTTTTTTCATAGTCCGTAATTGAAGCTCTTCATTAATTAACTTTGTATTTTTCTTTTCAAAAGGCTTTTCCTTTACTATTCTCCTAATGATTTCATTTTTCTTGATAACAGTAAGTGATAAGATCCTGGATGATTTGGTCTTACAGTTTTTAATTTGTTTTCAAAATTCCAAGATATACTGATTTATTTAAATGTTTACGAACATTTTATTTAGAAGTCGTCAGACAGCTTGAGTAATCTTTATACAAAAACTAAAACATGTGAGAGTCCAGGATAATAAATGATGACATATTTTACATTTATAAATATGACAATTATGGATATACACTTTTTTAAAAGTGTATTTTACTACTATAGTGAATATATTCGGACTACATTTATAAACAGAAAAATATTTTATAAAATTAATTTTTGATAAGCCTTTAGAATGATGAAGTATATAGGACCTAACCCTTCATGGTTGACTCTTCTAGTAGTAAGGGAAACTTGGCCATGAATTATTCGTTAAATATTTATTTTGTACAAAATATAAAAATAAAGAAGAGAATATTCTAAAAAATGCACTGTAACTTGGGGCTACTCGGACCCGAACCGTACGAATGTTTTAAATTACACCCAGGTCTCTTATAATCAAAAATTTACAGTCTCTTCGCTAAATAGCATCTCTAGCTAGGACATGAAGTACTTAAGAATGCTCTCATGTTTGCTTTATTTCTCTATGAAAAAATATGAATTTTCATAACCTCGCCACTTCTTTTACAAACTGCAGACACACATTAGGCAAGAATAAATTTAAATTTTAACATATGTTTTGTACGAATATATCAATTATCTCAGATAAACGAAAAATCTATAAATATAAAATTGTATAATTAGGATTCATGAATTAATTGACCATATTTATTCAAAGATTAGTTTTGAAATAAATTCAAAAGGATCCCTAAATCAAATATTAAACGAATCATGTAATGACATACAATAAAAAAAACAACCTGAAATCCAGTTTCACTATACATTTAAATATGAAGATATCCTTAAATTCAACAAATAAGCGAAAGTAAAACTAATATCACTATGTATCAAGTGCTGGCTGTTTTCAATTTTTGTATGTATTAAGAACTAATGATAAGTTTTTAAAATTTGAAACTATACTTGGAATAAAAGATTCGGATTGAAGTTGTAAGTAACTTATCAATCCTAACTGCATTGATGCTTCGATACCATGGATACCCATGATACCTCCAATTAAAATAAGCATAGGTTGTTGTTGGTTGGTTGACCGTTTAAAAATGGAGATGTTTGGTGGCACTGTCAGCTTCGTAAAAAATACTGCCAACATAATTTATTTAATCTGATTTTATGCAGAAAAGCGCCAAAAAAATATTTACTAAGCGACAAAACAGCAGAATCTATAATAAAGGTAACTTTGTAGGTTAAAATTGAATTTGAACTGAAGAATCCAAACAAATAATGTTTTAGTTTTATAGACTAGTATGAGGAACGATAAGTGTTTCACTTTGGCAAAAGAACATCTGGACGATTTATGCTAAATAAGTCTAGTTAAGGAGCCGCGATAGTTAACAAGGTAAGGCACTAGACGGCCAGCTCCCCCGGTCTTGAGTTCAAGTCCATTCGGAAGCAAAAGAAATATTTATGGTTGTTTCAGCCGTCAGTCAAATTTTCGAACCTCAAAGTCCTTCTAGTCTCTGTAAATTGGGTACCCATAAATAGGGAAAACTCTTGGCAGCTCAGCGTGATTTCGACGTGATCTGTTCCTCTTACAATTGTTGGCTAACAGTACCTAGATCATTACCAATAATAAAGCGAACATCTGCCTTAAGTTATAGTTGTACTAACTAAAATCTTGTTAGAATATGTGAGATTGCAAAGTGACAAATCAACAATCAGTAATTCAAAAACTATTCTAATAATTTACAAATTTGTATTATTTTTTACAATTAGGTATGTATCTCGAAGAGCCTTGAATAAATATCTTTAACTTTTTCGTTCGTAATAATTCTAATAGATTATGTAATAAAAATATTTATTGCTTTGCAATTTTGTTTTCATAAATACCACTAAAACAGGGGCAAAAGTTGATTAGCGTGTATTATGTAACGTATTAAGATGATTTTGTAATTAACCCCTTATTGACAATGTCATAATTTAATTATGCTTTATGTATATATATATCCCTTTATTGAAATTCAAAAGTGTGAAAAAAAAAATCCAGTAAATGTGGTAATAAGGTACATAATAACACGGCAATTACTCACTGGTAACACTTCAATAAAAGTTCTATATGAAAAGATCCCGAGGCCATTTTCTTTTCAGATAGCTGTAAGGATTGTTTAAGGATTGTTTAGAATAGAATGGGAAGCAAGTTGAGAGACTAGTGGATTTGACAGGTTATGGAGTTTACTATGAAAGGATAAGTGGCTGTGGTTTAGGCTGAGTTTACAAATTCAAAAAAAAAAAAAATATATATATATATATATATATATATATATATATATATATTAGAGATAATATATATATATATATATGGAAAATTAAGGTGTTTATAGATTAGATTATATGTGATAAAATAAGGAGCATTAAGGATTTTTCGAAGGATCTTGGATTGTTAGGATCATATTATCTATACTAGACAGTATGATTTAACCATCTTTAGTTTGAAAACGTTATATATGCTGGTGCTCCAGATGTTTGTGTGGCATATACAGTTTAAATGATTGAGTGTAATAAAATAGAATAGAATAGACAAATAATTTTATTCTGGAACAAAGTCCCTTAAGATAACAGATAAGAACAGATATGTATAAAATTAAATCAAGTCAGAGACATAACGAGATAAAAAAAAAAAAAAGAAAAACAATGATATAAAAATGACACCATATACATACATGATGGTTTAATATACAGAGAATAAAACAAGATAACATTCTACAAATGAGAGAGAAAAAAAAAAATGTTAAAAATAAAATCTTTTGGTGCAATGGTAAGATTTGTATGTACAATAGAAGGACACTAATGTTATATTCATAGAAAGTGAAATTTATATTAAATGGAATGGTAATCATGCAAGAATTGAATCTGAATCTGATTCCAGCAATGCAAGAATAATTTTTTGGCTAAGTAGGTAGATAGTTAGCAAGCGTCTGCTTCGATAAGAAGGAGGTATTGAAAATTAAATTATTTAAATGTTTTCAGGGATTCAGCTTATCTGATATGAAGAGGAATAGAGTTTCAGAGGATGGTTAAGCGGAAGACGAAGGATCGTTTAGGAATGTAATACGATATAAAGTAAATGATTTGAAGTATATAATTGTTGTAATATTTAAATTGTTTAATATATTGCTCTATTCGACTGATTTGTTTATCATCAGATACCTTATCACTGCATTCCACATAACTGCAAGCTAATAATCATCCCGGTGTGTTAGAAGGACACGAAGTCTGGGAAACGAAGAAACTAGGACAGCACGAATCACGCTAAGTATTTTTCTATAAAGACCTGCCTGCTGGAGGAAAATTGGATAATCGAGGAAAACCTGAAAAGAGCAAAATAAAATCAGATAAAGGAGGTCCTAAGCTAAGGGGGAATAAAAATCACATTTATTGCCCGCCCCAGGGTAGCCGTTTTAATTGCGGGCGTAATTAATAATATAATAATATAGAGCTCTCGGCCTATCCACTCCTCGTGATGGCTTTTCGTTAATAGCAGTTCGGCTTAGCCAGGAGAGCTTGGCATAAATCTCAAAGCTCTCTATAAAACCGGCTATATAGCAGACTTGGCTATATATTATAGAGTTCTAATCCTCAGTGATTTATCATTTGTTAATTCAATTAGTGTCTTAGTTTATTTTATTTTTCCAGAAAAATTCACTTAAAGAAAGATTATTTAGGTTCGATGTTATAAATCATCTCTGTTATATGGAATCCTTAATAATATTCTTTACAAACCATGAAAATATCTGAAAATAATCAGTCGCCAATTTCAACACTTAAAAATAGATTAAAATAAAAACATGCCCTTAATTGATTATTATTTTTTATTTTAGATACATTTTTACAGATTGCTATTTATTCTAGGAATAGGAACGTTTTTTGTAACCAATTATATAATATTAAAAAAATCACGATATTAACTAAAAATAAATTCGATAACTTCTAAGGTACTGAATAATAAAATTACGTAACCTAATATTTTTTCTTAATCACAGTATTTTATTAGGACTTGTATTTTAATTAAAAAATATTAATGCTAAATTAAAATGTGATATAAAGGTCAAAACACAAAAAAGAAAACTACTATTTTAGAAATTTTCATACATTTTTATTTGCAGTTATATGTTAGATATTTTTTGGTACATACATTAATCCATAAACACAATATATTTTTCGGCATAATTAAACTCCATAGTTAACTAATAACGTATTTAGAGTATTTTGATGAATTTTGCTTTATTTTTCTTTAAAAAAACACTGTTGCTTACCGGCCTGTTTGCAAAAAAAAAAACAAATAAATAAACAGCAGAAAAAAAATAGTAATATAAAAACTTGTGCAGACAGCTCCAAAGCTATTAACAGCGTGCCTGTAACATTTGCCGTTGTCACCCGAATTCCAACAGAAGCAATCATCGGCGTGATTAGGGAAAAAATATTTTATTTACTGATAATCAGGTAATATTAATATAATATAAGATGTTGCTGTAATTACAAATACATTGTCCATGTAAAATAAAAAAGATTTGATGCAAAAAAAACTACAAAAAAAAAAAACTGGTGATCGTTAAATCTTGTTAAAGGAAAAAAAAAAGGGAGAGCAACAGCCAAATCCAAATTATGTTAAATACATGTTTTCTAATAGTTGTGTCTCTTTCTAGCACAGGTTAAACATGTTGCCTCAACATGTTCGTTTTTTTGCATCAAATCTTTTTTATTTTACATGGATAATGTGAGGTATTAGTGATTGACAGCAAAAAAAAACTGAGCTGATATATCAGTAAACATTGTGATTTTGGAAGTTATTTAATTGTAGTGCCATCAATATCTAATTGCTTTACGAATCATCAACATATAGATTATCACTAAAATTTACATGTTTACTTGATATTTGTTTTAAAATTAAGTAAATTGTATGAAATTCTATCATATTTTAAATTTTTAATTTCATATGGTTGGGTTTCAGGGCTTTCTAAATTAAAAAAAAAAAAAAAAAAAAAAAGGGAGTGAAATACGCCTGTTTATATAGATAGTTTTACGAATAATTAAAAAACTGATGGGATATTAATGTCTAATTGCTTAACGACTAATAAACATGATCCATAATAATAACTTAATATATTTCTATTTTCATCTGTTAATTTCTATAAATAAAAAAGAATAATTCCAGGCCCGGAACTATGGAGGGGCAGAGGGGGCATGTGCCCCGGGCGGCAGATTTTAGGGGGCGGCAAAATTTGAAAAGTTAATAAGAAAAGTAGTAATAAGGTAAGTTATTAATAACCTTTTCAGGACAATAATAATACAATCGGCATTGTTTAATTTAATTTTATTTTTGTCTTCATAATTTATAAACTTTATTATTCTGTACTACGAAGGTATTGTATTTTAATGGTGTAGGAGGTTGGGGGGAGGGGGTGGCAAACTGATCTTTGCCCTCCCTGACAAATCTTCTAGTTCCGGCCCTGAATAATTCAGTATCCGCCTGATTAGTTTATTAATTAAATTATTTTTGGTTCCACATTTTATAGATATATTTGTTGAATTATTTATTAGCCCTTTAATATGTTTGTGTAATTATTTCCACAGGTTTTATTACATTTTATAATTGCATATTTAACCTATTTTGTCTTTGTGATATATTTACATAGCGTTATGATCCCAACGCTATGTAAATATATATTTTATGATTTCTTAGCTATCATGAAAAGTCAACAAGTCAAAATTGTGCACTTTTCAGTGGAGCGTTTTAAATTTTTAATAGTTTTTCTAATATCCTGTAAGTGCCCTAAAATACAATTTCATTTTAAAAAAGAAACTTTATAAAGAAGCGCTATAAAATTTTTCTTTAGCTTATTGGAGTTATTGACTTCACGACAACCACCTAATTTATAATTGTTAATTTTAGTTTATGCCTAGCTCTTACACTATTTGTTTTTGATTCATTTTATTTATTTTGGATTGAATTATTTTTATTCCTTCACTCCGAACATCATTGATTGGACCAAGTATGAACACGTGAAAATAAATTTTATAAACGAAAATGTTTTGACATGATGAATTTCAGAGCTCCTTACTCATAGATAATACAACACAAAATAAACTAAGCTTTGAGAAAAACGACATTAATTACCAATGTTTTTAATCTATGAACTAACTGGAGGACTATCTTTGTTTACTTGGCGAGCACTTGTCTAAACAAAATGAATATTCAGAAGCTGCATTATTTTTGCACCGAACCCATAAATCATATGACATATCTCTGGTCACTGGTCATAACTAGTTGAGTAGACTTCTCAAATTGCTTTATGCTGATCATTGTTAAACTTTTGGGCACTACACAATTGGTAAAAGTTTGTAACTGTAGATCCAAATAGTTTTTTGTCATTTTTTGAGAGGTTATTCTTTATAGACTTACAAACTATTATCAATAGTGTAAGAGCCCAAGAGTTAAACAATGATTTACTTAACGCAATTTGAGGAGATGTCGAATTAACTAAGGACAATGAATAACTGTGGCTAATTTATAATTGAGGTTGGTAATTGAGGAT
The DNA here is from genome assembly GCA_003667255.2 of Euschistus heros. Lineage (NCBI taxonomy): Eukaryota > Metazoa > Arthropoda > Insecta > Hemiptera > Pentatomidae > Euschistus > Euschistus heros. The sequence goes on along the minus strand of RCWM02000335.1, from coordinate 281,190 downwards.
GTGGATGAACAAATGGTGTTTAATGGAAGTGAGAGAGGAGAGAGTGAAAATATTGTGGTTTTATAACACCTTATATAATAGGCTATTGTCAATATATAATTTTAATTAATTCATATGTGGTTTTTAAATCTTTAAAGAGGAGCTTTAAACAACTGAAGATGCTGCTACGTCAGTAAAAAACTAAATAAATAATATAAAAATAAATATTATCAGCATATAATTGTTTCTATTTTAGACACTTACTGTTTCTTTCTTATTTTTACACACTCGGCCACTATTCCCATTTATTATAAACATTTTATGAATAAATGTAGATTTTTCGATTAGAAAAAAAAATATAGGCATCAATGAAGAACATAAAAAAGAAAAAAAAATGGCCTACCGTTTTTTGTTTTTTTTTAAATCCGCCCTGATTGATAGCCACCACTGCTGTGACGGATACGTTGGAATAAAAATTAATATTTTAAATAAAACGTTGCTTTCTTTTTTCTAATTGACTTATCCCTCAAATACCTATTTTTACTCAAATAGTCTATTTATGCGGTTATATAATTCTATTTAGTAATATTATATCCGTCTCACTCAGCCTTCACTAAGTTTTGACACCAAGGACAGACTTGGTTTGCGGTCGCTCTGGAATATTTGTAAATATTGTATAAATATGATCGTTTTGATTATTTTTTTGTATGATTGATGATTGATGATTGTATGATCGTATTTACGTTTTTTCTTTATCTTTGTCTACTTTGGTTAATATTTTTATGTAATAGTTATCCTTTTTTTGTGATGAATGATGAATTAATACATTTTATTTTATTTTGTTTGTTTTGTTTTTTGGGGCTTAAAGTCCCTATGTACTCCAACTACGGCAGGTTATCCTACAGGTTACCAACCTATTTTAGCCAGGGTGCGAAAGTCAAGATTTAATCGTGGGTTCGCCACGAAATGAATTTTAACCCGCCCAGGTGGGATTCGAACCCACCACCATCTGGTTACAAGCGCGCTGAAACCCACACCCCAACTCACTCGGCCATCGATTTCCTATTTTATTTTATTTATTGTATAAATAAATGCTGTTAATTTTTTTTTTTTTAACTTTATATCTTTCTTTTTTTTATTACTTTCATTGAACATATTCAGTGAAGCAGCTTGAAATATATAAAAATAAAAAAAAAATAACTTGGAACATAAATAAAGAAGAATATATTCCTCGCCATTGTATGACTACCTACACATCAGATGAATCGCAGCCATCCCAGACTTGGAAAGGAGATCGCTTCCAAGGACGGAACTGCCTAATGTAGCCTGTGTGAACAAGATATGTTACCCGGCAGGCCGGGTCTATTAAGGAGAAGGAGCTGGTTGCGCGAGCAGGTAAGACTAACCGCCACTATTAGCTACATTAGAGCCTTTGTTTGCCGAAGCGACGGTCCCCTTTGTGGGCCCTAGCCTCGTGAGGTGGCGTCAATGCTCCATTCTGTCTGTGATTGATACCCCTTCGGTCTTTGATACCTCCTCCTTCAGCGCTCTGCTGACTGTCTGGTTCTGCTGACCCTAACTTGATTTTTAAAAATTCATTCGAAATTCATATCTTTGTTGCAATGTATAACTACATATAAATTAGTTAGAATTATATTATGCTAAGGGTATAACTATGGTTGGTATCTCTATCCAAAGGCTGCCTTGACTGTGCCCAAAGAACACCTGCGCTAGATACTTTTGTTTTATTTATTTATTTATTTTTTTTATATTAATAGAAATATTTTTTCATAGAATCGAAAAATTAAACAGCACACAGCAGTTTACTTTAAAAATAGTAAACTCGTCTTTGATGATATTCTAGATGCAAAGGGAAATCACAATTCATGCTTTTGTAAATTGTGCTTTAATTTTTCTAATAATTTATTTGATTCAGTGATAAAAATAAAATGACAAAAATAGCCAGAAAATGAATCATAAAAATTGCATTCTACTTTAGGTATAAATGCTTACGATTGTTATATTACATTATTATATTTAAAAAATTTAGCTCATTATGGAAGTCACTGAAATTCTATATTACCTTAATATGTATAAATTACGTGTCGCTGTCTTGGGGCAGGCTGACACCTAAACTACTAAACCGATTTTAATCAAATTTTCACACCGTGTGCAGTTTGATCCAACAAGAAAAATAGGATACCTTATATCTTAATTTATAGTCGCAATATTATTTGTATATTATCTGTAAGTCACAATTATCTGTTAGCTCTATACGATTCTAACATATGGCGGTATAAGGTTATACTATTATATTAAAGGACAAGCAATTTTTTGTTTCTGTTCACTAACCGCCAAAACTACTGAACCGATCTCTACCAAATTTTGACTACATCATCTTTATAGAATGGTTTAGCAATAGTGAAATCTAATTATTTTCAACTAATTCTTTATTGAAAAATGAATAATAAGTGGATAACAGTGAAGTTCAAAAATGGCGGCAATTGCCATCTACTTGAAAGGTTAAAAGGTACAGTGTTACATAGAGGTGAACATTGATAATAAAATTTACTTATTTTCAATTAAATTGTTATAAAAACAGCTATATGGAGTGAAATATACCAAATTTTAACTACATCATGTTCATAGTTCTAGGTTTAGCAACAATAAAAATTTAAATGTACTATGTTGAGTGTTGAAAACGGATTTTGCCACACTACCACATACTTTTATGGTTAGAAATTAAAATCCAACCGATCAAATCAATAAAATTATTTCTGTCGAATGAAAATTATTAAATAAATAAATAAATTTGTGTGTAAAAATATGAACTTTGAACCTTTAGTTGTGAGCACTGATAATGCAGTTTCTTAATAGTCTTTATCCATCTTGATTACCGATTCATACATTAAAATTAAAAAAATTATGTCTAATGGTACTTTTACGTAATCTTCAAACACTTAATCAGTGCAATTATAACTAAATTAATAATTACTGCTATGCGTGAAAAAATCATTAAAGAAATAATTCTCAGCCACATGCTAAAATACAAGAATCTCATCGATGAACAAATAAAACTTTAATTTTTAGTTGAAATTATCTTTACTTATGAGGGCGGGCGAAGCCGCGACGGGGATGCTAGTATGCTATATGTTTCGGGGCCAGAGCTCGAACCTAGCTGAAGGCCGAACATTTAATTTCTGTTTTTCAGCTAACTTCTGGAGACCCTCCTGGGGGCACATCCAGCCTCTATAAAGTGGTTACTCTGAATCGGGGGAAAATCTATTTATATATATATATATATATATATATATATATATATATATATATATATATATATATATATATATATATATATATAGCTAAATAAAGGTATTGCGGGTTGAAATTTTTAAAAAGAAGCTTTATTGAATGACATACATTGATACAAGAACAAGTACACGTTGTTAAGGTTATAACTTAATCGCAAAACCTAACGGGCATAGCATCTGTACGTCTCAACGTACGTCGGCAGAATGTCTTATGAGGCTAGTTGGGGGCAGCCTTTTGTATGGTTGAAAGAGGGATTAGACACATATTGTTTATTTATATCTTTAACACTATTTAGGCGTACATAACTATATATATATATATATATATATATATATATATATATATATATTATTTTTTTTTTTTTTTTTTTTTTTTTAAATATGTAAGACAATAAATCAAACATTTTGAAACACATCTTAGGAGACCAAATGAAAATCTGAAATATTTCAAAACCTTGAGCAGAATGAGAGAGAGAGTAAATAAAGGAAAGGGTCAAGTAGTAGAATAGAATAGAATAGAATAGAATGAAAACTTTATTCTGAGACAAAGTCCCTTAAGAATAACATTAAATAATACAAAGTAAGATCATAACTGGCCGAGAGGCTGTTAAAAATAAAACAACATAGGTAAAATTAAATACAAATATGTATGAAAAAAAATACAGAGAAAAACTAGAAAAAGAAAAAAACTATTAATAAAAAGAAAGTGAAAAAATAAATGTATAAATAAAGAGGTTAATATTGTGAACAAAAATGCAGAACAGAAAAAAAAAACAGAAACTTAAAGAAAAATAAAAGATAGAAACTCAATAATTAGCATTACAAGAAATCAAAACATTATCATAGTCAAACTACAATTTTGGCTAATGTTTTATGTCTGACGGTCTTAGTAAATAAATTAGACGATTACATACATAGTACATACATCCTTATAATTAGAGAGCGTCGGGTTGGAGGGAAAGAAGATGGTGAAAGAGTAGTGTTTTGAATGTTCCAAGGGAAGAAGCATTGCGGATACAGGGGGGGGGGGAAGGGAATTCCAAAGAGTAGAGGATCGGACAAGGAAGGAACGTTGGTTATGTACCATGTACCATGTTAGTAAGATGGGTTTTCCTTCTTCCTGGAAGACAATTTTAAATGGGTATGTTGTAAATATTCATCTGCTCATTTAAACAAAAAATCTGCATTGATTTTGAATGATTTTATTATTTGTAATAACTCATAAATATTTAATTTTAGACTATTTTCTACTTGATGTATTAGTTTCACTCCCAAGTCCTTGTTGAATTATTGTTTTTTTGAGCCCAAGACTCCCATTGAAGTCCTATACTGCCCGGATTCATGAAACTAATATATCATGTAGAAAATAGTTCAAAATTAAATATTTATGAATCGGTAGAAATAGTAAAATCATTAAAAATCAATCAAGATTTTTGTTAAAACGACCAGATAAATAATTCAATAGTCCCCTGACCCAATCGTTTCATTACGCTCAGTCTGCTTTAGATTCCGATATCTTTCAGAAACCCTTTCCGTTTTAGATCTTTGATAAAGTATCAAAAAGTTTGATTTCTTGTCTCACATTTAAAATAAAAATTTAATATACGTAATTTGCGTAGTGCTTGTATAATATTCGAAATCGGTCTTAAAAAAAAAAAAAAATTCAGTATCAAATAATCTATCAATCCTAATTACGTTGTTCCTTATATACCATCATGCGTACCTCAAGTGTAAATATTTAAAATATAACAATTTTAATAGGAACTATTATCATCTCTTATTTCATATACAATTTATTTCAATTGTGTGCCTTTTAAACAATAAATACATAAAGTACCAATAATATATATTAATCGTGTTTAAACCTAATAAAAGAAATTAATACTTCGTAACAATGCTTCTTATGTAAGAATTCATTTTTAAAAAAAAGAAGACAGATCCTGGAAGATATTACTATCAGAATCACTATAATAAGACCCATTCAACTGAGTTTTTACTCAAGAAAAAGATGATAATGGCTGAAAAGAAAAAGAAGGAGCGTTACGAAAGGAGTAACGATAACAAGAGTCAATTAATCTTGGAAAAGGAAGGGAGATGGCTCATTGTTGGGGGAATTGATTTTTTTCTCTTTTGTCGAAAACTTTTAGTCATCCATTCCTGAATAAAGACCATCTTGTTTCGACAGCTTTTGTTGAGCCTCTTGAGAAAATTATGAATAGGGGATGAGGAATTATAAGAGTTTTAATCGACCTATATTTCATTTGTTTCAATATTATAAAACAGCCGACGATCCAGCTATTTGATGTGTATAGTCTGGAATGAGAGAACCACGTCTGGTGAACTTTTACATCTGTATCTGTAGTAATAAGCATCGAATTTTTATTTTTATTTGGTATAGACCAGCGGATTCTCAACTTCGGGGTCGCGACCCCCATCGGTGTTGTGATGATATTTTAGGGGGTACCGGAACATGATAAAATAATTTAATCAATGTTTAAGGAAAAAATCATTTATTATAAATTTACTTTTAAAAACCCTGTCCTCACCACTTATGCCGATGACACGTGTGTTATCAGTAAATAATAATCCTCTCATTGCATCCCAATCACTACAATCTCATATTACTAACATTCAAGAATGGTGTCGAAATTGGAGAATTAAAATAAATCCAAACAAATCCCATCAAATAACCTTTACCCTTCGTCGTAAACCTACGGCATCCTGTCCTATAGCAGGGCTTCTTAAACTGTGGGTCGCGAGACTACTGAAAGATCTGATACTTTTCAATCATTATAAATATTGGCCAAAGAATTTGCCGGATTAACAATTGATACTACCTTGCGACTCAGATTTTCTCAAGTGCCTGTGCATGAATTTTGGACAGAAATCAAATCAGAATATCCCCTACTATCGGAAATGGCAATGAACAAATTACTGCCATTTTGTACAACATATTTATGTGAATCAGCCTTTTACACATTAACTTACATAAAATCAAAATACCGTTCAACTTTAATAAACGTTGAAAATTTATTACGATCTGCACTAACTCAAATTGAGCCTAGATTTAATTATTTGTGTAAAAATAAACAATCACATCCGTCACATTAATATTGTTTGATGTTAATAATATGTTTTTTATTAAAAAAATTGTTACAAAAGTTTATTTTTTCTATTAAATATATAGATATAGTTTTATGTTTTCTTATAAAAAAATTGTTACAAAAGTTTATTTTTTTCTATTGAATAAATATATATATAGTTTTTATGTCATTCTATTTATTGTGTTTTATTACGACCGATATCCCGTCAACGTTTCCAATTATATATATATGAAATGAATGGGTACGTATTCTTTAATCCTTATTTTATTTACATTGTAAAATAGTGCGATATTACATCTACATCTACGGTTAATATATATTTCATTATATGGAGGAGGGGGTCGTTTAAAATTTCCTAAGCTTGAAGGGGGTCGCTATATAAAAAAGTTTAAGAAGCCCTGTCCTATAGTATCCTTTAATGATATTTCACTGATCCCTGTTGAACAGATCCGCTACCTAGGACTCCACTTGGACAAACGTCTTACTTGGAATCCACATACAAGACTGAAAGGACAGGAAACTGCTCGTCGTTACAGACTACTTTAACATTTACTTGACAAACGTTCAAAGCTTCCAATAAATTACATAAAACTCATCTACATGACTGTGATAAGACCTATTTGGACGTACGGAGATAAGCTTTAGGGCTCCACTAAACCATCCAATTCATCCTTACAATCCAAAATCCTTCGAAAAATCCTCAATGCTCCTTATTTCGTGGCCAATAAACTTATCCATAAAGATCTTAATGTTCCATATGTTGCTGATTTAGCCCAAACCAGATATGCATCCTTCCATAGTATGCTCCACAGCCACTCTAATCCACTAGTCTCCTAACTTGCTTCTCTCTCCATTCCCGATAATCCTCCGAGGCGTCTGAAAAGAAGATGGCCTAGAGGCCTTTTAGTGTAGATTTTATTGAAGTGCTACTAGTGAGTAGTTCGTCACAAGTTATTTACATGCCATTGTATTTACTATCAACACATTTACTTAATGTATATTATTTTGCACAGTTGTAAATATCAATAAATGAGAAAAGAAAAAACTTAAAATTTTAACGAAAATAAATTAATTTGTAATATGATGGTTGTATTACGTTTTTATTTAGAATTTTCTTTATTCGTAGATCATCATTAGAAACTTACGAAAGCAAATTGTTATAAAATTATAAACGCAGATATATAAAATAATAGGGATAGTTGCATTCGATGTTTTATTTTTTTACTGTCTGTATTTTCTTTTTAAAAAAAATTAATGTATTTTGAATATATAATAATAAAAGAAAAATCCAAAATTCAACTACATATTAACAGTTGGGCTTACCCACTATTATTATCGGGTCAATATCAATTATATTATTTTTACTATTTGGGGATCGCGGAGTAAAAAATGTTGAGAATCACTGGTAAAAACAATATTTAGTTATATGTATACGACTTGAAATACTATTCATTATCTTAAATAAATGATTGATTATGGCTGGAATATATACATAATAATATAGGATGAAAATAATCTTTATGTAGCTATTTATGTATTCAGTTTATATCGCTATAGCCCATGTTTATATATATTTGATACAAAAAAATAATTAAAATATTATTGGATTCTACTAGACAAAAAGGCTGAATAGGATGAATTAAAAATAAATTACCTCTTTATATAGAAATTGATGCAGTTTTACTACATTTTGGGTATTTATTGAACCTTTTATCTTTAATGACATCGATCTTGTTCCTAATGACAAAATAGCCCGTAAATAAGTAAAGAAATAAATTAATAATAAAAATGATATTTCGTGCTATATAACCTATATTGATTAAACATATAGCCTGCTTAATCAACAATAATCTTTCGGTTGACCGGTTCGAAAGCTCTTTTCTTTCTAAAAAAACCACCCCTAACAACCCCTTTTTTTTTAAACTGTAGATATGTTAGTACAAAATGTCTGCTTCTTAGTAGGTTTGAGGCCGGACTTCGTGCCAAAAGAAAGCCTTAGGTCAAGCTGTACAAGCTAGGATTAAGTATAGGCCCGATGAAAGAACCTACGCATCAAAAATTACTTTGAGGACTGAATCTAATACGTTAATATTTGACCAGTTCCTCGAAGTCTCTTGAGTAAGTTAATGCAGCGAAGGAGGGATCTCTAATATAGATCTCTTGAATTATTTAACGTTCCAGTTTGCCCGAGGTATGTTTCCAGTATCTTCTGGAATATATTTCCCCCATCTCTTTGTTCTGAAGGGTTCATTCCGGTTCGCTCGAGTGTTTACGCAGTCTTCCATTAAGGCTGTATTAAAAAGCATATTCAAGGAAAGCTCGGTTTGGAGCACTTGAGAAAGAAAAATACCGCCGGCCCCTTTTAGAGTAATGAGCTTATTTTTACTGAATTAATTCGATTGTTTTAAATCTGGTTCACCTTTAGCGAGATTAGTCGTTGTTTTAAAAACTAAGAATGGAATTAATGAGTCCTACAAGGCGCTCTGAAGTCTTTTGATTTTATAACGAGCAACAGACACTCCAGTGAATACGGACTCCTAATACAAAGTTATATTTAAATTTATGTACAGGAAACTGCTCGTCGTTTTCTACTTCTTCAACATTTATTTGACAGACGGTCAAACCTACCGATTAATTACAAAAGGCTCATATACATGACAGTTATCAGACCTATTTGGACATATGGAATTGAGCTTTGGGGCTTTACCAAACCATCTAATTCATCTCGTATCTAGTTTTTACACTCCAAAATCCTTAAGCTCCTTACTTTGTCACAAATAATCGTATCCATAAAGACATTATTCCATACGTTACTGATTTAGCCCAAACCAGACACTACTCACTAGTGTCCCAACTTGCTCCCCATTCTATCCCCGACAATCCATCGAGGCTTCTGAAAAGAAGATGGCCGCGAGACCTTCTTATATAGAATTTGTTTTGTTTTTTTATTGAAGTGCTACTAGTGAGTGGTTCTTCACATGTTATTGACAAGTCATTGTACTAATTTCCTCAAATTTACTTAGTGTACATATTGCTCATGGGCAAGAAAAACTCAAAAACATCAAATTTTTCAAGAGAGTCAAAAGAAGTTTTAGGAGTTATTATAATAATATCGGGCAAGAAAACCGTCCCAACTCAAAATAGGACACTGTCCTTAACACCCCGTACATGTTACCTTTGTGAAGGTCAAGACACAACTGAAATGTGTCACTGTTCCTGCTTCCATCGTAACTTTGGATAAATGACAAATATCGAAATTTTGCGGCCGCCCGCTGAGATACCTTTATGAAACTTTTCCTGTTGCAAGGCAAACCAGAAACGATCATTATTCTGAAATAAAACGTAAAATGAATTTTTTTGAGTTGTGTCACTTTTCTAGCCCATGAGCGATATATGCAACAGTTGTAAATATCAATAAATAGTTAATAAAAACATGTATGTATAAGTTTGCTATATTTAATATAAGATAACGTTCTAATAAATCATATCTTTTGTTGTTTTTATTTATTAGGAGAAAATTGGCTCTCTCTCTCATTCTCTCTTGTCCTCTCTCTCCATATACAATTGTTATTACTGACTTTTACAGGCCTTAGAGACCATGTCTCAATGCCATACAGCAATGCGGGTAGTATGATCGTTTTATATAATCTCTTTCATTGTTCATTGTACTTATTTTCATGCTTAAATTAATGCATTTTCAGTCATTATTTTTTTTTGTTTTGTTTATTTTTTTGAATAGATAATTGGAATAATATTTACATCGGCTTTCCCCACATTCATCTCCCGATGTTTACAATTATAAACTATTTTGAAGAACTGTCCAGTTAAAAATTTTAATAATACAGAATTATAAGATATTTTTCTTGGAGTAAGTAATATAACTGTGGTTGTTTGTAGATCATGGTTGTGAGATCTTTTTTTTTTTACTATTTTACTCACAACTGTCAAATTCGAAGCGACTATCAGCAGATTGCTTCGTGGTTTTCCTTGTTGAAAATAACTTCCTGAAAACTACTAACCACCTTCAACACTATATCCTCTCACATCACCTCTATACTAGGATCTTATACACTGAGGGAAGATAATAAAATTGAAGAATAAGCCCTAAGATAAGAAACGTCTGGAAAATATAGCGGTCACTTCCTTCAGGCTATCGCTCCCCATTTCCTACTGTTCATCAACTCTCCGTCAAGTAGCTGGGGCTATTAAATTCGTTTTCACGGCCGTTCCTAGAGAAGAACTTAATTTATAAGAAGCACCCAGGAATTATAGTTCTCTTTATAGACCATATGGTTCCTATATTACAATGTCAGGTCACCAGGCAATTTTCTTTTCTGAAGAAGCTTTTGACGACTATTAGTGTTAGTAAAGTGTAATTGCTTGCTGGAGTGTTTCCGTGAAACTGCAATTCATTCTACGAGGACTAGCATCTATCTATATTTTGCCAGAAAATATTTTTTCATTTTTTTATTTATTGAAATTTACTACTGTATAAAATATATACAACAAGTAAATGTGTTGAAAGTAAATACAATGACACGTAAATAACATGTGAAGAACTATTCACTAGTAGCACTTTAATAAATTCTACACTAAAAGGTCTCTAAGCCATCTTCTTTTCAGACGCCTCGGAGGATTATCAGGAATGGAATAGGAAGCAAGTTGGGAGACTAGTGGATTGGAGTGGTTATGGAGCTTACTATGGAAGGATAGGTATCTGGTTTGGGCTAAATCAGCAACATATGGGACATTAAGATCTTTATGAATAAGTTTATTTGTAACAAAGGATTGGATATGAGAAGAATTAGAAGGTTTAGTTGAGCCCTAAAGCTCAACTCCATATGTCCAAATAGGTCTGATAACTGTCATGTAAATGAGTCTTTTGTAGAAAATCGGGAATTTTGAACGTCTTTCTAGTAAATGTTAAGAAGTCGAAAACGACGAGCAGTTTCCTGTCGTTTAAGTCTTGTATGAGGATTCCAAGTTAAACGTTTGTCCAGTTGAAATCCTAGATAGTGGATCTGTTCAACAGGGATCAGTGGAATATTGTTGAAGGATACTGGAGGACAGGAAGTCGTAGGTTAACGACGAAGCGTAAAGGTTATTTGGTGAGATTTGACTGGATTTATTTTAATTCTCCAATTTCAACACCACCAGAAAATATACATTTAAAATATCAATATTATTCTGGATTATATAATTTGTAACATCATGAGTGAAGATACGGATTTTAGATCGAAGGGAATGGATATCGAAATAATTCAAAGATTTTGTTTAATCCGACATTTAGAAACTAAATCAGGATTGATAATAGTCTCTTAGATGAGCCTTTTGTGAGGAAATTCATCGAGTTGATGTTAGAGAAGATAAAATCGACGAGAAGCTTCTTTCTTATCAATTCAATTATTTTTAAAAAACTGTCTTTTAAGGATAACATAAAAAGGCACAATTCGCAGGGTCATTGTCTAGCTACTATAATTAATTATATGTAACATCTATTAATAAATTAATAAAATAAAATATAAATTACATAAAGAAATATTACAATACAATATTGATAATTCAGCCGTCGAGTGCTTTTTTTGAATAGTTCGTACAAGAAAGACGGTGGTCAACATCAATTTTCGGAAAAGAAATGTTCAAATGAAAAAGCTAAGGTGTTCACAAAAAAAATAATTATAAATAATTTTTTTTTTTAGGTTTTATATTCAGAGGAAGAACATAAAAACGTCAAAAAAAATTATTTTTCTAAAACATGAGTAGAGTAAATCATATATTTTAGTAAATGAAATATATTTTAGTAAATATATTAGGTGTACGAAAACTTGTGCTACTCACTATACTTTGAGGCCTTATTAAGAAGCTAAACTTACCCAATTTATCACAACGTAGACATTAAAAATCCTGCTTTGTAGGTTTATAGTTAACCTGTTATAAAGTTAATTTGACTTTTTCCACTATTTCACGGCAATCACCTATAACAATGCAATATCTAGTTTTTGTGCATACCTATTGAGAATATTTCAATATGACTACTATATGGAAGCTTGTTTTTAAAGTATTCAAGATGAAAACAGTTCTTCGAGCCTTCTTTCTACCGGGTTACTGAGAAGCCTTTTCTCAACACCATTACCCACTGTTTGAACAATATAAAGGAATTTTCATCTAATATTTTTTTTCCGTTTTATCTATTTTTTAAAATAAGCCAACATGAAAAATTCATGAATGTGCATGTACATATGTACACATAATAGATATTATGTAGTTATTAAATATATATTAAGTCTATTTTCCTACTTTATTTTTCTTATGTATTTCCTTTACTTTTTGGGCTTTCGATTAACCGAGAGCCTGTTTCCGTTTCAACCACGTCGGTTAATTAAGTTTGATTGTACACTTTTTAGTTTTCTCAAAAATTTATAAAAATGAGGTTGCTGTGAGGATGCAAAATTACTATATTCATTGCGTTAACTGGCGATATCAATATGTTATAGTTAATGCACTAACTATTCTACGAGAGAATACTTTTGGTAGCAAATAGTCAGGAAGATAAGTAAAATTAAAAATTGTGAAAAAAAGAAAAACGTCGATAAATAAAATAATTAGAGATGGGCCGACCAGTCGGTGACTAGGCGGTAAAGCCGACTAAACGGCCATTTTGTTAATTTCTATCATTACGCTTTAGGATAGTTTGATTAAAATTAAACATGGCCTTTATTATTTAAAACTTTTGTTTGAGATTCATCTTTACAGTTTGTTATTTAATCTAGAAATAGAAACTCTTTTCTAAAAATCAAATATTGAACTTTAAGAAAGATCGTGCTTTTTAACAAAAAAACAATATATATATTTTTTTGTTAATAGACACGATATTAACAAAAAACAAATTCGATAACTTCTACTATACTGAATATAGAATACAGAAATCAAGAATAAATAAATAACCTATTTTTTTAATCACGGTTTTGGTTTTTGTCATAATTAAAACATAATAGTTCTTAATTGAAAGTACACAAAGAATAAATAAATAACCTATTTTTTTAATCACGGTTTTGGTTTTTGTCATAATTAAAACATAATAGTTCTTAATTGAAAAGTAATACAAAGGTTCAAACACGAAAAGGGATCTTTTATATCAGTAATTTATATACTTTTTATCTAATATTACATGTTAGATAATTTTGTATTATTTATGTATGTATATATAAAAAAAAAATAAATATATATATATATATATATATATATATATATATATATATATATATATATATATATATATATATATATATATATATATATATATATAAACAACTTGTTTATCTTATATAGAAGAAGAAGAAAAATGAACTTTATTCTGGGACTACTTGTCCCCTAAGAATAATAAAACGAGTACAATACATAGAACAATCGTCTGGCTATGATAATTAATTATAATAAATGATAATAATAAATAATAATAAAAATTGATTAATGAGTTCCATAAGGAGGAAGCAGGGATAATAAAGGATTTCTCGAAGGATGCAGTTCGATGCGCCGGAGTGTATAGGTTGATGGGTTGGGTTCTAGTATTTAAGAGGTGAACGGAGGAGCGCAGAGTAAGGAGGTCATGGATATAGGCGGGTTTTTTGGTTTTTTAGGTTTGGAATATGAGAGCACCCAGGAAGTATTGACGTCGAAAACTGGGGTAAAGCCAACCAATTTCAGAATACTTATGAGATATGCGAGAACGTCTGGAGATCCCGAAAATAAATCTAATAAAACAGTTCATTACTCTTTTACATCTCATCTCGAGCTCATCAGACAGTCCTCCATATACAGTGCATCCGTAGTCAAAGTTAGGGAAAATGAGTGATGATACTAAAAGTTTTCGAGTACTTAATGGTAATAAATCACGGTAATGTGAGAGTTGCTTAAGAATAAAAATAGATTTCCTCGTGATTTGAGAGATATGGTTATTCCAAGCAAGATGTTGATCGAAAGTTATTCCCAGATTTTTAATGGAATTTTGGAAATGAATTGGACGGTTTTTGAGGAAAAGCAGTGGATAGTAGGGAAGAGCTTTTAGGTGAGGTTTTGACCCAATGAGGATAGCCTTTGTTTTTTCTGGATTCAGACTTAATTTATTCTCCACTGCCCAAAGGTTAATGCTATCTATGTCTTTCTGTAGCTTACAAATCGCCTCTAGCATATTTGAAGGATAAAATGATAAATATATTTGCAAGTCGTCAGCATAAAGATGATATTGGGAGTAGTGGATGCGATTCGCTAAGTCATTAACATAAATAGAAAATAGAGTAGGTGAAAGAGAAGATCCCTGGGGGACTCCTCGCGAGAGTGGTAGTGAAGATGAGGGAGGTTTTCCAGGTATAATTACTGTTTGGGAACGGTTGGATAAAAAAGAAAGAAGCCAGCTTAACGCACTATTAGATATTGAGAGGTTATGGAGTTTGGAGAGAAGGATTTTATGGTCAACAGAATCAAAACCTTTTGAAAAATCAAATAGAATCAGGATCGTAATATTCTGTTGGTCTAAGGAGAAATAATGGTCTTGGGTAATTTGTTCCAAAGCAGATTGCGTGGAGTATCCGGAACGGAAGCCTGACTGGAAAGGATTAAGGAGGGCTTTACATTCAAGAAAGGAGGTGAGTTGGGAATGTGCTAATCTGTCTAACGGTTTGGATAAATTTGATAGGATTGATATAGGTCTGAAGTGGGAAACTGAAGAAGGAGAAGGTACTTTGTTCAATGGACGGACAAGGACTTTTTTCCAAGCTGTAGGAAAAATGGAGCTTTGTAAGGAGAAATTATATATGTGGAGCAGGGCAGGTAAGATAACAGGAAGGCAGAGTTTTATTATTTTTAAAGGTATTTGATCCAAGCCGCAGTCGTTGGTATGAGATTTAAAGACTGAATCGATTAGGTCATTAGGTGAGATATTAAGAAAATAAAAGTTATTAGAATTGAATGGGGTTTGAGGAATAGAATAGGATAAGGTGTTTACAGGGATTTCATTAGGGTGGGGTCAGCAAAATAGGAATTAAGTTCATCTGGAGTGACTGGATAGTTGTCATCAGGTTTGGAACTGGATGCTGAAAATTTTCTCAAATTTTTCCATAGAGATTTAGGATGAAAAGCTTGGGATAGAATACTACGAAAATACTGCGCTTTAACACGGCGTAAAGAGGACTGGGTAAGGTTTCGAAGAAGTTTAAAAGATGAATAATCTTCTGAATGTCTAGTTCGCCTGAAGCGTCTCCTGGCAGCATCTCTTCGCTTCATCAGATTTCTAATGTCGGGGTTTATCCATGGAGCTGGCAGTCGTCGGATAATTGAGGTTTTGAGAGGGGCAAGATGATTGAGGACAGTATAAAGGTTCGATGTGAGGCATTCCACCATTTCGTCAATTGAGGATAGGGAATAGATCGGTTCAATGGAATGGGATAGGGAGTCAAGTAGAGGTTCTATTCTATCTGGGGTTATGAGTTCAAGATTTCGCCAAGATATTTTCTTGGGAATAAGAGTAGGAACAGATATGTCATAAGAGATTTGGATTAGATCGTGGCATGAAAGGAAAGGTACTGGATTTTGAGAGAAGGATAATAGGTTTTTAGGAGAGTCAACAATCATGAGGTCAATTAATGTATCTGTGAACTGGGTATGATGAGTTGGTTTGAAAGGTACTGTAAAAAGATGAAGGGAATACACCTAGTCCATTAGATAAATCTTATCAGGCGAATCTGAGAGAAGGTTAGTATTGAAGTCACCAGCTATGATGACATTATTATATAAAGGAACATAAGTGAAAAGGGATGATTCGAATGAAGGGTCGAATTTGACCTGAGGAGGGCGGTAAACTATGATGTAAAGTAGAGAAAATGATTCAGAGGAGATTTCAGTAAACATGTATTCTGGGTGTGGAATATCAGGAGAGCTGGATTTTAGAAGAATTTTTGCCCTCAGATTGTCTCGGACATATAAGGCAATACCTCCACCAGTTCGATCCATCCGATCATGGCGAATGAGGGTGTAATCAGGAATAGATACGGAAGAGGAGGGAATATATGGCTTAAGCCAGCTTTCAGAAACGGCAATGATGTGGTAGGTGTTATGGAGAAAGTAGTCATAGAATTCATCGAAATGTGCTGGGAGGGATTGGGAGTTAACGTGACATGTCAGTAGTATATTAGACATTGGGATAAAGGAAGGAAAATTTTACTTCGAAAGATAATGGAAATTTTGAATTGGAATTTATAGGAACAATAATCATTGTATAGTCAATTAAGACGTAAAAAGAGTGGAATAACATAAATGTGCTTAACTTTAGGAAATTTAAAACATCGAGAAAAAATAACAATATTACTTCGTACAAAGATCTTAATAAGTAATAATTAGCAGACAAATTCTGGTTTGTCAAAACATTACTAAAACATGGACAAAACTTTACATAAGCTGGCAGAAAAATTAATTTTTTCTGAAAAAATGATAAATAATAGTTATATGAAAAAAAAATACATGTAAAAGTAGATACATATAAAAAGGTAAAGTAAAGGTAAAGGTAGTAACAGGTAAATGTATAAGAATAGTCGAGAACGAGCAAATGATAAGAAGGTAAACAAGTAATGAAAAAAAAAAATAATAATAATAATAATAAGTAAAAAAAAATAATAATAATAATATAAACAAATGGAAATAATGGAAAAAAAAACGAATGTTAACCAATTAAAAGTAATATAGTGATAACAATGAATGAAAAACCGAAAACCAACCTGGTAATGATAATTGATAGAACAAGAACAAATATAAAATACGTTAATTTCAATAACAGGAGATGTAGATAGAGGACGCGAAAACAGGAAATAATTACCAAAAGGTCAGACAAAAACATCTAAGTCCTGAGGCTGATCAATGTATATCACTAGTTGGCCATCTTCTTTACGGCAGCGCACCCCCCCCCCCCCCCCCCCCCCCCCCCGCAAACCACACATATTTTAATTTGCCGGCAGATCTCTTCTGACGGGCGAGCCAATACAGATGACTATTGGTCGGGGTCATCTCCTCGCCTAGATATATCCGGTGGGAGTCATTCTCCTGCCAGCCGATATCCCGCGTTGAGAAGTCCCTCTTGACTTTCCTCCTCCGTATTAAATCGTCCCTCAGAGATTGCCTGACAAATCGCGCGATTAAAGGCGGTGGTCGCGTGCCATCTTTCCTTGGCCTCCGGCGCTCCACTAGGTCAAAATCTTCTAGATTTAGCTTGATGCCGAGACCAGCACCAATGCTTGTTACTAATGCTGTAGCGGTCTCACCTGGGCGTACCGGGATGCCGCGAATTTCCATTGATTTATTCAAAAGCCCCTGCTCTGCTTTGTTTAATCTAATTTCGAGCAGCCCTACTTTTGTTTTTAAATTTTTGTTTTCATTGACCAAGTCTTCAATGAATTTCGACTGTCCCTCCAAATGATTCTCGATCTTTAACATTCTTTCGCTCAGTTCAAAACTTAAGTCTCCGTATTTGTCTGGAGACGTTTTTACGGACTTCATTTCTACAGCGAGACTATTTACTGCCGCGAGTATTTCGGATCCTGATGGCTCAGAAGGTTTCTCAGTGCTTGAATTATAATTTTTAGTTTTGTCACAATTGTGGCAAAACCATGTTTTTTTCGTGTTTTAAGTGCTTCTAAGTCCTTATCTTGTATATTATAGCACCTGCCGTGGTAAATTCCCTTACATTTAGAGCACATTATACTGTTTTTATCGTCTCTAGAAATTGTATTTTCACATTTAGTGCACTGAACCATTTTGAAATATTTTGATCTGCCAGCTGATGAAGTAAATAGTTGTATGGAATGTTTATTTACTTACGGTAGAAGCAAGCAGTCACTTAATACCGTGCGGATTAGCCTCTTGTTATTCTAGATCTGGTGTGATTTCTCCGTTCTTTCGACTATTATAGAGTAATCTTAGCGAATTACGATGGGTGACTTCACTGACTATGTTATTAAAATATGCAAATTAAACACTATAAAAAACCAAAAGAAAACCACGCAAATTAACAAGATATAAAGAAAATAGAAGTAGAAGAGTATAGAGGAGTTATTAACGGTTTGCAATATATACTATATACTGTAGTGTGTGCAATATATACTGTAGCTACATGTACTGACGTCTATAAAGCTATAAACGAAGTCCTTCGAATTATGCTACCTGAATTCCAACGGAAGCACTGATTGGCTTGGCCGAATAATCGGCCTTTTTTCCAGCCGACTAGTCGGGTATTTGATAATTGGCCATGGTCATAGTCGGCTCATTTCTAATACTAGTCCATCCATTAATCTACATGTACATGTAATTACCAATTAGACTCCAACAAAACAAACTTTCGGGTTGACTAGTTAAGAACTAAAATAATCGCTGTTATCGGTGGGTTCTCAACAATATTTACTTTACAAGAGTTGTTAATGGGTGAGATTACCTACAGAGGGCTGGAGCTGACGATCAATCCATTTTAAGTGCACTGTTCCCTCCCGAAATCCGGCTTAAAAGCTCTCTAATCAATTCTGCTCTAGCTATTAATTCAATGGATTCAGCACCTGCTCTAGCACTAGCTTTCCTAATACGATAATTGAATTAGTAACCCTTAAATTTCAATAAAATAAATATTTTAAGCATTACAATTTCTATAATAACTTATAAGATTTTATAGTGCAAACAAAAAGGGTTTTGTTAATGAACCACAATATAAAGACTTTACTTTACCACCATATTAATAATTAACAAAAATATAATAATATTAATATTATTTTAATATTTAGTAACTCAACTCATTCCGCCACCAATGTGCAATGAGATAAATGTTATCTGATGATAATCATTTTATGTTAGTAAACTTAATTTTAAATTAACCACATTTAATTATTTGGTTGTTTCAAAATAATGCAGGTTTTTACACGTGTCTTAAAAAATTAAAAATAATTATGTGTGGATTATAATGCTGAGAAGTCAACACTAACTTCTTTCTCAAAGTCTCGAGTAGTTCTGCAAGGTTTTCTTCTTCCAAAGCCCTCAGATGGTCGTGATCAACTGAAGGCATCATCTTATTTTGACTAGGTAAATTGAATTTCAGAGGTCCTCACTCATGTAAAATGTAACACAAACTAAACTAATCTTTAAAGAAAAACAACATTAAAAGACATTGCTTGTAATCCATTAACTAGACAGGAGGATTATGGTTGTTTACTGGGTGAGCACTTTCCTGAACTAAATGAATATTTTTATTCTTATATAAAGGAGTCTGTAATTTAACAATGAATTCAAATAATTGGCATTTACTCCTCAATATTTTCTTATTTATTCATGATATGTTTCGGAATTTTCCCATCATCACATTTTTTCAGCATAGTGCATGCACAAAGTCTGATGATGGGAATATCCCGAAACATGTTATGCTAATTATTTGAATTTCATAAATTAAAAAAAAAATATATTAAAAACCTAGTATTTGCACTTACCCAATAATTTTGTTGGTATTTAATCGTTCTTTATTGCCATGTGTGAACTTGTATATTTCGTGTTACATCTCTCAGAAATATATCGGTTGATATTGAAATGATATTTATTATTGTAAACATTAAAAAAGTAGCATGTTCTTTGTAGTAGCAATTGTCAATCAAGTTAGTGAGACATGAAATTAAAAATGATAAGGGGAACCTGTATGAAGGATTCGCGCTTGTTGGATCAATATTTCTTACCTAGAAAAGATTTGTTACAATCACCACTGACCCAAGCATTCTCTAAATACATAACCTCTCAATAAAAAAACTGAGCGGTAGAAGGAAATGTAAATAGGAAAATTATGGAAGGGTTTCCAACTGAACGAGATCCAAGGAGATGCTTGAGTCGCAGGCTGGTCCCGAGAGACTTGGTCCATGTTGAAGGAACATCCGGGGGAAATGTGGATGAGGAAATCTATGATAGTATAAGGGAGAAGCTGAGTGCCGTTCGGTGGGTTATCAAGAAAAAAAGACAAATTAAATTATGACTATACTCGTTAATGAAATGGGAGAAAACCATAAGGCCAAATGGATTTTAGAAGCGAGACCAGAAGAAGACGGCCTATAGCCAAATCTAAACTCACGTATCTCAATTTTAGTTTCATATTTGATATGACGCTCCAATATCAGTGGTTATTTCAAGGACCTTTCTTTCCCAAATCGTCAGTCTCTTGTCTTTGTAAGTGTAAAAACCTATGATTTTTTTCAAATGCATAATTTTTCAGCGGGCAAAGGAGTGAAGTTAATGTTTGCCTTTGAAAAAAAAGTTTGTAATTGTAACTAACTTTTTCATAGTAATGTAAACGCAATCTGTTGTTCCCGTTGCATAATAGGTATGCATAATATTATGATAACATCAATCACTATTACTAAATTATCACTTTTTTCTTCAGAGTAGATTACAGTATGCTACAACTCCCCGTCATGCCAAAATAAGACAACAGTAAAAACCCCCAACTTATGGCGGCTGTAAAAGAAGAACATTGGCAGGGATTCTGTATTTTTATTATCAGCTGTTTTTGTCCTCCCGAATCATGCAAGTAATTTGTTGCCAAATGACCCAACACGGTAACATGTCACGCTATTTTACTATCTTGCAGAGCTATCCTTTTCCTGGCAGCTTTCGAATACCTACGAAGGTTTGGGGTAACAAATTGTAGAGAAGAAAAAGAAAAACTATACAATCGAAAAAGAGGTACTAACCACTTTGAAATATTTATCGAGTAGAATTTTATATTTTAAAATTAATAAATGTATAAATTGCACTTTAAACCATGTAGAATAACCTATATACTGGATAAGTCAAATTATCCTTAAAAAAAGTTAAATATTAAATGTTCGTAGTAGGATTTTTAATATATGATTAGTAAAAAATTGGTTAAGTTGAACTTTTTAATAAGTCTTTAAAATACCTACTTCAGTATAAGTGGTATCTTTAAAGTAACTACGAGATTTTAAAAAAAGACCGGAAATACCTTACTGAAAAGAACTCAAACTTTACAAGTCCAGTTTTTCTAAACCAGGGAAATATACTCTGTATCTTATAATAACGATTAATAAATTAATGCCAATTTTTTAGGGAATTATTTTATTTGAAAACTAGTTTGTGTTGAACATTAATCATCATTTCTAAAACATACAAAATTCAGAACATCAGCACTTTGCTACATAGATTATATATATATATAAATATATAAATATATATATATATATATATATATATATATATATTTATAATTCATCAAAGATATCGATTTTGATTTGATTGGCTGACGAACTTATATGCTTATTAAGTTTAATTTATTTTTCGATATTATTTTTTGTTTAAATATTAATTGTTTATTTGCTCCTTAAATTATTATTTATTTATTTATTTTTAGTAATGTTATGATTTTTTTTTTCCTCCAACCAACCATTATATGTTTACATACACATTTTTTTTTTTTCAACCACACAAAGTTCATACAATATCAAATTTCATTAAATTAATGTAACAACACGCAAATAAACTGTTGGTTAAATACAATCACTGATATGTAAAATTATATAATGTAACACATATCATACATGTAGTATGCCTGTAACGGCATGGAACATGTAAAAAAACATTAATAAACGGTCCTTTTATGGGGTTACCATAAGAGGAAAAAAAAAATATATAAATATATATATTAAAAATTTTCAAAATAGTAAAACGAATAATCAAAAATATCGGTACTCACCTGAGGATGTCAAAAGTAGTTCTTAAATATATCAAGAGTGGAAGGGGAAGGGACAGGTAGGTTAAATTTTTGGGTTTTTTCCTAAGACTAATTGGATTTTTCAGTTCCTATTAGAAACAAAGGGGGTAGGGGGATAAGATAGGTCTGGTGGCCTCCACGGATTTTATTCAATCGACCCCAAAACCTTGAAGAGGGCCAAAAAAGAAAGTTTTTGAGATTTTTTCCGAGCCCCCATCTCCCCCCTGAAACCCCACAAGGGGAAAAAACGTGATTATTGATACTTGAATTTTTTTCGAGAGTTCAAATTAATTTTTAAGCGGTTCCAACGCAAGTAAAATTTTGTTTGGGATGTGAAGATGTTCTCTGAATATTTTCAGAATTTATCATCGAATGAAACATAGCTTAATATCCAAAAAAACGTAAATAATCGGGATATTACAGTAAAAAATCTATGGTATTTTGGTGCTGACTCAATGAAAAAGAACGGCCATAGTATTGAAAGTTACACTCTTCCTCTTCAAAATGACGCCGATAAACTTGAATTTGGTTGCTTGTAGTCCGCGACAAATCGATTTAAGTAAAACGTAAATTTTAAATTATGCAATTTAGGCCTACAGAATAAGTCAATATTTAATTAAATAAATGAAAAATAGTTCATATAGGGGTTTTTGAGGTCGCTGATCACGAATTTGATGTCAAAAATATATTTTGATTATTGACAGCTGTCAAAAAAGCTGTCAACAAGTGATAAAATTGTTATATATCTAATTTTTGATAAATAATCAACAAAAATGCTTTATTTACGACTATACGAGTTGAACGACGACATTTTCCGCCCAGAACGTTTCCTACATATTTTTCTTTGTCCAGCTCCACCGATAAAGAGTTGGCTTCTTCTTTTGAAGTAATAACTTTTTTCTGCCCGGTGTTACATCTGAACAGCAGATTGCATTTCACGCATCTTTCATCATGTTCATGTTTTCGTTTTTTTGGAGGCATTTCGGAGTAAGCTGAAAAAATTATCAAATTAAGGTTCTCGAAAAAGTCTAACTAAAGAAATGTAATATGATGCTTCACAAAACTAGACATTTTAATACTAAATAAATTCAACAGGGCAACGTAAATATATCATGAAAAAGGTACTCTCGGTTCTGTTAACTCGTGTTTACTTTTATATATGTAGGATTTTATATTGGTACCAGGCGACAACGCGTCAATAAACGAGCGATGTGAAAGAACACTTGCATAACAGGGCCGTAAACGCGGGACAACGTGTCATTGAATACGCAACAACGTATTATAACTTGATTGTAAGCACAATTTTGACAAAAACTACAACTTATTATAAGATTATTGAACATATATGTCTGAAAAACTTTCTTGTCTTTTTACTTAAACGAAGTGTATAATTTTTTCAGCTTACACCGAAATGCCTCCAAAAAAACGTAGACATGAACATGATGAAAGATGTTACTGCCACGTTATCCCATGTTTTCGCATGTTTTTGTTTCGTTGTCGCGCGTTCACTGCCGCGTTGTCACCTTCCACCGCCGCATTGTCGCCCGCTTTTTATCGCATACCGAGCATGTTCTGTCCGTTGTTGTGCGTGTTTTGTCCGTAGTGTTGCGTTGAGACGTGTTCATCGTCGCACTGCCGCGCATTTATTATACACGTTTATTTGGCATTTTCAAGTAAACACGAGTTAACAAAAGCGAGAATACCTTTTTCATGATATATTTACGTTGCCCTGTTGAATTTATTTAGTATTAAAATGTCTAGTTGTGTGAAGCGTCATATTACATTTCTTTAGTTTGACTTTTTCGAGAACGTTAATTTGACAATTGTTTCAGCTTACAGCGAAATCCCTCCAAAAAAAACGAAAACATGAACATGATGAAAGACGCGTGAAATGCAATCTGCTGTTAAGATATAACACCGTGCAGAAAAAAGTCATTACTTCAGAAGAAGAAGCCAACTCGTTATCGGTGGAGCTGGACAAAAAGTAGATGTAGGAAACGTTCTGTACGGAAAATGTCGTCGTTAAACTTGTCTAGTCATAAATAAAGCATTTTTGTTGATTATTTATCAAAAATTAGAAATATAACAATTTTATCACTTGTTGACAGCTTTTTTGACAGCTGTCAATTGTCAGAATATATTTTTGACATTAAAATTCGTGATCAGCGACCTCGAATGAACTATTTTTCATTTATTTAATTAAATATTGACTTATTCTGTAGGCCTAAATTGCATAATTTAAAATTTACGTTTTACTTAAATCGATTTGTCGCGGACTACAAGCAACCAAATTCAAGTTTATCGGCGTCATTTTGAAGAGGAAGAGTGTATCTTTCAATACTATTTAGGCCGTTATTTTTCATTGAGCCTGCACCAAAATACCATAGAGTTTTTACTGTAATATCCCGATTATTTACGTTTTTTGTTTTATATGAGGCTATGTTTCATCTTAATATATATAAATTACGTGTCGCCGCCTAGGGGCCGGCTAACATCTAAACTACTGAACCGATTTTAATCAAATTTGCATACCGTGTGCAGTTTGATCCAACAAAAAAGATAGGATACCTTATATCTTAATTTATAGTCGCAATATTATTTGTATATTATCTGTAAGTCACAATTATCTGTTAGCTCTATACGATTCTAACATATGGCGGTATAAGGTTATATTATTATATAAAAGGACAAGCAATTTTTCGTTTGTGCTCACTAACCGCCAAAAACTACTGAACCAATCTCTACCAAATTTTGACTACATCATCTTTATAGGATGGTTTAGCAATAGTAAAATCTAATGATTTTCAACTAATTCTTTATTGAAAAATGAATAGTAAGTGGATAACAGTGAAGTTCAAAAATGGCGGCAATTGCCATCTACATGAAAGGTTAAAAGGTACAGTGTTAAATAGAGCTGGACATTGATAATAAAATTTACTTATTTTCAATTAAATCGTTATAAAAAACAGCTATATGGGGTGAAATATACCAAATTTTAACTATATCATGTTCATAGTTCTAGGTTTTAGCAACAATAGAAATTTAAATGTACAATGTTAATTGTTAGAAACGGGTTTTGCCACACCCCCACATACTTTTATGGTTAGAAATTAAAATCCAACCAGATCCAATCAATAAAATTATTTCTGTCGAATGAAAATTATTACAAATCAAAATGCCGATCCTCAGCTGTTTAATATTGTGTGTAAAAATATGAACTTTGAACCTTTATTTGTAAGCACTGATAATGCAGTTTCTTAATAGTTTCTGTCCATCTGGATTACCAACTCATATATTAAAATTGAAAATTGGATGTCTAATTATGCTTTATATTATCTTCAAACACCTAATCAATCTAAATTTAACCAAGTTAATAATGGCTGCTATGCGTGAAAATATCATCAAAAATATAATTTTTAGTTGTTCACTTTAATACAAGATTTTTATCGATAAACATAAAAAATAAAAAATAAATTATTAGTTAAAATTATCTAAGATCTTCACTTATGAGAAAGGGCGAAGCCTCGACGGGGGGTGATGAAGTTATATATAAAAGGACAAGCCATTTCAGTTCGTGATCACTAAACGCGAAAACTATAGAACTATTCTGTACCAAATATAACTTACATCATCTTCATAGTTCAAGGAAGGTTTAGCAATAATAAAATTTATATATTTTCTATTAAATTACTGTTTAAAAATCGATAAATATGTGGTGTGTAGTAAAGCGAGCGCCATTCAAGAGAGGTTACAATGATCCGGTGTTAAATATAGCTAGAAATTGATAATAAAATTACTATTGATAATATAACTTACATCATCTTCATAGTTCAAGGAAGGTTTAGCAATAATGAAATTTATATATTTTCTATTAAATTACTGTTTAAAAATCGATAAATATGTGGTGTGTAGTAAAGCGAGCGCCATTCAAGAGAGGTTACAATGATCCGGTGTTAAATATAGCTAGAAATTGATAATAAAGTTACTAAATAAAATTAATTTGTTATCCAAAAAGCTATAAATATGTAGTGTGACGTGTGGTTTCCAGTGAAATTTAAAAATCGAATATGTGGCAAGCGATAGCGAATAGCGTTTTAGTAAAACTAATGAACCTATCTCAACCAAATTTTAAATACATCATCTTCATAGTTCTTGAAAGATTTACAATTAGAAAATTTACTATAATAATAATTTATACTATTCTATAAAAGGACAAGCCAGTTTTCATTTTTGATCACTAACCACGAATATTACTGAACCAATCTGTACTAACTACTTCATCTTCATAGTTCCAAGAAGGTTTAGCAATATTAAAATCTACCAATTTTTAATTTATATTTTATTAAAAAAAGATAATATGTGGACAACAGTGAAGTTTGAAAATTGACCGATAGGTGGCGAGTGCCTTTCTACACGAGAGGTTACAAAACAGCTTGAAATTGATGATAAAATGTACTATTTAAACTATCAAGAAAATTATTAAAAAATATTTAAATATGGTGTGCGATATGTGGATCCCAGCAAAGCTTGAAAATCGACCGATTGTGTATAGCGCCATTCCACAATAGAGTTTATAATGGTAAACTGAAACTATCCGGTTCAACCAGGAAGGTTTTGCAATGGTAAAATTTACAATAACTAACATTTAAATGTGGCAGGACCGAGGTTTGCCACACTGTCATATACTTTTATAGTTCGAAATCAACATCCAACCAGATGAAATCAATAAAGTTATTTCTGCCGAATACAAATTATTACTAAATCAAAATGTCGATCCTTTGCTTTTTTATATCGTTTGTAAAAATATGATCCACGGGCCTTTTGTCGTAAGCACTGATAATGCAGTTTATTTTCCGCAAGAGTTTCTTAATAGTCTTTATTCATCGTGATTACTAATTCATACAATAAAATAAAAAAAATTATGTCTAATGGTGCTTTTACGTAATCTTCAACCACCTAATCAGTGCAATTATAAAAGAAATTAATAATTACTGCTATGCGTGAAAAAATCATTGAAAAAAATAATGCTCAACCACATGCTAAAATACAAGTATCTTATTGATAAACAAATAAAACTTTAATTTTTAGTTGAAATTACCTTTACTTATGAGGGCGGGCGAAGCCGCGACGGGGATGCTAGTTCAATTATAAAATCTGAAAAAATTCGGAGAACATCTACACATCCCAAACAAAATTTTACTTGCGTTGGAACCGCTTAAATAGTAAGTTGAACTCTCTAAAAAAATTCAAATATCAAAAAGCACGTTTTTTTTCCCTTGTGGGGTTTCAGGGCGGAGATGGAGGTTCGGAGAAAATCTCAAAAATTTTCTTTTTCGGCCCTCTTCAAGGTTTTGGGGTCGCCTAAATAAAATCCGTGGGGGCCGCCAGGCCTATCTTATCCCGCTACCCCCTTTAGCATGAGACTATTGGAAATTTTTGTATGTTTTATATTTGTTATTGCTGGCTATAATAGCATGATATATACCAGCAATAACGGATACAGTAAAATCAAAATCGATAATATTTTAAAAAAAGAAATCCTTAAAAAACTATGAATAATATATGCATAACACCCCCAGAGGATAAAGCTATCCCGAAGAAATATATTTTGATACCACATGACGTCTCAATTTCCACCAAAGTCGGTAAGGAATTTAAAAAAATAAGTTTAAACCCTGAATTTAAAATAGATAAACCATTGGCAATCATACTTCCCTTCACCTAAAGACAAAATAGACCCTTTCCAAAAAAGCGGTGTATACGAACTAAAACGTAATGACTGTGAAGCAAAATACACGGGAAAAACTGGACGATCAGTAAATCAAAGGGTAAAAGAATATATAAAAGCATAAAATAATAAGGCCCAAAATTGCAATTTCGCTATCCCTCTAAATAAAAATATCCATTAGTTTAATAAAGACTCGGGAGTAAAAATACCACATCAAGTAGAAAATAGTCTAAAATTAAATATTTATGAATCATTAGAAATAATAAAATCTTTTAAAGCCGATCCAGATTTTTTTTTTTATGCCCATTTTAAATTTGTTTCCAATAGGAACGGAAAAATCCAATAAGCCATAAGAGAAATCCCAAAAATTTAACCTACCTGCCCCCTTCCCCTTCTCACGATGGATATATTTCAATTATCTCTTAGATCTCCTGAGGTGAGTACGTGATTTTCGATTTCTTGTCTTACATTTTTGAAAACTTTAGTGTATATAATCCATGTAACATATTACTGATGTGTTGACAAATTTTATCTGTTTTAGAACTGGAAATGAATGTTCAGCATTTGAAACAAGTATTCTAATAAAATAATCTTAATAGAATTGGCAATTAATTCATCAATCCTAATTGTATTAATCCTTCTATACTATCATGCGTACCACTATATTTTATGTTATAATTTAATTAAAATTATTCGCGTAATTTATGTTTAAATTATATGGCTATTTTCTTTGGTTTCTATCAATTAGTGGAGGTAGTCGAGCTACATAATTTAAAAACTAGAAAATATTTAAATGTTTTAAACATAATTTTGTTAATTTGTAGCGGCTTAACGTCCTTTTGTTCTTCAGCCAGGGCAGATAGGACGGGTTATCCTACAGGTTACCATCCTGTTCTAACTTAGATATTATGGTCAAGATTCATTCAAAGGCTAAGACCCTTGTCCAATACGGTAGGCAATTGAGCCTCATTCATCATTAGATTATGGATTTTTAGGAGTTTTCATAAAAAGTACTTATATATTAGAGTTTTCTTTATTTGTATCTACAACAATTTATGTTACTGTTATTGTTCTATATTTTATTTTTCGTACCTACCTGACAGCTTCAATAAGAGAGCTTATAAATTCTGACAGCGCCATATATTTCCATTTTATCAAACATTGGAAAAATACATTGAGGATTTCGCTTTTGACAATAAAATAAAAAAAAAAAAAAAATCATAAAACAAACTAATTTAAATGTATATGGTATCATTTAATTTGTTTTTGGAACACTTTGTAGATATGGGGAAAAAAAGCTTATTGGGTTATTTTATCTCTGCGCTTGACAAGCAACGCCGACCTAGTTAGATCTAAAGGCCCTTCTATATTTTTTAATATATAAATTAATAATTATACCTAAATATTATATTTTTTTTATCAAATAAGAGCATTCTCTTTATTTCTATTACCTTCAAAATCACTGTAAATAATTATGATCTTAACTTATTAAAAAAAAAACATAGTTTTATTGGGGCTATAGATATCCTTCATGTATTTATATCAATAAATAAATAAATAAATAAATAAATAAGGGTTTATAAAATTACTACCCATTCACATAGAAAACTATTCATAATATAGTATGTATTGAAAAAAAAAGTGTTACTAAATAAATTTACAAATCCAGTTTTTTTTTTTTTTTTTTTTTTTTTTTTTTTTTTTTTTTTTTTTTTTTTTTTTTTTTTTAAAGATTCGAGTTTTTCAATGAATTCACGTGAAACTTTCGAAATCGTGAAAAAAATCTACTCTTCTGTTATGAACAAAACCACATTGAAGTTTTCAAGAAAATCAATGTGTTGAAAACGTTGACCAAAGCAATATCATAAGACAACGCAATATGATTCACATACGATGGTAGATCGGATTCTCCAAACTGGGGTCATGTGACATATTAATATAATGTTTTGAAGTTCTATAAATTTCACATTTTACTTCACTGTTCGTTGTTAAATTTAAAGATCCATCACAGATTTGAATTCCGAACGTGTCACGCTCTTCTATTTAGCTTTGTCATTGAGTGATGAACGCAATCCTCTCGGCATTAGAGGAGGTATTGAAATACTCGAGATCATTATCATTGAACAGGCTTTTTACTGGGTACAACCATGGACTGCTTTACAAACTCTACTTTATATTTTCCAACTATTACATAATTTCTTATTTTTCGTTCCTATCTTAACCACGGAATAGCCAGTCATAAATTGGTCTAGTTGTCCTTCCTTACTTTGTCTATATTCAGTTTTTTAATCAGTGCTTGTGTTCCTCAAGGTGGTATCCTAAGTCCTGTCCGCTACATGTTGTATACTACCATCTCGACACATCCTAGCAACGTCCTTACCAGGTATGACACATGTAATTTATTAGCAAATAAACACAATTTCATTGCATCCTAATCACTTTAATCTCATATCATGGAAAGATTACAAATTGGAAAATTAAAAAAAGAAAAGTCTAAGAAATAACCTCTCCAAGTTACCTTAACATTTTATCTGAACCTAATTATCTTCTAAACTATAATATACTAAACAATACAATTCACGTTGAAACTATAGAGATGGTTCGGATATTAGGGAGATCTATCGATAAGTATAAAATTCAAAGTGAAACATCGAATTCGATTTCTAAAAGCGTTGCAGAGATTTCACTAATTTGGTGGAGCAGTGGTTCCATGTCACCAGATTATTTTATACAGAGCATTTCTTAAAAGGCTACCAATAGCTAGTTGCTTCATAATTTATTAATGTGTTATTTGACCGTTTTCCCGCAGGTTTACGTATTTATTTTATAGTGTAAATACTAATAAAAAAAAAAATAAAAATGAAAAAAGACCTGTTTATTAACAAATAAACATATCAACAACTGTATTTATCAAACCCAAAATAGACAATTACAGTTATAGGCCAATAAACAAAAACAAACATACAAACAAGTCCTGCCTGTTTATTATTAGATAACTTATATACTAATGAAAGCCAATTATGACTCTAATGACTTAGTTTTATTTAGAAGTTAATGAAAATATTAATAACAGCTCGGGGAAGAAAGGAAGACAAACAAAATAAGAAATGGTCCCGGAAATTAGTAAATACTCGTTTCCCATCTAGAGCTGGCTGGCTATATTGGATCTTCCAGCATTCGGAAATTATAAGACTAATCGAAAAATACACCATTTCTATTCTTAAGAAGAATTCTATTGTTGGAAAAAGGAATGACTTATAGTCATTACAAGATAAGTAGAAAGCTTATAAACTATTTGAAAATATTATATAATGAAAATAAGAAAATAATCTAGGAATGGTAATATTTGTTAAGATGAGAAAAATACAATTTTTATTTGCACGTAAGAAAATAAAACAAATGTAGGTGAATTATATGATGATAAAGTTAAAAATATTATATATAAAAGACCATATAACCATTAACCACTGACAACCAACCCATGAACGGTCTTGGGTTTAGTACTTCAGTAAAGATGCCCTGTTACTGAGCAAACGGTTGTGAAAGGAAGAGATTTGACCGGAATTCACGCTCAACCTCCAGGTTTTTTCCCCAATTAAGTTTACCTACTTTTTCTTTTGGCTGGGTGTACCCCAGGAGGGTCTCCCGAACGAGAAGTCAAACCACGACCATGTATAGAGGGCTTAAATGTAAAATAAGTTATACAAAAGTGATAAAAAAAGATAGTAATGATGATGATCCGTGGCGCTACAGCCCAGCATGGACCTTGGCCTCCTCAAAAAGATAGTAATCAGATAAAATAATTGCAAAAAAGAATAAAATACAAAAAAAAAAAGGGAATTAACGTCATATATGTAAAGAGAGGTTAAAAAATAAAAATAAGAATACTAAGATCGATTAAAGTGATAAAAAGAGCTAGTAATAAGTAAAAATAATTTCAAAAATTAATATTTATTAAAAAAAATAATTGCATACAAAAAACGAGGAAATGAAATGTGAATTTTCAATAAAAAATTATTCATAAGTAAAAAATATGTAAATGAAAGAAGCAGAATATAGTTGTAAAAAATAATAGCAGATGGAAAATTAATATTAAGAAAACATGTTATCAACCCTGTCACCAGAACTACGGAAAATGTAACCATGATTAAATATTTGACAGTTAATTTACTGTAATTAATGATTTAAATTTAGTCATGACTTAATTTATCATTTTATTTTGCAGTGATATTATTCATTATTTGGTTCAGAGATGAACGGAAAACTTTAATCATGATTAAATTAAGTGATTGATACTAGGAATTAATTTTTCAAATATTTAGTCATGATATATTTAAGTTTTGGCTACCACTGCCTGCTATGAAGAGAACTCAGAAAAAATAAAACAATTAGTTGAAAAGTGGAGTGGAGGTTCAAGAGTTTTTTTTTGTTATATATATAAACAAAGAATATAGATCACTAACCAAAGGATTAGGAAGGGACGAATAAGTAATAAAAGATAATAAGTAAGGAGAAGGAAAGAGAGAGAGAGAGAGAGAGAGAGAGAGAGAGAGAGAGAGAGAGAGAGAGAGAGAGAGAGAGAGAGAGAGAGAGAGAGAGAGAGAGAGAGAGAGAGAGAGAGAGAGAGAGAGAGAGAGAGAGAGAGAGAGAGAGAGAGAGAGAGAGAGAGAGAGAGAGAGAGAGAGAGAGAGAGAGAGAGAGAGAGAGAGAGAGAGAGAATAACAAATAATAAATTTTATAATATTAAATTATGATTATGTAGAACCATAGAAAATAATCACATAGATTAAAACTAGGGTCAATATTAATATATCAGAAGTAAATCAAAGAAAAATAAGTCACTGGGCACTATCTTTCCTCAAACCGAACATGCCACAATAATGTATTTTACAGGTGTGGATTAAAAAATTAAAAGTGCAAAAAAAAAAAAAATCTTGGATGTTCAGTGTCACCTATTACTTAATTAGTATGTTCTTTGAATTAATCATATTTTAGAAAAAAAAACAGTTGAAAGCTTGGAATTTTTTCTACAATGATTCACAAATGAATATTTATCTCTTAAATAACACTATAACTTAGCCCATTAGATACAAAAAGGAAAAATAAATAGGGTGTCTATTTACACCCATAAAATAAAATCCACAAAATTACGCTTACACTATGCATAAGTGACACAGATATGAAGTATAAAATTAATAATTTTGAACCAGAACATAAATATAATGGGGTTATAAATAAATAATAAAAGAGCATAGCATCCTGATGAAATATTATTTATTTCATTCATGACATCATTAATCTAAGTATCGGAAGTTGAGAAGACAAGAATAAAAATACAGGAGAACCCTCATACATTGATGAAATCCCTGAATAGGAGTAAGGACTGAGGAGGCTGGGGTAAATACCAGGGCCAAAGATCCTTCTTAGGCCTCTTATACCCATTCCATTCAATTCCTACAGGATCCTTTCGTTTGCCATTCATCCTTCAAAGTATTAACGAAATGCTTTTTCTATAAACAATTTAAATAAAACGGTATTTTATCCGAAATATTTTAAAGCCTTAATTCACTGAAGGATTATTTTGAAAAGAAAAAGCAGTTTTATAAAACTATAAAAATACAATTGCTTGCTGTGAGTTATAAATTTTATTTAATGGTGTATAGCACTTTTTTTTTTTTCAACCTTGTCCGACCTCTTATCAGAGCCTCATTACTAATTAAACCAAAATAACAAGACAGTATGCCCCCAAATGGCCCCTAATTCTCTGATGCGGGTCCTTATCAATACCTACTATGGAAGTAACCGGATTAGACAACGAAAGACTGAATTAGAAATACCCTCCATCACAAACCACAGACATAGGCCTTACTGACGAAAACCTCTTGACACCATCGAAATAAACTATGCAATCTCTTGGTTATGACTTTATACAGAACAGACCACCTGACACACTGCACACGCGGTACTGCCAGTGCATCACATCGACACTGAAACAAGTTTTCCATATCCATCTTGGCCCGAATCCTCATACAAATCACCCGGAATACACTACCACAACCCAATAACGTGGGACGATAAGCTGCAATTTATGCCCCCCAAAGTAATAATTACAGAGCAAATGTTTACAAAAATCTTTTGAAGCTCTTGGTAGTTTTCGCTTTTTTTATGCTGGAGATGGAAGTGCATAAGTGGCAAGAACATCAGTACTCTGGGTAGTTTCGGCATAGCACCTTGTGCAGCCTCAATTCTAAGAGGCTGTAGGAACCTTAGATTCTGTTATTCAATCGACGTGTCATAAGACGTGCTTGTGTCCAAACCCAACCAACTGACTTACCAAATTACTAGAAACACAAGAAGCCTGACATATTAACATATTTTGTGACGAAAGGAATCTAAGAGGTATCCGTACCCTGTTCACAGTGATAAACCGTAAGGCGGATCTTTGGTGCCCCCCCCCTGCTGATCATTCCACTATGTCCATGCGTAGAACCTGATAATGGGCGCGTCGCAAACATTACGGCCAGGTTTTTTGCAGAGTGCGCTAAAGAAAAATGAGGCTCTTCAAATAACAGGTGATTATGCCATGCTTGGGGACCAATTTAGACAGAGAGGCTAAAGCTAAATCTCTAAACATTGTTCCTCTGATGGGTACGCCATAAGACTAATGCTCCGGCAGCATAAGCAGAAACAAGAATTGGAAAAAGCGGCAGTGAAAATACCGTACCATTTACGACAATCGATCATTATCTGGAGAAGCTTGCATGCGTCTTCGCAAACAACCAAGTGTATTAAAAGGAAACTATCCACTTTACCTAACTACCCGTCAACATATTAGTGATCTTATAGAGCCCAGAGACCAGCGCGCGAAACATGGCAAAAAGATACCGATTCCCTTCTGACAACCGCGTTACTAAACTCAATAATGGACCTAAACATACACATACAAAATTTTAAACAACAAAAATAACTATGACATTATTTGTTTCAACTGACAACCGTGATGATAACATTCATGGAATCATACCCAACGCCTCTTAAAGCACCGGAACCATGTCCCACTGAGACATATGAGGGTTCCTGGGCTGTCCCCGGACAGGAAAAGGTCCGAAATTTGTTCCGATTATCTTTCAACGGTATGTTGTTAGCTCCACATGAGACTAACTGCGCAACTCCATGAGAATTTCGATTCACGCCTGTTATTAGGGTAACAATAACTGAATTTGATGATAATGTAATATTACAGGCCTTGTAGGCGTGTGGGAGACTAGCACTCAACAGTACCTCCTCCTAACATGGATTAAACAAAAGATTTATTGGAGCGAATCTGTCATCCAGCTTCTTTTAAGCCTTCTGAGAGTGTTTCCAGGTATGTCAGTTGTGGCCATGTCATTAATGAGTATGTTGTTATGTCCATGAAGTCTGTTGTGAAATCGTCTGTAAAGGTTATGTATTACTGTAGGTACTTCTAAATCAGTGTGAAGTGTATGGTTTGAAAAGTACCAAGGTGATTTTGTGATTAGTCTGAGTATTTTTGATTGGAATATTTGTATTTTTTTAAGGTGTGTATTTTTTGCAGTCCCGTATATTTGTGTGGCTTATGTCCACATGGGGTTTTTTTTGGCGTTAGTTTGTAAGTAAATGTATGTATTCAGTCGTTTTCGGAGTTTTAATGTCAACCATTTATGGAGTATTGGATACAAAAGTTATAATCTCTTGTTTAGACTGAGACATTTTTGTTTTAAATGTGGACCCCATGTCATTTTTCTATCAAATGTAAGTCCTAAGTAATGAATTTCGTTTGTTTGTGGTATGGGTTGATTGTCGATGAAGACAGGTGGACAAGAGTCTTGTCTGAGTGTAAAGGTTATGTGCTGTGATTTGGTGTAATTTAGTTTTATTTTCCATTGTTTGAACCACTTATATGTAAAACTTATACCTTTTTGAATTATCATTTAGAAATATTTGCCATGATACGCACAACTCCTTGCAGCTCTTCATTACCATTACCACTAATTGCTCAACAACGTTTGGTATTATCTCTCGTTTTCCCAACTTTGTCTACGGATGCATAGTATATAAAGGACTACCTAGTGAGCTTGAAATGAGATGAAAATGACCTAAGTCTTTTTAACTAAAGAACTGTTTTATTAGATTTATTTTTGGAATTTCTTTAGGTTCTCACATATCTCACAGATATTTTGAAATTGGTTGGCTATACCCCAGTTTCCGACGTCAATACTTCCTAGGTGCACTCATATTTCAATTTTTAAAAACCAAAAAACCCACCTGTTTTCATGACCTCCTTGCCCTACGCTCATATCATTAAGATAAGAATTATTTTGTGTTTTTTTAACCACTTAAGCATTCAAAATTAGTTATGATGTTTATTTATTATTGCAATTTTATGTGCCAGCCATTCTCTTAATACATGTTGTTTTTCCTTAGCGCCAGTAATGTTTGTTAAGCCGTTGTACGTCACTCATCCAATTAATCCTTTTATATTACATTTTTATAAATAACAACTTAATTATTCTGGCCTCACGTTAAACCTCAGGAGAAGAAAGATTTTAATTAATTAATTGTTTTAAAATATTTATAATTTGGCAGGCAATTAGGTCCTAACTGGTATCTCTTTAGATCAATACGGATGTTACTTCTTTTACAAGAGTGAGTTATTAAACATTTGGATCTACCAAAAGTAGGAAAAACTTTAATGTTAGGATAAAAGAACAATTTTGTCATGTGAAATTTTAACTTTAATAAACGAAATTGGCCTGCTAATTTTACTTTCTATTTCTGTTTGTAAAAATGTAATATTCTTCTAAGAAATATCAAGCTTTCCTTGAGACTAGCCACATAAATGCGTGTTGGACGAGATGATAGCATCGTCGAGTTTTACTATCCAGAGTAGTTTGAAGTGATTTGTAGTTTCAAAGATTATTTAACATATACAATAATAATTATATATTATTTATTATTTATAATATTTTAAATTATATATTTGATGTATACTGCAATCAAATGTATTAAAATATGGGATACACTTGTGTCTTTTAATCCCATAAAAAATCCACACCTGTTGCTCAACCCCCATCTACAAATAATATCTGGATATGTTTGTAATGGGGTTGTCAGTTGTGAAGGGAGTTATACCAATTGCTAAGCTCCTAGGTAGCATCTAGGATCTAGGATCTGTATAAATATCTTGGAATATTTTTCTGCGTGTGTGTTGGCTATGGTTTTTTATCACTTTACGGTCACTTCTATGAAGTAGTTAGTTAAATGTTTGAATGAATATATTGATATACTAGTATTTATTTGAGTTTAAGATCTATATAATTTATGAATTTAGAAATTAAAAAAAATACTATTTATCTAGCTTAAAAAAAAAAAAATCGTTCTTTAATCAAGGAATAAAAACACCTTTTTAATAGTTTCTACGCAACCACTATTTTTTGTTTCAATAATAATATATATAAAAATTATGAACAATTTTTTATGAAGTATCATTTTCCTGAGGCCTGTCGATAACTATTTTTATAATTACAATTCCACTTCACCAAAAGTTTTCTTACGATTAATACAACATTTAGATACTTGTATTGTATGTTTTGCACCATACTAGGCATTGTAACATAGGCATTTATTCTCAGTTCGTTTGTGGAGTGTTTTCCTATTTTTTTGTATATATTACCTTTATTACCCAAGACTTTTATTCTTCAATTGACCAACAGAAAATTATGATCCTAATCCTCTTCGATTTCTCCAAGGCCTATGATTCCGTGGATCATAAAATTCTTCTCACTAAATTAAAAAACTCTCCCTTTCCAATAGTGCTCTTGGCTGGTTCCAGTCTTTATTATCTCTCCCAACCAGTTATTGTTCCTAACCAACCTCCTTCAAAATCTGTGCCTCTAACGCGAGGTGTCCCTCAGGGATCTTCTCTTTCACCTACTCTCTTTTAAGTTTATATGAATGGTTTGGCAGACGCTATTAATAATTCCCAATATCATTTATATGCTGATGACTTTCAAATCTACTTATCGTTTCATCCTTGTGAGATTTTTGAGGTAACTCGTAAGATTGAAGATGACATTTATAGCATTTAACCAATGGGCAGTGGAGAACAAGTTACGACTAAACCCCCAAAAAAACTAAGGCAATGCTAATTCGATCCAAACCCTCCCTTAATTTCCTTTCCTGTTATCCACTTCTTTATCTCAATAACGTTCCTATTCAGTTCACAAACTCTGTAAGAAACCTCGGAGTAGTACTCGATCGACATTTGTTTTGGAACAACCATATTTCCCACATTACCCGAAAAAACATCTCCATCCTCAAACAGCTCCTAAGATTCCGTGAATGATTCCCTCGCAAAACCCGTCAATTGTTAGTATCCTCCCTCATCCTTCCCCATCTCGATTATGGATGCTTAGTATACGGAGGACTGTCTGGCGAGCTTGAAATGAAGCTGAAAAGATTAATGAACTCCCTTATAAGATTCATATTTGGGATCCCCAGGCGTTCTCACATCACTTGCTGGTATTCCGAGTTGAGGTGGCTTTATCCAAGTTTTTGGCGACAATACTTCCTTGGTTCCTTTCGATTCCAATCCTCCAGTCCAAAAAACCTTCGTACACTTACGACATGCTTACCCTTCGTTCTTCCATTCATCTTTTGAACACTAGATCCCAGCCTACAGATTTGTATATCCCTTCTCATCGAACTGCTTTTTTAAAAAATCCTTTATTAATCATGCAGCTTTATTTTGGAATTCCATACCCATTTCGATCCGCAATGCTCCTTCTCTCACTTCCTTTAAACATAATTTATTCACCTACCTCCTCAATTATCAATCTTCCGAAATCATGTAATATATTAGTGTTAGAATATTTCTTTTTATTTTATTTTATTTTAATTTTATTATTTACTTATTTTGTTTTTCTTATATAAACCCAAAGACTTGTTTTTAAATCTAAAATTTAACCCTATGTATTTATATGTATATAATTCACATTCTATATAAGTTGCTGCCTGTTATGTACGCAGCCAGACAGTAATACCTTTTTATTGTACTCTTGTATTATTCTTAGGGGACAAGGTGTCCCAGAATAAAGATTATTTTTTATTCATTAATTATTGAATATATTTTTTTTTTCATTTAACGTCTCTCTGACCAGATGTAATTTTGTTTATTTTTATACTTATTTGTAATTCTTAAGAGACTTCGTCGCATACAAAAAATATTTTTTATTCTACAGGTATCATACCTTTCTATAATGTTTTGCTCGAATTAGTTAATATAGTTTTGATGTCCCAATGCCTGCTATTAGTATAGCTGCTATAACTATTCTGCATACGCTATGGCCTACTTTATCTATAGCTACTTGCCTAGGACTATATTGTTACTCAATGAGCTCGTAAAAGAGACAATTCCGGC
This sequence comes from Euschistus heros, assembly GCA_003667255.2. NCBI lineage: Eukaryota > Metazoa > Arthropoda > Insecta > Hemiptera > Pentatomidae > Euschistus > Euschistus heros. The sequence goes on along the minus strand of RCWM02000335.1, from coordinate 241,838 downwards.
CTTCAATATAAAGCCGGGGTAATGAATGTCAGAGTTGCCAGGTTTCCGATTGGCCACAGTCCGTATCCAATCTGACACAATCACGCTTGAAGAAATCCCATTTTATGTTTTTATTACCAACAAACAATTTTTTGAGGTTAGTATCATTATTCAATGTTGAAATAGTTACCTATTTACACCCACAGATTAGGTCCAGAACGGAAAAACGGAATTAATTAAAATTTAATGTATGGGATCTGATAATAAATTTAACCTGCTTAGAGGTGAAAAAAAAGGAATTCGGGATCAGACAAATCTTTTTGGATTTATAACGAGAAATGTGCCGAATAAATAAGGATTTCACAATAGTACGGGGTTCTCAGCGTGCTGGCTTGGATGCTTTACGTGACTTGATCAAAACTTCATATATAGGGTCTGAATTTTACCAGCTCTCAGATGAAAAAACAAAACAAAACATATTATAGATCAAACCAACTAGTTTTGGAGTTATAGAGAAAATAGTACCAAAAAAACGTGTTTTCGTGGAAGTTAGTCGCTTTCTTAGCGCTTTGCAAAACTTCAACTAGCATTTTTTGTAGATATGCAAAATAAACAATTTCATTACGACCTCAATTGACTTCCGAGCAATAGGTTTTATTACTCCTGTTTGCATCTCAGGCCATTTTCTTCACGAATCAAATATTTTTTGGACTTTTTATCTACCATATTTTAGTGCAGTAGCCATACTGATTGGTATATTGTGTTTCTTACAACAATAAATTTCAGAGGCGTTTGAATGCAACCAGTCCTCACATCTGGTAACCGTGAGTAAAAGCTGTATGGCCGATTCTGAGTTTGGTCAGGATTACTTCTGTTCTTAATTTTCTAAAAAAGTTTTTATGTTCTGAGATCTTATTTTGTTTCTTAAAGTTTAAAAGGCCACTGTTTCTATTTTATATTTCTTTGCTGCAGCAAACTTTTCCAGCAATACACTTTCAGGTAAAGTGCTGTAATAACTTTTATCATTATTGTCCCAACTTCTTTCCTCTTTGCGAGGTTTAATTCTCTGTGCTCTGTTTTATTTCAAAAGATGCCGCAATATGGGCGCACTCACATTAGTATAGTATCTCCACCCAATGGTCCATGCATCTCTCTGATGAGTAAGTTAATTTTTCTCATCATTACACTGCCAGTTTTCCTCAGTAATGGATTTAAGGAGTCCGCTTGATGAGGCTTATTGCAATAACAACAAATACTTATATGATTTAGTAATTGATTATTGGTTAAAATAAAATTAATTACTTTTCCTTCGTTTCTAATGTTGTTATCTCCAATCTGCTGTTGAAGTTTTGTAGTTTTATAAAACTTTTTTTAATGTATATTTCATTTCTATCGAATAAGCAAGGCACTGGACTCTAGAATCACCATTTCGGATTCAAGTCTTTGGATAGAAATATACTTCCGGAATGTGAAGGTCGTTAATCTAAAATGTTATATTAATTTTTATAATGTTTTATATATTTTAATATCTCTTACTGTGCAATTCTTTTTTTTTTTACTGTATACATTTAAGTTTCACTTTTAACCATACTAATATATAAAAGGACAATCCTTTGTTTGTTTGTGATCTTTAACAACAAAAACAACTGAACCAATCTGTACCAAATTTTAACCGGATTATGTTTATAGCTCCAGGAAAGTTTAGCAATAATAAAACCTACAGGTTTTTAATTAATATGTTATTAAAAATGCGACAGTAGGTGCATAACCGTTAAGTTTGAAATCGGCTAATATGTGGTTAGCACCATTCCGCAAGAGAGTTAACAATGGTAAAACTACTGAACTCATCTGTACCAAATTTTAACCACATAATTTTCATAGTTCAGGGAAGGTTCAGCCATTGCAAATAAAATTTACAATAATAAAAAAATAATTATACAATGTTGAGTGGCAGATACGAGGTGTTTTCCGCACTGTGATATACTTTTATGGTTAGAAGTTAAAATCCATCCTGATGAAATCAATAAAAATTGCAATACAGATTCTTGCTTAGTAAAAATATGATTCATGGGCATTTAGTAGTAAACACTGATAATGCAGTACATTATCCGTAAGTTTTCTAATAGTTTCTATCTATCTGGATTACACGAAAATTGTATTATCTTTTATGCTTTTGTGTAATCGTCAAACTAAATTAAAAATTACTGCTATGTGTGAAAATATCATTGAAAAAATAAATAAAGAATGAATTTCAATTTTTTTTTTCTAGGATATATGTTTTCCAATATTAAATCAATGTGTTAATTTGGATATATTTTTTTGTCTGTTACAATTAGATACTTAATAAGAATCTTGAGGTTCAGTCAATAAAATAACAACTTATTTTTGAGACGTTTCGAGATTATATTGTTCTCATGATCAAGCCCTGGACATTCCTACTTAGGTACAGGGCATGCTTATGAGAACAATATGGCCTCAAAACGTCCACAGAATAAGTTGTTACTTTAGTGACTGAATTTCAAGAGCCTTTTAAACCATATATATGTATACTATTTCCTATATATAATTAGTTATTAGGTCTTGTGTACAAAATCATTTTCAAACAATTTTTAGCTTTTTGATTTATGTTATGATCCCCTAATCCCATTGAACCCTCTACAGAATAAGATTAGTCCAGTCAATAGACATATTATAGAGTGCATGGAATATGCGATAATTTTTGACTTCACAGCACGTTCGAGTAGTTAGGAGTAGTTAGAAGGTAAACATACTAAAAGTCCCCGCCCCTGGGGGGTGAGCTAACGGTGGGGGGGGAGGGGAGAAGTTTAAATTTTTTGGTCTTTCTATAATATCTCGAAAACAATTGACTCTAGAAAAATATGTTTCAAATAAACATAAAAGCTAATTAAATTTACTATTAAGTTGACTATATATACATTTGTCGTAATTCTAACCGCGAACGAGATATTCGTTTTTGAAAATCGGTGATTTTCGGAAAAAAACAAATGTCACCTCACTTTTTGTCAAACTTTTGCTTCTATTACGTTCCACAATCGTTTCTCAGAAAAAACGTCAGAATCGAAATTGTAGAGCATTAAATTTACTTTAATTTCATATATACGTTTCTGGTATTTGCTTCAAGTGTTTAACAAAAAGTGAGGTAGACATTTTTTTTATTTCTAAAATTGTCGATTTTTAATAACGCATATCTCTAAAACCGTTGGGATTTTTACGATTACGTATATAATTAATTTTATAGGAAATTTAGGGAGTTTTAATTTTGATCTGCTATATTTTTCTAGAGTCCACTGTTTTCGAGATATAATCGAAAAACAAAATTGGGACCTTCTCCCCTCCCCCCACCTTTAGCTCACCCCCCACTTTTGACCAACAGAAAATTATGATCCTAATCCTCTTCGATTTCTCCCAGGCCTATTAGGAAGTCCAAGGACTTTTAATATGTTTACCTTCTAACTACTCCTAACAAAGCTGTGAAGTCAAAAATTGTCGCATATTTCATGCACTCTACACCCCTCATTGCGGCACTCTCAATCTGGGGTCGCACTTCTCTGAAAAAAAACTGGACTAAATTCGCACCAGTTAGATTACAGATGTTAGATGAACAAATCCTTATTTTTATTGCTTACGTTTTGGCCAAAGCATTAATAGCTATGATTAGAACTACAACAAACATATATCAGATAAAAAAATAGATATATATATATATATATATATATATATATATATATATCAATGAAATTAAGATAATGAAGTAAATAAAATGCAAGATAATTGTAAATGAGATACAGGCTTATTTAAAAAAGCGTCAAATAATAAATACAAAGTAATGATTATTAGGAATTACTAAAATAATGGTAATTATGCTAAGATTATAAAAATGTTTATTATATTTTCATAGAATGCTAATTGAGATATTACAATATAAATATTTTTATGTTTATTTAATCTTAACATTTAAAGGAAATGTTTCTAAATTATTTTATCCTAACAACTTATTCCCTATGACGACAGAAATATCTGATGTTTTATTTTATCCTATAATAGTTGATTTGTATCAATCTTTTTGAACTTCCTTGGAGCCATAGCCCTAACATTTGACCTACGAAGAGGGTGAGTAATGGTGGCGCAGCCAGTCAGCTGGAGCAGGAGCAATTCTAAATTGCCGGCCTCCCCAAAGCAAACCATCAATACACATCTACAGCTCCCGGCAGCAGGCCTCCGGTCCTAAGGGGCTTTTTTGTAATAAGCCTTTTGATTCCACTGAGAACTGGATCCACAGTTCTATTTAGTAAAAGTTTTATATAGTATTATAAAAAATCCAACGTTTAATGCTGGACTTGAAAGATATTGGGTTAGCACGAAAATAATGCAGGATTTGATATGTTAAAAAAAAAAAAAAAAATTATATTTCCGTGCGGTTTGTAATTTTGAGTGGTCAACACTAACTTCTCTCGCAAAGCATCAAGTAGGTAGGGTTTTCTTCTGCTTAAGTCCTAAGATGGCCATGATAAATATCAGAAGGCCTACCGTACCTTCTCTGTCTTCGAGATCAAAATATTCTTGACGAAATTTTTAGAACCATCGCTTTATGCGCTTCGGTTAGGGCCGAACAGATCTAGCCCAATGAGGAATCGAAAACCTCTGTGAAACTGTAAATTAGGTTTTTTCGCAAACTGAAACCTCTAAATAAATGTTCAAGATGCCGAAATGGGCCTGGCTCATCCTCTCCATCTCATTGGAAATTATGACTTATAGCTGTTAAGAAGCTATGACGTAAAGAAGAGCGATAGAGAGGGAACAAAATTAATTTTGTAAAAATTATACGTTGGTGCCACTCGCGCGACTTGTGTTTTTTAAAATAAGAACACATTAAAACTTTAAGCGGTTAGTTCTTGATCGAATGACTCTTAAACATTCAAAGTCCAGATAACTAACCGGATGACTATCTCCAGAGATATTTTGGTAAGATCTTTATGATCTGTCAGGAACGCGTTTTACTACTGACAAAGAATTTATACCACCATTTAAGCCAAACAACTCATATTTTTTCTTTTCTTTTTTATAGAAGTGATCAAAATAATCAATAAGTAAGGAAAATAATAATGATTTTAAATAGCAGCTCTCTAGTTGTTTGTTGCTGAATTCTCCTCATTTTTTTAATTTAAAAAATATTATGATAGTGAGAAGTAACTTTTATCCATAATTTTTGTATAACCCAGACCATTGTTGAATAAAACTTTTTTTTTTTTTAATTGAACTTCAAAATGAAAACAAATTATTTATTTTAAAAAAATTATTCACAAACATTAAGTTTATTAATGGTTATCTATATATTAATAATAGAATTAAGTCAAGTCACCTTGAAAACGAGATAACTATTAAACTTAAAAGCAGGATTTTTAATATTTTCTTTCCAAAAAGTTGGTTAGGTTGAGCTGCTTAATTAGGCCTTAAAATATCTACTTTGGCTCAATAATAATAAATGTATATCTAAAGTAATTACACGATTTAGGAAAATCGAATATGCTCTCCTAAAAAGTTCAGAATTTAATATGTATCAATCAGAGTATTGACAATTATTTGTGTTAGTGAAAGAATTGAATGAGCTTTTTCTACCACAGTTTAAATTGAAGCTGATACAATAATAAATGGAGTATTGTTGAGGCCAAGCGTGGCAAGTTGGCCACAGGTTTATTGAATATTGAATAAGGCTTGAGAACAGCTACGGAGATCGCTAACGATTCAACTTGGAATCGCTTAAGAATATTTAAACAATTTCTCAAGAGCGGAGCAATGAATATTTAAGAGATGGGAGAATAACATCTGCTAATTGGTAGCAGAGGCGAACCGAGAGGCCCTGGTTGAGGGGTTGAGGACTTTCGACAGCCACCCGCTCGTTAGGAACAAGGATTAGCCATAATTCGAAAACTTTATTAGATCGCGTCATCAATAACCCTCCATTTTCCATTCAACTGAATTTCCCTTCTTTTTCCATCATCTCATTAGCGTTCGAAGATTTGACTTTATAATGGAGCGGAGCATTATACAGTTGGCTAAAAACGAAAGCCTTAGTTATAGCGACAAAAGGGGGACTTTCACAAAACTTGTAAATACCGGATGGCGAAACTATTCTGTGGGATACATGTTGCGGACTACGATAATGTTGAGAAAGGCTGGCACTGGATACTACAGTTTACTGAATTCTGAATAATTGATTTTCTGTTCGTGAAATAGAATCAATCAATATCAAGGTTTTATATTTATTTCTTTGTTTAGCTGATATAAGAACGTTCTGAGTTTCTTATTAACTACTACAATCTCATTCAATTAAATTGATTGGGGTATATGGAGTTTACCTTTGGGGCTCCACTGAGCAATTAAATACTTCACATATCCTAAATCCTTGGAAAAATCCTCAACACTCAAAATCAATAAAATCATTTGGATATAAAGAGAAAACGTAATGAATTTAATTACCAAATTCTAAACAAATGTTTAGTAAGACATGACCAAAAAAAATGCTCGTCGTTTTCCACTACTCTATAGTTCACTAGACAAGCGTTCAAACCTTCCAATAAATAATAAAAAAACTTATTTGCGTGATATTAATTAGACGCAAATCCCTGTTAGCTTCTCACTCGATTCCTGATAAACATCTGAAAGGAAGATGGCCCTGGAACCTTCTGAAATAAATCTTAAGGTAGTTATTATTGCTGTACCATTTTTCACCACATTTAAATTTATTACCTTTACACAGCACTAAATATCAATAAAAAATTGAAATCATATTTATTTGACAAATAATTTCCTGGAATTAATCACCAACTTTAATGATGATTAAACCTTTCAGTCAAATAACCATTAGTTCTCTAAAAAATGACTGAAAGATATAATAATTATTAAATTAGGTGATTGATTCCAGGCAATTTATTGTCAAATAGCTAGGATTAAATTTCCCCCAACTCTGTATTAATAATTATTTCCAACAGTATCCAAAATATACAGTAAGTAAATGTGCGTTAAAATTATTACAATGGCGTGTAAATGACTTGTAAAGAACTGCCCATTGATTATACTTCAATAGAACTTTTATATTAGAATGTCCCATGGCCCTCTTCTTTTCAGGCACTTCGAAGGGTTTACGGAAATCGAGTTAGAGACAAATTAGGATACTAGTGGGTTCGAGTGGGAATGTAGCCTAACAAGGAAGAATAGGTATCTTATTAGGTGCAATTCTGCAACATATGGGACATTTAGTTCGTTATGGATAAGGTTATTTGAGACATGATAAGAAGGATAGATGAATTAACGAATGAGTTTGGACTGTAAGGATCGGATACGAGAAAAATTGGGAGGTTTAGCGGAGTGCCAAAACTCAACTCCGTATGTCCAAATGCGTCTATTTAATGTCACGTTAATAAGTCGTTTATAATTAATTGGGAGTTTTAAACGCTAATATATTGTCTAATCAATGAGTATTTGAAAACGATGAACATTTTTTTGTCGTTTAAATCTCACTCAAAAAATATATTTATTTTAATTTAATTTTTTACGTTTTTCATTTGATATCCATAGAAATTATTGTCTTGATTTTTAAATGAGCATGGCACTAATGATGTTGATGTTTCATGTTATAAAGTAAACCAAGTATAAATTGTTAGTTATATAAATTTTAGGTTCACTTTTTACATAATAGACATGTATTTTAACTAACTTAGCAGTAACACAGACAACAAGATAAGATCGATATTCCGATAGTAACGGAATGGAAGGAGGAAGAGACCAGCTGAGCGCTCAATATGCAAATGAATGGGTACAAACCCGAGGCTAGTGTTTAGGGCTTCGGCGATAGAACACACTGCACGCCTTCTCCAAACACAAACATGTTTAAGGGGTGGTTTGCATAACTTAGTCAAAGCTTGCTGAGGTTTTAGATGTCATTTGAGCCCGAAGATGAAAAGAATTTAAGTTTGCACAAAAAACAGGGTTAGAATTGATGAATTGTTTGCCACTTCTATAGCATTTTTTTTTTTTAATACTACTATCAAATGTTTATAAATTCATAAAAAAAGAAAAAAAAAACAAACTTATTCAGCTCTGTAAGGACGTATAGAACATACAGAACAGTATATGTGTAATACTATAAAATTCATTGAGAATATTGGATTACACAATTTTATTTAATATTTATAATTTGTTATTATATATTTATATATATATATATATATATATATATATATATATATATATATATATATATATATATATATATATATATATATATATATATATATATATATATTATTTTTTTAATTTGGCATCAGCACATAGTTTATCTATTTAAACCCACGCACACAAATGTAGTTACACAATAATAATTGACTACTAATTTAGGATTAAAATGTGTTTGCATAGTTATCGAATTCCCCCCTTTCGTCTCACATAACTCTAGATTCTATTACCTTTTAAAAGCCCTTCCAGTTTACCCCTTTAATTTTGTTGAAATAAATTTTTGATGTAAATCTCAATTTTTGACAGTAGTTTTCAAATTTTCAATGGAGTCGGAGAAATATATTTACCAAGAAACCATTACTTCTGGATTTAAATTCTAAGTTTCACTTTGAAGAAGGCTCATTCAGTGAAGGAGGGAGAGAAAATCTAGACCGATCAACTATCTAAAGATCGTAGTTACTGCCTTTTTTGAAATTAAGACTAATAGTTAAAACAAAAAGGTTCGGTTTTACTTTTTAAGAATATCTATATATACCTTATAGATATGTAATAATTAATTTGTATATACACCTTTATATCTAAATATGAAAAACATCTTAAAAATCTCCGGTTAATCCGACCTTTTGGCCGTTCCGCCCTACCTCGTGGTCTCTTAGGAGTCGTAATAACAGGTTTTACTGTACAGGATTTAATATCTTCCACTTCCCGACAACTGTTTAAGCCACTAAAAATTCAGAAAGCCGTAATAGTATACTGAAAGACAGAGTTGGACCTGTAAAAACCGTGCCAATTAAATCACTATTCAAACGAACAGAAACTCATATTCGGAAAGGAAACTATGGATTGAAATATTAGTTGTCAATAATATTTCTTTAAATCGAGCAGATCGGTAAACGTGTATAACTCAGTACGTAAATGTAGTAATAGTTATTAGGATGCAAAAATATTAAATAAATTAGACACTGAATGGAATAAAAAAAAACACACATGTCGATATTTTTTAATCGTCCTTACTCAAGCCGACAGTGGCAGAGGAAAGTTGTTCCCATTTCCCGTAGTTTCATGTTCCCTAACCATATCCTTCCTTCCGCTCCTCGCATGACCCCCTCAAAGAACCCCTCATTACGGACGAGGCAGTAGATGCTATCCCCAACAGCGGCCCCTAATCCCGACATAGATGGCATACCATCGGCCTGCTGAAGAAGCGAGGGCTATTGATAAAGTAGGGGCTAATACTGTAGGCTGTCGGCTGTTCCCTGTTGCCCTACTTGAGATATTGACCTCCCCCCACTGTCTACAGCTCTCGTATATTACATCGCACCTTATTCTAGCTATAGTACACTTTATTAGATTCTATAAAAAAAAAAATACAATATATTTTTATTTATTAAAATTCATAAACTTATAAAACAAATGCTTCTTCTGTATATGAGCAACAATGAACATGATAACATGTAAAACCACAAGCCACAAAAGTTATAGACAATATAAGTTCTGAGGCCAACTTATATTTAATCTTAGAGCATTATAGGGAATCCAGAGGGAAGCAAATTATAGCTTAATGTACGATATAACGTTTGAAGAATATTCTCAAAGATAAAGTCAGGTCCATAAGCTATACACCCAAGTTTAAAAATTATAAGGAGTGCCGACGTTTTGACCTGCTTTGCAGGTCTTCTTCTGGGCTAAAAATAACAAACTGGATGTGACAAAATTGATGCAATAATTAACAAACTATATTCATTTTTTAAAAAATATTTCGAAATTAATAATTACATAATTAATTTAAGTTAAATCAAAAATGTTAATTACATAAAATGAAATTATATCAAGATTTATATGAATTTTACAATTTTTAATTGAATTATTGGTTCAATGATACAATTTTTAAAACTTTTTTTTTTTTATACTACAATAAGGTATTTAAAGGATATTTTAAATAAATATAAGAAAACACATATGGAAAGGAGAATGGTAATATGGAAAGATAAAATGGACAAATAATTGGCGTAATAATAAACCAAAGAAGAGGTTCAGGAATATGATGCGATATGAGAAATTACAATAAATCAACTTAAAGATTGTTGTTAGAACGCAATGCAAGGCTGGTCGAAACATCGGCACTCGTTACATAAAGTATTTTTGTTTTTTATTGGAAGTGTAGTTTATAAACCTAACTGCATCCCTGACTTTTGTAGTTAAATGAATTAAAATAGCTGTTTTTGTTGATATAGACATTGGTGCCCTAAATTCAAATTCACAGAGCATTTTTTCTCAGAATCAAGGAGTTTGACTTATTTAAAATTAAAAATCTTCGGCTGTTTTGAAGTAATGGGTAAGTAAAGATTTAACACTTATTCAAGAATGTTATCTTCTTTCCAAATGTTTATTTCTCTTAATTTACCCTATGCTTGCTATAACAGCTACATAGTTAAATAAGTGGTGGTATAGCTTGTGATTACCCGAATTTCTTATAACAAACAAATGTGACAAGAATATTAAAAATAAATTAAAAAATATTCATAAAATTAGTCTCTAAATGTGAAAATTAAATATTTGAAGATTCTGATATAAATGGATATAAAATATCAATGAAGAAAGACAAGATTACAAGAAATATGAGTATTTCTTATGACGTTTCTTTGTATACTTTCTTAACAATTTCAATATATTTTTTTTTTTCAGTTCCTTTGATATTAGCTGAGTTATGCAGGAGATAAATCTAAAGGGAAACATTTAGACCCGCTATCAGTAATGTTCCCTGCGGTCCCCTTTAATGGGTCAGCTTATCTCATCAACCAGTCGGGCGTAAGGTTTCAATTCGGCCTCAGAGGTTTGGGCAACTGGAAACCTTCAATCTGTTCTTTGTGTCTCTTGTCCTTTCTAAATATATTGTGGTCTGTCGAAAATAGAACAGAATAGGTCAGAACAGAAAAATAACATTATTCTGAAACAAGGACCCTTAAGAACAACAAATAAGTACAAAAATAAATATTATTAAATAATTTGTTTATTTTATAATCTGACCTTATATTTACAGATATATTAATATGACAAAATTAAATAAAAATCAGCAATAATAATAATAATAATAATGAAAATATGTACATAAGTGTTAACTATGAATATAGAGCGGAAAAATAAAAATAAGAGAAAACTTCACAAGTAAAATAAAAAATAAAAAAAATTCCTATGTTACAATACCTAGGAATTGTGCAAAACATTTTTGCATAAAATTCAATAAACTAAAGTTAATTCAAGATTAAACTTACATGTACGATCTTGAACTACAAAATAAAAAATAATGATTTAATTACTTCGAAAAAAGATCATTAAAGGAAAATCAACGCAATTATCGATACTTATATACCTATTCACAATTTAATTTTGGAGTCGTTGCCAACCGAGAAGGGTAGTTTAATCTTGCCTTTGCAACAAACCTTCGAATGGCACGAGACAACAATGTGGCAGTGTTGAGTGGGGAGATCATTACTATTACCAATTTTTTTTCGAATAATATTTGGTTTGGTTGGCACTGACCCTAAAAATAACTGTTCATGAATTGTGAATACTTATATATAAGTATCGATATTTTCGTTGATTTTCCTTTAATACTTTTGTTTCGAAATAATTTAAATATTATTTTTTTACCTTTTAATTCTAGTTTACACATTTAGGTTTAATCTTGAAGTCAGATTTTGAGTTTTTTTTTTTTTTTTTTCCAATAATTTTTAACGTTTTATTTTTAACTTTCTATTGGTGGGTGTATTTTTGTTTATATATGTAAATTGTTTTTGTCAATAATTTATATTAAGCTACCAAGTAGTAATATGTTTATTGTGGAAGGTTATATAACAGTTGTTTCTTAAAAATTGTTTTTTTGAATTTCTAATTGCTGAGTTAATTTCAATATATTTTTTATGGGACCACCTCTGAACTAATTCATAATTAAACAAAAAAATAAAAGAATATAAAAAAAAATAAGATAACATACAGTCGAATTGAAGAACTCCTCCTTTTTGAAGTTGGTTTAAAAGAATTTGAATGTTGTGTATAGAGTAAAATTATGTTTAGTGGAATATAAGCGTCATATTGGATAAGCATGAGGTACTGAAAACAGGAGTATTTAAATGTTTTTAGAGATTTTACTAGTCCGATATGAAGAGGTAGAGAATTCCAGAGGATAGCTGTGTGGAAGAGAAAGGAGCGTTGTAATGCAGAAGTTCTACGGAATGGGGAACATATAACGGAAAGGTATATCCTGCTCATTGAATCAACTCTAAATCAGAACTGAAGCATATTGTAAATATAGGAAGAATGAAGGGTATGAATAATTTGGTAAAGTACAGTTCCAATATATTGAACATATTGTCATCGGAAAACCAACTTAATTCAGAATAGAAGTGAGAAACACAGGAGTGTTTCGGGATTTCGAATAAAAATTTAACAAAGCTGTTCATGATTCTCTTTAATCTTCCATCGATCACCATCGAGAGGGAACCATAAAAATCAACAAGACCCTCAATATAACATAAAAATAAAATAATTTTATTACATTTATTAATTATTTTGTTAAAATTCCATGTGATATGTTTTATTATACGTAGAAACTGGATATTATCATTATTTCAACCCTAGGCTTATCCATATGAGTACAAAAAACATAACTACTGGTTCATAGCGCACTCAGACGGGCACTCCGCACTGGAAGTTTAGTGTTGTATTTGTTGAAGTGGGAAGTGGGTCAAGTACATTGTTGCATTATTAAAATTAGTTCCTTTTTTTTTTTTTTTTGTTTAATGATATAATACCGTTCATAATTTGTAATATAATGATTATAATTTAACCATACTCGACGTATTATTCTACTTTTCCATTAATTTTGCTGTGTTTTTACTCACAGCTTGGAATTTATTTAACCTTTGATTTCTTCTTTTGAATTTGAATTTGGTTATCTGTGGACTATGTTCAACAATTTAATCTTCTGTTCTTCCCAACATTTCTTCATCACCTCTGCCTGATGTTTTGCTCCTTTGATCTGATCATTGTCTATTAATTTGTGTTTCTTCTGGAAATTTGATCTTGTTGACTGCTGTTCGAAATTTGTCTCTGTCCCAAATTGAATCTTGTTGTATATTTGCCACCATCATATCTTATTTCACCATCCGTATCCATGTATTTGTTTTCTGTTGTTAGCCTTCTCTCATCTATTCTCATTACATGTCCATAGAACCTCAAGCTACGTTTCCTTATTGCATTACATAATTTTTCAATATTTTGATATATTTCTGTACTATCTTTTTTTAGTTTAAAACCTTCTTAAGTCTTTCTTGACCCAAATATTTTCCTCAATATCTTTCTTTCTTTCTTTTCCATATTCTCAATTTCCCTTTTTTTGTTGAGAAACAAATATTCAGAGGCTTACAAACTTTCAGATAAACAAATGCTTTATAATGACGCAATTTAGCTTCAATAGAAAGATTTGTTTTTTATATATGTATGTATAGTTTTTTGGAAGGAAAATCCCATTTTGTTAGCTCTAGTGTGATTTGATTTGTGTGATAACCTACCCTTAATTCCCTCCCTTACTATCCATTACTTTTCCTCAATAACCATGCAATCCAATTTCAAATTTCCATCAAAAATCTCGGAATCTCCTTTGATCAACACTTATCATGGAGTAACCACATTTCCCAAATAACCAAAAAATCCATCATGATCCTCAAACAGCTCCAAAGATATCGTGACTCCTTTCCCCGAAGTACCTGCCAACTTTTGGTATCCTCTCTCATTTTCCCCACTTTGATTACGGGTGCTTGGTGTATGGGGAGGGGGGAGGGGCTGTCTGTTGAGCTAGAGATGAGACTAAGGAGGCTAATGAATTGCTTCATAAGATTCATCTTTGGGGTTGACAGACGGTCTCACGTATCTTGCCGTTACAATAAGCTAGGGTGGCTTTTCCCTGATTTTCGACGGCAGTAGTTCCTCGGCACTTTCCTATCTCTCATTAAAAACCATTAAATCTTCCTTCATTCACCTCCTGAATACAAGATCCCAACCTTCCAACCTATATACCCCCTCACATAGAACTGTCTCCTTTGAAAAATCTTCGTCATCCGTGCTACCTCTTTTTGGAATTCCTTACCTATCCATATTCGCAAAGCCTCTTCCTTAACTTCTTTTATTTATCCATCTCCTCGATCTTCAATCTTCCACAAAAATGTAAATAATATGTAAATGTACATAAGTGTGTTAAAATGTTTATTGTTGATTGTTTTTTTTACTTAATTTTAATTTTGTTTTTCTTTGTTTCTTCTCTCTTCTTTTTTTTCTCATAATTTGATTTGTAATGCTGATGTGCTGATTTGTAACTAATCTCAGCCAGACAATTTTACTTTTTTAGTGTGCACTTTAATTATTCTTAGGGGACAATCTGTCCCAGAATAAAGTTTATTTTTCATTTCATTTCATTTGCTGCTTTGTCTAGACTATTACATTGAATTATTTCACCTAAATGTTTGAATGTATCTACCCTTTTAATGTTAACATATTAACATATACTTTAACCGAAGCAACACAATATCCCCTACCTATTGATACTTGAGCTATATGATCTATTTTAATTGGAGGCAATTAAATAATTAATTATTAATATTAGGAATAGAATAGGATAAGGTGTTTACAGGGAGTTCATTAGGGTGGGGGTCAGCAAAGTAGGAATTAAGTTCATCTGGAGTGAATGGATAATTGTTATCAGATGTGGAACTGGGTACTGCAAATTTTCTCAAATTTTCCATTTAGATTTAGGGTCCAGGCGCTTGGGATAGGATATTTTGAAAATACTGTGCTTTAGCACGGCGTAAAGAGGTCTGGGTGAGGTTTCTAAGAAGCTTAAACGATGAATAATCATCTGAATGTCTAGTACGCCTAAAACGTCTCCTGGCAGCATCTCTTCGCTCCATCAGATTTCTAATGTCAGGGTTAATCCATGGAGCTGGTAGTCGTCGGATAATTGAGGTTTTTGAGAGGGGCAAGATGATTAAGGACAGTATAAAGATTCGATGTTAGGCATTCCACCATTTCGTCAATTGAGGGGGAAGAATATATGGATTCCAAGGAATGGGATAGTGCGTCAAGTAAGGATTCTATTTTATCTGGGGTTATATGGTCAAGATTTCTCCAAGATATTTTCTTAGGAATAGGATAGGAACGATATGTCATAGGAGATTTGGATGAGATCGTGGCATGAAGAAAGGTACTGGATTTTGAGAGAAGGATAATAGGTTTTTCTGAGAATCTACAATCATAAGGTCAATTAACGTATCTGTGAACTGGGTGTGATGGGTGGGTTGGAAAGGTACTGCAAAAAGATGTAGAGAATACACCAAAGTCCATAAGATACATTTTATCAGAAGAATCTGAGAGGAGGTTAGTATTAAAGTCACCAGCAATGATGACATTATTATACAGAGGTACATAAGTAAAAAGAGATGATTCGAATGATGGGTCGAATTTGACCTGAGGAGGGCGGTAAACTATAAGGTAAAGGAGGAAAATGATTCCGAAGAGATTTCAGTGAACATGTATTCAAGGTGTGGAATATCAAGAGAAACTGGATTTTAGAAGAATTTTTGCTCTTAGGTTATTGCGAACACGTGAATATATTTTATTTAATGATATTATAAATTTAAAAAGAAAGAGCCTATGGTTGATATTATAATTACTTTGGTTTGTTCGGCCGTTGATCGACTTCGAGGTCTACATAGCCTCTATAATGTGGGTACCCTCAATTGGGGGAAAATCCTGATGGTTGAACCTGATTCATGACCACATCTCCTCATTGTTCACCCTTGCTCACGGATCAATACTTTCTTACCAAGTACTCAACCCAAGACCTTTCGTGGGTTGTAGCGATAGAGGTTCCTTTTCTTTTTTTTTCTCTTGGGAATCTACTTCCAGTATTACTATATCTCCAAAATATCCCTATCGATTCATTGAACCTTTCACTCATCTGGTTAAACAAGTTCAGGCAATAGCTGCGTGTCAGTTAAAATTGACCTATAAAGTCTTTGGATTTACTAATAATCGACCCATAAAGAGATAATCAATGTTGAAGTGTCAAGTAAATATTCAAGGGACAGACAAAGACGTAGACGGAAGTGTCCTCCGATCTTGAGGCTATTTCATGGTTGGATGAAGGGAAATTTGTTTAATTTTTTTCTATGACAAACCTGTCCTGCCCTCCCCCTCCATAATTGGGAGGATAGATTTGGTTCCTGGTTCTCAAGGTTATGTAGTTGTACATACTCTATAGATGGTACTCTTAGAGTTTTTATTTTAAGTTATTTTCATATTGTACATATTATATGAATGAATTTAATACTATCCCAGTTAGGTAATTATTGAAATGTTCACATTGAGCATTAGAATTTCCTAAATATATATCAAACCTGAATGTATGACATAAAATAGTTACTGGTGTTAAATCAATAATCAATTTTAAATTTATAGTGATATGAACTAGAGTCGGAGTGTTTTATTTATTTTTATAAAATAATTTTCTCAGAGACGAATTTTAAAGCCTTTTTTTATTTCAGTGAATAAAAAGATTTATATAGTTTTATAGTTTATGTTCTGTGCTAAATAATGATTAAAAAAAAAAAAAAACTTCCGAAAGCTCTTGTTTAATAAAGATACTATATAAAAGTTTGTTCTCTTGTCTCCGACGAGTTTATCTGTGTTCTCGGTCTGATTAAAAGTTAACTAATGTTTTTTTATTTTTTTATTTTGTTCAGTCAACAGGAAAACTTTTATCCTAAAAATTAATTTAGGTCTTTTATAATATTATGTGATACTGATGGTATTTTATATTTTTGTTGATATTTACAAATGTACAAATATAAAACAAGTAAATGTGTGGAATACGGTTACAGTGACATAACTTACAATACAATATCTCAAAAGGAATAATGATTAGTAGAATTTTAATAAAAGTTCTACATTAGAAGGTCATGGCAGGTTGACTAGTGTTTTCGAGTGGGTATGTAGCTCGTCATGGAGCATATGGAACATTGAGATCGTTATAGTTAATTTTATTTGTGGCATAATAAGAAGCATTGAGGACTTTACAAAGAATTTCGGACTATAAGCATTCGATAGAAGAACTTAATTGATTGATAAAAAAAATGTTTTTGAATAAAAAGTCTCAAAAGTTATATTTCTCTACGGTATAATGCTTTGTTATTTTACAGCATTGATTAGTGTCGATAATGGAATCGAAGAGTAGAAAACGTATTTTAAAACATTTCTAAGTTATAGTTAATAAATTATTTTTCATACTACAACTGGTTTATTAAGTTTATTAAGGTTTATTAAGGACGCTTAACAAGATAGTTTTAATAATAGTTTAACCCTTGCCGCAATATCAGTAGTGATGCTTGCTATGCTATTGTCCTAGTAGTTGCACGTGCTCTCCTTTCTTAGAGTTTTCTCGATAACTTCCCTGGGCTCATCTTCTACTTCAAGATGAAAGCTATCTTATTACAGTAAAATGAAATAATATATTTTATTGGTATTATTAACTTAGCTAAAATAAATAATGAACAAAAGAATATAACAGTTTTTTTTTGTTTTGTTTTTTTATAATATACAGAACTCTGATGAAATAAATAAAGTGATTGATAATAAAAAGTGTAACACATTTCAGCTTAGAAGTTTTTACATTACAGTCAAAACTCGATAAATCGAAAAACTTGGAAGTGAACTCCATTTTACGATTACGCTTATATGGTTTATTGTATTTGTTTATTCGAACCAACAATCAGTACCTAACTAGAAGTAAAATTTTTGTCTCCACAACTCTCGAGACTTTATATTTCAAATTTCTTGAGGTTAAAGCTAAAAATAGGAAACCATGTGGTGTAATGTTAAATATATTCTCTATGAATAGTAAACCGAAATTTAATTATAATATACTTTACTTTGCTAACTAATTCATTAGTAGTTTCCTTCTCATTCTTCAAACCTAGATGTAGCGAAACCCATTATTCGAACTAAATGTGTTGCCTCTTACGGGAATAGGGTGGAAACTTTGGCAAAGGCGTGCACATTTTTTAAACTTCCGCCACTCCGCGCCTCGAAAGCCCCTTTGAAGGAATGCAGACTTGAAGAACTTGGGGCTTCGTGTAGTTCACCTGTTCTTGGGGAGAACGCATATCAATTTCACCGGAGTAGGCTTAAACTTTTACCAACTTTCTGGCTTTCCATTGAAGCTTCAACGTCAGGCACGTTAAAATTTCGAACTTCAAGTTGGTTAGGAGGGTGGAGAAGGTGGGCGGAAAAAAGTTTTGTTAATTATTGACTTACTGAAGACTGTCTTTATCCAATATAAACTTTATGAGGTGAAAACTAGTTTTATATATGGTAATAAATTGTTTCTTGAAGATGATGAACAGTTAGGCGAAAGTTTAATTTCAATATCAGGCAACGCTGGGCCTTACTACAATTATAAATATCAACTCATAAATGTCAAATGGCAAAAATTCAATTAATACAAATTATTTTGTAGTACAATCTATACTACTGTCTATACTATACTATACTATCTGTCTTTTGTAATTATTTGAGAGCTTTGAACGTTTGGCTAGTAAATGCTGGCTTAGGGAAAAAGGGTGAGCAGTTTCTCTTTAAGTTTTTATTTTATTTTCGTTTACCGTCTTATTGGAATTTACAACTTTATAAATATATACATCAAGTAAATGTGTTAATAATGATTACAATAACATGTGGAAACTTGAAGATCACTACTTATTAATAGCACTTCAATAAAAATTCTACACTAGAAGATCTCTAGATTATCTTCTTTTCAGACGCCTCGGAGGATTATCGAGAATGGACTGGGAAACAAGCTGGAAAACTAATGGATTGGTGTGGTAATGGAGGTTACTATGAAAGGATCATAGTAATGATTTAATGATGGCTAAATCAGCAACATATGGTACATTAAGATCTTTATGGATAAGCTTATTGATGACAAAGTAAGAAGCATTGATAATTTTTCGAAGAATTTTGAATTGTAAGAATTAGATACAAGATGAATCGGATGGTTAAGTGGAAACCCAATGCTTACTTTTTGAGTATTGCTGCCTTTGTTTAAATATGAATAAATATTTTCTTATTATTTAATATTTTTTTATTATTTTTTTTAATGTTTTCATTTATTTAATCACCTCTCTGTATAATAATTTTAGTCTATATTATATTAATATTATAGTAAATCAAGTCTGAATGTTTATATATACCGTTATTGCTTATTACCCTTTATTATGGCAGACTATAATATTAGTCAAATAAAAGTTTTTATTTTCTTAATATTAAATTAAGTCTTACTAGCGTTTATTATGAGACATTATTTATATGAATAAACGCTGAATATTTTTAATTGTTTATGTTAATAGTTCATTTTCATTTGTATAAGTAAAACTGCTGTGAAGAGGGCATTAGGGAGATATCGATAAAAGTTGCCGGCAAATCCCCCTTTAATTCCGACCCCATCTGTTGCTTATCACCTGGTCATTACCGCACCTCCTTCCCACTCCCCACTTTCTATAATTATTCTAAGCCCTTAAAATTGCAGCTTTAGGAGCTGTTGACTAGCCTCCTAGTGCATAACAGAGCTACTTCTACTTTAGGCATTTATAATCGTTTTATACATCGTTTAATAGAAATATCGATAAAAGTACAAAACACTTTAACATAAAGTAAGGCTGAATTTCTCAACACTAACTACCTGCACCATTAAATAAATCTCTTTACTGAAATGTATATATTTCTGACAGAGCAGCTAAGTTTCGTGGTTTGATAACAATAACAATAGCAGCAGAATCTCGAATTTGAAATCAAGCCATGACATACGAATCAGCAGAAATGCAGCGAAGATTTTTTTTTTTTACCTGGTCATAGCTCTTATTAGTGATTCATTAAGGAATAATGATTCGGTGTTAAAAAAATTTTAATTGATAATAACCTCTCTAAACGAATCATAGAGTATTGTCGTCAGGTTGCATAGGATAGATTGTCCCACTAGCGGAATAAACTTCAAAAACCTAAACACTTTTTCACATCAATTTTTTCAAACACACGTTGTTATTTTTGAGACGGTGAGAGTATTGGAAGTTAAAAAGAATCTATAAAAAAACTTTATGCCCGAAACGATGTATATGAAAAATGATGACAAAACGATCAATAAAAGAAACGATTATTATAAACTCAACCAAGTTTATCGCAATATCCTAAAATCAGTAAGATAGCGATTGTGATGAAGGGCTTGTGGAAATATATTCATGTTTGTGATCTATAGTTATTTATTTATAAATTGTAAATTTTACATGGATAAATTTTTTGACTGTTACTATTAAATGTTTAGTGAGGTTCTTTAGAACAGATTCTAAGTTAAAATTTAGTTAGTTGGTACCATATCCACCAGTAACATTGGCATGATTATAAGAACATATAGTCTCGAAACGTCGCCGAAATAATATTTGACAACCTCAAGAACTTTACTGAACATTGTAAATTTTAGTTAGGTATTATATTTGAACTTCTATACCATAATTTGTTAAAAAAAAAAAGAAAAAAAAATGACCTCATATTCAAATAAAAAGAAAAATAGTATACTTAAATAATCTAAATCTATCTTAAATAATTTCGATTTTTTTTTTTTTTGTATTTATGCTTTAATAATAAATAAATAACAATAGTTATGCCACTGATGGAGGCTAGTTCCTGTACGGGTTGTCGTTGAAAAATAGCTTACAAAAGGCTGATTGATAACGTGTTGCCTATCGGAGAACAAATTCAACAAGAGGGACTTGGTAAAACCCTTTTGATAAAGTAGGGGATTGGAAAAGGTAAAGTTCATGGTGTAATGTACGGCTTAGGAAGGCAATCCAGCAAATGGCCGCTGTGAAAATTTATAGAGGAAACCCTTGACAGAGGGCCTATAATGTAATTAACTATATTGTTCTCTTATATTATAAAATAAACTAAATGGTTATTATACATACAATAATAGTGATATAACACTATCTTTAGACTAAGCATAAAGAGCATCATCATTGCTTTTCTGTTATATTTGTCAACATTGTGGAAACGTTTGGGTTTCTATTCCAGTTATTAAAGAATAAGTTTATTTATTCTTTTATCTTCAATTCTCACAAAAGGGTATTGTTGTTCGAATAAAACAGCGCGATTTGCTAATTTGTACTTTATTAATTTTATCTGCAAAATATGGACTTTTTGACATGGTTATAGACTGACTAGTGTTTTTTACTTTTTTGGAGTAACGCTTTTTTCACACTCAAAAATGTAACGTTTTAACTCGATTAAGCTCGATTGTTGTTCCTCGGATAAGACCAACAATAACACAAGTTGAACATTGCTCAGTAGTATGGCTAGAAACATGAGAGAATTGACTATGTGAAAGTAATCACTGATTAGGAGGTAATGACGTATTATATAGGGGAAGGTGCTGTACCTAAAGCACAGTTGTACCAATGGACATTTGTAATTAAGAGAGAGTGGGAGGAGGGAAATTGATGTTGTTAGATTGGTAGTGTTGCAAGCATATCCTTGCAGTTGCACGTGTGTTTTTCAAAATTGTCAGATCAATAGTTTAGTAGAAATTATTATTTTTAAGTTTTTTTCTTCCAAATCCTGAACAATCCAACCAGTGATTTTAATTTTTCTAAGACCTACAATTAGAAATTTTCTAGACAGTAATATTTCATAGGGTTGTCCGATAAATATATCATAACTCCATATGTTTTCATATCAGTTACCATTTACGGGTTATGTGAAACAGAGCTTTTCATACAACATGGCGTTCAGTTGTACCTGTGGACACCATTGCTAGCTGAACCTATGGACAGATAGTTAAAGTGTCCACAGGTACAGCAGATTTTTCTCTTTGTTTATTAATTCATTATTTCAATTATAAATATTGCGGAGAAGTTTGTAGGCATTCCGCGTGATATAAAATGCCTAAATCTGGATACCTACCATTCGTATAACCTTTTTTTTTAAGAGGAGATAACTTGCCACTAACTATTTATAACAAACTATTCAACTAGTGAAGATAGTGAGTTCACAAATGTGATCTTAGCTGATCCATCAAGCGAAGATTGTAATTTCTTGGATGAATTAATGAATGATTATGAACAAGGTAAATAAATTGAAGATGAAGAAGTATATGTTGGTAGCTACGTTTTGAGTTGTAAAGCATTTTATAGTTTTGATCAAAGGAAAAGTAGACTTGTTCACGTTCAACATTTGCTACTTGAAGAAAATTTCAACATTTATTCTTCCGGACATCACTATTGATTATGAAATTGAAATAAGATATATCAAAAGAAAATTACCACTGCCATCTTTTATAACTGGCACTGGGAGAATATGTAAACAATTACATATTCCTTCATCTTTTTATGGATGCGATCTCTAATGATTCGATTTTTTCCATAAAAATGTCTGTGCCACTCGTTAATAATAACTATAGGTACATAAAAGATTTATTTTTATTAAAAGGTTTAAAAATAAGTTAAGTTTCTTTTTACTTTCATACGCTAAATTTATTGTCGTCACCTTTCTAGTCGGCCTTCTAGTTCAATAATATCAAGTCGACTTATTCTTGTTTAAATATTCTATTTTGTTTAGTACGTGTTATAAAAAAATATTGCTGATGTGTTTCTCTAAATATCATTTCAATTATCCCTATAAACCTATGAAGAAATAAAAAACTGTTTTATTAGATTTATTTTCGGGATCTCCAGACGTTCTCACATATCTCACAGGAATTCTGAAATTGGGTGGCTGTACCCCGGTTTTCGACGTCAATACTTCCTGGGTGCTCTCATATTTCAAACCTTGAAAACCAAAAAACCCACCTATATCCATGACCTCCTTACTCTGCGCTCCTCCATTCACCTCTTAAATACTAGAACCCAACCCATCAACCTATACACTCGGCGCATCGAACTGCATCCTTCGAGAAATCCTTTATTATCCGTGCTTCCTCGTTATGGAATTCATTGCCCATCACAATTCGAAAAAGATCCACTCTTACTTCCTTTAAACATCATTTATTCCTTTACCTCCTTCATTTTCAATCTTCCGAGCTAATGTAAAACATGAATATTTATATAATATACATTATAATAGTATACATATGATGTATCCTTTTACAAGATGTCTCAGTTATTTTTGTAACACATAATTAAATTATTTATCAATTTTTATTATTATCTATTGTTATTATTTATTATAATTAATTATCAAAGCCAGATGATTGTCCTATGTACTGTAATCATATGTTATTCTTAGGGGACAAGTAGTCCCAGAATAAAGTTCATTTTCTTCTTCTTCAAGAAATGAATGTCCATTGGTACAACCACTAGTGTCCACAGGTACAAAGGGGGAAGATACCTATGGACACTAATCAGTAAGTTACACAACATTATTAAAAATTACTTTTCAAAATAAAGACACCAGGGTTCAATAGCCCCTTAAATTTCTTATCTAATGGTACAATAACCACAAAGATAAATAAAGCACCAAAAATTAGAAAATTTATAAATGAAAATTGTCCACAGGTGCAGCACCTTCCCCTAATTGTAAACAAATATTAGTATAATGTTATAAATTATGTATTTGAAAAATATATCAGAAGCCAGAAGATGGAGCATGTCTCTGAAACATGTAATTAAAAATGAAAATAAATTGGAGTTACGCCAATGAAATAAAATATAAGAAATATAATTATATCTCCTTCAGCATAAAAGGTTATATAATATTTTTGTTTTTTTGTTACATAACGATAGAACTTACCGTTAAGGAACTATATTGGTTTAAATGAAAAAGTCACGTTTTGCATACATTTATTAGTGTTGGGAGTTTTTTGACATGCTTTAGCTCTGTTAGTGTTGCACGGATCGAAATTTTGACGGGAGTTCCCTTGCTAAAATTAATGGAGAATATTTTTGGTTATATAACATTTTTTATTAAGGACTACTGCTTAGGAGCTATATTGGTTTGAATAAAAAAAGTTATGTTTGAAACCCCTACTTTCTATCAACTTAGATTATTTCAAAATTGTTTAATTGTTAATTTAATTTAATTGATAAATTAACTACTTTTAATTCAAAGACATAAATACACAATAGATTATAGATAGGCACAACCATGATCTACTGGTTTTCCCAGTGAGGGAGATATTGAGTTTTTTTTCTTTTTGTTTATTAACACTGTCTTTATGTAAACTACCTGTTCGATATAATTTACATATTCATTGTGACTAATAATCGAAGTATATTTTTTAAAATCACCTTAACTAAACAATATATCAGTGAAAAATACTAAAACATCAATAGTAAATATACAATACATTAGACTTCCACGTACTGATTTTTTTAATTACCTGTAGTTTACTTTATTATTACAGGAAAGGTAACATTTTTCATGGGAAGCACTTCTAGTAGTAGTGACTTCTTGAATATCCCTGGTCACTACTAGATATAGTTTAGATTATAACAATGATTCACTTACGATAGACAAACCATCGCCTAAGCATTTTAACTTCTAAACATTAGACCTTTGCTGGTAAATAGAAAGAAACGATATTGTATTAGCTCCGGTTTGTGGAAGTCAAGCCCACTGCAATGTGTCTTAAAATGTCAAACTCTGTATTAAAAAGATTATTTTTTTTTCAAATATTGTCATCTTCCAAACATTATTTAATTATTTTTATAGAAAGATGTGATGTCTGAAATTATTATTATTATATCTGTATATCAATCTGTTTAAATTAAAAATTGTTTTCCTTAATTTCAGTTGATATTATAGTTCAGACGAATTATTTTTTATTTTGCATTCCTTGCTTGTCTGCCCTTTTCAGACTTTAATTATGAATCTACTAAAAATTTCTTAGGCGGAGAAAGATCTAAGAGCTGTTTGCCATTCTTGGAAACAAATATTTGACTTGTTTTAAAGTTAGGAGGGACAGAGAATCAAGTGATGTTCAAAAGAATTTTATCGAACCTATAAAAAGTGAATTATTGTTTTCCTTAAGAATTCTTGTCTTGTATAAATTTCATGATATAGCTTGAAACAGTGCTATCAAAAGATTAGAGTACTTTTTAGAAGTTCTGTTTTAGATAGATGATCGTCAATTAGAAATAATAAAAAATCCGTATAAGAATTGAGATACGGGAGCATCCCAAAACTCAGGGGAATTGAAAAACACTATGAGGTACGTCATGAAAACTTTAAATAATGTAATTGGAATTAATATAGTGCATTTTAAAATTTGATTAAAGATCAACAAAAAATTAATAACTTAACAAAACACGAGGATTTTCACATGTTTTGGAGTTTAAGAACCAGGTCCCAATAAGAAAGAATATAGATTTGCAATTTACTTTTACGATTTATTTCGAAATATGGTTACCAAACGTTCTCCCTTCTATTCTAACACCCTTAAATTATATTTTTATTCAATTTAAATAATCTCATTTTATATCTATACTTTTATTATTACTGAATTTGTTTATCTCAAGATATTTTTTAAAATTTATTTTCCCTGAGGTTTTTACTATAATAGTATATAGTAAACTTCATATATATAATATATATGTGTGTGTTTAATAAGTTCTTGAGATTCAGTTAATAAATAAAAACAACTATTTTACCGACGGTTCTCTTCTGTGTTTCATGATTGTTCTCATAATCATGCCCCACAGTGAAAAACCAGGTTTCATTAAAATATATAAGCTACACAGGTTATTTCAAAATACAAAATTAGCTACAATATAAATATATAAAACATGCGTTAGAATATGTACTACATATAATTACAAAATATGTAGGAGTATGAAACTACTTACAATTCCCTTACAACTTCCCTCATATTCCCCCAGTTTGATTATGGTAGTGTGGTGTATAAAGGTCTCACGAAATCTCAAGATGCAAGATTAAAGAAGATAATGAACTGCTGTATGAGATTCGTTCTGAGATTATTTCCCACCACTACATCAAATTAAAATGGTTATTCCCTTCCTTTCGGTGACAGTACTTTTTTTGGATCGTTCCTTTACAAATCTTTTTCCTCTCAGTCACCTTCCTATATCTTGAAAGCTTTAACATTAAAATCATCAGTGAGTTCCCGCAAAACCAGATCCCGTTCCTCAGACCTCTACCTAACTCCTTTCAACACAACATCCTTCAAACGTTCATTTATATCCAGAGCTTCCAACTTCTAGAATTCCCTCCCTTCCATCATTCGCCGTTCCTCCACTTTTAACAGCTTCAAATCCCGACTTTTCATTTACCTGTTAGATATTCAATCTAATAGTCATATAGATGTAGAAAGTATCTCTTAAAATGAGATATGAACATTCAGAATATAATATTGATTTTGTATAGTATTAGTCTAATACTATTCCACTAAATTGGTTTTGGCATAATTTATATTATTTATCAGATCAGAAACATTATCTTTCCAGATAATTTATATTTCTTAGCTTTGATTATTGTATTTGATTTCATTGATTTTTTGTTTAATTTTCTCTATTATTATTTTCGTAACTTATCTTAGATTCTAACATCAAGATATAATTTGTTTTTTGTGTGATATTTTAAAATATGTAACATTGCTTTTATATTGTAATTTGAATTTCTTTTAATTCCTTAATTTAATTTTAATTACATTTTTCTTGCTTCTATCATATTTCTTAATTATATATACGGTATGCTACGTAGCCATTAATTGTTCATTTTAATTATTCTTAAGGGGCAAAGGCTCCAGAATAAAATTTATTTCCATTCATTTATTCATACGATGTTAATGATAGATATGCTATTGGTAACTACTACTACATATAGCGATTCTAGTATACAACTGAACTGTAGAATTCCGGATAAAAAGGTTAGGGTTAGAAATGAAGATGAAGATATGGAAGAAATCTTAGAAGTAATTTGGTTATAAATCTAGAGATCTATTGGTTTGTTTAAGATTTTTGAGCTTCAAGGCAGGTTTGAATTTGGCCTAAGCAAATCAAGTCGACAGACATGTTGCTTTTCACACGTTTAGTTCTGCTTGTACAGTTGTGAAGTGGAAACCTCTGTGTTTTGTTGAAAATGGAAAGCTGTCACGAAGAACTATTAATTCTTGCAACGGCTGCGATTTGATTTACAAAGAGTAAATCGAAGGTCGCTAAAGGAAACGGTGTGAACAATTGTTGCTGGAAAGGGATGAGTTATCTCAAACCAATTTATTGAGTGAATTACGCAGGCAGCCCAACTATTTTCGTAACTATTTGTGTATGGAGTCTTCAACGCTCGTTCGATCTTGTTTTTTTTTTTCACGGAACGGCCTTCTAGAACACGCGAATATTATTATTTTCACTTCTTTTCATACCCCTTCTCTCCTTCCATCTCTCTTCCCAGCTTTTCCTCATTCTTCCCGATTACTCCTTCCTTCTTTCCTCGGTCTACGCTATTACTTTTCTCGTATCTCTTTTTCCCACAAAGACCTTAATTTATAGTCAATTAAAAAAAAAAATCAGATAAAAATTAAGTTTTAGACTTAAACTTAATTTAAATACTCTATCTAAATTTTATGATTGAGTTCTTCTTACTCCTTAATGAGTTTATCAATATATTGTGTTCATTGTACTTCAGGTTCAAACGCGTGTTCACCTTAGAAATTTGAAATTTCCATTTTCCCATCACCATGAAACAGTTGAAGTGTAAAATAGCCAGAACGTCAATTTGTTTTGAATTTGAATATTGAGATAGGAATCGTTGGAGCCGAGCGGAGCTGTGCGCTGTGTACTGTGTACTTAGCGATGCATACTGTACAATATTAGCTCGTCTCTTTTGATGGAGGACAGAGGGATTACTTCTAGTTGAGTTCCAATGAATCCAATAGCCATAATTCAAAGCCTAATGCATTAATATTGAGCTATATCAGTTTGAATTTGAATTTGAATGGTCGCTGACGAGTAGAGCTACAAACAGATCAAAGTAAATGAAGCGGTTGATTAGGCTGCTGTACCGACGTTATTGTGTTTGATCCGGTGCAATTAGAATAGGCATTGATAATTCAATGAACATTAATTATTATGATGTTCAATAATCTCATTTTTGTTTAGATATCAGATATATATATATATATATATATATATATATATATATATATATATATATATATATATATATATAAATAATTACGAGCATCATTTCTTTAGTTTGTTATTTTTTTGGCCTTTTCATCCATATCTTTATCATTTTCTCATATATCTACATACTTCCTTCGTTCCTAAGTACATCCATTACATTCTTGCATTATTATGTCCACCTCAAGAAGTGGTTCCAAAACCTTTTGTAAATGTTTAATTATGTTAGAGTTCTGGCATTCATACAACCTCCACTGGATTCACTGGTGACGAAGCGAATAAATAAGTTTTTTTTTTTATCTCTCAATCTGGCATGGCCCTTCCTAAGAATAAAGATAGGCTTGATATGGAAGAACTCTCATTAGAATAAAAACATAAATTACAAAAAGGGGCCTTCAGAGTCTATACATAGATAACAAATAATTGTAATAACAGAATAAAATTAAAATTGATCAATAAAAAGTAGCAAAATACTTCAACGCATCTGGACATCTGTGCAAAAACAATCAAACGCATTTACATAAATGGTTAAGTTAATAAAATTAACTTTAAACTAACTCTTATTGAACTATAAAAACATTACACCCACAATATGCTAAATAAGATAACCACTTTGATATAGTATGGTTGTGTTTTTTGTTTTTTTTTCAGATTTATTTTATATTTTATGTAACTTGAATGGTTGGAGGTTATTATAAGGATCCTGTTTTTTCAGATCTGCCAGGATCTGACGATTTTTTGAGGCCGAAGGACATTCTTGGCCACTCTACTTCCACAGTTAGAATTTTTTTTTTTTTTTTTTTTTTTTTTTTTTTTTTTTTTTTTTTTTTTTTTTTTTTTTTTTTTTTTTTTTTTTTTTTTTTTTTTTATTAGTTTTTCGTCCTCAAGAATAATACGTTGAAATATTCCAGGATTTATCAGTTTTAAAGTTATCCGAAGGATATTCCGCCATTGTTGTCATTAAGGATACTGTTTTTCAGATCTGCCAGGATCTGACGATTTTTTGAGGCCGAAGGACATTCTTGGCCACTCTCCTTCCACAATTAGAATTAGTTTTCGTCCTTAAGAATTTTGTATTTATCTGTTCCCAAGATTTAATGATTTAATAGTTGTTCGTCCTTAAGGATACTATTTTAAAATATCGTAGGATTAAACGGTTAAGTTTAAGTTATCTAAAGGATATTCCGCCATTGTTGTCATTGAGGATTACTATTTTGTATTATTTTACGATTTTAAGGTTTTAAGATTTTTTGTAGATTTTGTCATTAACATCGATATTCTATATTCCTCATGATTGTAATATATTCCTAATAACGCAGTCTTCTAAAAAATATATTTTGTAACTAGGTTATTGTTTTTATATGAATTAATCAAAATAAGTTTATTTAAATATCAGCAATTTCAAATTTCATTTTAAGTATACATGTTCCGGCATACACCCTTTACATGAATAATATAGTTTTATTTAATAATGGATAAGTTTTACGATTTAAAGTTGATCTCTAAACAGCAGGAAAAATTAGAATAAAACCCACATAACAAAAAATTATGTATACATAATAACAGATATTGTTCATAAAGTGATGTTTATGAATCAATAAAAAACGAAAGTCCCTCGGTTAAAATAAATATTTTTGACGTACAATCTTCAGCATTTTTTTAATTGCGACATATTTTTTTTTAAAAAAAACAGTTGGTGAACTATGGTTCGGGATTATGTTGATCTTTTTGAGAGAAGGTGTTTTGAGGTCATTGAGATTTTGAATTGCTTTTAGAGCATTAGTTTTCTTTCCTAATTTCAATTCAATATTTTTTTCGGTATTTTGTACATTGAGGTGATTTTGCGACGTGTTCTTGTAATAATGAGTAGTTTTGTTTGTTGCTAACAATAATTTTAAATCTAGTATTACTACTCCCTATTGAACAGATCCGCTACCTAGGACTCCACTTGGACCAAGGTCTTACTTGGAATCTGCATACAAGACTAAAACGACAAGCAACTGCTTGTCGTTCCAGACTACTTCAACATTTGCTAGACAAACGTTCAAAGCTCCCAATTAATTACAAAAGATCATTTTCATGACTGTGATTAGACCTATATGAACGTACGGATTTCAGCTCTGGGGCTCCACTAAACCATTCAGTTTATCTCATATCTAATCCTTACAATCCAAAATCATTCGTAAAATCCTCAATATCCCTTACTTTGTCATCAATTAACTTATCCATAAAGGTTTTAATGTTCCTTATGTTGCTAGTAAGCTCCATAACCACTCCGATCCACTAGTCTCCCAACTTGCTTCCTACTCCATTCCCGATATTTCTCCGAGGCGTCTGAAAAGAAGATGGCCTAGATACCTTTCAGTGCAGATTTTTATTAAAGTGCTACTATTGAGAAGTTCTTCACATGTTATTTACATTCCATTGTATTCATTATCAACACATTTACATGATGTATATTATTTTGTACAGTTGTAAATATAAATGAATAAAAATATTTTTAAAAAAAAAGTCTGGTGCTCATGATATTGTAATTATAAATTTGGAAATGGAACAAGTTCTTTAATTAAAAGAGAAGAATCACGTTCAAAGATTGTTGTTTCTTATTTTATTTTAAACCAAATTCAACTTTTGAGAGTAGTTTATCGCATCAATATTTATAAAGCATGCTATGTTCCAAACGAATTATCCATAGTTCTGTAAACTTGGCAAAGGGGAAGAAAATCGGAAACAGAGCTAACTGGAGCCCTTATGTAGATTGCCCAGGCTGTGGCCGCCTCTGCAATTTGTTCTAATATTCAAATAACTTCCCCGTTACTCCTGTCCGAGCAATGGCGTGTAATTCCTGGCTTTACGAAAATTGTTCAGACTGCTGTTCTTAAAAAGATTTATTTATTTATTTACAGTATCATTATATATTTTCTTTTAAATACAGTTATTATTATTTTTTTAATAATCTATTTAGTGACTATTGTCCTACAGATGGTTTAAATATTTTCTTATTAAAATCTAGATAGAGCAATAAATAATATGCATGACCTAATGGATCCATTCACACAATATGTACAACCAGAAAAAAAAATGAAAAGAAAAAATAAAATAAAATAAATATGTAAACTCATAATACATAATACAATAAATAAAGTAAAATAGAAAATAAATAAATAAAGAACGTCAAACCATGCAACAAAAAGAGTGAAAAAAAAGATTATTAATAATATGAAAGAAGTAATAATGATAGTGAAAACAAAAATAGGATTAAATTAAAAGTTCAAAATACAACCATACTTATTTACAATATACACACATGCTATGGATCCCCTAATCAGACTCGTCCCTCCGCTTGTGAAGAGACAAGACAGATCCAAAGAAATTCCAGCGCTGCTCTTTCAGCTGCGTCACTGGTGTATAAAGTGGAGGATGAGAGAGAGCCCAATTGTACTGTCATTCAGAGCATACGTTTAATTAAAATGTATTAACTAACAAAAATGTATTAAGAAACTAGAAATAAACTAAAATAATAATAATTAAACATCTCATATAGCTTTTAAAAAAACATAATTCAAAAAAAGACAACAACGGTCAGTTGAAAAAGTTAAGGGAATAGTCAAAATAAATTTAATAGATTAAATTTTTAAAATATATAAAAATATTTTAAAAAATAATAAATTGCAAAAACAAGTTATTATAAAAAATTGATCTAATGGCATTTATATCTTGCTGGAAATAAGTACTACACTGACAGTTAATTAACTTAATCATTAGTAATTTAAGTAGCATTTATGAATACTTTAGCATAGATGAATGCTTAAAAAGTATATAATACTTTTTAGAGGACAGTCGATCATACAAAACGATTAAACATCTAAAAATAAAATATATTACAATCATCGTAATAGGAATTAAATATTACAACAGGATATACTTAATTAAAATACTATCGCCAACAACCCAAAGTGTCTGAAGGGACAGGGGGTATCCATTGTTGTGTGCAAATTGAAAATAGATGTATGATAGATAGATTTAGTAATGTACTGGATAAAACCTCAACTAAACAAATCTACTAAAAACTGTCCCATAACTTTCAGCTTGTACACTATGCCTCTAGTTCTCAAACTCTGTTGGACCTTTCTATTTGGGGAAGTGATTCTCTTGACGGTCGGCACATTTAGTTGGTGTATCCTCCTTTTTCATGCAACTGCATCTTTGACATGGCGCATCTCATAGTATACTCAGAAAGGCTGTATAATTAGATATAAAGTATCAGAAGATCCGGTACGAGTATAATCTTGACGGTTTGTAAACTGCTGTAGAATTTTATTTAAATGGTGAAAACGAGCAGTCCAAACAATAGTTCTGGTTTCGGTGTTACTTAGGTTATGTTTTTTTCCTAAAAGCTGGGGTTTGAAATCCCTTACACCTCTCAGATCTGATCAGTAACATTATATTATATTAGATAGAACAGCTCACTATATATTCTAGGACACAGAGCATTTACCAATGCCAGCCTTAAGACCTCAATTTAATTTTTTAAAATAAATCGGAGTTCTGGTGGATCAATACCAAGTTTTTTATGTATTAAAAAAGTTCTTTATCTACTCTGGGACCTCAAGTCCCTTAAAAATAAAAAATAATTATAATTATTATTATTATATAAATAAAAAAGGGTCTTCAGAGCCTTATAATATTTTTTTTTTTAACTCAGTTCTATGTTACGGGGTGTATTCACTAGGCCAACGGTAGTGAAAATGGAGAAGATTTGGCCGATTAACGCTCGACGAACAGGTTTTTCTCTATTTAATGAGAGGGTACCTATTTATTTAGGCTGTACTCATAGAGGATCTCCTGACCTCGAAGTCGATCTACGGCTGAAATAACAGAATGTATTTTTTTTGCCCTCAGCCGGTCTTGAACTCGGGCCTCCCTAAACTTATGATGATATATGAAAATTTATAAATGCTAATTTGTAATTTAGGTACGATCACTTGAGTTCATCGAAAATTCCATGAGTTATTATGAGTTGAAACTAAGGTGAAACTTTTTTCTTTTTTTTTAAATTAATTTATTGAAATTTACGACTGTACAAGTATACATCAAGTAAATGTGTTAAAAAAAAAAGTTTACAATAACATGCCTAAACTTGAGAAGAACTACTCATCGGCAGCACTTCACTAAAAAATAAAAAAATCTACACAAGAAGATCTCTGGGCCATCTTCTTTTCAGGCGCCTCGGAGGATTATCAAGAATTCAGAGGGAAGAAAGTTGAGAAATTAGTGGATTTGGAGCTTACTATGAAAGGATTGGTATCTGGTTTTGGCTAAATCAGCAATATATGGAACATTAAGATCTTTATGGATAAGTTTATTGGTGACAAAGTAAGGAGCATTAAAGGTGAAACGTAAAAGTAGAATTTAATTTAACTGAGTTATGAATGTATTCGTCGACTTCTAAGATACGCTTCAAAAGAAAATTACATTAGCAATTGTTATATATTCCATTTGCAAGGTGCTTTATAACATAAACATTGTTTGGTGCAACGAACATTGTGCCTAGAAAGATTCCGCTCTAATTTTAAACCAATATAGGTCACCGCTTCTATTTTCTTCTATTGAAATTGTTTTATCCCCCCGCATCTCAGGACCTTTACAATTTATATTCTTTGCACTTTTGTCATTATTTATAAAGGTGACAAATAATTTCATTAGAAAACAAAAAAAAATGTTAATAAATTTAAATATGATTTCCAACCAATTTGTCCTTTTACCATTATCTTCCTCAAATTTTACTTTTGGTCTCTGTTTTATTTTAGAATAAGAAATCAAATTATATCTGCATCAATAGATTTTTTGCGAATAATTTTTTTTTATATATATTGTCTTTCTTTTTTAATTTTAAATTTTATTTATTTTTAACTTTTTTCTTATTTGCATCCAGTAATCCACTATTTTCGGGTAAATAGGATCTGCTATATTTCGAGTCAGATTATCAAGACTATAATATATCGGAAATTAAAATATTTAAGAATTGATATATAAAAAGAATCATAATTAAATTTAAAAAAATTAATAAATACAATTTATTTTGCTTATTCCGTTTGCAATGTACATATCATTTAAATATTTTTTAACATGTTTGCTGTGTCTCTTATCGTTTTACTTTTTTCAAAAATAGCCTGTTGGATATTTTAGAGTCGCTCTATAGAAATATAGTAACATATCGAATTATCTCAATTAAAGCCAATCATTAATTTTAAAATGTGCTTTGTCAAAGGCTGGTTTTCACAGCTTTAATTCGATGTATTCTTTTTTCATATTATTATTATTTATTTTTTTTTAGTTGGCTAATCTTGAATTTCGTTCAGATTTTATTTAGAATTAGTTTTGCTTAATTTTATTTCAAAATAAAGTATGCAACTTAAAAGTGTTAGGTAAAAAAATCTACTACTTGTACTTTTCACTTAAGTTTATTAACTAAAAATTTAAAGTATGTTGATTCATTTAATAATAGTTAATCTTTATTGGCTCTATTATTACCTCTGAAAGGCTTTTTTAGTTCAAGAACAAAGCCTATTACTAATTGTTATTAATTATGTACGAAACAATAATGAAGAAAATTTAACACATTATATTAAAATCGTATCTTCTACATTACTAAAAACTATTATTAATTTATTTAATTCGTGTCCTAGGTGATAATGATCCGAAAAATATTTTACATCTTCAGTGAAACACTTATTTAAATTTAATATTTTTGAGCAGCTATGTTGTGTGGCTGTTGAGAGGAATCAGTAAAAAAAAAAAAAAATTTCAATATATCGCTAACGATTTGGCCATGTTGGTGTTCAATGTTCATCATCCGTACAGATAGAAGATTGAAAGAACTAAAAGAATATATCAACATTCTATAATTCTATCATGAATGACTAAATAACTTGCCTCAGTTTTGTTCATGATAAACTGTTATTATGTTGATATAATACTTTAATCGTTCCAATTTTACATCTGCCCTGATGATGGCCATCAATTATATGCCCGAAACGTAGGCAATAATTTTGTTTTTGCTGATCCCTGTCAACAGACATTCAACGCGGCTCTTCAATGAATAATCAAAGTCGAAATGGAATAGATAGGATTTAAATATGTGTTTCTCAGAAGATGGGAAACATTTTTCGGATCTTTATCACCTAAACGAATTAAAGAAATTGATAATAATATTTAGTAATGTAGAAGATACGACGTAAATGTAATGTGTTAAATTTTCTTTGATATTAATGCGTGCATAATCAAATATTGAATTGTTGTCTGTGTTTAATTATTAAGCAAAGACATTATTATAACCGATATCATAATCGATTAACCAAAATAATCAAAAATAAATTATCCTCTACAGGCTTTATTCTTGAACTGAAAAAGCCTATCAAAGAAAATAATACAATCGATGTAGGCGATTTATTATGAAATAAATCAAAATATATTACACTTTAGTCGATTGACTTCAGTAAATAGTATGTACTATTAGTAGGTTACAATTTTTATTTTTTATCTAACACTTTTATTTTTGCATAATATTTTGTAATAAAACTAGGCTTAATTATTCATATAATATATATATATAATATATATATATATATATATATATATATATATATATATATATATATATATATATATATATATATATATATATATATATAAATTTAAAAAAAATAGAGGCACCTTCATCTTAAGAAAATAAATCTAAAGAATCCGACCTGCCTATGCAAATTTTGAAAGAACGAAATTTAAGGTTAGCAATATGAAAAATAAAATAAAATTATAAGAATGAATCGAGCAATGAATAACGCTGTGAAAACCAACCTTTGACAAGGCAGATTTTTATCTTGGCTTTCATTAAGATATTATAAATATGAATAAAACTAGAAAAACACGTGCCAACTAGGTTTCAAAAAAAAGTGAGGGCAAAAGAAATCAATTATAAGAAAAACAAGGGAACATCTTCGTGATTTTCCCTTATTGGTTGAAAATTTTTGGATAAACTTATTAAATACTTATTTCAGGGGTAGGTATTATTCATTGAGGAGAGTTTAGAACATGTGTGTACGGCCTGCGAAGAAGAAGTAGCTATCTGCTGTCAGAGCCTGTTCGCTGGAGGGTGGCTCAAAAACTTTCTCAAACTGACCCTCTATAAAAACAGGGACCCCCAAGCGTAGGAACATGTCGACAAGCCACAACCCCCCGACCCCTTTTGACTTTTGAGGTAAACCATATTTTTGTCGAGAGGCTCCAAAATATGCCTAAAGATATACAAAAAATGTAAAAAGATAAAATGCAAATATATACATATATATGAAGGATATAAACATTTTAAAAAGGGCAGTCAAAATAAATTGTTTCAATTTATATATATTTTTATGAATAATAAATCATTGTAATACAATTGAGAGAGTATTACAATCTGCTTCATAGATGGCAATAAGTAATATAGATGGATTTATGGATCCATCCACACAATATGTACAACAAGAAATAAATAAAAAGAATAAATAACGTATCTCATAATATATAATACGATGAAATGAAGAAAAACTAAATAAAGCACCTCAAACTATTATACCATGAATAAAGTGAAAATAAAATAAATAAAGAATCTCAAACTCTACAATATATAAAGTGGACAATAAAATTGATCAAACTAAATAAAATAAAAATAATAATAATAGTAAAAATGTGTAATTTTTTTATACAATTTTTTTTAAAATAAATTCTTTTTCTTTAAACCATAGGTTTGACAATCCGACCCACATGGGACCAGATTAATGCCGCATTACCAAAATAGAGGATTACTGTATAAAAAAAAATAAATAAAATTTATAAACTATTCATCAGAAAAATCAATTAATGCTGATTTTATTAATAACACTGGCATTAGGTGGACATGAAAGTCAGACAATCTATCGCTAGCTTTCTGCAACAAGCTGAATCTTAATTCCTGTAAAGTTTATGAAATAAAGTTTTGTTCAGTGGCAGTATAGAGGTAACAGTTTTTCTCTTCGGCATTGTAGACTTGTTTTGGACCTAACTTTAGAATTTTAGAAACATATTTATCTTGGAAAGGTTTGGCAGCTAAATAATCTGATATAAATTTTTTTCTTCTTTACTATCCAGAAACGTTATCCCAATGCGACTTTTAATAAAATCTATCCATCCATTACTAGCCTTAAAATTGTCCTATTCAGTGACTTTATCGGAGAAAAGCTTCGAAAATTGGTGTTTCCCGCCGCCGTTCAAAGAAGCGCAAGGTTGAGGGGGTTCTCGTGGAAGGGCCGTATTACTATCCGTGTCGGATTAACGAAAGGCCAGATAATCGAGATACTGTATGATTAGTATTATTGAAATAGAATTCTAGAACACCGTTATTGACGGTTATTCTTTCGTCGTCTATTTGCTTTATAGATTTTTTTTTATATATACTAATTCTATCATTATAATAATAGTATTTCTATTTATCTATCTTTTTCTAAAAATGTTACAAGAGATATATTTGTAAGAAACTCAACTTTTCTCTGACCGGGAGAAACAATAGATCATGAATACATCTATCTAAATTTAACTGCTTCTGATAAGGAAAACTTTCTAGAGTAACACCGATGGAGCTAGAGTGTGTCAAAAAATTCCTAATATACAAAACGTGATTTTTTTCATTTAAACCAATATAGCACCAAAACGGTCTTAGCGACAAATGGAGGATAGCAAAAAGTATTCTCTATTTAATATCTAATAATCGTCATAGTTTAGATCCTAGCAATACCAACAGAGCTAGAGCTTGTTGAAATGTGATATAGACTCTCAGCCAAAATACATATACATGTCAAAACATTAGTCACGATTTTGTAACAATATCTGATATGAATTTCCGGTCGATTTACATTTGTGATCATTCGACAATCCCTTGTGGAATACTTTTCCATTAAACTCTGAATGTTTCCCCTCAGAGGCGAAGCGTATCGTTTAGTATTCACCTTTAAATAAATATTGCAATCAAATTAGGTAAATACAAACAGTGCAGAAGAACCGCAAAAAGGTATCTCTCTGACGGCAGTCCCACTGACAGGATAAACTAAACAGTGTTCGTTTAATTCTCTGCGGCTAAAAACAATGATGTTTAAATGGCCAGTGACGTAGCGCACAAAAGGGCTCAACCTCTTGGCAATACCGCAAATGCGCCGCACAAAGGCAGTGCTCAACTCGGATCAGCTTTTCACAAAGTAAACACAAAGGCCTGTGAACGGTAACAAAAACTTTAAATTGAACTTTAGTTTACTTGGGGTAGGGGCTGTCTGTATAAGGGAACAACTAAATCCATTGCGGCCCTAAAATTTATTTAGGGTGTGCAGTATCTCAACCCTTGTTGCTAACACAACATTCTGATTAATCATTAATAACAAATATTATAAATAGTTTTTTTATTATAATTACGGTAACATATTAGAATATTTATTCTTACAAATTATTTTTGTGATCTATTTGTCGATTTTAAATATGCCTATGATAGCTTTCATCGGGAATAAATGCTAAAATACCTAATAAGCTTATAACAATGGTGAGGGTCACCATAAAAGGAGGTTCTGATTGGAGGAGCAGCAGTGTAATGAATTAGCATGTTTTCTTATCAAAATTGAAGAAGGCTATTAGACACTTGTGCATTCAGGTAGGTGCTACAGTCTTCAGCCGAACAATGCTGCTTATTGCTTTCGCTGATGATATTTCCACACATTTCCATTGGTACATACATAGCAGATGCTGTTAGAAACATTGATAGACGCTTATTCCAGGCTATCTCCGATGGATTCTTTTAACCAGCAGAAGCAGCAAGATATATAGGAATGAAAGTAAATGCAGCGAAGAGGAAGTTTATGGCCACAGAAGAAATCTCCAGGCCTGGAGAGAAAATCATCATATAAGAATGCTGTATTGAAAAAGTCTACGGATTTGTCTATCTCGAATCCCTTGTAACAGTTTTTTTTTTTTTTTTTTTTTTTTTTTTTTCATTTCTTCTCTTTTCAGGCATACGGGGTGAATCTCTTGTAACACATGACTGTAGCTCTACAGCCAGGAGTGGGCCTTGGCTTCCTGAACAATAGTTCTCCAGACATCCCTATCCATAGCTTTCTCCCTCCAGTTAGTCACTCCTAGCCGTTCAAGATCATCAACCACGTCACTCAACTATCTTCTTCTCGGTCTTCCCTTTCTTCCAGGACTATATACCTTCCTTTGAAACATCCTTTTTGGAGTTCTGTCGTCAGGCATTCTCATAACATGTCCCAGCCACTCAATCCGGCGGGATTTTATAGAACTCACAATTTCAGTTTTGTCCAAAAGCTCGTATATCTCATGGCAAAGTATTAGGTTCTGAAATGTGTATACGTTGTTATAAAGGCCTTAGTCTATTTTTGAGGAGCCGTGTACTTCCAATGGCTTCAAAATTCTCCTATTCTAAGCAATTATCCGCCTAATTCTCCTACATAGCTCAGAAGCGTGGACTGTCTCTAAAACTGATAAACAGTATTTGAAAATCTTTGAGCGGAAGATTCTGCGTGAAATCTTTGAAGCCGTGAAAGAGGACTACTTATTTGGTTAACGAGCCCCACTTTTTTGGTTAATTGTGTACTCGTTTTAATTGTACTATGATTTTTGAAATTTATTTCGGCATAATTTATAGAATGAGAGGACAGGAAAAATAGCTCAAATAAATTCAGAACAAACAGTCCCACACACTGTAACTTATTTAACGAATCATGTATTGCATTTGTAACTTAATACTACACATAGATTTTTCCCTACTGACTTAACAGGACCACACTGAAGCATTACACAAAATAATGTACGAATTACTTTTCACCGTCCCCACAAGATTTTACTAATAGATTATTGTGAATTAACATATAAAAACATATATTATACCTAAAGGTGGCTTGAAAACAACAATTTTTTAGTGGGAACGCTTTAGTGAAAATTCTTTATAATAATTCAACAAAAACGACAATAGAACAAATTAAATTGATTTTACATTTTTCACTCTCGCATCGTACTTGATGTTAAAAAAAAAACAAACAGTTTTAGACATTTTATTAAGTTAGCTAATAAATAAAGCTTTCAAATAAAACTTGTTACAGTTATTAAATAGATTGCTAAATACACAATTAGTCAATCCCCTGTTTTCGGACTGCTTGAGCAGAAATCTTTCATATAGATATATAATTTTGAAAAATATCTAGAACAAAATTGTATTAATTTTTTTTTTTTTTTTCAACTTCGAAAATCACTAAATCTAGAAATAGAAAAAAAATATTTCCCAAGAGGAAAAATGTATATTTTTCGGTATTGGATTGATATGGGCTAGCCATATTCGATGGTACACTTGGATAGTGTACCACTCTGGAAGAAAGATCACGTGGCTCGATTTTCTCAGGCCACTACACCCAACCTTTGGACGAGGCCCATCAGCCTAGTCCTCAACGTACGATGCGTTGGCGGAATATATATTTTCAAAATTATGTTTATCCTAATTTTTTTTTATTTTTGCCATTTATAAATTTCGAGATTATGTTGGAAAAGGGGATATTTCGGTAAAAAATATGAATAACCATCTAATCCAAAAAAAAAAAATCTTATGTTTTTTTTTTTTTAAATAGGCTTTTAACTTCAAAGGTTATTCTCGTGGGCAAATAAAAATTTAATAAAATATTCCAGCGAACAGTTCAATTTTATTATTTTTATAAAACCGTAATAAAAAAACAAAACATGGAGGGTATTAAAGGCCTTGTGGTAAACATTAAAATTGTATTAAATTTTTTAAAAAATATATTAAACACCTTGCCTATTTTATCTGAAAGCAGACAGTGCCCTATAAAATAAATTATTTTATTTATTTATTACGGCTGTACCATATAAATAAATTGAAAAGTTTAAACATAAGTTGTAAACAGAATCAATATATTATATACAGTAATGGCCTTTATAAAACTTTTTTATTTATTTAAAGACTCGAACTTCTCAACAAGCCGTGAAGGCTGAGAAGTAAGCTGTCACAGCTGATAATATCGTTAGTTGAGCTAGGTAAGTTATCTGGGGCTAAGCCAAAGTTGCCGTAGAGCCAAGTTGACTGAGTACGGCCATTATCAACGATCTCAAGCGGGCCGATCTAGATTTCTAAGCGGCATACAACTTTGATGCTCGTCATCAACAACTTGTCATGATGAGGTTGACCAAACTTGCTCAGGTGATTATTCCCCCTTATTGCTGAGAGCTCAAATCTTGGTTCAACTCCAGTGCTTGGTGTGTAGAAATATTATCGTCAACACCATTACGCTGCAATTTACTATCCATTGATATTATAATTAAATTTCAGTAGGAATTAAACAATGCATATGGGTAATTCTCAAACTTTAGGAGATTTTTGTGTATCCATGATCTACTCCAAAATCTATACTATTATAAAGAACAAGCCGTTTTTCGTTCGTGATCACTAACTATGAACACTACTCAACCAATATGTTCCAAATTTTAACATCATCTTTATAGTTCTAGGAAGGTTTAGCAATCATAAAATCTTATAATTTTAAATTAAATTGTTATTGAAAAAGCAATAATGAATGGATAACAGTGATGTTTATTAATAGTACAATAAGAGACGAGCACTATTTTACATGAGAGGTTACAAACGTTCAATGTGATATAGAGCGTGAAATTGATAACATAATTTACTTAAATTCTATTAAATGATCAAAAAATATTTGAACCTTTACCCTTCGTCTTAAACCTAGGACTCCCTGTCCTACAGTATCCTTTAATGATATTTCACTGATCCCTGTTGTTTAGAGCATGTTTCTTCTTTCCTAATTTTAATTCAATATTTTTTTCGATATTTTGTACATTGAGGTGATTTTGTGACGTGTCCTTGTAATAATGAGTAGTTTTGTTTGTTGCTAACAATAATTTTAAATCTAGTATTACTACTCCCTATTGAACAGATCCGCTACCTAGGACTCTACTTGGACATACGTTCTACTTGGAATCCTCATACAAGACTAAAACGAAAACTGCCAAAAAAGAAACTGCTCGTCGTTACAGTCAACTTCAACATTTACTAGACAAACGTTCAATGCTCCCAATCAATTACAAAGACTTTTTCACATGACTGTGATTAGACCTATTTGGACGTACGGAGCTGAGCTTTAGAGCTCCACTAAACCATCCAAATTCATATCGTATCCAATCCAAAATCCTTCGTAAAATCCTCAATATTCCTTACTTTGTCACCAATAAACTTATCCATAAAGACCTTAATGTTCCATGTATGGCTGAGTTAGCCCATACTAGTTATCCTTTCATAATAAGCTCCATGACCACTCAAATCCATTAGTTGCTCAACTTGCTTCCTATTTCATTCCCGATAATCCTCCGAGGCGTCTGAAAAGAAGACGGCCAGAGATCTTCTAGTGTAGAATTTTTAAAGTGCTACTGACGATTAGTTCTCTTCAAGTTTCGACTTGTTACTGCAATCTTTATGAACACATTTACTTGATGTATATATTGAATTTACAATAGTAAAACTAGTGAACACGTCTTTACCAAATTATAACTTCATCATCTGCATATTTCTAGGTAGTTTCAGCAATAATATAATTTACAATAATAATAATAATAATTTAAATATGCAATGTTGAGTGACAGAAGGTTTGTCACAATGTTACATAATTTTAAGGTTAGAAACTAAAATCCAACCAGATGAAATCAATAAAATTATTTCTGCCAAAAAAAAATTATTATCTCATAAAAAGGTCGATCCTTTGCTCTTTTATGTTCTTTATAAAAATATAATCCTTGTACCTTTTTTTTTTAAGCATTGTTAATGCAATCCATTATCCATAACAGATTTTTAATTGTCTCTCTGCAACTGGATTACCAACTCATACAGTTTCTTATACGGATTAAAAAGTCCACGGTAAATTAGGATTGATGAATTAATTGCCACTTCTATTGAGATTATTTTATTAGAAAGCTAGTTTCGAATGCTAAACATTCATCTTCAGTTATAAAACATAACAAAATTGTTTCAACACATCAGTACTATGTTACATAGATTAAATATACTAAAGTTTTAAAAAGGTAAGACAAGAAATCAAACATGGGCACTCACCTTAGAGGTTTGATTTCTTGTCTTACCTTTTAAAAAACTTTAGTATATATAATCTATGTAATATAGTAATGATGTGTTGAAACAATTTTGTACGTTTTAGAACTTAAGATGAATGTTTAGCATTCAAAACTAGTTTTCTATTCATTATTAATGAATTAATTAATTCATCAATCCTAATTGTATTGATTCTTCTATACCATCATGCGTACCTCAAGTCACGGTAAATTTGTTTTTCCTTAGTAATTACTGATTTTAAGCCTAAAAATCAGTTTTCATTCCGGTAAAACACGTTTCCATTAGCAATTTTTGATCTAGTGATTTTTTGAAAAGTCTCCAACTGAAAGTTTGAGAATCACCCATGTATATTTTGCAAGTTTTTTTCTTCAATCCTATTTTTTTTTTTTTAATAATTTTTGATAG
Source organism: Euschistus heros (assembly GCA_003667255.2). Taxonomy (NCBI): domain Eukaryota; kingdom Metazoa; phylum Arthropoda; class Insecta; order Hemiptera; family Pentatomidae; genus Euschistus; species Euschistus heros. Next base: position 197,759 of record RCWM02000335.1, on the reverse strand, counting down.
AAATCCTGATATACAAATATATGTAACATTGTTCCAATCAAAGTAAAACTTTCACAAAAAGAAGTAAAATAAATTGATTTATTGCTACAATACTTAATCATGATCTTGATGAGTAAGGTGACTAATAATTTATGAGTCATATAGAATTAAAACCCGTTTTGTGCATTTTTCAAAATTTTCAAGAAGGAAAAAAATACTAATTTTTGGACAGACGAAAAACTAGACCACCTTTTAAACCTCATTTATATTAATTCAAAAGTATGTGATTATTTAAATAAATAAACATAGATTTAAAAGTCTGTCGTATGATTGAACATTAGTATCTTTTTTTCTTAAAAATACTATGAAAATAAGTTAAAAAGAAAAAAGAATTCATAAGAGAATGAAAAAAAAAAAAAAAAAAATTGAAATACTTAAATTTTTAAATTCACTAGACTAGCTCGGTGGTTTAATGTTTCAATTTTCTCCATGGAATATTATCCGCTTCACTTAATTTTTTTTCAATATTTTATACAGGAGATTTTCGTCAAGAACTTAAATTTGCATTTTTATTAGTATTGACTGGCTTTAATATTATTTTTAAAAATTGGAAAGATACAAAAAACCTGAAACTGTTTCTATTTTCTGCTGTGAACCCAGCTATTCCCCCCATCTTTTAAGCACTCCCCTCATGAAATAAATTGAAGAAGGAAAATAAACATAAAATCATCTCTTGCGCCTTAAAAATGAATTCCTTTTTTTCATGTTTTCATTTTAATGAATCATTTATTAATAATCTAAAGACGACTTCCCCTTAGCTACTCTATTATTTACTGCTTCGGAATCTTTTAGAAATATTGTGAGACTGTATAGCAAAAAAAATTCTCCAACGAAAATACAAATTATATCTGTAATACGATTTTCTTTTTCTTTATTGAAGTTTCGACCCTTGCTATTTAAGTATGCTAACTCCTTCAGAAAATATTCAAGTTTAGCTCAGGGTAGCTCCTAACCAGTAAGCCCACCTACTCAGCGCCCAAGCAACTGTGTAGACAAATACTTAATCGCCTAGAGCTTCGGCTAGAGGTGAAATAAAAAAAATTAAAAATTATGAACTATGGAAGTGCTACTAGTGAGTAGGTCTTGACATGTTATTGAAATGTGTAATTATATTCCTCAAATTTACTTGTTGTATATAATTTACACAGTTGTTAATATCAATATATAGTTTAAATTATATGTGTGTGTATATATATATATATATATATATATATATATATATATATATATTTTTTAAGCAGTTCTATGCTTGCTAATATATATATGTATACTCGTATTAGTCATTTATTGTATATTTATAACCTCAGTTTTTGCCCGTTAATGTAACCTCGGATGCTTGGACGAAGATCATCTGAGGGTTTGCACTGCTCTCACCTACCCAGAAGAAGACATTATAAATCGATATTGGAAGGCTCGTCGTCAGATGGCTAAACTGCCACAGACGGGCGTTGGATAAATAAATAAACAAATAAATAAACGTTAAACATTGATAATCAGTTGAAACATACAAAATTTTCAAAACATCAGCACTCTTTTACATAAAAAATTATAACAAAATATACATAACATAAACATAAAAAAACAAAACAGTCTCATTTCAGTCAAATTTGATTTCAATTGGAACGTAAAAAAAAAAAAAAAAAAAAAAAAAAAATCATAGTCAAAACCAAAAGATCCCACTCTACCTGAGCCTTCTCCCTCATATTTTTCAGTCCGTTGCTTTAATTATCTGTATAACAAAGTTGTGATGTTTTAACAATTTTTCACGTTTTAGAACTGATGATGAATGTTTTAACATTTGAAACTAATTTTCAAATAAAATCATCTCAATAGAAGAGGAAATTACTTCGCCAATCCTAACAATAATTTTTTAGTTATATTATACATTACTTAGGTATAATTAGTAATAGGTATATTACTGTATTTTAGTTTATACATTCGTGAATTCTAAATATGTGTATCAAGAAAAAAAAAAAAAAAATTGACTCTGGGATAAGCGAAACTAAGTTGACAGAAGCATATGTACCATATGACATTCTGCCGGTGGCAGAGTATGCTCCCCTGAGGAAGGTGGGACACAGGTCAATATCTTGCAGACACGAAGTTGCCAGGAACTCCGTCATCGGACCAATAATCCTAAGTGCATTAAGGACTTAAGATGGCGAGGATTAGATTGGAATTGAAACAGGTGGCGAATACTTTTTTTTTTTCACCGTCTCTAAAAAAATTTTACTTCTCTGTATAAAAGTTTTGATCAATCTCAAGAGGTTTGGGAAATTGAAATTCACTTTATCCTTTTGTTAAAGTTAATAATTTAATATTTTACTTGTGCCTCCTTGTTCTGCAACTCGGTTACATTTTAAGAAATTTACATTTGAAAAATTTTTGATTTAATTTATTTAAATCATATTCAGGTGTCCACCTCTCCTTTGAGAAGGCCTAACCTAAGATCTAAAAAGAGAAGCTAAAACTTAATTATTTTCACATATCTTAAAAATATTTTTGTCCACGTTGGATAAAATAATTTTGTTGAATAATTCCCAGAAAACCATAATTTGGAATGAAAATTTAAATATTCAAGGTATAGATCGGAAACAACATTTTATTAGCTTTCAATGCATGTATGCAACATGTTGTTGAATAAAAATTTCGACTGGTGAACATAATGTTAGCTGAAATTAGAGATATGTCAATATGCGATAGATATTGCAGGTAATTCAGTTGTGTGGGGATGATGGGATATCAGGGAGATCATCAAAACACTTCGAAATTATCTGTAAATTTTAGCGTGATTGGTAATCCCGGAGGTAGATTAAACATGGCTATCCTACTGTGTAATCCTCCGTCCTAATATCGCCATCAGTCAGCCGTGTAGCCCGGAGCAATTAAAAGGGGAAAATAAACGTGTTACCTACTTGTGATGTATTTGGCTGTAATCCAAATAACAAAAAAAATATCAATAATTATTTTAAATAAAGTTGTAAGGGTTAGTGGTATATTTAGAAGTTAAAGGGGAAGCGGTCGGCAGACCATTTGGATTCCACTTATGAGCAGTGTATAGCTTGTAGAATCGCTATTTGTCAAATGGAATAAGGAAAGGTAGATCATTTTCCGACAAGTTGACAAAGGATTTTATATATTATATAATATATATATATATATATATTTTATAATTGTGATTATATTTTTTCAAATATATTTGTGTTCTGAATCAAAATGCGTTACCATTTTTGTGTACACAGTTATTTTTTTTTATGTTTACATTTTTGTTTCAATCACTCTGATATACACATATGTATATCATCTAATATATATTTCTTTGAGATCTAAGTAGGTTTCATTTTATGCACTACTTTTTTAACACTGAACAATTTTCTTTTGAATAATTACAATCTGCCTCACTCAAGGGCAATGAGTAATATGGATGGCAGAGACTCATTCATTCTATATGTACAATGATATAAAATACAGTGGAATCTCGCTAATCCGAACATCGGTAATCCGAACACTCCAGTCATCCGAACTAGCGAATAAGCAGAACTATTTTTTCATTTTATACATTGACATATATATATATATATATTTAAATCTGTCATCAAATCAATTAAACAAATATATATTTGATTAATTAAAAGATAATAAACATAAAAAAATAAAAATATTGAAATGAGCCCGTACTCGCTCAAAAGTTTGTTGTTTATCTTCTAATTAAATAATCCTCCGTCTGAGAATTTGTTCTCAAATTATTTTCACGAACATATACATATTGCATCCATAAAAACAACTTTTATTCTTATTTTTTGTTTTGTTTTTCCCGAACCTCTGTAATTTGAATTGTACGCTCATCCGAATACCTTCTGCCTACAATTAGTTTGGATTAGCGTGATTCCCTTATAAAGTAGAAGGAATAAAGTAAGAAAATTAAAATAAATAGCCTCTGAATTTATATAAAATAAAATAAAATGCATTACATGATAATGTAAAATAGGTAATAATTGAAAGGAAGAAAATTATTTTAAATACAATCATACTGTATATGCGATATCTGCAAACATTCCGATGAACTCCCCGATCCATGCCCTCCCCCGATTTAGAGGGCAAGCCGGGCTCAGAGAGTTCCCAGCTCTACTCTCTCAGCTGCGTCTCTATTTTTATAAGTTAGGGTTATAAAATTATATGCTTTATTATTTTTTATTATTACTCCGTTTATTTTTTTCTTGTTATCCTAAAATTAATTATACGGGGAAAAAAAATGTATTGATTTCTATCGATTACGAATTTCATTAAATTGTGGATCGAAATTAGCAAAGAACAGTTCGGAAGGTTCAATGGTTTATTTGTTGTTAATTGTACATTACTCTTTAGAGGTATTTTTAAAAAAAAATGAAGAAAGACGAGTATGGTAGATAGGACTTAATTTATCATTTAATAAGTTAGATAAATAAGTTTGCAAATATACAACACAATATAAATTATGAAGTAATTGTTAGCTAACGGGTAAATAGTAACATTCTTTCTTGATTGCGAATATAAATGAATTTTTATGAAATAAGTATTACAATAATATTATTCTACGCAATGATATCATTTAATTAGTATATTTTTAAATACACAAACATCAAGAGAAATTCATTATAATGTTAAAAAGAATGAAATCAAAAGCAATGTTACATAATTCAACTAGACTTGCCAAGACAGTAGTTGTGGAATGGAGCCAGATTTAAAGCTTGAACAGTAATTATAATCCTTGTCATTTATAATTTCCAGTCCAATTAGGCAGATAAGTTCACAAGATTTATATGTGTATTTCTTTTTTTTTTTTTTTTTATGTCAGAATAAAAAAAACAAAAACATGACAGCTCTTTCCATTAATATTTGCCGTGGATTGCAGTTCATAGTAGATTATAAAATTATGGAATACTTGCTTACTTTACTTTTTTTGGTAATTACAACTGTATTCAATGCATACTATAAGTAATTGTGTGGTAAAATGATTTCAGTGGCATGTCTATAACTTGTGAAGAACAGCCCATTTGTAGCACTGCAACGAATGCTCAACATAAAAAGGTCTATTGTGTATACCATTTTCAAACGCCTCGGAGGGTTAACGTTGATATAGTGAGAAGCAAGTTAGGAGGCTAATGGATTCGAGTGGGTATGTAGCTTACCATAGAAGGATAGGTATCTTATTTGGGCTAAATCTGCAACATATGTAACATTTATATCGTAATGGATAAGTTTATTTGTGACATTATAAAGAGCATTTAAGATTTTACGAAGGATTTTGGGTTGGAAGGACTTGATACGAAAATAATTAGGAGCTCCAGGCTCAACTCCGTATGTCCAAATGAGACTCATTATCGTCATGAAAATAAGTTTTAAAAATCATTTGTGCACGTGTATAAAAATATCATATAAATAAATTTTATACGCATATTCTAATGATTTTCAAATGTATTTTGAATTATTTTATAAAGGGGATTTAAAAATATTAATTCAATGGCCTAAAAAATAAAAGAAATTTAAGTACAGTAATGTAAGTTATGAAAAGTAAAATCTAGAATTGCCTTCACAACTATACCCACGAGACAGAACGGACACAGTTTTACAACCAAGTCGTTTAAACAATATCCTCAGAGAACGCTGGGGAGTAATTCCTATCGTTATAGTTCCTAGAAAGCGTTGCTACAGAATAGCTAAACTAGAAAAATATACAATTATGTTTCATATTCCATCTTTCTTTATATGATTGTTATAAACCTTGTTATATCTCTTATACTGAAGCAATAAGAGAAATTGAAAAAAAAAAATAGCAAAGGCAGAAAATGGTTGAGATGTGTTGTTATATAACACAACAAATATATTTATATATATTATAAATCATTTAATTTTTCTAACGTTTCGGCTTACATGAGAAGCCTTCTTCAGAAATTGCTTTGAATGGGATAGCAGTAAAGAAAAATATTAAAAACAATACTGAAAACTACATGTGAGGTAACGTAATAAAATAAAAATAATGTTATAGTTAATAAAAAATAAATAGGAAAAAAACCTAATAAAATAAAATCCAAGAACCAGAAAGCCGAGACTAGAAGTCGGTTTCTATCATCTACAAAGGGTTGAATCGCATCCATGTTAAAATTATAACAAACACATATAAGCATAAATACACCAACAAATACTATATCTATTGGAATATAAGTTTAAAAACACAGAATAAATACAAAATAATAATCTTGTTCAATAACTACATTTCAATATCTTCCGAGTAAAAAAGATAATATTTAATGATCATTTTTGGTAATATGCAAAGATAAAAACAAAATTAATTTTAAAAAAAAAATCATTAACTCCGTCAGTGGTGCCGGTTCGAATCCAACCTGAGCAGGCAGAAATGTTTTTAATAGTGAACCCACGGAATGAACCGCGGCCTTTTCATTGCTGTAATATGTTTGTAACATTGCAGAATAACCGCATACCTGACTGAATACATAAAAAAGTTTAATCCCATAAAACTCCATGAACGTTGGCAGTAGTTTTAGTAATTTTTCAATCAAGTGATCAACATAAATTGCACCCAAAATGCTTTAGGTCGACATAACCACAATTACGTGGTTTACGTAGTGGTTCAACTTATTATTTCCCATTGTGTATTCATATATCGCATATCAATTGACAAATATTAAAATATATATCAATAACATGATTTAAGTATTTTTGGAAAACTAAAGCGACAAGAAACTACTCCTCGTTACAGACATCTTCAACATTTACTAGACAAACGATCAAACAGCTTTCAATTCATTACAAAAGACGTATTTACATGACTGTGATTAGACCTATCTGGACGTACGGAATTGAGCATTGGGGTTCCACTTTATCATCCAATTCATCTTGTATCCGATCCTTACAATCCGAAATCTTTCGAAAAATCCTCAACGCTCCTTACTTTATCACCAATAAACTTATCCATAAAGATCTTAGTGTTCCGTATGTTGCTGATTTAGCCAAAATCAGGTACCTATCCTTTTATAATAAGCCCCATAACCACTCAAATCAAAATAATTAAAGTATTTTTGGTATTTAAAAAGATAATTATGTGAGCCTACAAAATGAAATGAAAATTCTAACAATTTAATTAAATTATTAAAAATCAAACGATACATTACATAAATACATTAAAAACTATACAAAGCCCACTCATTCTTTAAATTGATGGGAAAATGTGAAAATTATGTAAAATGAAGAGGAATGCTGGCACAATAAATTAATAATACATGTATAAAGGTTACAGCTGATACTATCGAGAATATACGTTTGGAATTGAAAATTCGTCCATATTCATTAATTTTCGTTTGGATTTGATTCATGTCGATTTACAGAATAAAATTTAAATAAACGTGGATGGGACATTAATCAACGTCAATATGCAGAGAATTTGTCTGTATTGTTCTTTCCTTTGTATTGTTCTTCTCGTGTCTCTCATTTCATTTTTCACCTTTCGATTGCTTCATTCATTCAAGGTTCATAGGCTGTGTAAAATCTTTCTCCCTGTTGTGATATATTGAGCTTAAAAAAATAATTTTTATACCTCGCGTTTATGCTGTGGATAGTTTATTTTTTTCAGTCAATTTTTTTTTTTTTTTTTTTTTTTTTTTTTTTTTTTAAATGTCGATGAGTCTATGACTCTATTTATAATACGTTTAACGGTTTTATCAATTTATTAAATGAAAAACTAAATGTCCACACACATGCTAATAAATTCTCCAATATTAATATATTCTTAAATATATACTATTATATAAAAGGACAATCAATTTTTCGTTTATGATCAATAACCACGAAAACTACTGAACCAAATTTTAACCAAAGCATCTTTATATTTCTAGAAAGGTTATTTTTAGGGATAAGGTTGATTTTCCATTTATTTAACATTAAAAAAGCGATAATATGTGGATAATAGTGAAGTTTAAAAATTGACCAATAGGTGGCGAGCGCCATTCTACATGAAAGGTTACAAAGGTACGGTGCTAAATAGAACTAGAAATTAAAAATAAAATTGACCTATATTCAATTAAATCATTAAAAAAGATTTAAATCCGTGGTGCCTCATGTGGATCCCCCAGTGATGTTTGAAAATCGACCGATATGTGGTTAGTTTTCCGCAGTAAAGTTTACAATCGTAAAACTACTGTCTACATCATTTTTGTTTTTCTAGGAAAGTTGGGCTATAATAAAAATTTAAATATACTATAATCCAACCTGATAGAATCAATAACATTATTTCTGTCGAATAAAAATGATTACCAAATCAAAATGTCGATCCTTTGCTTTTTTTTATATGTAAATTATGATTCGTAGTCGTTTGGTTCTAATTACTGATAATGCAGTACATTATCTGCAAAAGTTTCTTAATAGATTAGATGTCTAAGTATGCTTTTACATAATTTACAAACTCATAATGCACTTTGGAATAGGTAAAAATATAGCTCTATTGCACAATTCAATGTAAAAATTTTAGCAATTAACAAAACTTCAATTATTGCTAGAATTATCCATTTTTTTTTTCTTATGAGAGCGGGCGAAGCCGCGACGGTGGATGCTAGCCTATAATATAATAATAAATATAGTTCCGAGGGCATTAAGGGGTAAATAAGCAGCATATCAGACGAGGACGTTCATAGACCTAACACTATTTAAAATTCCAACGCACGTGAGGAACGCATAATGGTATAGAAGGACCAATCTTATTTGTGAACTTCTCAGGTAGTTGAAGAACAATATTTATATCGTTCATTCCCACGATAATTTTTATATTTAAAATAAATGGATCTTCTTGAATACCTTGTAATTTCATCACAGTCTAGATAGAGTTCTTTTAAGTAAAAGTTCTTTTACGGTTTTGAACCATAAGAGATTAATGATTAATTTATTAATCTATTGAATATCAATCCACGTTCTTTTCAGTTAATGTAGTGTTCTTAGTGTCAGTGCTAAATTGGCCTGGAAATGCGGTAACGTTAGTTAATACCGCGCAAAACTTTTTTTCATGCCTTCTGTCCTGCGATAAAAAGTAAAATTTACTGTGAGGCTTCTATTCTTCCTGAAGTTTTTCTAAAGTTCACTAATGCGAAACATGAAGCTTATTATTTTGTTAAAAGAAGAATAAATGTACTGAAGAAGTTAGAAAGCTACACAATGCAGAGTAGCATAATAGATACCCGGAAAATACAGTTAAAATAATTGTGATAAGGCTATCAGGATGTGGATGCCTAAAAAGTGCTACTTTAGTTTACGCAAGGAACTTTCCTCTCGCCTTCTGTCCCGGCAGACCAAGGTCCACTGTACAAGACATTACTCCGCCCAGTTTTGTTGTATGGATCGGAGACATGGACTATATCCAAACAAATCGAGCATGACCTTCTAATCTTTAAGGGAAGAATCCTTCGAAGAATCTTCGGTGGTGTGGTGGACCGAAGCTGAGATGGTCGGATGGTGTGGCCAGAGACGTTAGGGATATCCTGCGATTCAGTAGCAGAATGACGGCTACACAAAACAAAGCAGACAGGAGGAAGCCATGACTCGCCACTGACTTTTATTGACTTAAAAAAGAAAAAAAAAAAAAGGAATTTTTAAATCTGTGTCCAATAGGAACGGAAAAATCTAATGAGCCATTAGAGAAATCACATAGTAAACCCAAAACAATTAACCTACCTTCCCCCTTTTCCTTGCCACGAAGGATATATTTCAGATATCTCTTAGATATCCTGAAGTGAGTACTAATGTTTGATTTCTTGTCTTAAATTTTTTAAAACTTTAGTATATATAATCCATGTAACATAGTGCTGGTGTGTTGAAATTTTGTATGTTTTAGAACTGAAAATGAACATTTATCATTCGAAACTAGTTTTCAAATATAATAATGCCAATAGAAGTGTCTATCAATTCATCAATCATCATTATTTATTTCTTTTATCTTATCGCTTTATATAATAATTATAGTTAATGTTATTGAGAGAGTGCAATGTTGGTGGGCAATCGGAGAAACAAACTCAGGAACTTGTAGCAATAACAACAAAACAAGCTAAGAACAGCTAACAATCAGCTAAGTTGTCGCCACTTAGTTTTAGCCAAACTAAATCATCGTGACCTCTGATCTGTCGGTGTTACTCGCCTAACCCAATATGCCAGATACTAACGAAGATAGTCTAATCACGTTTGGGGAACAGGTCTCTGGTTGTTAACATGAGCTTTCTATTTTTTATTTTTATAATGTATTGATATTTACAACTGTTTACAATATACAACATAATAAATATACTGTAATATAATTACAATGAAATGTCCATAACTTGTAAAGAATTACCCATTATTACAGTCAATAAAGGAGTGAGGAGCTAGTCGAGAGACCAGCTTCATACTTATGTCATGGAAGCATAGGTATTATTTAGGCCGAATCTGTTAACATATGGGACATTTACATCGTTATGAATATGTTTATTTGTGACATAATAGCATTAAGAATTTTAAGAAGGATTTTAGATTGAATATTAGAAGAATTGGAAGGTTAAGTGGAGTTTTGTTGCTCAAAACTGTATTCCTTTTTTTACAGTGCGTCCTAATATTTAAAGTTATACCATTGAATATATAATATAATTGTTTCAAACACAATTTCTCTTGTAATAATACATATTCTACATATCGCCCATAAAGATAAATAGAGAGTTCTCGCTCAACTGAGGATGGTCGACTAAAAGAACACACGATTATCGTGTAATGGCAAACATAGAAAATTCAATATTATTTAATCATTTGAATTTTGTGGTAGAGATAATAACGATAATATCACACACTTTTAACTTGATTGTTTAGCTTTTCGAAAACTGAGGCAAAAGTATTTGAGCGATCATCTCCTACCCTACTTACTCCCGAGTTGAACATAAAAAATCAGATATCTGTTGAGAATGTAAGGCAATTAAAATATCCTTATTTATTAGTAATTAACGTATTTAATGCAGATAGGGATTAGGTATCTCAACATTTTTGTCCATTTTTTATTCATAAATTAATTAATAATAAATGTTTTATTAAGTTTTATTTATAATGTGTGATTTAAATATCAGTGGTTTTGTGTTTCCATTCAAGTTTTTTTCTTTTGTACTGATTGTGTTTTGTTTTGCAGTCATTTTTAGTCATTCGTTTATGCTACATATTCCATGTGTTTTTTTTTGTTTTCATCGTAGGTATCAATAAGCCCTTCCCGGCACCATGTGTGAGTATATTCTGCTGGGGAACCTTAATTACGAAATATATTAGAAGCCAGCGGCGGCCCTCTCAGCGGACCCCACGGGGGACTTCACACATATAATCTCTATATAAGTGCAGCCCCACCTAGGGGACCCCATAATTCTACCCAGTCTGTAGCACATAACTTACCTCTCATCTTGGAAGCCCCTTCTGCTGCTATCCTACAATTATTTTGTCTATGTAATTCTCTCAATTCCCTGAGGCAGGAGTGGCCATTAGTCAGTAACTGTAAAATAAATATTTAAATATTTAGCTACCAATAGATGCCAGTCCAATTACAATTAAATTAAAAAAGTTCCTCAAGTTATTCTGTTTTTAAATTCTTGAAGTGTTTACGGGGTTTAACGGAAAAATTACTAAACAAGGTTGAAAACCATGGAATTTTAGTTTGCATTAAAAAGGCTCCAATTAAACAGGCTTATTAAAAAACTAAAAAAAAACTTGTACCGCTACAACACATGAATGGGCGTGGATTCAGTACGATCAGTATTGTTTCGTGACCAACGATTGTACAAGGATGTAATACAGTCAAGAAATCACGCTCAACCACCAGGTTTTCACCTCAATTAAGGTTACCTACTTTATAGAGGCTGAATATGCCCCAGAATGTTCTCCAGACTTCGATCTCGGTGCACGGCTGAAGGAACAGATATTCAATCTTCTGTCTTCTGCTGGACGCGAACTCCAACGACGGATCTAGGAGTTCAGTGCCTTACTTACTGAGCTACCCGGCTCCCAAAACAGGCTAATACTGTTGAATATTTAGGACTGATTCTCAACAGAAGGGTGAATGGATCTGGTTCACGTAAAATCAGCAAATTACAAAAAGATTTAAAGTTTTTAGGATAGATAAATAATGATTTAAAAAATAGATTTATCATTTTAAACCGATTTATTTGATTTCATGACACGTTAATAAATCTAAAGAACTAAAATGTATCTACTGTTCCTATTAAATACAAAGTATATACTTAAAACACGGTTTACTTCATAAATGTTTTATCCTTGTGTATCCTTTTGAAATAAATATTTTAAAAATCTTTGATAGATGTTAAATGCAGGTTTTCGCTCCCAATTTTAGAAGTAACAATGATTATGGATTAAATTATCAAACTATTTATCTTACTGCTAGCATCCCCAGTCACGGCTTCGCCCGCTCTTATAAGTAACGAACGTAGATAGGTTTAACTGATAACGGAAGTTTTATTTTTTAACAATAAAAATCTTATAATGCAGTTGAGAATTAGTTTCTCATAATATTTCTATATACTTTGACTCCAAGCTGTAACCCGGTATTATTGCAATGATTTACTCAAAAGCATTATTGGATATTCAATCCTTAAATCTAATCTATGAGTTGGTAATTTAGATGGACAGAGACACGTTTAGGAAGAAACTCTGGCGGATAATAGACTGCATTATCAGTGCTTACAACCCTATCAATAGAGATATTCTCTATGTCACAATTTATTTTTTCAATAATAATGTTGTTAATCTTCTCTGCTTTGTATTTGTAGGTAATATTAATGCTGTTTCACATAACCAATTGTACAATTTATTAAATAATCCTGAAACATCAAAATGAATTTGAAATCATTGAAATATTAGTCTTCTTAAAACCTTCATCAAAAGCTATTGTTAGGTCGCCCATTTTTTAAACACAATATCAAAATTTTTCGATATTTTGTTAAGGCAATAATGTTTAGTGCGGCAAAAATAATTTTATTGATTTCATTTGGTTGGATTTCAATTTCTATCTAACAATAAAAGTTAATGACAGAGTTACAAACTTTTGCCACTTAACACTGTGAATTTAAATTATTATTTTAGTTAACTATACTATTTAAAATCTAGAATTATGAAGATTTTGTAGTTAAAATTTGGTACAGAGGAGTTTAATAATTTTACCATTGCAAACTCTGGTGTAGAATTCCGCTAACCACATATCGTTCGATTATTAAACATCCATAGGATCCACACGTCACACTAAATATTTATAGCTTTTTTTATAACAATTTATTTGAATCAAGTCAATTTTATTATCAATTTCTAGCTCTATATAACATTGTACCGTTATAACCTTTCTTGAATGGCACTCGCCACATATCGGTCAATTTTCAAAATTCACTGCGTACCACATTTTTATCGCTTTTTAGCAATAATTTAATAAAAAATATGTAAATTTTCTTATTGCTAAACCTTCCATTAACTAAGAACATTATGTAGTTAAGATTTGGTAAAGATTGATTCAGTAGTTTTTGCGGTTAGTTTTGTTTTATAAAATAAATTCTATGAGTCAATTTTATGTGTGAAAATTTTATTTTTCAATTTATTCATGGTTCCACTCTTAACAAATATTACTAAGCAAATTTTATTTTAATAACATATCTACTTATAAACCTGAAACATCAAAATGAATTTGAAATCATTGAAATTTTAGTCTTCTTAAAACCTTCATCAAAAACTAAGGAGATATAGATTAATTTAGAACATATGTTTTATTGGTAATTGTTTAAAAACACCTGCACTAAAGTAATATTTATAAAAAATAAATATTATTTTGATATTTTTGGGGTATTTGTTGAACCCCAACTCTGATTTAAAAAAAAATTACGAAAACCTTCCCGGGGATATACTTAATAATTTCCCACATTTTCACGGCGATTGGATGTATAGTTTTTGAATCTATCAAGAACAGACATACAGACATTTATATATATATATATATATATATATATATATATATATATATATATATATATTTGCACTTCCTCTACAGTACCGCTTAATACAACTCCAATCAGTCTCTTGGTGTAATTTTACACACAATCGTTAAAATTATTTAAAGAAAATTCTATCTTCTTAATTCTATCATAAACTTCTCCGTTCCAGTTGAAATACGGTGGAAGAGTCAGTGCACAGTATTGAACCGAAGCCAAAGCATTAGTAAGGAATTCGCCGTTATATTGAGTACATGTCTCATTTCAAAATCGTATGTCATGTTCTGAGTTATGAGTAGCGATTTGCTAATGAGCTGGTTATTTTTAAACAAGCTATTTTATATTAGTATAAGATAATTTATATTTATTAAAAATAAATATGAATTTATTTTAAAAACCACTTTTTGAAATATTTGTGTTGTAGAAAATATAGGTTTCAAACCCTGAGACGCAAATTGATGGAAATAACGTTTAAGAATTAATTAATATTCTATATATATATAAATATATATATTTATATATTTATATATATATATATATATATATATATATATATATATATATTATATTCAATTAGCAAGGAATGCCTTTAGTCCACATTTCAGCTGCTGCCCTGCAGTTTCTTTGTCCTATCAGGGTACGTGCATCCTCAGTAACAACATGTACTTCCATGTATCACTGTGTTTAGAATGTTCCTGCGATTCTCGTCCTCTGCCGTTCTTGCTGTGTTTCCTGCCCAGCATAGCCTATTAAGCTTCAAACAAATTACTGCGTTCACTGTATTGGTATAGTCAGGTACAGAGCTGTTTTCTTCCTCGGTATTACCTAGGTCGCTGCCTACTTCAAAAAATATAATATATAAATTCAATCTATGTAGCAAAGTGCTAATGTTTAGAAACTTTGATATGTTTTTAGAAATGATGATGAATGTTTAACATTATAAAGCTAGTTTTTTATAGTAAAAAAAAATAAATAATAAATTTCTTCTTTACAAGAAAAAACAAAAGACCATGGATTTGTCTACTAATGATTACCTATTAAATAAAATGATTCAAATTTTACTTTTTTTCATTTAATCCAATATAGCTCCCAGAAGGTAGGTCCTAGTAACAAATTTTATTTAACAACAAATATTTTCCATTAGATTTCTGATCAGGAAACTCTAACCAAATATTTAATCCTAGCAACAGCAACAGACTTAAAGTCTGTTAGAAAAGCCACAACACTGAACAAATGAAGGAAAACTTTTTTTGTTTTTTCATTTGAACCAATTTAGCTCCGAAACCGTAGGTCCTAGCGACAAATGTTATATAACAAAACATATTCTCCATTAAATTTCTGATGTGTATATTGTTAAGTTTTCGACATAACAACACCAACATAGATAAAAAAACGTTACAAAAAAAATACTATAGACTCCCACTCAAAAGACATGAATATGTAAAAAAAAGTAATAGATAAGTTCTTAGATGTAAAAATCAAATATTATTCTATAAAATTGTAAACATATTAAAGTTTTAATTAATAAAAAGTTAATAATAGTGGAGGGAAACATATTGTGAAAGGGTATTCCCTTCGGTTTGAACCAATTACGAAGGTTGAGTCCTTGCAAATCCCTTGGAGGCAGCCCTTTGTCTCTTTGCTCAGGTAATGAAGTAATCATACGTTGGATCATTGTTCTGCCCTCAGTCCCGCAATGTTGTTATCCTTGTAAATACCGCAAGCTCCGTATCACAGTTTTAAATCATTTTTTTTTCCTTTTCTATTTTCTATTAAGTATATTTTTCTCTGAACAAACGTTTTAACCCTTTTTTCATTTCAATAGAAAAAAAAATTGGTTTGTAGTTCCCTAAACTGTTTATATTAGTTAGTATTTAATGTTTTTGAACTAAAATTCTCAATAATTATTTTCAATAGAACACTCAATTTTTTTATTACCTATAATAAACATAATACACAATTTTAATATATTATAATAGTAGATTTATCAAGACGTTTATCTAGAAATAGATGAGCTTTGGGGCTCCACTAAACCATCCAATTCATCTCGTATCCAATCCTTACAATCGAAAATCCTTCGAAAAACCCTCAATGCTCCGTACTTTTTCATCAATAAACTAACCCATAAAGATTTTAATGTTCCATATATTGCTGATATAGACCAAACCAGATACCTATCCTTTCATAGTAAGCTCCATAAATCCACTAGTTTCATAACATACTTCCCACTCCGTCCCCGATAATCGTCCGAGGCGTCTAAATTTCCTTGATGTATATCTATATATATATATATATATATATATATATATATATATATATATATATATATATTGGTACAGTTGTAAATTTCAGTACATCGATATAAATAAATAAAAAAGAAAGATAACTATCCCATAATAAAGTCCATAACTTTTCGATTCCACTGGATCCTTTTCTTACTCTCATATCGATTTCTGATAATCCTTCCATGTTCCAGAAAGGTTTCATTAGAAAATCAAACTAGTCTTTAGAAATTTTCATATTCGACTACTTATAAAGTAAATAAGTTTAAATACAATCGTATTAAAAATTCAGAGCCAGTTATTATTTCAACAATAAAAAGAATTAGAATTCGCCTTCTTCTTGCTTATTATTCTTCTAATTAGTACATATGTACAATTAAATAAATAAACTTTAGACTAATAAATAAAGTATCCGCATATTTGTTGACGCAATGGATTATGTTTTAACTACCATATTCCGTCGTGGCTTCGCCATGTTAACAAATAATTGATGTTTTTTTTATTTATCAATAAAAATCTTGTATTTTAAAAAGCATGCAAAAAGGAAAAATAATAATAAATTCATAAGACATCCAAATAAACTACATTTCATTTTTTTCTCTCGAGATTAAAAGAATTTTTGATTTTAAGGATTTTAAGGAGCCCTAAATATAATTGAACGTGAGAAAAACAGTCGGTTCGAAGTTCCACTACGTTTTTTTTAAGTCTGGCCTTGCAATTAGTTTGTCGTAATATCTAAAGAAACTTTATTTGGAAGTTTTAATTGTTTGATGAATTAAAATAAAAAATAAACTTTATTCTTGGACTTACTGTACCCTAAGAATAAAAATAACTAATACTGGTACAAATGTCTGATATTATTATTTACAAAATAAATTCTTAAGCGATTACAACTCATATCGTCGACAGGAAAATAAATATAATATAATACAATGATATATATAAAGATAAAACAATTCTAAATGTTTACTTAACTATTTACATATTTGCAGAAGATTGATTTTAGATTAATAGGACTCATGGATAATTGTTTCTAGGAATACATCTCATTACTGCAGTTGCTGTTCTAGTGAAAATTATAGCCTCTATGACGTTTCCACGCATAGCAATAAGTTTTCACCTGGTAGATTAGGTTGTTCACTAAATTTTATTATTGCTAATCCTGCTATGATCTATTTAGGTGATGAAGTTAAAATTTGGTACAGATTGGTTAGGTGGTTATTCTAGTTAATGATCACAAACCTCCTTTAATATGGTTGTATCCATATTATGCTTGTATCCAATATGTTATCTATTTACTTACGTTCAACGAATTCAGGATACTCGGGGTCTTCGGAAATCGTACTGCCACTCATTTTGTTCCAAACTAAAACAAATTAAAAATAATTTTATTTCATTGGAATAAAATATCACACAAAAATATGCAAGTTTTCATTGTAAAACCAAATATTTTTTAAAATCCACAATTTGATAAGAATAAATATATCTAACACAAAACACTGGTGTTGATATTTTATAGAAACATTCATGTTTTTTTTTTTTTTTAATATTAGTAAATCTCTTTGACAAACCGCTGACATTGAAGAGGAGCGGATTACTAAATATAGCTGAAAAACACAGGACTCCGCTTTCAAAAGGCTTATTAATAAAAATATCTTAATATAGATGGCATATGCAACATGGGTAGAATGTGATGTAACGCAGAATAAAAAAAATATATGAAAGCAAAACTAACAGACATCTGTTGCCACCAAACAGAATAAACATGAGGCGGGTTTTATTTTGGTAGTGCAGCCTGTAGCTGCAATTGAAAAAGTATTATAATCCATCAGTGTTATGCTGACATTATAAATGTTAAATTCATCTTCGTTTATGATGACTTGGTTTGAACCATGTTTTTTATTTTATATATTTCTAAATTCTGCCTTAAAATTTATTTCGGTAAATGTAAGTTTTTGAATTTATGTTCTATATTGTCCTACAGAGCCCATTAATGATATTCCACTAATCCCTGTTAAACAGATCCGCTACCTAGGACTCCACTTAGACAAACGTCTTACTTGACTAGAAAGAAAGAAACGTCTTATACAAGACTAAAACGAAAAAAACTGCTCGTCGTTACAGTCTACTTCAACATTTACCAGACAAACGTTCAAAGCTTCCAATAAATTACAAAAGACTCATCTACATGACTGTGATAAGACCTATTTGGACGTAAGGAGTTGAGCTTTGGGGCTCCACTAAACCATCCAATTCATCTCGTATCCAATCCTTACAATCCAAAATCCTTCGAAAAATTCTTATTTTTAAAAAATGCTGCTTATTTTTTGACCAATAAACTTATCCATAAAGATCTTAATGTTCCATGATTTAGCCCAAACCAGATATGCATCCTTTCATAGTAAGCTCCATAACCACTCCAATCCACTAGTCTCCCAACTTGCTTCCCTCTCCATTCCCGATAATCCTCTGAGGCGTCTGAAAAGAAGATGGCCTAGAGACCTTTTAGTGTAGATTTTATTGAAGTGCTACTAGTGAGTAGTTCTTCACAAGTTATTTAAATGCCATTGTATTCACTATCAACACAATTACGTAATGTGTATTATTTTGTACAGTTGTAAATATCAATAAATGAGAAAAAAAAATTGTCTATATTGCATATAGAGGAATATTAATCATATTTTTTTATCAGACTGGTCAATAAAATATTATTCAGAACTACTAAACTATCCAAATACATCTCGTATCAAATCTTTACAATCCAAAGTTTTTGGGAAAATCCTCAATGCTCCTTAATTTATCACAAATAAACTTATCCATAATAAATTTAATGTTCAATATGTTGTTGATTTAGCCCACACCAGATACCTGTCCTTTCATAGTGAACTCCATTACCACCTAAATCCACAAGTCTCTCAACTTGCTTCAATTTGCTATGATGCTCCCTCAAGTTTTAACTAAAAAAAGTTCTAAAAACCAAAGGAACTATAAAATATAGTAAGAATTGCATAACGGAAGACAAAAATCCCAAGAAATAAAACTGAAGATCTTTGATCAATGGGATTGAAAGAAAGCCTTCGGTATTTCCGAAAACAATAAGACTGACTTATTGAATTTAATAAACAGTGGAGTCGTCCCTGAAGAAAATTCGTTTAGTAAGGAGAAAAGGCTAGCGTCTTCCGATAATCCTCTAAACAGTCTGAAAAGAAGATGGCCTAGAGAACTTCTTACGTACGGCATGCATTGAAGTACTAATATTAGGTAGTTTTTACAAGTTATTGACACCTCACTGTAATAATTTTAGCGCACATTCACTTGTTGTATATATTGTATACAGTTTTAAATGTCAATAAATAAAACAAATAATATCAAGAAACTTAACCGTACAAGGCCCCCAGTACCTTATGCGGGACAACCATTTTTATCGTTCCTAAAACTATAAATATATTAGCAGCGAGATCTGTTGACATCTCGATAGAAGCGTCGGATATTTACAAATGGATAATACGATCCATTGCGTACAGAAGTCGTTACTGTTTCTGTAATTGTACGCTTAGTGGGAAATTTTAATTAAAATGTTACGTTTGTCTTTCGTGTGAATTAAGAAATTTATAAAAGATGATAACCAAGTAGTTCTGAGTTTGAAAAAAAATACTGTCATTCGTAACGAAGTGTATTTACGACAATAAATTAATCACCAATAATGACTGAAGTAAAAAAAAACAACAGAAGAACTGAAAATTGTTTTCCTGTCAAATATTGGATTATAATTATTTTTTCTGTGCTAGTAATCACTTACTACTTTTAAAACAATAATAAAATAAAAATCGAACCTTCAAGGGCTACAATAGATCTAGTTATTCTGTAGGCTTTAGGCTTTACTTAGCTATTTCGCCCTCCAAGACCTCAATCCCCGAAGAGCAAGCCTTCGAGGATTGGACGCTGTTGTAGCTAATCCCTTAAGTGGTCCCGAGGACGGTAGCCGGAGTAGTTGGGGGTGGCGTAGGGTGGTTGGGGGTGGTTAGTGGAGGCCGGGCAATTGAACTAGAAACTTATTGAGGTATAATTAATTCTAAAGATTATCGCCGAACGCCCCCTCTATATCCCAACTAATGGAATCAGCCTAACTCCTTGTTGATCTTGTTGGAACTGAGCCCACGCTGCACTGTTTTCTAGTAATGGAAAAGCCGTCTACATTTCTTGTACTCTGCATTAAACATCGAGGGATATTCTGCTGAAAATGATTAAAGATACTACGGAGATTAGTGATGTTAATCACATATTGTAATGTAACTAATTTACCATTATCCCTTGATAAGAAATAAATCGCCTACTCCATACTTATTTATAAATTTCTAATTTAATAGTTTTTATTGTCATAAATATTACAATCAAATTTTTGGACAAAATAATGTCTATTGATTATAATATATACAAACACACACTCACAAACACCTAAAAACTAATATAATGCTAATTATAATAATAATATCTATAAAAGAAAATGGTAACAATCAACAATTTTTTTATTGTATTATTTTTATTTTTTTTAAACTGTTTATAGAAATTTACAACTTTATACAAAATAAATAAAAATGCATCCAGTAAATGAGATGATAATACTCGTTATAACATGTCAATCGCCACTCAATGGTAGCACTTCTGTAAGTTCTATATTAGAAGGTCCCGAGGCAGTCTTCTTTTCTGACGCCTGGGAGGGTTATCTGTAATAGAAATAGCAAGTTGAGATTTGAATGGTTATGGAGTTTACTATGAAAGGATAGATATATGGTCAGAGCTAATTCAGAAACGTATATCAGACAGCAACTCCTGCAGATTATAAATTAGATACTTATAAATCTATAAAGTGTACATTTTTAAATTAAAAACTAATCTTCAAGTTTATATGAAAAACATTTTTAAACTTCTATTTTACTACATAATTTCATCATTATACTACATAAAGAAGATTGATAACTGAGGACAGATAAATTAAGTTTAAAGGGAGTGACAGAAGGAGCATTGCGAAATGAAGTGGGTATGAAATTACAAAACAAAGCTAGACTAATAATAAAGAACTTTCAAAGGAAGCAACTCAATTAGAAGAGATATACATATCAATGTATATGATGTCGTAAATGTATGAAGTTATTTTGGACTTTAAAGTTTGGAATAAAAAAGTACCAAGTAAGTATTGTCCTAGAAAACTTTTGTAAAGCCACCTTAACCCAGAATATCAGTATGTGATGTGATGGAACCTGGGGATTCCAAAAATGAAAATTATAATGGAATTCATTAATCTTTTCAGCTTCAATCAAGGTGGGGACCGAAGACTATACGATTTCTATAAAACCGAAGAATACGTGCTCCATTGGGTGTTAGAGCTAGCAGGCATTAAAGAAATCAGCTACTTGAACCCTACATCCGATGAGTCTAATTACCTACCCAAGGCTGTCAAACTACCTGCAATAGATTTAACACTACGAAATTCACGAAAAATACCACTACAGGACATACTTAGCAGAATATCAAAAAAGGAAAGAAAAATATAGCAATAGAAAACACTTTTATACAGACGGTTCCAAATTAAATAATAATGTTGGATGCTCTTTCGTATCGGACTCCAACATTGCCTAGTATAAACTTCCTTCCCTAGCCAGTAACTTCACTGCCGAATGTTATACGATCTGTGCGGCGCTATATAACACAATGCAGTGTGAGGAAGAAAATGTCGTAATATACACAGACTCCCTATCTGCTCTAATGACACTAAAAAACATTTATACTAAAGATTTAGAAGCTTATTCATCAATGGTGAAAAATCTAAATAAAAACGTATCACTTTTTTGGACTCCACCGCACTTGGTGATTAAAGGCAACGAAGTATCACATCGGGCTTCCAAGGAAACAGCGTTATCATCGATTGATATTAATAATCTCTACACCATATCCGACATTTGCCACTTTTTAAAATATCGAGTAAAACTGTCCTGGGTCCAGGATCGAGTAAAAATGAAATAAAATATGGAAAAGTTCAAACCCCAGTGAGACAAGAGAAGTTGTTACAGCTAGACTCAGAATAGGCCATACTCGACATACCGACGGTTACCTTATAACTAGAGACCCAGTTTCCGTGCAATTGCACGAAACTGCACGAACGGTTTGGGGGTTACTGCACGAATTCGCACATTTCAGGTTTTAATTGCACTTTTTGATATTTCATTAAAAATATTCAAGTTTTTTTTTTTTGTCTCGTCCGTATTGGAGCGCGGGATGTACTGCACTGGAGTCTTTCTCGACGTAGAACAAGCCTTTGACCGAGTCTGGCACCAGGGACTGCTTTATAAACTCCACAAATTCCTTCCTCCTACATACTTCCTTATTATTCAATCCTATCTCAATGACAGAACATTAAGAGTAAGTCACAATTCCGCCCATTCATCCCTCTTTACTCAGTCTGCCGGTGTTCCTCAAGGAAGTATCCTAGCTCCCATCCTCTACACTGTGTATATAGCTGACATCCCGACCCATCCTAGCACTGTCCTCACCACTTACGCTGATGACACATGTTTGTTATCAGTAAATAATGATCCCTTCATTGCATCCCAGGCACTCCAATCCCACATCATAAACCTTCAAGAATGTTGTCAAAAATGGAGAATTAAAATAAATCCAAATAAATCCCATCAAATAACCTTTACCCTCCGTCGTAAACCTACGACATCCTGTCCTACGGTATCCTTTAATGATATTCCTCAAATCCCTGTTGATCAAATCCGCTACCTGGGAATCCATTTAGACAAACGTCTTACTTGGAATCCACATACAAGACTAAAACGACAAGAAACTGCCCGTCGTTACAGACTACTTCAACATTTACTAGACAAACGTTCAAAGCTCCCAATTAATTACAAAAGACTCATTTACATGACTGTGATTAGACCTATTTGGACGTACGGAATTGAGCTTTGGGGCTCTACTAAACCATCCCATTCATCTCGTATCCAATCCTTATAATCCAAAATCCTTCGAAAAATCCTCAATGCTCCTTACTTTGTGACCAATAAACTTATCCATAAAGATCTTAATGTTCCATATGTTTCTGATTTAGCCCAAACAAGATACCTATCCTTCCATAGTAAGCTCCAATCCACTAGTCTCCCAACTTGCTTCCTCCTCCATCCCTGATAATCCTCCGAGGCGTCTGAAAAGAAGATGGCTTAGAGACCTTTCTGTGTAGATTTTATTGAAGTGCTACTAGTGAGTAGTTCTTCACAAGTTATTTACATGCCATTGTATTCACTGTCAACACATTTACTTGTTGTATATTATTTTGTACAGTTGTAAATATCAATAAATAAAGAAAAAAAAAGGTTTTTGTTAGGTTTCATTTCGATGAAAATTATGATTAATTTTTATGATTGTTTTTCCCCCTTCCTTGCCTTCTCAGGCATACGAAGTAAAACAATTATCACTTATACGCATCCTAGAGGACTGTCCTCGATGGGATAGTTATTTTCAGGAAGCAGGTTTACAGAGAATCCTCTCTACTATTCTTGGCGACAATAATACCAATATAGAAAAATCTTAAGAATCCTTAAAAAATATGAATTGCTCAATAAAATTCTAAAACAATACCAAAACTAGAAAGAAAGAAATATAGATTCAAAAGGACCCGTGTGTTATCCATAATAGTGTCTGTATAGTAAAGAATGTTAATGTCCGAAACGGAAAACCCGCTTCGGCCTCTAGAAAATGGACTGTATGGGAAAATATGGAATCGAGGTTTTGCACTCTTGGGGAGATATTATTGAGAAGGTAGCATAAACAAATAATACAGAAGAAATCTCTTACCTTATTACTGCCGCCGACGGTCTGTCCAGGGGGCCCCTATAATCTTTACGGCCTGGCAGATGCTTCTCCTAAGCTGCAATATTCGTCTAAGCTCGCCTCCTCTTAGATCACCACTCATTCGGGGGAGAACTAAGTTAAAAAACCAATGAAAGACCATGAGGTCTTGGGCAATTTCGTAGGAGGTGCGTACTCGAGCACAGATGATAGAAGAAAGAGGAATATTCATGTGGGGATTAGCGCAGATAAGGGCTAGTTGCACCGGAAATTCATAGAGTGCGTCAATACACGGTATATTAAAGTTTTTCTCTTTTCCCCCCTCACACAAGCGCCGATTGGCGCGAACATACCGCCCACCAAAGGGATGTTGCCCAATTTTATTCCAAAAGTTATACCTGAAAATGGTGGGCAGGCAGCAAAGAATTTATACAATAAAATAAAGAAACGCAAGCTCAACTTGAGTAAAGAGGAAGATAAAGACAAAAAAAAAATAAAATAAAAATATTGTAACATGAATGGGAACACAATTATACAATGTAAAGAAAAGGAAACAGCCCAACTGGGCAACAATTATATAATGTAAAGAAAATAAAACAGCCTAACTGGGCAACAATTATACAAAATAAAGAACATGCACTAGCATAACTGAAAACGATTATACAAGGCAAAGAGAAGTCATTCCGGAAGCGGAATTAGCTTGTTCACAGATCTAGTGAGAGTGCTGGTAGAAGTCTCAAAGGTGGCTGCTCGTGAAACACCATCAGGCTTGAGCTCGGAAGTAACAGCTAAAGGCCGGGAGAGTGAGGAGCTGGTCAGTCCCTTGCTCACAACAACGTCGCCCTGGTTCTTGGTTCGACAACGGCGCTTTGATTTGAAGTTCACTTACAACGTTGTGAATTATAATTAAGAACGGCGTTGTCAAGTATGCCGCCCACCCTGAGGACCCCCAGGCTATCGAGGAAAGGAGTACGGCTGTAGAGCGGGTTTGCCGGCTCATCGGCACGGATATTTAGAGGAGGCCCAGAAAAATGTTTAAAGGTAATGTCAGGCTCATTTGCTATGAGCGCAATGGGAGTAGACTTAAGATCCGGTAATGGCTTGGTGCTTAAGTTGGTGTCACGATAAGGAGGAGGCCAATGCTCCTGGCATTTGGTCAAAGAGGAGGGATCTTGAGTCCCTAAACAGAAATTGTTGGTCTGCGCGTAATGAGTACGGGTAAGACCCCTAGTGTCAATATGGGCATGATTAGCGAAAGAAGAAACATCAGCAAACCCTACTGGGGAGAATTTGTCGAATATTGAAATTTTAGAGCGTACAGACCCTTTGATATCTAAAACTGGTGGTTTTAAAAAAGTAGGTTCAATAGGATTCGAGACCGGAATTTTACTTGTTACTCTATCTTGGTTACTATGTGTGTATACTGGTTTTTTATTGTTTTTATTTTTAACAGGAAGGAATTTTGGACAATCTAGATTGGCTAAGGAATAGTGACTGTTTGAGGATGAGATGTAATTATCCTCTTCTGTAAGAGAAACAAAAAACTTTTCATCAGATGAATCACTGACATTCGTATCAGCACCACCTGTTTTATTGATGTGATTAAATTTTGAAACTTGATTTAAGTTTAAAAAATCACCCTGGTTATTGATTTGTATTTCCTGGGGAACGTTAAAATTATTTAATCTGTGATTACATGTATTGGTGTTAACAGAAGGGTCAATGTTTTCTGGAATATCAGAAACATTTGAGTCTTTGTGGTCTGTACTCACGGGTTGTTCGAATGGGAGTTTTTCATTATTCTCGACTTCGGAAGACTTATGGATATCTCGGGAAGTTTGACAAACAGAAATTAACGAAGTGACTGATTGATTTTGCGATAGGGTCTGGATAGGGCCTATGATTGCCCAACCAAAAATAGTACTGATAGCAATTGGACCGATAGAGCTAGGAATAAACGGATGAGGCAATAATAATTGCGGGTATACGTCTGCACCTAAGAGAAGGTCAATCTTGTCTGATTGATGAAAGTCAGGATCGGCCAAACGCAAATGTTCAAAGGCGCGAGCAATTTCTGGAGTAAGGTTCTTGGGAGGCAAATGGTTAGCAATGTGAGGAACCACGGACGGGTTTACAAGAATGTGCCTCTGAGAAAATGTGGAGAAGATGTGGCACGAAACTGTGCCAGGAGAACTGGAAACACGCCCACCTATACCTGAAACGGTAATGGGCATTTCCTGGATTTTTTGACCCAACTTGTCAAAGAGGCGCTTGGAAATAAATGACAGCTGCGACCCCGGATCGATGACCCTACGGACCGGAACGTAACCTAAGTGAGAATTAAAGATTCGTGCACGAAAGGTTCCTAGGAGTGAAGTCACGTGACTTCCGGTGGTACTACAACTCACAGATAAGGAGGCGTCAACTGGTGCTTGACCAGTGGAAGCGGATGCTGGTTCACTTGTAATGTGATCAGCATGAGCTGAAGCGCGACTAGGCGCGGAATTCAAATGGAGATTTGAATTTACTGCTTTGACGGGATGCAAAAGTGTGTGATGCTCTAGCGAATTACACTTACGACATGTAAATTTGGAATTGCAATTACCCTTAAGGTGCGGACCCAAACAATTAAAGCACCGTTTATGCCTTTTGAGGAAATCAATTTTTTGATCTCGAGTGAGATGAGAAAATTCGAAACAGGAAGATAAGGAATGCGGCTTACGACAGAGAATGCATCTGAGGTTAAAAGAATTAGAAGGTGCGGCCCGAGTTCTATCTGATGGTGAGGTATCAGGACTAGTGCTAGCAATTAGCGAATTAACTTTAGTGTTTCTATGTAGATTGATGGGGGGAGAAATAATCTCGAGGGTTTTAATTTGCTTGATAATGAAATTTAGTAAGTCATCGAAAAGCGGAACTGATTTAGCAGAATTTTGATCCTCGAAAGCCTTAGATGTGCGGGGGTCTAGATTATTTAATGCGAGGGTTAACAAAATAAAATTTGCTAAATCGTCGATTGGTAGCGCCTTGATAGCCTGCACCGAATTTTAATGTATCTCGAGAAAAGTTTTTAAGTTATTTAATGAATTTGAACTGACGGGCTTAAAGTGTAAGATTTGGTTCAGATATGCCTGGGCTATCCTCCTGGGGTTTTGGAACCTGTGTACCAGAGCTGAAAAAGCAAGGTCGTAATTTTCGGCTGTGAGTTGAAAGCTAGAAATTACGGAAAGAGCACTCTCCTTTAAATTGGATCTTAAATAATGAAAGCGTTGTATGGGGGTTAGAGAAGGGTTGTCGTGAACAAGGGCGGTGAACAACGAGAAAAATTCAGGCCACTGCTGTATGTCGCCTGAAAAGGTTGGTAAATTGATCGGTGGTAAAGAGAAAGCACTTTGAGCCAAATGAACAGGGCTGGCAACCGTTGTAGAAGTTGCAATAGGTTCTTCTTTTTTCAATTGTAAATATTTGGATTTAATTTTGGTTAACACACTATTGAAAGCAATTGCAGGGGCTTGAGTATCCACATGATTTTGTTTGGATAAGAGAGCATTAAGGTCACTTAATTTTTCATTCACCCCCTCAAATTTCACTTGAAGGGAGGGTAAATCCTCGTAATGCACTTGGACAGTAAAAATATCCGAAAGAGTGGAACCCTTAATTTCATCGTATCTACTAGTTATATCAGCAAATATCGTTTCCCTCTTTGCCAATAGTTGTGCTTGAATAATGATATTTTTGTCTTCTGTAGGCATTGTGAAAAATAGAGAATAAATAAATACAGCAATAAAAGGAAATTATAATATATGAGGCAGAGAAAAGGAAAGGAGAAAAAGTTGCAACATTGATTTCACTAATTATTACGTAATTGTAACTGACGTTATAATAAGACAAGATGGCGAAGATAGTTACGAGACGAAGTAACGAGTACGTTACTAGAGTGGGGGGTGGTGACGTCAGATAACAGCTGACAATTGGTTGAACATGGCCGACTATAACTTCGGTTTTATATGTGTAATTATTGGAAGTTATAAAACTTGGACAAAAAATAGGCCAAACCTTGCAATTTATACAAGTTTTAACGTAAAAATTTTTAATATTAATAAAGCACAGAAATGAGTGGGTGATTACTCGCCCCAAAACTGCAAAATCACTCGTTTCAAAGTTGAACAATGATATATACGGCCCGGATCGGACCAAAAATGTATAGTAAAGAATGTTAATGTCCGAAACGGAAAACCCGCTTCGGCCTCTGGGAAATGGACTGTATGGGAAAATATGAAATCGAGGTTTTGCACTCTTGGGGAGATATTATTGAGAAGGTAGCATAAACAAATAATACAGAAGAAATCTCTTACCTTATTACTGCCGCCGACGGTCTGTCCAGGGGCCCCTAGAATCTTTACGGCCTGGCAGATGCTTCTCCTAAGCTGCAATATTCGTCTAAGCTCGCCTCCTCTTAGATCACCACTCATTCGGGGGAGAACTAGGTTAAAAAACCAGTGGAAGACCATGAGGTCTTGGGCAATTTTGTAGGAGGTGCGTACTCGAGCACAGATGATAGAAGAAAGAGGAATATTCATGTGGGGATTAGCGCAGATAAGGGCTAGTTGCACCAGAAATTCATAGAGTGCGTCAATACACGGTATATTAAAGTTTTTCTCTTTTCCCCCCTCACATAAGCGCCGATTGGCGCGAACAGTGTCCATAAGAAATTTAACCTTACCTAACCTCAAGGTAGGGAAGGATGAGGGTGGAAAATGAAAGTTGCCTGAATGAAACTTTGGTGAGCTAAAAAATGTTATTGTAACCTGTTTTTTCCCTGTAGGGCATGATTATGAAAACATCATAGTCTCGAAACGTCGCCAAAACAGTTGTTTTTATTTATTGACTGAACCTTAAGAACCTTATTAAACATAATAAAATTTTTTCTATTCTATATATATATATATATATATATATATATATATATATATATATTATATATATAATTCCACCAATCTGTTATATTCACCTATTACCTCCGATCCTTCGCAGGTTAATTAGTAAGAAATTGATTTCTCTGAAAAGTCAATAACATGTTACATGTCATTAATTAAAATACTAATTACATTTATGATATCCCTTGAAACTGTATAACTCATGTTATGTCGTCAAATTGTGAATGTTTGTGAAGAGCTAATTCCCACACTGTTGCCGAATTGCATCAAGAGCCAGAGATAAATCCAATGATAAGAGAAGCCATCTAATTACATTGCTGATTATTGCAGAGTTAATAACCTCCCATATAGGGTGCCCTTCTATTGATTAATCAACACTGATAGGTTTGCTATCAGTCCAATCACGTCTGGCTGGAACCGTTTCTTTTATTG
This sequence comes from Euschistus heros, assembly GCA_003667255.2. Taxonomy (NCBI): domain Eukaryota; kingdom Metazoa; phylum Arthropoda; class Insecta; order Hemiptera; family Pentatomidae; genus Euschistus; species Euschistus heros. Next base: position 168,194 of record RCWM02000335.1, on the reverse strand, counting down.
TGTTTCAAAGTATCTGTAATTATATACTCTATTTGGTAATTAAGTATATTTAAATTATTTTTTAATGTTGGATTTGTCTATTCGTGTAAAAAACTATTTATTTGTTATTGTTCAGTATGGCTTTTATTGCTGATTGTTATATATATATATATATATATATATATATATATATATATATATATATATATATATATATAATATCAAAATTATATTTTGTCGACCCTTAGAAATTATATAATTAACTGTTTTACAATAATCGGGTTTTTGGTCCTTTATATTTAACAATATTTTGTTCATACAATATTATTATTTATCCATATATATATTTTTTTTCTTCCTTCTCCTCTCTCCTCTCTTTTTGACGTTTCGACCCCTTATTTAATGGGGTCCTCTTCAGAACTGGAAAAACAATACCATTCTTATACATCTTTCCCAACATTGGCACACCTCCAGTCCCTAATAATACAAAATTTGACAAATACACACCAAAAACTGGGTACCCTGAAACTCCAGGCCAGTCCGCCGAGCAGCTCAGTACCCTGGTGTCTGAGCTGGCAAGCACTTGCTGCAGGAGTCGGTGGGCTTACTGGCCTGGAGTTTCGGGGTACCCAGTTTTTGGTGTGTATTTGTCAAATTTTGTATTATTAGGGACTGGAGGTGTGCCAATGTCGGGAAAGATGTTTAAGAATGGTATTGTTTTTTCAGTTCTGAAGAGGACCCCATTAAATAAGGGGTCGAAACGTCAAAAAGAGAGGAGAGAGGAGAAGGAAGAAAGAAAATATATATATGGATAAATAATAATATTGTATGAACAAAATATTGTTAAATATAAAGGACCAAAAACCCGATTATTGTAAAACAGTTAATTATATATATATATATATATATATATATATATATATCCACTAAGCCACCGGGCTCCACGCTAGAGAGGTGGAGACTTGGGTTCGAATCCCAACTGGGGTCAAATCTTTTCTCTTCAAAAATAAAAAATATATTTAAAAAAATATTTATTAAACAAGAACCATTTCATAATTTAATATATATATATATATATATATATATATATATATATATATATATATATATATATATATATATATTAATAATAAAAACGCCAAAGCGGACCTACGGAATAAATCTATTTCTAAGTTTCTCAACCAACGACCAAATAGATATTTAAATGAACAAATTAATTATATTTATTTTACGATATGTTTTATATTCTTTTTTAAGATTGCTAGAATCTTGCTGCTATTGAATAATATGAGTACCTGTCTCAATTACAAGCAATAAGTAATACAAACGGTTATAGTTCCATTCATGAAAAAAAGAAAACGATAGAGAACTAATGTACAAAATTAAATAAATAAATAAAAATCAATAATAATAGTACAAATAAAATTGAAAATATGATCAAGCTACTGTAATGATATGGGCTAACCGAAAGTTCCAAAAATTAAAAAAAGTAAATACATAATAATAATTAATAATTCTTACACTCAATATAATAATGTTATTATTTTTTTTATTTTTTTTTTGTTTTTTTTTGTTTTAAAGAGTGAAAATCTTAATTGCGTTTTGTTGAAGTAATGGAAATTTACATTTAAATTTGAAATTATCAATTTAATTTTTCAAGTATTATTTAAAAAAGACAGTGGCAAAGTAAAAATATTTAAATGTTTTCGATAAACTGATCTAATAACAAATACTGTTCACATCTTTCATATAATTGCAAAAATGTTTTCATACATAATTGATTAAATTTGTAATCAAACATGTAACTAGTTAATGTGTAATGTAACAATCAATATATTTTGATGCATGCACTCTACACCCCTCATTTCGGCACAAAATGAGAGGTGTAGAGTGCATGAAATATGCGATAAATTTTGACTTCACAGCTTTTTAGGAATAGTTAGAAGGTAAACATATTAATATTCCCCGCCCCTGGGGGGGGGGTAAGTTAAAGGTGGGGGGAGGGGAGAAGGTCCCAATTTCGTTTTTCAATTATATCTCGAAAACGGTGAACTCTAGAAAAATATGTAGCAGATCAAAATTAAAACTCATTAAATTTCCTATAAAATTAACTATATACGTATTCGTAGAAATTCCAACGGTTTTCGAGATATACATTATTAAAAATCGACAACTTTAGAAATAAAACAAATGTTTACCTCTTTTTTTTGTTAAACATTAGAATCAAATACCAGAAACGTACATATGAAATTGAAGTAAATTTAATGCTCTACAATTTTGACTCTGACGTTTTTTTTTAAAAACGATTGCGGAACGTAATAAAAGCAAAAGGTTGACAAAAAGTGAGGTGACATTTGTTTTTTCCTGAAAATCACCGATTTTCGATAACGTATATCTCGTAAACGGTTAGAATTACGACAAATTTATAAATAATTAATTTTATAGGAAATTTAATTAGCTTTTATGTTTATTTGAAACATATTTTTCTAGAGTCAACCGTTTTTCCGGCGGGGACTTTTAGTATGTTTATCTTCTAACTATTCCTAACGGAGCTATGAAGTCAAAAATTATCGCATATTCCATGCACTCTACAAAGTGTTTATTGACTGGACTACATGTGCATTATCTTTTGAATGATTTAATTTCATTTGTTTAAATAAAATAATTTTGATTTTTTTTTTTTCAATAATTACTCAATAAGTACAAACTATCTTGAAATTACAAAAAAAAAGACTGAAACGACTGGAACTTCTTTTTTGCTACAACATCGACATTTACTAGACAAAAGCATTAAGCTGCCAATAAGTCACAAAAGAAACATCTACTTGACCACGTACGAAGTAGAGCTTTGAGGTATCTCTACGCTGTGAATAGAAATGTGTTGAATTGGATATTTCATATTCGATCCTTACAATCTAAAATTCCAAAAATCCCTAATGCTTTTAACTATATCACGTATAAACTTATCCACCATGACCTTAAAGTGACAAATTTTCGTAATTTCAGCCAAAGCTTTGGCCTACACTTACATAATAAACTTAAATATATGTAAATTGAAAAACAAATACATATAAGCATCAAATATACAAAAGATACAAATATGTAAATCTGTTACAATATGGATGGGCTATAGGTGGCATTACATTATAATGTGATGGTCCTTATATATGAATAGCACTTCAAATATTCTAATGTATAAGTTAAAGTAAAAAAATATTTAAATTACTATACACATGCAATAATACAATAAAAAATAATAATTTTTGCAACTATGATAATAATATGATGTATAATAAATGACCTCGTATATTGTTTTGCAAAAATATTTTTATAAGGATTGACGATACATATTAGTAGAAAATATTTGATAGACTGAAATATATTTAAAGTAATGCAGAATAATAATATTTATTTGTATATATTATATAAGAATGAGAAACATTGTTGATATTGTCATAATACAGTTTTTATTTTATTATATTATTGTCTATATTTTAGCACTTGAAATTATGGGAAAGCCATGAAACGTCGATCATATGATTATAAATATTTTTGATTTCATTGCTGATTATTCCTACAAATACATTTTTTCATGATGCTAACCTCCAACGACCGACGCAAAGGTATTTCTCCTTTCGAAAACTTTGAGTAGCCATATAATCCACTTAGCCTCTTATCGGCCAATATCTTTCACAAGGATTCACTAAAACATAGTATTTCGTGCTTGTTGGAGATTTTTAAATCTGATGGTTGTGTGCCAAGAACTAATCAATTTTGCTAAAAGTAGGACTGTCAGGGGATGTGTCAGGGGATTGTCTAGGATTTTATTTTTCTTTGACATACTAGCGAATATCTTTTCATGTCTAGGATAAAGAATAATACGAAAATATCTCGAATAGAACAACATTTCGCAAGCTAATCCTGAAGACTGTAGATATGTATTCATATAAATATTTATTTTAAAGTTTATAAAATTTTTATTACGTTTTTCACTAGCGTAACTCTGTGTATTTGAATTTTTACCATTCTGTAAGTAAGTAAATTAAATAATCTCTATTTAATAATAAATCCATCATATTCATTACTTACATTTAATTATTCACTACTAGTAAAATATGTAAAAACTATTCAAAACTTAATATATAACTGTAAATAGACGATATACCAGAAACATGTTTTTGTAATATATAAAGTTGTGGATACATAAACCTTTTATCGATTATAGATGCGAAATATATTCGAAGTAACCTGTGACGCTATTGAAAGCTCGGCTCATTTCGAATTATTTCTGCCAAATTTCTTTTTTCTTGGACACCTTTTTTTTTTTTAATTTAAGATTGTGTATCATCATATAGTAATAATAATCACTAAAAGATTGTTTTTAATTAGATATGAATAGTTTCAGGTTATAATTTACCTCAGAATCTGATAGCCAAGTATCCTAATGAGTCTCAATACTGGTTATGAATCTTCTTTTTTTTCTTAACCGATATTCGATTATTTTCCTTTTTAATACGAATATTTATTTAATAATATAAATATTTTTCTTTTTCAAGAAAAAGAACCAAGCTATTTAAGATTTTCAATGAGGATTGGTTCCCTCATGTTAAATGCCGTCCAATTTGTTCCTAGTAGGCACTGAAAAACAGATGGTTTTTAGCGGAAAACCCTGTTTTCTTCATTTGCTTGAGTACCTTTTTTTTATTTTTTATTATTCTATTGCATTACCTTTCATTCTTAATATAGCATTTGATTTCTTGTTTATATTCATACAATAATATAATAACTATAATCAGTTCTGAACTCCTTTAGCTCCAACCTACATTTCTTACCCGCCATACCCTTTCCCACCAATCAGCTTTGTATACTACTGCTCAGTGCTTCTCTACTTTCAACAGATCTTTTCCAATCCGATCCTCTTTTCAATGGAACTCCATCCCTTTCATCATTCGCGATTCAAATACCACTTCCAGTTTCAAATACTACTTTTTTAACCAACTACTATCAATCTAGATCCACGAGAACTGTCTATAGCCAAACTTTAGTTTTTTATGTAATATGAACATGAGATTTTATTGTTTTTCCTCTACTAAATTAAAATATTTCAGTTACTTTTTATTAATATCATTGTGTTTTGTTTTTATTTTATAATTATTATTTGTTATTTTTTTCCTAAAGGATATTATTTCATTTGAAAACTCTGAAGACCCTTGACTTTACATTATTTTTTATAATAAAGGAACTTAAGGTCCCAGAATAGATAAAGAACTTAATTATTATCATTATTAATATTGAGCTGTCATGATATAACCGCCTCTGATCAAGTCGGGGTCACCAATTTGGGAGTACTCAGAACAACTGCAATGTAACTGTAAGACATTGATTATATTTAACAAACAAATACAATAAAACATAGATTTGAATACTGATTTTTGTGTGGGTAGTAGGGACCTATAATAGTGCAAAACTAGAGTTATAGCTGCCAATGAGCATTAGGAGCCAGGAAAAAAAATAAAATATGAAAATCACGTTTTATTTTTTTTTCTCAGTTCTCTGTCAAGATACAGAAATGATTCTTTCACATTTAATTGCAGTTATGTATGGGATTTTAAATTAAAATACTTATGCTTAAGACACTACCCGGCTATAGGGTGCTCAAAAACTCCAAAAAAATGACAAAACTCCAAGGAAATCCACTGTAAATCAGTGTAAACTTTCTTTTCATGAACAACTGACCTCAAATTTCGATTTAACGCACCATAAAACTCTCCATAAAATAAAATTTTATCAAAATCAAAAAAATATTGATTTTTTACCCCTTTCGAGGAGGTTAAAATTTTGAAGTTGATATTTCATCAACCATTTGTTGGCCATAACAACTGTTGTGTTCGACCGATTACAATAGTGATAGAATCACAGGAATCAGCATACATTCTGATTTTTATCCCTGCATATAGCATTGGATTTACTCCAGATTTTAGTGGACAAAAACTGATGTGAATGAAAAACTTTTTTCTCAAACTCTCTTCTCTGTTTTTTTACCTTCCTCTATGGAAGAACTGAAATAGTATCCATACCAAACCAACCATTTCTCTCTCCTCTTCCGTTGACATAAGGGATAGCCCAAGGTTCCATTGTTTCTCCTATTCTTTTCTACATAAATGTCCTACCAAATTTTCAACACACTTTACATAGATGATTTCCAAATATCCATCCTACCTTACCCAAGAGAACCTTGAACATTTGCACGTGGGCCTCTGAAAACACATTGAAATTAAATTAAAAGCGCAGGTCCATTGTCATAGATTCTAATATCCATTTGAGATCCCTTCCCCATCTCCCGATTATGTCTATGAACTGCCAACATATACTCTAATAGTTCTACTCCACAGTTAAAAACTTTGATATCACCTTCAACCAAACCCTTTCATGGAAACCTCATGTATTCCAAATATCTTGATGGGCTATGTCCATCCTTAAACTATTCCATTCTTTCCAGGATACCTTCCCGAAACATATCCGTTAACTGTTGGTTTCTTCCCTTACTCTTCCCCATTTTTACCTTAGCTGTATGGCATATGGTTCCACGGTGGAACTCAAGAGATGGCTAAGAAGACTAACGAACAGTCTCATTAGGTTTATCTTTTGAGTAAAAAAAGACTTACACATCTCATATTTATACAGAGTTAAATTGGCTTTATCGTTCATCTCCCAGAAATTATTTTCTAGTTTTCTTCCTCTATCAAACTATCAATTCTCGCAATCCTTCCTGCATCTATAACATCTTCCAGCTCAAATCCTCGGTTTCCTCTCTTACTAGAAGAACCCGATCCTCAGACCTGTTTACTTCTTCCCATAAGAGTGCATCGTTCGACCATTTCTTTATTTCCCCTGCAACTTTCTTATGGAATTCACTACACACTTTTACTATATCTTTGGATAACCAGACTCATTGTATTTATTTTCTGTTCATTGTATTATTATAAGGGAACATCGACCGTGAATGAAGTTTATTTCTATTCTATTCTTCAGTTATGGAGATATTGCGAATAATTAAATTCAATACAAGTTATTAAATAATGGCTAATTTTCAGTTAAAATAAATTATTATTATATATGTATAAATAATCCATGCCTAATATATTATATATATATATATATATATATATATATATATATATATATATATATATATATATATATCTACGAAAAATAAGATCCGGCGATGATGTCAGTGAATAAAGACCTTCACAAAATGTCAAGATGATAAATCAAAATTATTAATGACCCTAAAAGTTTTACAAAAATAAGGACAAGCTGTTTAACTGAGCAACTAACTTCTCCCGACGGGTATCTTATACAACAATATCCACGACTTGATAACTTATTCAGGGGCTTTGACAAAGTCCTCCTTTCCCCTTCCCCTTTCCTCCGAGCGATAAATTACTAACAAAACATCTCCCTGCAATCGGTACTATTGTGTCCTCTCATCAGTATAACAAACGATGGCGATAATTTAGAGTCTAGTAAATTCTCTTGATAGAGTAAATAATATCTTTTCAACGGATAAACTTAATTCTAATAAACTTGTAAGCTAGAAACAGTAATTTGTTAAAAACAAAATCTTGAAACAATATAGTACCTTGTATCAGCTAAAATATTTGATTTGTCACTTTTTGGTAGTCCAATACTTTCAATTTATTTATTTAGACCAGAGATGGATGGTAAATTATTGGTGTATCCAAAAATGGAACATCTTATTCTAACGTAACACCGCACCGTAGGACTAATGGCCAATCTAGGAGAAAATATGTCATAATCAAAATAAAAAACTAAATGAAAAACTATTATTTTTTTTTTTTAATCCTTTTTTTTTTTTTTTTTTTTTTTTTTTTTTTTTGTATTTTCATCATTTTTACGGATTATTAGCCCAGTGCTTTAAAAAAAAAAAAAAAACCAGGTGTATAAAGGTGTTAGGTGTAAAGGAGAGAAAATTATAGAGCATGATTTGAGGCTCTTTAGTTTTTAGCAGGTGGATTCCAATGTAAACACATCAATGTAAATAGCATCTTACTCGGCAGGTCACATTTTTTTAAACCATACATTCAATTGATCTTTATGTTGATTGCCAATTGATATTTGTATACCATCATATTGATATTTTTTCATTGTTATTTTGTAATAAGTGAATTTAGACCATCTTTTGTACTAGCCACTCGTTATAAGCGAGTTGGATGAAAGATCTCCTGAAATAATAAATAACCTGAAATAAAGTCGCTGATTTTTTTTCTTAAGTAATTTACATAACATATGTTAGATCGGTATGGATAAAGTTGAATTCCATTAAACCATCCAATTCACTTACTTTGTCTCAAACATTCATAAAGAACTTTATGTTTCATATGCTGACTATTTAGCCAAAACCAGATACCTATCCTTTCATAGTAAACTCCATAGCCTTTCATAACCACCAGTATCACTTGCTTCCCATTCTATATCCCATACAACCATCCGATGCGTCTGAAAAGTAGAGATAGAACTTTTATTGAAATGTTACCAATGGGTAGAACGGTTGACATATAAATTTCTGATAAGAAAACTGTCGGCAAGTTTCCAATCTGAGCAACACCAACAAAGCGTGTTGGAGTGTGTCAAAATGCTACATTTTTTACTGTGAAAAAAACGTTACACATAAAAATGTGAAAAAAACGTTACAACCCGACTTTTTTTCATTTAAATCAATATAGCTCCTAAACGGTAGGTCCTAGCGACAAATGTTATATAACAACAATGATTATCAATTAAATTTATGATAAGAAAACAACTGACAATTTTCCGATACGAGAAACACTAACAGAGCTAAAACATGTTAAACTGTTACATTTTTGACAATGAAAAAAACGTTGCGCCAAAAAAGTATAGATCTCCAGCCCAAAGACATATCCATGACAAAATAAAAATTTATATTTGAATCATACAATTCACTAAAAGTGAATACAAATCTAAAAGTCTTTAACAATAATTGATGGATGGAGTGGTCTAATGAAAAGGACATTGGTTCGTCGATGTTCTGTTGCAATGACCTGTTGCTGCGTTGTGATCCTGTCGTGGGGTGTTGTTACTTGAGGATACTATTTTGCGTGTCTGAACGTACCTTAAAAAATTCGCTTTTGAACTGTTGTTAAACGTCCTGGTGTGCATTTTTTTATCTACATTATATTGTCATAAAAGTTAACATAATATTAAATATATTTTATAATTATTATTGTAGTAATTTGATTAATGTTTAGCCATTTATTTCCCCTTTCAATAATATTATAATATGAATAGTTTCAGCAATAATTATGTTATAGGTTTAAATTAAATAAAAAATTATAGTTTAAAAAAACTAGAAAAACACGTTTTTATAGCAAACCTAACTAAAAAGCTAAATGTGGTGAACGATTGGTAGCAGTCTGACCTTTTAATTTTTTGAGTTTAAGGTTCGAAGCTAATTTTCCTGAACTATTCGTGATTTTCTTGCAATTTTAACACAGTTTATCCAAAAACCAACCAACAATATTTGTTTTTTTGGCATATCTCAGAGTAAGAATGGGCAAATTTTTACTCTAAAATTCCTATCTTGCACAAATAAAAATGTCCTCTGAATAAAAATAATTAAAAAAATAAAAGTGTTTATAAAGCGAATGCTGCAGTGGCAAGCTAGTCCATTTCACACTGCATCTTTTGTTACACACCAGCTGATAACAGGTAACCTCCACAATATAGACCCAGTCACGACAACAGTCCATATTTTAAAATATTTTTTAATAAAGTTGATTATCACGTTATCTCCTCGTATTTTATTAAGGTTGCATGAATTCTTAACCCCAATATGTATTATTTTTATTTATAAAAATTATTTTTATTTCATAATATAGCTACACTTTTATATGTTATTATTATATACTATATTGTATTGTATTATTTATATGAATGAGATAATTATTGAATGAGGATATTTTTTGACATTCATAATATAAATGTGCTGTGTCTACGTTTCGGCCTACAATGCCAGCCTTCATCAGGGCTAAAAGAAAAAAAACAAGATATATAAAGATATGACAAAGAATGTAGTGAATATTAAAAATAGATAAGAAGTTAATAAATAAATAAGAACAGTTAATAAATTATATATTTTGTTTTTTTAAAGATAAACGGTAATACAACTAAAAAGATAGTTCTTGATTTGTGTTTATGTTTATTAAATTCATTTATTGTTGTTTGATTTATATTTAAATAAAACAATATACAATTAAGTGAAGTTCTTCCATTATTCTTTTGGTTGGTTCCTGGACTATTGAGGAAAGGACTGTCTATCAAGCGCCACCCTGTTCTAATTCAGGAACCAGCTGTTCAATTTAAATCGGCTTCGCTCTCGGCAACGGTTCGAATCGAATGCTGTTTAACTTAGCAAGCCTCGGGCAGTTCGGGAATTCAACTTGTACATTTTAAGAGCTCACTGGCCATTTTAGTCTCTAGAATTTATTTATTTAAACTTTTTTTATTTATAATAAAAAGACAAGATTATGCCGTTCAATATTTTTTTTTATGAATATAATCGAAGGTTATCTTTAAATCGATGAACTGGATCGATCCTTTTGCCTATGATAATGAACTGTAACCGTGGACTTACCGGACACAAGGAATCGATGTATCCTACTCCCAGATGTAGCCGACTCCCTGCCAGCCTCAGAGAACGCTAAGAAGTAGACGGAATACGTTACGCCCATGTCGCCGGGACAGAACACAACATCCTACTGAACAGGTCTGGTGGGGCAGTCCATTTGGTTTGTTGCCCGAGAAACTTATCAGCTTTCTACGGATCCCGTCAAAGCTGGCCCCTTAAAAACGTCCTGGATGGAGTCCAAAGTTTTGGGCAACAGTTGTAAACCGGCAAGCTTTTATTATCTTCTATTTCAGACTGGCAAAATATTTATAGGATACTAGCTCCATTGTAGAGAAGGATATGTAAACAATCCTCTCTACTATAAATATATCGATGTCTGTTACAGTAATGTGAATGTATTTATTTTATGTGCTTTGCTGAGGGCCTCTCTTCTATACTGCTACACTTTTGTAAAACAAGGCATGGATACTTTCTTGGAATATATTTCTCTGTTAAATTACAGGCTAATTTACTGTTTTATTTAACATTCATTTTTTATGTAAGATTTAGTAATATTTTTTAAGATTACTGAATTATTTGCCACTTTTATTACATCTTTTTTATTGGAAGACTAATTTTGAATCTTAAATATTCATCAGCAGTTTTAAAAACGCACAAAAAATTAATAAAACATCAGCAGATTAAACATTCTTTAAATATTAATACAATAAATCAAAAATGTTGATACCCACTTAAGGAGGCAATGTGCAAGGGCTTATGAAAGGTATCAGGGCCTGGAGCAGACTGACAAGGGGAAGACACACTGAGTCTCTCACGGATCTTGTTGGCAATTTTTTTGGAGGTTGCTTGTCAAAAATATCAGACAAGTATTTAGCCGTTCCGACTAATGTGCCCTGGAAGCTGAGAAAAAAAATGAATTGCATTAAACTAATTTATTTTATATCTCGAGTTTAAAAAACTATATCGACTAAATTCTTGCATCCAAAAACTGGATAGGAATAGAACTTAAATAGCATACAATAATATGACGCAGAATTCCAACTTCGCTATCCAATTAAATGAAAACTGCCTAAATTTAAGGTCTCCGGATTAAAACTAATACATCAAGTAGAAATAGCCTAAAATTAAATATTTTTCAATCATTATAAATAATAAAATCGTTCAAAACCAATTCAGATTATTACTTAAATGACTAAATAAATATTTTCAATAGTTCTATTTAAATTTGTTTCCTACAGAAGCGGGAAAAACCAACCCGTCATTGGGAAAACCTTAAGGACCCATCTCTCCATCTCTACCCTTTTGTCTCGCACTTTTACTCTACTCTAGCTCCTGTAATGTTTTAGAAGTCCTTCTCGTTTTGCCTCCTTCTAACGGATATAAATGTTTAATATTCGAAACTAGTTTTCAAATGAATGAATTCCAATAAAAGCAGCAAATATCAATCCTAATTATTCTTATTTTCATTGTGAAGGAATAAAATTGTTTTTTTGTTTTTAAAAAGTACCTGGATATAAGTACTGATATATTTTATTTCTTGTCTTTTATGTAACAAAGTGCTGATGTTTTAACATTTTTGTATGATTTTAGAACTGATGAAAAATGATTAACATTTAGAAATAATTTTCAAATAAAAAAAATTCCAATAGAAGTGACAATTAGTTCACCAATCCTAATTTAATAATTTTTCATCGATTATTTAAAATTGCTGGCTCAGCATTTTAAAACTAAAAAGAGGGATGTGGAGAATTGTCGGCTTTCAAGTAGAAGAGTGTCCCTCTTAACTTCACTTTCGTTTGATCTTTTTCGCCACATCATTATATTTGTTTGACCCTTGTATTCGCCATAATGGTACTTCAGAACCGCTAACACAAAAATTTCCATTGAAAAAAGACATCTCTGAGAGGATTTTCCATTATTTTATTTTATTTTTTTTAAATTATACTAGGCAATAAGTTCTTTATAATACTCAAGTCCAATAAGGCGGTGTTGCAGTTGAACGGTATTTTGTTTTTAATTTCCGATCTCTGAGAATATGCTTTTAGACATTTCAAAGGTTATTCTTCTGACTTTGAGGACCTCTCTTTATCTCCAATTATATTGTATTCAAAGGTTAATTAATATTTCGGTCATTTAATTATTTTTATAAATAAAAAATAAAAAAAAACACTTTTGGGATTTCCATTGCCATTAATTATTTACAATTTAGTATTTTTTTTTATTTCATTGACATTCTGTATACTCGTTTATCTATCGTAAAAAAAATATATATATATATATATATATATAAAGTAGGGGAAGATGAGAGAGGTACATAATTTTTTTTTTTTTAGGATAATATATACATTTCGCTTTTTTTTTAAGATTTAATGCCCACTCGATTCAGGTCTTATATATATATATTTTAATAAGTGGTGTTCCCAGGTATACTCGTTAATTTTAAATCGTATGAAATCTGGATTAGGTCACATACACTATCAAGAGTTAATAAATAATACAACTGAAATAAAATAAAATATGATAAATATATATATATATATATATACATTTTTTTTTAAAAAACTCTGTATATAAATGGATATATAAATACAGAGTTTTAAAATATAATTATTTTATTAGTGGTGTTCTATAATTATTTTTTTTATTGACATGTTTACTTCAGGTTTCCCAATTTTCATACACAACATATTGGTAATATTTTTGTTTCTCTAGTTTATAAATGGGCATCGTTTGGCTGATAATAATTTTTCACATACACTCACTGGGGGCGGAGATTGTTTTCAAGAGAATCCTCAAAAAAAAAAAATAATAATAATAATAAAAAAAATGGAACATAAAATAAAATATGATTTATAGTAATGTTATATAAATTTACAAATACTAGGAAATTTAGGAGAGCTCGAAGAGGAAACATTACGGCTAGGCCTCGATAAATAATTCCGGCGGGGTTTGGCGTGGATTATAGACTATTCATTAACAAGGAAGCTCTTCTGTGACAGGGTCTATAACGGTCGTGACAGGGTCAATAATCTTAAGGTCGAGATTTCATCCTCTAGGAAATAGTGGAAGAAGGGTAAAATATGTGTTGAATACAGAAAGGTTTTGGGTTTCCAATAGACAATTAGGAAAAGGAATATACGGATATTGTCGCGAAAACTAGAATAGAATAGAATAGAATAGAATAGAATAGAAAGAAAACTTTATTCTGGGACAAAGTCCCTTAAGAATAACATTAAATAATACAAAGTAAGATCATAACTGGCCGAGAGGGTGTTAAAAATAAAACGACATAGGTAAAATTAAATACAAATATGTATGAAAAAAAAATACAGAGAAAAACTAGAAAAAGAAAAAACTATTAATAAAAAGAGAGTGAAAAAATAAATGTACAAATAAAGAGGTTAATATTGTAAACAAAATTGCAGAAGAGAAAAAAAAAACAAACAGAAACTTAAAGAAAAAAAAAAAAAGAAACTCAAAAATTAGCATTACAAGAAATCAAAACATTATCATAGTCAAACTATAATTTTGGATAATGTTTTATGTCTGACGGTCTTAGTAAATAAATTAGACGATTACATACATAGTACATAGTACATACATAGTATTATAATTAAAGAGCGTCGGGTTGGAGGGCAAGAAGATGGTGAAAGAGTAGTGTTTTGAATGTTCGAAGGGAAGAAGCATTGCGTATACAGGGGGGAGGGAATTCCAAAGAGTAGAGGATCGGACAAGGAAGGAACGTTGAAATGCAGTACTTCTGTGGGATGGAGTATAGAGATCGGAAAGACGAGATCTTGTATGCAGTGATTTGATAGCAAACTTGAATTTCAGGTAACTGTAAATAAAGGGAGGGTGACGGGTGTTGATAACTTGGAATAGGTAGGAGCCTAGGAAGTACTTTCTGCGGAAGGAGGGGAAAAGCCAATTTAAATCAGTGTAGAGATGCGAAACATGGGAACGTCTCGATGTTCCGAAGACAAACCTGATGAAGGCACAGGTTTCGTCACAGGCACAGGTTTCGTCTAGGTCTTCCTGAATTTTGGCAAACGCAGCTGACATTTCGGATGGAGGAAAGGAGAAGTAAATTTGGAAGTCATCGGCATAAAGATGGTGGGGAACAAAGGTGAATTGAATGGGGAAGATCATTGATGTAGGAATTAAACAGTAGAGGGGAAATGCTCGAACCTTGAGCTACTCCTGACTGTAGAGTGAGGAAAGAGGATAGGCCTTGGTTAGGAGTGGCAACTGCTTGGGTGCGGTGGGAAAGGAAAGATTGAAACCAAAGGAGGGAGCTGTGGGAAAAGTTCAAAACTACTGAATCAATCTCAACCAAATTTTGACCACATCATCTTCATAGCTCAAGGATGGTTTAGTAATAATAAAATTTAAAGATTTACATTTATAATGCCTTAAAAAGAGATAAATATGTAGTGCGCAGTGTTGTTGATTGTTTGATAATCGACCGATAGGTGGCGAGCACCATTCGAGAGAGGTTACAAAGGTGCACTGTTATAAAGAGCTAGAAATTTATCATAAATTTTACTTATTTTCAATTCAATTGTTAATAAAAAAAAACTATAAATATATGGAGCGACATGTGGATCGGATCCAAGTGCAGTTTAAAAATCAACCGATATGTGGCCATTCTGCAACACAGTTTGCAATGGTTTAACTACTTAACCTAATTATACCAAATTTTAACTACAACATCTTCATAGTTCTAGGAAGGTTTATAATAATAAATGTTACTACAATAATAATTAAAATGTATAGTCTTGAGAGCCAAAAACGATGTTTGCTTACTTTCATATACTTTTATGGTTAGAAATTAAAATCCAACCAGATGGATCGATAAAATAATTTCTGCCGATTGGTTGTCTAATTATGCTTTTACGTACTCTTCAAACACCTAATCAACGCAATTTTAACCAGGTCAAAAATTACTGCTAAGCGTTAAAATATCATTGAAAAAATAATGCTAAATTCCATACTTCAATACAGGATTTTTATCGGTAAACAAATGAAATTCAATTATTAGTTCTTTACTTATAAGAGCGGACGAAGCCGCGATGGGGTTTGCTAGTTTAACTATAAAATTAAACATAATAAATTTTATTTTGCTAGTTTGCTAGTTTAACTATAAAATTAAACATAATAAACTTTATTTGTAAATATATATTGAAGTATTTAGGTGCCTAACGTTATAAATGAAGCCCTCCCAAAAAACATAAGTGTGTTTCCTGATCATTAAAAAAAAAAACTTAATTAGTCCCTGAAAAATAGCTTGTGAAATAATTGCGTAGTGGATGCAATACAATAGCTGTTTTTTATCCTGAAGGCGTCTTCTTTTCTAACGCCTCTGATGTTTATCGGACGAAATCGATTCAGAAATAAAGTTCGAAACAAATAGCTTTGAGTGGGTGTTATCCAGTATATAATGGAGGAAGAGGTTTCTATTATTTCTATAAATATAAATAGACACAAATACTTATTTATTTATGTGTATATC
This sequence comes from Euschistus heros, assembly GCA_003667255.2. Classification (NCBI taxonomy): domain Eukaryota; kingdom Metazoa; phylum Arthropoda; class Insecta; order Hemiptera; family Pentatomidae; genus Euschistus; species Euschistus heros. The sequence goes on along the minus strand of RCWM02000335.1, from coordinate 152,034 downwards.
GAGAGAATCATTCATAGAAAATTTAAGATAATCTTAATAAATTAAATTAATAAGATTGATAAAAATTTAAGATTATTGCGTTGGAGAGAATTTGATAAATGTTAATTATTTTAGCTGTAAACTATCTTGAAGCGGCCTTTACTGTAGTGAAGGCATTAGTGCTTCTAGCAAGGGATGAGCGATCAGTTTCGATAAGATTTTTCAAATTATTTCTAATATTTCCAGTGATGATTAGAGGAAGGTGTTGTTATTTTATAAACATTTGGTTTTTCTTTCCTGAACCAATTTTGACCGTGAAATTCTTTGAAGCTCAAAATAATTAAGGTGTAAGTAGTTTTGGTGTGCAGTTATAGAAACACGAATAAAATATAATTTTTTATTACTTGTGCTTACGTTTCGGTCTATAATGTAAGCCTTCATTAGAGCTAAAACAATAAACAGAAGATATGACAAAAAAAACAAAAAAACAATAATTTTTTAATAAAAGACCAAAAAACAAAACAGTATGAAAATTGAAAAATAAGTTTAAAAAAAAAACATGAAAAATAAATAAATTAAATATTTTATTTTTAATAAGATGAAAAAAATAAATCTATGAAATACAAGTAGATATGATTGATGATTAAGTGCATAGACAAAGTATAGCAGCTGATAGATGAGCAATATATTAAATTATAATAAGTAATTACATGAAGTATAACAATTAAAAGTACATTGAAATAAAAAAATAATTAAGATCCAGGCATAAATAGTAGTATAAACTTTTAAAGTACATAATCAGTGAATAGGGAAAGAAAAGATAAAAAGGAAAATAGGGAGGAGATGTTATAAATTGTGAGAAAAATAAAAGTTAGCCTAAACTATTTCACAATTAAATGTTTAAATTCAAAAATACGTATAGTTTTATTGATGATTAATGAATGAAGATATCGAGAGTATTCAGCAGGGTAGAGTTGTTATTCTTGATTTATTTATTTATCTACTAAATTGTTCATTTGTCAACTCTTATACTGTATTTATATATTTACTTATTAACAATACTCACTTGTTAAATTACTTATCGCAATATCTTTATTTTATGTTAATAATAACAAAATATTTTATTTATTTATTTTTCTAGTATTTTTTAATACTTATTTTTCCATTATCATTCTGTTTTAAAATACACTTCCCAATTTTTTGTCATTTATTTTTCTTCTAGCCTTCTCGCTTATAGTGTGGGTCGAAACGTCAACACAATAAATTAAAATTTATATTTTAATTGTTTTTCCATGATCTTCATTACTTCCAAAATCAAGAAATGCCCCATCAGCATAAAAAATACCTTCAGAATGATATATATAACTTATGTCCTTGATCTCATACTGTCAAAATTCTGGAAATTTTATCAACATCTATCCATTCATCTAATGGTAACCAGAGTAAATTCTTTTTTTTTCAAATGATAGACCACCATTGCCTTTGATGATTTTATTTTATTCAATGTAATTTCTTCTAAAATCTATCTTAACAATATTTATTTATATTTGAAAGATTAATTTTTAAATTGAGTTCTTTTTATATATTCGTATTTCTAATTAATTGTTCTTATCATGTATAGTAATTTTGTGCCTGCTATAAGAAGTTTGTATATAAAATGCCTGGGGATGACTAAGAAAAATTCTCTGAACATTTCACCACCTGTGATATACAAAATATTAAGAAAAGCTCGGTAGAGCCGTCAGTGGCTTATTTAGACCATCTGAGAATTAATGAGCGCCGAGCTAAATTTAGAGTCCCATCCACCCACTTATATTTTCCTATATCTCTTTTAAGCATTAGGACAAATTCCTTTCAGAAATTCTAAAACTTAAAATAAAATAAGCAGACGGTAAATATCCAGTTATAATAACTATTACACGTGCCCTTCGGGGTATACTAACAGGTCTAGGGCGGGAGATATTGAGAAAGGTAGGTGAGAAGGTCTGGCCAGTGTCCAGCTTCTATTCCGAATATTTTAGAGCCACAAGTAACTGGGTTAATGTTAGCGACCTTGTACTCACTGTGCCTAATCGGAATTATGCGTTTTTTTAAGCCCATTTGAGCTATAAAAATTGATAGATTCTTGATTGTCATGGATTCTGTCCTTTTTACTGCACAAGAAATGTATTCTTGGATAATTAATGATGGAGATCATTAGGGTTGATGGATTAAGATAAAATAATAATTTACGAGGAAATGTAAGTCAAATCAAGGCGAAGAACAAGAATACTTTTTTTTACATCTAATAAAATTTACTACTATCTGGGTACCAATATCTCTGAGGATACTATCAAAGGAAAATTTATAGCAACAATATGAGGTGCTATTGCTCTCTTATAAAGATTTTTCAAAATGAAAAACACATTTACCCACACCTCTTCAGAAAACTTTCCATCACAAATGATGCAAGTAGCATCGCTTGAGTCTGTTTTACCCCACCGTTGACATCAGGTTGGTATCATTATCGCTATTTACAAGGGGAGGGTCACTGTAGTCTGATGAGTCCGATGATGGATCGTATCGTTGCCAGGGTCGAATTTTCATTTTTTGAAGGCCTTTCGTCTTTCCACCCCTGCCCCTGGTCTTTCTCTTACCCTGAGAAAACTTAAGGAAATGCTTTTAAAAGCACTTTTGCTAAGCAACTTGGTAAACTGATTCTGAACGGTCTTCTATGACTTGAGCGAGGAGGTTTGCTCTGTTGGTTATATTATTTATTATTTATCAAATACAAGCAATTGGATTAGGGCTCTGTGGGTGAGGTACAGGATTTTATTCTTCTTTAATAGACCTCTATTGAAGCAACCAAGGATGTACTGAATAGAAATCTATAATAGGACAGAAAAGAGGAAAAAGACAGGAATACGAAAATCCTGGTTAGGAATCGTGAAGTTCGAGTAGTACCCCTCTACGCTGAAAGGAAAACAAGAAGAGAGAAAAAGAAGGAGTAGAAGGCTTTACATTTTCTCAGAGACTTGATATTAATCTTAACTACGGTAGGCTGTTGGCCCAATATAAATAATAATCTCATAATGAACCATAAACGACAATTAATTCTTGTATCATTTTAAAATAATCACTGTCAGTAATAATTTATTAATATTAGAATAGTCTAAAGTTTAGGAGTAGGTCAGGATATGAAAAACACAGTTCGAAATAAGCCATGACTTATCAACCTCCTGTAAATATCTGAAATATATAATCATTATGACTATACAAAGGATATAATGGGTCGAATATTTTTTTAAAAACTTTTAACTGTTTTAAATTCATTACTTTTTTTTCACTATGTTTCTTTCTGACAGCTGCCGCTCAAAACGCGACAATAAGCGGATGTGATAAAAAATTATTTTAAATTAGCATGGCAGGCCTTTGGAAGTTCAGCACACATCGGTACCTACCCGTCGCATAGTAATTATTGCTTAAAACCTTAAAGAAACCTTTTAATATTAATTTACTATTCCTATTCCATGTACTCTTTCTTGATTTCATAGCTGCTAACAGACCATATCATGATAAATGGAAGAATTGATAGCCCATTTAAACTTTTGACTGGCTGATTTAGTCTCATAAATTTGTTTTTATATTAAATAGGTTTGTTCAATTTGTTTTTACATATTTTGTTTCTTTTTGCTATTTACCTTCCTGTGGTAATTTTAAGAAAGCTTCTTTTTTTATATTTGACAACCTTTTTGGCAATTTCGTCATTCCAATTGTTCGGTCCTCTACCATTGTCAATTACTCTGTCCCTAACCAACTTGAAATGGGACCTCAAAGGGTAATTCAATGTTGGATTGGTTCACGGGATAGTTGCTAGTTTCAACCCACTCAGGATGGTGATGGCTATTTCAAATAGTCCTAAATTGTTTCATTTTTTTCACAGTATACTTTCCAGTGCAGTATTTATTTTGTGAAAAAGTAAAATAAAAAAAGTATCCTAATTTGCATTGAAATTTCAAAGATAATTTATAATTTATTTTATGTGTAACTAATTTCTACCAGTATTTAAGAGGGATAAGGAAGTATTTGTTTTTTTATTCGAAAACTGGATGTATAATATTCTATTAGTTATTGTAAAATTTTGAATTATTTTCTTTTCTTTTAATTACAATATGTGTAGAAGGAGATTTGTTTCTTTAATATAAATTTGTTGGCACAATTACCAATTTATTTATTTGACTTGTTTCACTACATATATTGGGACTTCATTCCCATCCTCAGGTTTCTCATTTGCTGTAGTTTAATTAAGCACATTGTCTATCATATAAGGACTATACTAACTTTTACTTTCTTATGTATGCAAATTTATTCTGAATATTAATTTTATTTTTTATTATTTTTAATTCACACCTGACGTCTGAATGAAGAATAACCTTAAATTCTTCTTGTGTGCTTTTATCTATATCTTTTTTTTTCTGTTATATGTTTTAATGAAATTCAAAATATTCAATAGAAAATTATTTTAAAAAATTTTCTTTTCTTTATACCTCATTTTCCTACCGAAGAAAAAAAAATTATTTCTCATTTAATTTTTTGTGAATACATGTTTTATATTTGTTGTTAAATAATGGGTACATTATCAACAAATTTGTGAAGAAACGAAGATTTCTTGTACACTTTTAAGGATAGCACAGCCAAAACAAAACAAACAATGACAGCTTGTAGCTGTTTTGGATCGGTTCCAGTAAAAGTGGTCGGAGTTTCTTCCGGATTTTGAAAAACTGAGGAAGGATCCGGTCCCAAAGATCTCTTCTTCTCTGCCGATATATAAACAGAGCTGTAATAGTTACAAATAATAAATTTATAAATAAATATATAATTAAAAAATAATATAATTAATATTATAACACGTTTTCTATGCAAGTTCTCTCTTTGTAATCAGCTCAACTTTTAAATAAATAAAATGAAAAATAATGTTTATTCTGGGAAGTATTGTCAAACTAGTTCAATATTCTGGCTGCATTAGTTGCAGACAATCAAGTGTGACTAAATAACGAGAAGCATACAGATGTAAAAATGTGGGTATTTCCAAATTTAGTGGTAATCGCAGGTACAGGCAGATGAAATTTTCGTTTGCTGTGTAATATTTAAATTGATAATTGGTTTTATTTTAATTTATATAATTAATCTGAATGTATTAAATTGCAATAATATGTGTTGAGATTTAGGACGTCTGAATTTTTCTTTAATTGCGCGATTTTTAAATTTTTCTATGGTTAAAATCATTCAGTGATTTTTTTAGTGAACTAATGATTATTTGACTGAAAGATTTAATCATTATTAAACTAGTTGATTGATTCCAGGAAATTGGTTGTCAAATAGCTATGATTGAATTTTGCCAAACTCTGCCTACAGTAAATAAAACAGGTTACAATAAAATTATATAGTTACACTGGTTATTAAAATAATAGAGCTAGCACAATATAAAAGTTTGAACTACATAAGTTAAAATATACGTATAACGGTAGGTATATAATTAAAAATTATGGCAGAATAAGAATCTACTTACAATGTTACTGGCGGATATTGCTATTGGTTACCACATAAATGTGTAAGAAACTACCAAACAATAACAACTCTATTTTAGAACTGGACTGGGGGCATTTGGGAAAAGCTGAGGGATGAGAGTTACTTGGGTGATTCCAGATCTATGGTGGTATATCCAGTAAAATTTTAAGTACATCAACATATTTTTGAATTATAAACCTGCCGTTATATGTATATTCTAACTTATGTAATTTATATGTTTTTATTGTTGCTAGGTTTATTTTTAAACTGTCTGTTTAACTTATAACATAATTATAATGTGACTTGTTTTGTTCCGTGTAGGGTATGATTATAGGAACAATATAGTCTTGAAACGTCGCTATAATTGAGTTGTCAATTTTTTCGAGACCCTTATTTATAAATATATAATGTTTAAAATAAGAATAAAAACATTTTATTTAATATTAATAAAAGGGAGATATCATGTGTATTAGGCAAAAATTCCTTTGCAAAACATTTAAAACTACTCCCTTGTTACTTCATGTCAAATGGCAGTTTGTTGAAGATATTTATTTCCTGTTGTAAAAATAAGATTACAATTCCAAATTAATGAAGATTGAACCATTTTATTATCCATTTTCTTTATTTTTTTTTTCATTGCAGAATAAAGTTTATTTTACTCAGTCTTACAGATTTTCAAACTATAACTTTCAATTAAAATAAATCCAGAGAAATATCAGGGCATCTACGATATTTAATTAAAGGCTTTAATAACATCTTCGATTCCTAAATCAATAGATTAATCTCAGAGCCTTTGAAACGTTCATCTTCTTAAATAGGAATTGCTAAAATAAATTCTACTTTTTTTTTTCCTATGTCTGAATCGTAATTAACTTCTATATTATATGTTGTTAATAAAAAAATCTCTTTGCTGTTAACTGATTTATTTTTGGCTTTCATATGGATTATTTTTTTAAATAAAATTTATGATGATTTATTTTTAGAACAAGGTTGTTCGAGATTCGAGAATCTATTTCATGGTATCGGTTCAAAAAAAAATTTTTGGTACCGACACATTATTACTCGATATTAAAATCTTTTCAGATCGACGGTTCGCAGGAATTTTTTTTTTTTTTAGGAAAATAGTAATTATATAAATAATTTGCATTTGATGGAAACAGACTGTTTTTACATACCATCGAGCTGGACCCACTACAATCGGCAATGAGTTGAGAACTGAACAAGTGCGGAGACAAGAACCGCTGACGATTTAATATTAGCGACTATCGACGCAGACCCGAAGCTGTGACAAAATCAGCCGCCTGCCCCTGACAGCACTGGACCTCTTCCCCATCTATCTCACTCTTTGTCCCTCGATTATACGCAGTATAACAGATGTCACCTTCATTCATCAAATTAATCAGAGATGATATATTATTTTATAAATAAAATGTTTTTGTTTCAGTATGCTAGTTCAAAACAAGTATCTAAGAACTTTAAAAATATTATAACACGTGCTTGGGTATCTGAAAAATATCTTGCGACTGGAGCGTTTATTACCAGTCCTATTAATAGTTTATTCTGGGAGGCAGATGAGTAGCCCATAGAACTACGCAGACTCTATCTTTTTTTTTTTTTAAATTATTAATTCGTATTATAGCAAGTTCACAGTCCAAATTTTCGTGTTACAAATTACCATCCTGTTTCTCTAGCTATCCTCCATTGTCCGACACATATTCTTTACCACCGTTTTATTTATTATTTCCAAAAACCCCTTACCACCATACATACAATTTCTTTTGATTTTTATTTTAACTGGATCGAAAAATAAACAGTCCTCCTGAGACCCTTAGGCAAAATTTCTTAAATCTGCTCTTTAACCGTTACACTGTTTATGTCTGCCTTTACACGGATGGCTCAAAAGAAAAAGAGAGTGTTGGATGTTCAGTCATCCTTCCTTCAGAAACCATCCGGTACTGTCTTCCAAACATTTACTCTATCTTTTCCGCCGAACTATTTTCAATCTATCTTTGTATGAATTTAATTGATAATTTGGACAGTAGACAATTTCTAATCTGCAGTGACTCTTACTCCACCCTTCTGGCAATCCAAAACTTTCATTAAACCCTACCCTAATGTAAATAATGAAATTAGCCCTAAACATGAATAAACATAATTAATTTTTTTGGGTCCCTAGCCACACCAATTTAGAAGGAAATGAATTGACCGACATAAGCACAAAGGAAGCAAGAACTATATTCCCTTTTCCCAATACTCAAGTCACTCTTTACGACTTTAATAAATCTATATTTAACTTGTGCAGAGAGGCATAGATCAACTTCTGGACACAAGTACCTAATACAAATAAAATGAAAAGGTTATACGAAAACTCTCTTCCACCAACACCTCTCCCAATAAACAGGAGAGAACAGACAGTTATAACACGCCTTAGAATTGGACACAGCAAGTTGACCCACCGACACCTACTTGAATGCAATCCTCCACCAAGATGCAGCACTTGCAACTGCCTGCTGACAACGGAGCACATTATCAATGATTGTACCCGAATTTTAGCATCCTGGACTTTGTTGCATCTTCAAGGATACTGCGAGGCTTAAAACTACTATTATCAAACTATTGTCCCTCAATTATAGCACTACAAGAAACCCATCTAAAAGCCCATCAATCTGTCTTAAACTCATCTTATAAAACTGCATAAACAAGACATATTCTTCAAATACATATGCTAGCAGGGGGTATTGTTGGCATTTAAAAAGGGAATAAGTTACACAGCATTAAAACCTATCCTCAAAAAATAGAAGCAGCCACAGCAATTGTTCACCTCCCCGTTCAGTTCACCGTATGTACTATTTACCTCCATCCTTTAGAAATAATTACATACGAAGATTTAAAAGAACTTCTGCTCGATTACCGCACCCTTTTCATTGTATTCGGAGACACGAAACGCCCATAGCCCGACGTGGGGTTTAAATAATCGCACCGATTCTAGGGGGAAAATAATTGAATCTTTAATAGATGAATTATCTCTTATTTTGTGCAGTCCCCCACAAACCATCTTTTTATAGTCGTGCCCACAAAACGTGGACCACAATTGATATTTTGAAACCCAATAACTGGAAATAACTGTTTACCCTCCTCAAAGATAACCACTAACTGTTTTTACCCTCCTCAAAGATAACCACTTGTTTCAACCAATATAATAAATTGAAATAACTTATATAATGTAATGTTTAATTATAATATCTAATATAATAAAATATAGAATAGTAGAAATTATCTAATGTAATGCTGTAGTAATAATGTAACAGTGATAATGTTAATGATGTAATATAATGTAAGATAATGTTAACAGTGTTAATGGTAATGTTTTAATGTTGTAGAAATAATATAACAGTGATGTAATGTTGTAATGTAGTAATAATGTAATAGCAAAGTAATGTTGAATATAATGTTGTAACACCAGCATAATATAATTGTGAATGTTATTAAGTAACATAATGTAATGGTGCATCTTGCCTAAGTTGCTGTACACGGCACCTAAAATTGTAATTAAATAAATAAATAAAAAACTATCTAACCCTAAATCGATTATCACACGATCTTCCGACCTTAGCTACTAAGGAGCATTGAGGATTTTTCGAAGGATTTTGAATTGTAAGGATTGGATACGGGATAAATAGGATGGTTTAGTAGAGACCCAAACCTCAACTCCTTACGTCTATGTAGGTCTTCTAATCATACTCATGTAAATGAATCTTTTGTAATTAATTGGGAGCTTTGAACGTTTGTCTAGTAAATGTTGAAGTAGTCTGTAACGACGAGCAGTTTCTTGTAGTTTTAGTCTTGTGTGTGGATTCCAAGTAAGACGTTTGTCCCAGTGGAGTCCTAGGTAGCGGATCTGTTCAACAGGGATTAGTGGAATATCCTTAAAGGATACTTTAGGACAGGAAGTCGTAGGTTTACGACGAAGAGTAAAGGTTGTTTATTAAGATTTGTTTGGATTTATTTTGATTTTCCATTTTTGACACCATTCTTGAATGTTTAGCATATGGGATTGGAGTGTTTGGGAGGCAAGAAAGGGATCATTGTTTACTGATAATACACATGTGACATCATCGTAAGTGGTGATAACAGTGGTAATATCCAAAATTAATTTGTAAACAAGTAATTACCTAAATATTATTTAGATTTTCCAAAAATGTCTTCTTTTTTTTTTTTTTTTTTTTATTATAGTTATCTTGCATTAAAAGTTGGAATAAAATTTTAAAAATACAACTCCCTTACTTCAACAGATTTGCGATTACTTAACGAATGGACAATAAATTGTGCCCGTGACATGCTAAGCCTAAAATTGTATTTATTTTAAATTGCAGCGAGTAGATGTGGGAAGGGGCACATAACTCACCCCCGAGCGCGGACTAGCTATCGATGTTATTAAGCCTGCTTTGGTATTAAGTTCCCCGGATCTGCTCTCACCACCTGCTCTGTCCCATAAATCACGCTCGAGTATGGAAAAATGGAAAATAGCCGTCTTGGCCAGAAGACTCCGAGAGGTATATGGGATGATAAATAGCCTCATCCTGGTGTAAAAACACTTAAAATTCGATGAATAAATTGTTCGGTCAGAAGAAATTCCTGTGATGAGGCAAGTGATGAACTTAAACTGTTAAATTACCACAAACACTTTTTTTTTTGTATAAAAATACATTTTATCAATATCATATATATCGTAACCAGGGGCTACTTTGAACAGGTTTTGTACATTTTGCACCGCAGTAACATTTTGTGTGAATATTGTAAAGATTCTTGGACCAAATGATAGCTACACAACTCTGCTCCAAATTCCTGTATGAGGGATTCTGCTATCTTCAATACGAGGGAGGAGGAGTCATTTTTCACTTGTTCAAAGTTGCCCTTACTTGAGGGGCTACTTTGAACAAGGATGATGTTTGCCTCAAACAAGCTTTTTTCGTACTCTTCTTCAGTTTAACCCTTTTAATTATCAAATTAAGTTTTTTAATGTTTGTATATGTTTTTATATGTTTGTTTTGAGTCGAAAAACGCTGAAATAAAAAATCACTTTTCAGCAAAATGCTTCCGTTAATCCGCCAATTCGAGTTCACTTCGTTACCAGATTTGTTAGTAAAACATAAACAATAAAAACACAAATATTTGTAACAATGTTGAAAGCTTTTATAAAAATATAGCTATTAAATTAACAACGTATAAACTGTCTATTAATATAGACTTGATTTAGTTTGCAAGGAACATTGGTCCTTACCAAACAAATCATACAAGGAAAACGGGAATGGAATGATAAAATTGCTAGAAGCAAAAGAACTAAAGGGCGTATGTGACTTACAATTTACAATTATAATTCAATTATTTTTGTTAATTTTATTTTATTGCTCTTGATTTGGTTATTTTACTAGTGTCTGATAAACTATAATCTTTTGTGTTCATTATCAATACGAAATCAATTTTAATTATATTTTAAAGGCATAAATCTACAATAGTTAATAGTTTCATTGATATTTATAATTAAAACTAATTATTCATATTCACCAAATGACAAAAAGACGATAGCACAATCTTTAAACTAATAACGTCTTCTAAAAGGTGTCAACAACTTCGTTCAAAGTTCCTTTCCAAGTTATATTAAATCCAGAGCTTTTGAAAAGTTGTATTTCACGAGTCTTTTCCATTATTCAAAAACGAACCGGCAATCAAATCAAGTGAAATAAAACTAGAAAGATTAAAATATTCTGGGAAGTTGTACCTTTTGAAAGAGGACTCAAACTAAACGGGAACGAAATAAATTACGTGACAGCATCGGAAAAAAGGACGAACAGATCTTACGTGACAGCAAATCGGAAACCAAAATGTATGGCAGACGAACAGATTAGAATGGTTATAGATTATCTGAATATTGAAGACCTGCACGGGCCTCTGGTTTCCACCAAATTGAGATGGATCCAGAGATGATAATTGGATGAAAATAATATTATAATTTATTCGGATCCAAATCTTGTTGAAAACGGTTACAGAATAAAGATAAAACCTAAAACAGAAAAGAAATAAAACAATTTCTTGGGAACTCCTCTAAGTATAAAGAAATACGGAGAACCAGATTTGATCTCGAGTATGCGTGTAGACATTTTAAACCATACTTATACGGAAAAAATTTACTATTCATACTGATCATAAACCATTGCAATGGCTGTTCACTATGAAAAATGATAATACCAGAATAATGAAGTGGATCTTTTACCTACATGATTTTGACTAGTGGGAAATGTAGGATCAAAAGAGTGACAACGTTCAAGTATCTCGTTACGATCATAATCCAAAATATTAACAAATGCTGTTGGTCACTCGAAAAAATTCTAAATCAAAATATATCCCGAGATTTTAAAGTAAGAATGTATAAGACAATCTTTCGACCAGTAGTAATGTATGGCAGTGAGGCGTGAACCGTCTCAAAGCAATGGGAGAAGTACCTGAGTGCACGGGAGATGATAATTGGATGAATAATATGATCCAAAGTTGAAAACGGTTACAGAATAAAGATAAAAAGGGAACTCAAGTATATACGGAGAACCAGATTTGATCTCGAGTATAAAAAAAAAGGAAGGTTAATATGGTTGGGACATGTGACATGTGCCAAGAAAGACTCCTAAGGAAAGCAATGAAAAGACGCCCAGATAATGAAAAAAAAAGCAAGCCTATACTTCAGTGGCTGAAAGATGTCGAGCCTGGCCATCTGCTGTTCTTAAAGTAACAAGTTGGAGAAGAGCTTGATCGGTCGGAGGGGAAAAGAACTAGGTCTTTCATGAGGCATAGCGCCGGAAGAGATAAATTAGATTTTGATATAAAAATATATTCCGGATAAGAAAAATTTGTTTTTCAAAACTATAACCAAACAAGTAAAGAAACTGCAAAATTTAAAAAAAATTTGTAGCACAAATCGCATAGAAGAAGTAAGATATTTGCTTTATTAGGACAATTAACAATAAACATAGTGCTGCCCAACTTTAATGGGTTGCTATAAACACAGCATACTCATCTATCCAATTAAAGACAACAATATAATTTATAATTTAGTTATAGTTCTGTAATATAATACTTAATACTACCTAATACTAGACAAACTAATAACATTTTTTTTTTTTTCTCTTCCCTTCCTCTTCATTTTTTTTTTTTTTTTTTATTTTTCCATTATCTTTTCCTCTCTTCCCTCCCCCCTTCTTTTCCCATTTCACTTCATTCTTTCATTTTATGTTAGTTCCTCCCTAATATCCACATATCTACCACACATTCATATACATATATGCACATAGAATCAGGAATCGGATAAATTGCTACATATTTAATAACTATAAATTGCAATGGGCTATTCTATGCACCATGTGGTGAATAACTCCCAGGGATTTCAATATTATATTTTCGGCCATTATATCCCTCACCTCCACACTAAGGTCATCCAAGAAGCTCTTTGTTTTTTTCCGGGATGACTCCGCGAGACCCAAACTATAATCCTTTCACGGAGAAATCTCTATTTCCAAATGTCTCGCGGAATTTCTCTTTGAGGAAAGGAATACATTTTTCATAAATATCCATTTTCTCCCTTTCTACTTCACCTGATTGATCGAGGTTATTATTTTCATACCTTATAGTAGGATTCACTATGAGCGCTGTCCTTCCGTTCTTCGGAAACGCGACAATGTCCGCATACCTCGTGGATCCGTTGGTATCGATGCAGTATACCTCGTCAAAGCAGGTAAAGCCTTTATTCTTGAGGAGCCTTATAAATTCATTCTTGACCCTGTGGTGACGGCGTGTGATCAGGAGTGAGTTGTTGGAACATTTTCCCAGCACATGGGCTGGTGTTTCGGACTCTTTGCCGCACTTGCGATAAATCAAATTAATGAACTATACTTTCTGATAGGATTTAAGAAAAAACATCCTGGCTATATTTGGTCTGATGAGAGGACGCTTCCCTCTGAAAGAATGCAAGAAATTTGAAAAAAGTTTGAAAGAAGAGAAAATGGAATAAAAAATATGTATTGTTTGCATGGTCCATAGATTTTTTGATCTCCAGTTCACACACAAAAAAAATTAATTCATAAATTATAGACCTAAATGTTCTTAAAGTCTGCTATGGGATATCTTTTTTTTTTGTATTTTATTTTATTACTGATTTCGATTTTATGAACTATTTTTTTCTGCTATATTTTATCGACCATTAGCTACTCCGACCATTGATTCTATCCTCATACTTTGCACAAACTCTCAACATTAAGGTCTACAAACATAAATAGTTATTCTTTATAATATATATGTCCATCGGTTTTACGAACATGAATAATAAAACAACTCAAACTGCACGTGCAAATACAGTTGTCGGCCAGAGCTGAGAGACAACACTGCCCCGCTAACAATTACAGTGCACATTACCGGCTCTGTGTCCTCGCCTGTCAGTGCCACACTGCTTCACTGGGTATCTGTCCCTCTTTTATTCAGGATTTATCTCTCATTCCTCGAATTTCACGTTTTATTTTACTTTCTAAGCTTTATAAGGATTGAATTGGGAATTTTTTATTTTTTTAGTTAAATCAGTTTTCAAACATTATATTTTTTACTTGAATTTTTAAATTCCAGACGATTTGGACGTAGTTGGAACAATCCTAGCATCTGTTAGTGAGGCATTGCTTTCTCTCCAGGTGCAGCTCAGGGAGTGGGTTTGAAGGTGAAACAAAGTATATGAATGCAGCCTTGGAAGGTGAGGGTCGATAGAAATTCTGATAGAACTTTGAAATTTCACATATGATAAAGTCAAAAATTCATTTATTTAGGAACTCAAGTGAACACCGACAACATACAGCAACATGTGCCTTACTTTGACATGTAAAGTAGAAACCTTTAACACAATACCTAAGTGCAACTTCATAGAACCCTCATAAGGTCTGTTCTAATATATTTCTCAGAATGCTGAACGGTTTCTGAAACATGGTAAACCATTCTCCTAAAAATCGAGAGACAAATTCTTAGAAGGATTTTCGGGTCGGTTTTTGGAGACAATACTTGGAAACTAAGAAATCTATTCAGATATAGAACAACTATATAAAAATGGAAACATTGTATGGTACTTTAAAGTTAGAAGGCTCCAATTGGCTGGATTTGTGACGAGAATGGAGCCGAGGATGCTTTGCCCATCTTAGGGGTGAGGAGTTAGAGAGCAGTAGCACACCGAAATCGCCTTTACTCACTATGAGTTGTAGCACCGATTTGTATTTATATTGTATGTTTAAATTCACAACTGAATTTATTTAAATATATCGATTATATGAGGTGAAGTGACTTGTAAGGTCACATTAAAAACTTGTTTAAAAATTGGTTGAGGCTGGGTACGGTTGTGCCATGCTGCGGTTTGGACAATATTAGCGAAAGTGTAGAGAATAGCGCGCTGTGCAAGGAGAGGGAATCAGATCGACATCAAAACCTCTGTCACAATATTGCTTCAGCCACTGAGCGCTTTCGTAAACGCTTGGTTTTCAACTGTCAAAAGTAAGTATTTATGAGCATAAAATTGTTCATCATAATTGTTACAATTATTCAGATGGAGTATGGAGTGTTTTTAATCAATATAAGTTAAACAATAGTTGGACAATAGCAGTGTTTACTTTCAGTTAATGATTATATCACTTTGTTACAATCGCATATATGCGTGTGTTATGTTATTAGTTGTTATAACCGATACATGTCTTGTTGGAATGTTGCATATTCATGATAACTTTATTTTTAGACTCGATTGTCGAACGAGCTTGGGCGAGGGTCTCAACGCTGCCAGTAGAGAAGATCGTGGGTTTGAATCCCATTGGATGGGTTAAAATTTATTTGGTGAAGGATGGATCCTGCTCTAGTTGGAGTGCATTAGTTAGAGTATTTTTAATTGAAATATTTCTATTTTTTTAATGTATGTATTTTTCGCCATCTCTATATTTGTGTGTCGTATGTCCTTATGAGTTTAAGTAAATGACTGTAAATGTTTAGTCGCTGTTGGATTGTCTGATGGCCGTTTAGTAGGATTGTATACAAAAGTTTTAGTATCTAGTTGTGAAACCAGGAAACTTTTGTTTTATGCGTGGGCCTCAAGTCCTAAGTAATGAATTTCTTTTGATTGTATAATGGGTTGATTGTCGATGAGGACAGGTATACCAGGACTAATGTAAGTGGCACTCATTGACCCCATGTGACCAATAAAATGATAACGTAAATAGTTCATTTAATTTTGTTTCCTGTATGCCAACTACCACAGCATTTTCTTTTAGAGAAGGCTACTGTTTTTTTCATTTGCCTTGCACAATCGAAATTTGAAAGAAA
The DNA here is from genome assembly GCA_003667255.2 of Euschistus heros. Classification (NCBI taxonomy): domain Eukaryota; kingdom Metazoa; phylum Arthropoda; class Insecta; order Hemiptera; family Pentatomidae; genus Euschistus; species Euschistus heros. The sequence continues at coordinate 136,125 of RCWM02000335.1, read as the reverse complement.
ATTGACAAATTGGAGTACAGCCAGTAAACTGTCCTGGGAGTAGACTAATATATCATTCTTGAAGTTAAAACTGTATAAAATGTTTATTTAGGATGTGCCAGTTGAGCTGTAACTGGTGGCAAATAAATTTTATGTTTAAAGACTACTATAAATCAAGTAAATTTATATTTAAAATTATTTTTATTTTATGAGACCTTCAATAAATGTTTTATAAATCATACATAAGCTTTTGAAAAATTTTATTGTTTTCAAATTTATATTTTGTACGCTTTCTTCTGGTAAAACACAGCGGAAATAAGAGCCATTTCTTGTCAAAATCCTTCCTTTGACATGGGTATGTCATTTGACTGGGGTTCTATACTTTTTTGGTATAACGTTTTTTTTATCCGCAACTAAAATGTAACATTTTGGTACGCTCTAGCTTTGTTGGTGTTGCTCGGATCGAAAATTTGACGACAGTTCTCTAATCAGTTATGGAAATGGAGAATATTCTTTGCTACATAACTTTTGTCGCTGGGACCTACTGCTTAGGAGCTATATTGGTTTCAATGAAAAAGACATGCTTGAAATCGCTGTTTTCTCTCTACTTTAATTCGAATAATCATAATTGTTAATTTAATTAAATTATAATTTAAGTAATTTCATCCTTCTAATTTTAAAATGTAAATTGGGAAAAACAGTGGATTATTGGTAAACATATTTATGATGTAATGGTTTTCCCAGTCGGGGAGGACTGCGAAATTTATAGGTTTATTATATAAATTTCAGTTTATAATAATTCTTTTCCTCAATTATCTCACATTTGATAAGTACATATCTACATTGAATATACATTTTTGGCTGAAAATTTTGCATATAGTATCGAAAAAGAAACCACAGTAGTACATGATTTGATTATATTTCTTTAACCTTAGCTGGTTGTTTTACTTGTTAAGTTATTTTTTTTTCTTTTTATTACCATTCATAAAATAGTATTAAAAATGAAAAAAAAAAAACAGCAACTAAAAAACGACTTAGAGCGAATGTCAACTAATTCAATAATTGCAATTATAATAGAAAACTACGATTTCTTGCAAATGGTGCCACCTGCTGGAATAAATATGAAGTATTGCTTCCAACTTTTGCCACTAGACAGCGCTCTACCCGGTATTCTAGAGTGGTTGTGAAACAGTTTTATATTTTACATTATTTTTTTCCTCATTTGTGGAATATTTTCCTCTTCCTCTGTTGTTACATGTGTTCATATTTTTTTTTTTAAGTTACTGTCGTTTTTTCTCCTCATATAACATAACACCATTGAAGATAAAACTTTCAACATATAGCTGTTGAATATGTGTTTTAATTGAATATATGTTTCAACATATAACATATAGCTAGCTAATGAAGAAATGTTATTTTGACAATATATTACTTTATAATATAACCATAATAATAATAATAATAATATAATAATGATCTAACAAATTTTAACAGACCAATCAGGACATAAATTAATAACCATCGTTAGTATAAATATCCAGTAGTATCAAAAATTTAACAATGATAGTTTCATTTAGAAAAAAAATAGATTCCAAATACTCTTACTGTTATTTTTTACTATTGCTATCCAATTCACAAATTCTATTATTATTAATACTTACTATATTATAATATAGTGCTATTATAAAAGTCTGGCAGTGTACAAACTTTTGCTAAAATGAGTGTAGTTGTCGACAATCAAAGCAAACAGTACTAATAAGCTTGGTTTGTGATATCCTTTTACTGAAAAAATAAAATCCATAACCTGGTTGTTTCAAAGAATTAATAAACTTTCGCTATGTAAATCCTTATCTTAATAATGAAACAATACATACTTATAAATGGTGTATTATCAAGAAATAAGAAGATTTATATTTATAAATAAGTTAAAAATATCAAAGAAAGAACTAGTATAGTGTATTTTAGACAGATAAAATATCTATTTCTAGTACATTTCTTGTTATAATGAAGTAACTTAAATATATTATTTAGATTGTTAATTATTTTTGAGAGCATTAGATTGACATAGGAAGAGAGGAAATTGAAATAATAACATTGGAAACAAAATTCATTGAAGCAAATAAAATTCATACATAATTAATATGCCATTTTCTGTTTTATCATCAGCTAAACTAGTCAATGCGAATCAAATATAAAGGTGTTGCAACTTTTTGCATAGTTTAATGTTTATCTGTAATGCAATGTGTATGGTTAGCATTGTTGTTTATGTATTTGAAGAGAGACATTTAATTCATGAGAACATTGAAAAAGTTTTTTAATAGTTTTAAGGCATGCAAATTTTACATTTATCCTGAGAAATACTTAAAAAGAAAAGCAGCCTACAAGCAAACAAAAATTGACTGTGGCCATGGTGATTCAGAAATTATTTGAATATCCGAGCAGATAGGCTGTACAAAAAGGAAATTCCTTATAAGCTATTATGTTATATTATTATATGGTTTATTATTATAACTATTATAAGCTATTATAATTGCAACCTATAGGGTCATTTTGTATGGGTACATAAATCCTTATTGTTTTCTTCTATAACTATAAAAATGGATTCTTAACTTAAATGGGATTTTTTATGGTTTTTATATTTTAACATTATTGATATTGCCTAGTGGTTGTTTTATTTTTATACATCGAGATAACAACTTTCTTATTATACGACCTCTTTTATTTTCAATTGTCTCTATTTATATCTTATTATTTATAATAGTGTTAGTGGTTGAACCATCACTGCAGACCTAATCACTTTTCCTTCAGTTTTTAATATTTTAGTCATCTAGGTGTACTGATAGTTTTCCAATAATTAGATAATCATTTTCTTTTGCATGTAGTAAAGCACCTGAAAGATTTGATATGATTTTTTAAGAAATGCTGGATAGATTATGAATTATAAATCATCTATTTGTGATTAATTACTCAAAACATGATATGTCAAAGCCTAGTTTATAGTTTTTTCACAAAAATATTGTGTTTGTATATCTTTTTTAAAAATGAAATTTTCTTTAAATTAAAAATGTTCTAAAATGTTATATGTTATGTTGAAATTAAATATTTTAATGTTAATTTTTTCATTATTACAGCTAATAAAGAAAAATTATGTTGGTTTATAGAATTTTTCATTTGTTTTTATCTGATGCCATTCTTCCAATAAGATTCATTTTGTTTTTGGTGTTATTATGGATGTAATTTAGTAAGTGAACTACCTGATAATGTAATTAAATTTATGATGTATTTATTTCTTGAAACCACAGTATTTTTAATTAACAACTGCTCTAGAAATGACATTTTTTCGTTTTAATTATTTTATTCAATTGTTTATAAATATCAATTAATTTTAGATACTCAATTTAAAAACCTTTGTTCAACAGTCATGATTAAGTAATTATATATTAATAATGCTAATTATAACCAAGTAATCTATTGTATTAATAATACATTATAGGATCTATTATACATATATATTGCCCCTGATTATTACCACCAATCAATACATACTTATTTCTTATTCCTTATATTTAATTCGTTTTTGTTGTTAAAATTATTTAATTTTATTCCAGTATATACATTTTTCATTAAATATTTTTTTATTTATGGGTCAGTGTTATGTATATTTACCATCTCCTAGGGCTGAGATGGGCAAACTTTTTAAGGGGAGGGCCGGATGAAATAGAAAAACATCTAGGCGGGCCGAAAAAATTGAACAAAACAAAGTTTCACAACTAATAAACTTTATTTTGAGTTTATCTTATTACACTCAACTTATATGGTACAACGGTAGAAGATCCAGAACGCAACGAGAAGAAAACAATCTATTCTAGCTTTGCAGAAAATAAATTTTGTCTTATGTATGATTGTGTGTGACCATGTCGTGGGCCGGATTGACTAGCCCTAAGGGCCACACTTGGTATACCGGCCAATGGGCCGTACTTTGCCCATTACTGTCTTAGAGTATTTCAGCTAGACATTTTTTTATATCAGTTTTAAATTTCTCTAGGAATTTCATGTATATCACAGTGTATAAAAACAAAGGAAAAAAATTCATACATATATTTAAAAGCTATCTATTGATTAGTCTAGGATAGCCTTTTTGAATTAAACATAGTTTTTAGTATAATCAAATTTTATTTACATATATCATTATATTATAATTATAAAATACTTCCTAGGCACCTACCTATTCCAAGTTATCAACACCCCTCACCCTCCCTTTATTTACAGTAACCTGAAATTCAAGTCCGCTATCAAATCACTGCATACAAGATCTCGTCTATCCAATCTCGATAACGTTCCTTCTTTGTCCGATCCTGTACTCTTTGGAATTTCCTCCCCCCCTGTATCCGCAATGCTTCGTCCCTTGGAACATTCAAATCACTATTCTTTCACCATCTTCTTTCCCTCCAACTCGACACTCTCCAATTATAAGGATGTATGTAATCGTCTAATTTAATTACTAAGACCGTCAGACATAAAACTTAAGCATAAATTATAGTTTGATTATGATAATGTTTTAATTGTTTGTAATTTTTGGTTTTCTATCTTTTATTTTTCTTCAAGCTTCTGTTTGTTTTTTTTCTCTTCTGCAATTTTATTTACAATATTAACCTCTATTTTGTATACTTATTTTTTTCACTCTCTTTTTATTTTAAGTTTTCTTTTTCTAGTTTTTCTCTGTATCTTTTTTTCATACATATTTGTATTCAGTTTATCTATGTTATTTTATTTTTAACAGCCTCTCGGCCAGTTATGATATTACTTTATGTTATTTAATGTTATTCTTAAGGGACTTTGTCCCAGAATAAAGTTTTCTTTCTATTCTATTCTCTTCTATTCTATATATTTACTTTGAAATATATGATATTTCTACATTTGTTTATTGCATCATTCATACTTCCATACATTCTGATTCACACATCTCTATAATCTTCAGAGTTAAATTGAACATGATCCCTTTTGGGAAATGACACCATTAATATATTTATATTGTTTTTTTTTGTCAATAAATGTTCTAAGGAAAAGTAGCAGAAGCATTTAGAACTAATGCTCATCTTCACATCTTTACTCATCCTTATTATTTTTTTATATCTGTATCTCAAAATTCATATCACTAAAACCCTTAAAATATGTGGTACCAATAACTCTAATAATAAATTTTTACATTTTTACATTTGTACAAAAGCAAAGCTAATTCTATATCTAAGCTATTTGCAATTTCGATGAAAGAAATTCAGTATATTAAAATTTTTTGGCATGATACTTCTTTAACAATAATTGATTTCACCTCTGGTTTTGGGAACTTTTGTTTCCTATCGTAAGAATTAATAACCATTCTAAAACAATTCACACCCAAAAGTGCATTTTGATAGGTTACAGTATTATTTATTGTTTTATTATATTGCTTCCATTGTTATTATATTACGGGTTTTATTCTTAAAATTTAGTATATATGAGATATTAAAATCAAAACTGTGTCCAAATATTTATATATAGTCAGCTAATTTTGTTTTTTGCATAATTTTTAATATCTTTGCTGCCATTTTTATCTTAGTAGATTCTTTTTGTTAAATTCTGCTATGTTTCACCTATATAATGTTTATGGCAATCTAAACAGTTTGTTTTATAAATTAAGTCTCTTTTTTTATATAACATTTTTTTTTTTTTTTTTTTTTTATTGCCAAGTTATATACTTTTTTTTTTCCTTCTTTTTTTAATTTCTTTTAAAGGCATAAATCCTATTTAATCTTTCATATTCCTCGACATGTTTCGGAGTACACTGCTCCATCTTCAGGAAAACTATGATTTCTTTCACTTAGTCATTTGTGCATGTCCTTACTGACCCTCAACAAATAGTTGATTGATTATGTTTTTTATTTTATTTGTATCATATAATGCTATGTTGGTGAGGAAATTTTCATTATTTATTTTTGGATTATTGATTATTTATTTTAAGATCGATTAAATAAAATAAAAATCCAATTTTATCCCATTGTTATTTCAAAAAAACTAAATGAATTTGCCCTATTTAACTCACATCTGGAGCAAGTTATCTATAAAAGATGCAGCCTCACATGAGCAGTGACTAGCCAGGATCAGATCTGACTGCATCCCAATCTCTCCATAATTATTATTACTAATAATGGACATATTAGTTGATATTTACTTGATATCTGATAATTTATTTATTTAAATTAGCTTTAGATTACTAGATAATAAATTTTAAATTAAAAAATATAATATTTATATTTAAAAAATTGTATTATTGTTTATCACTTTTGTTTTGAAACTTACTGATAAATATAAGATACCATTATTAATCATTTACTTTCTCTCTTCAACTGATAAATATGTTTCAAATTCAATTATATTATCTATAATAGAAGTTTGCACGATCCTTCTAAACTCTTCTTTATTAGATCTAATTAAAAAAAAAAAAAATTTAAAATTATAATTTCTTTAAAGTAATTCCTCCCATGTTTGTAGAACTGACACAGAACTGATACTATTGAACATTTCAGATGTAAACTTTTCATTCTGGTATATCAGGGTTTGTGATAAATATTAATGGATTAAAAGAGATCCTTTTTCAGAATGATTAATTATTTACTTATTATTTACTTTTTCTGACACAGAAAAAGTGGTAGCTCATTTAAACAGATAGTTTGGACTGAGTGACCACTCAAGTCACAATCATAAATCATCGCTTTCAAGTACATAATTAAAAATATGAAAGCATATAGTGGTGATAATTCTTATTCTTAAATCAATAAGAAAATAATTTGGGTTCGCGGTCATTCAAAATACAATATCCTTATTAGGTAAAGCGCCTTTCACACTTCTCCTTGATTAAAGCTTGCACTGCAATGCCAACACATCGACACTATAAATTTGTTATTTTATTGTGTTTTAAATTATTGCACTCCCCAATTATCTTTTTTATTTAATTGCCTAAAGCAAATAAATTTTTTTAAAAAGTAATCACTGACTGTACAAAGGTCTAAATAATGAAAATTCTAACAATTTTATGCTATTTTCTATTGATTCAGAATATTCAATGTGATTTTTTTTTTCTTTGTTTATTCAAGACCTATGCTAATGGACACAACCATTAAATATGCAGGGATATATAATATTTAAAAAATGTGGCTTGATAGGCAGGACAGAACAAAGAGATTTAAATTAAATTCAATAAATAAATATATTACTCAAGAAAGGATCTACATGTTTTACACTCTATTATTAAAATGGCTATACCAAAGAAATGATAACTTTTTTATAATATAAATTATGTTATCAAGACTTTTTGCTTTTCCCAAATTTTCAAACACATAGATAAATAGTTTATGAAGAATATTCTTTTGATCAGAACATAGGAAATTTCCCCTAAAATGATTTCACTGTATATTCTTTTAGTTGAAACAGATTACCTAAAAAATTAAAAAATCAATAAATCTAAAGCTATTGAGATTTAATTATTTTATTTTTATAATGTTATCAATTGAATATAAAATAAATCTACTGGTAGTGGACACATTTACAGAAATTTTCTTTTTTTTGGTTTCGGATGCAAAGGTTACCCTTGGAATTTATGAAACTTGTAACCAAAAGCATTGAAAAAAAAATCAGAAATATTAATTTTATAATTAAGTATGAAATAGTATCAAAATCTAGATAAATCATGCAATTTTAACAGAATTATTTTCAGTTGAATGATAATATGAATTGAGTGAACTAACCGCATTAAAAATTGTATCCTTCAACTAAAAATAAACCTATTAAAACTGTATCATTAAATAAGTGTTTAATACCATTTCATAATTAATTATATAATTAAAACTTTTGATATTCTTTAATAATTAAATATGAGTCATTTGTTAATTTTTAATAACATTTGGTTACATCTAGTATTTGTTTTTTTTAGCTCTGAAAAAGACCAGCAAGGCAGCTAGAAACGTCACTCCATTTAAAGTTTTTTAAACTTGGATCTGTTTTTATTACTCCTAACTGTATTTCAAACTATCTTCTTCAGAAACTTATCATCAATAAATATCATCAATAAATATTTAATTACAAATTCATGGCCATTAGAAGGATTTTTAAAAAAAATCTATTAAATTTGGTTACTTGTATTTTTTTCACTACTTTGGTTGATAACTGAAAAACATTAAAATTAGTACTTATATGTTTAATGAGTTTAACAATTGACAAGAAAAAACACCATGGCAGAAGAAGTAATATTCAATCACCAACAGATGATTCGCATTATGATAATCTAAAAAACTTTTCTTTTTTTTTTATTCTTTTATTAATAGAAATTTACAACTGGATTACAAATACATCTAGTAAATGAGCGGTTTACAATGAAAAATAATGACATGCTGAAAACTTGTTGAGGAACTACCTATTGGTAATACTCTAATGAAATATTTACAAAAGAAGAAGATTCTGAGGTTATCTTGTTTTCAGACGCCACAGAGGATTGCCAGGAATAGAATGGGAAGCAAGTTGTGCTACAAGTGGGTTTGGATGAGAAGTAAGTTTACTATGAAAGGAAAGGTAACAGCTTCATGACAAATCAGCAACATATGGGATATTGAGATCATTGTGGATCGGTTCATTTGTGACAAAGTAAGGAGCATCAAGGATTTTGGATTGGAGTGATTGGATGCGGGAAGAATTCAATGGTTTGGTGGATCCCCATAACTCTGTACTGTACGTTCAAATAGGTGTGATAATCTTCATATAGATGAGTTTTTGTAGTGAATTGAGAGATTTGAATGTTTTTCATGTAGATGTTGTAGTAGTCGAAATCAACGTGCAGCTTTTTGTCTTTTCAATCTAAAAACTGAATATCCATAATATGTTAGCATCTTTATCAACTATTCAAAGCATAACTGCTTTATAATAATTTAATTACTCATGTACATATTTAATTAAATTACCCATGTAAGAGCATTGTTCACTATTGATACATTTACTGTAATTGAAGGGTTTAAAAAAACAAAATCTAGTTCATTGAAAAAAGAATTTAAGTGGAGAAGTGTTAGGTAGCAAAATCTAAATATTAAAAAACAAAAAACTAGAAAAATAGTCATGAAAAAGATGGAGGGCTATGCAATATTTTTCTGCTAAATCGAAATGTAAAAAAAACAAAAAAACTTTAAACATAAATTACTCAAAATTGTGTTTTCTTACATAACCCCTAACCGTTCACTAAACCCTTTAATTGTCTGTATTTATTCTCTAAACCATTTATTCTGTTTTGTTTCAGAACTCAGTCAGCTGCTCTGTTATCTCCAATCAATAAGGTATTTATCGATTTTTCTCCATTCATTATTTATTATAGACTCTCAAAATAGGAAATGTATATAATGAAGGCAATGGCATTAATATTTCATTAGATCGACTCTATTCTCATGCCTATGGTGCTTTGAGAAAAGATTAACTATGAGTAAGGTGGCGTTTCCGTGGATGCGTTACCATCTTCGTTATCTGGACCAACCATCTCAAACATAATCGGAAGTTTTACCAATTAGTCCTTTTGTTATTCTTGTCTTATGGAATCACTGAAATACTGAATGAAATTTCCATGTCTTGAACGAATAAAAGATAATTTTTTAAAAGTTATTATTACTGATTTACTGGACGGCATAATAAAAGTAGACATTCTATTGGGTCGTTTCACATAAAATGTCCGTTTTCACAAAATGGTTATTTAGTAAAACAACTTTATGAAAACATGAAACTGATTTCGTTTTTGTTTTTATCACCTCTGAAAACTCTCTTATTTATATTTCCTGGAAAACCTACAATTAAAAGTTTCTCAACAAAATTCACCTTATAACTGCTTTTGAAATACAAAACATTGATCTAGTGCCTAACGATTTAAAACGAAATTTAAACATTCGAGATAATAGACCCTAACAGCAACTTCAACTGGTCCTACATGTTTTAAAACTTACAAAACGTTACAAGCAATAAACCGCGATTTTGTTTTTATTTTTTACTATTGATTTTTATGTGTTTTTGATATGAGAATCATTTCCAACAATTGTACCTTCAAATAAGTTGTCCAAACTGAGCAGAAGCAAATATTTTGCTGTTAAGTATGGCTAATAAGATAGATGTGGAATTACTTCGTAACACAGCGCGTTTAGTTTCTTCACAGTTTGTCGTGAAACATGAAGGAACTTATCCGATTAACAAATGAAGGTTGTTTTTTTTTCTTTCTTTTTTTTGCATTATGTCAATATAACTAAAGTACAATGTGGAAGTGTTGGTTTCACCTCTGATTAAAAAGTAGAAATAAATTATTCCTACTATTGGCCACACAGAAACCAATAATTTTTCTGGATGCTTATTTGTTATGGCATGTGTATCGGTTTATCGTGAAACAACACCCTTCCCCGAATGCCGTGGTTTTGTTTCTTGCAGCATAGGCTACCGAGTGTCCAATTCATAGAAAAAAAAAACTTTGAAATCGAGCGTTTCCGTGGCCATATTTGATGGCACAATTAATAATATGCGATAAATCTAAGTGATTGATAACGGCTCATTAAAATCAGTAAAAATAAACGCAGCAAACAACAGAAGTCGTCTAATCCCTCTACGAATTTCTGAAATGATAAAAAATATCATTTCATATAAAACGTTTTTGAATTTTTTTTTTCTTATCTCAAAAACTGATAGTTTTGGAAAGTTAAAATTAGTATAATTCTCTTCATGATTAAAATCCCGTTACAGGATTAACAGGATTCAAAATAATAAACCATAATGAGATTTAAGGAAGGTCATATAAATCAGGTCAAAAGAGAATATACTAAAACCTTTTATTTTCGTCTCTCAGCAAACAAATAAAAAAAGCGTGGGTCGCTAAACAGGCTTTGAAAGTAGAACGGTTTTTCCTCCTTGTTTCTGTTTAAGATATAACCCGTCATTCAAGCATCTTTGTTTTTCATATAAATATCTACAAATTAAAAACGGAAATTTCTTTAAATGTTGAAGTTAAACATGTTGCCGTAGGCCATAGCTTCAGCACTTCATTGGATATTTTTATATATTAATTTTTGAATAATTTAATTAATTATTGAAACCAATCGAAGGATTTATTATTATCACCAGAATGTGTTAGCAAGCCCCATTATTAAAAAATTGTTTACTTACTAACTCTCGCTTTTATGTCCAAGCCATCTACATTAAGATAAAATTAGCCCGGAAATTATTCAAATTTCGGCGAGATGCCTTAAACATGAATTTTTTAAAAATTATTTATAATAATACTTTGAATCATAAAGATTTTATTCCATGAAATTTAAATTTGTAACGTATGAAATATTAATATATGTTTTGGTAAACAATTTTCATTACATGGTTGCTTTAGTTTAATGAACATAAAGTTGAAAAGTTGAAGTATGTTTTGAGCAATAGGAAAAAACAAAACCTATATCAATTAAAGAAAACAAATAAATAAATAACAATAATTAACTAAATTTAAAATGAGTACATGCTAGGAAATAAAAAAATCACTTTTTTACAATAAAGTTTATTACAATAGTAAAATAATTAACTTATTAATTACTTTATATTAAATTAAATTTCAAAATAAACTAACAATTTTATGAATATCTAATTAGTTGGATTTTATTCTAGTAGTATATGATTAGTGCTATTATATATGACAGTAGTGATAGAGGTAGTAGATTATTGGTGAATTACAATCCTTACGAAAATTATTCAGTTAATAATATCTTATACAATGATATGAGCTCATGAGTAAGTTTTAAAAAAAAAAGTAAAAGGAAAGAAAAAAAAGAATGACATCAGAAAGCAGCAGAAAAAAGGATGAACCAAGTAACTTGTTCAGGGCATGACTTATCTATTACATGAATATGACTTATCAACAACAGCTAATATTTTAAATGAAAAAAAAAGACTAACAAAAACAAAAAAATCTTGGTCTGATTATGATACCGAATAAGATAGCACCTCACTGCACTGATAAGTGTTCAAGAAAGTTACGTTATAGTTTTAAGATTTTTAACAATTTTTAGTAATTTCGTGATGTAGTAATTGCTATGTACTTCCTTAAAAAAATAAAATAATAATAATAATAAAGAAATGATTATAATGCTGGGATGAGGATATCGTACAGGTTAGTGTTTAGTTGCTGACGAACTAAATAACGTCTACGTCAACCAAACTACGTCTGTTTTTTATTGAAAACTCGGTATTTTGTGTGTTTATCTTTTTGTTGTTCAGAGAGTTAGAGATCATCTTTCGTCGATCGTTTTCATCATATAGCCAACAATAAGCGAAGTAAGGTTCGTTGAAAGTTTAAAGAAGTAAATCTTAGTAAGAAAAAAAGTCAGTCTTTGAATAACTTTTCTGGAAGCTGGAATGAAATAGAAACAGTTTTCCTGTTTCAGAAAGAAAAGATATACTTGCAATGACAGTCCATGGAAGACATTTAAAACTACCAAGAGAGTATTCGAATTCATTGAAAATGAAAATACTTGGATGTTAAATTATTAATAATTATGTAATAAATATGAGAGAGAAATAATTGGGGTTGAATTAACTGTTCTTTTTTTTTAAATTTTATAAATCGCGATTATAAAGGAGTATTTAGCATAAAAACACTCGAATCTTTATTGTTTATTTGTTTATTTCGTTTAACGTTGAATCTTTATTATATTAAAAAAAAACTGAAATATGCAAGGCGTTTGATCTTGAAACAAGAGACAGAAGCAGGAAGAAATTCCCCATTTAGGTCCAGTGCCAAAACCGAAATGGTCACCATGACACAACTCTAGGAATGCTCAGCCTTGAACCAGCTTCGAAAATCGGCTTTAGGGTGGAATCGGCTAGAATTACAATATGCCAGTAGTCTATAGAAATAAAAATATTTAGAAATATCTTTAACAAAGCCTTATAATATGAAGGTTAGTCATTATTTTATTTTAAGATACTTTAATACCAGACATAGAAAACAAGGAACTGCTAGTCGTTACCGACTATTCCAGCGTTCAAAGCTCCCAATAAATGACAAAAGACTTATTTACATGACAGTAATTAGACTCATTTGTATATAGAGTTTTGAGTCTCCACTAAATCTTCTGATTCTTCTCCTGTCCAATCCTAACAATCCAAAATCCTTAGTAGATTCCTATGTTCCATGTTATGTCATAATCAAACATATTCATAAAGACCTTAATGTTCTATATGTTGGTGATTTAGCCTAAACCAGATACCTATCCTTTGATAGGAAACTCCATACCCACTCGATTCCTCTAGTCTCCCTACTTGCCTCACACCCAATTTCCGATAATGCTCTTAGGCTACTGTAAAGAAGATAGCTAAGAAACCTTCTAATGTAGAACTTTTATTGAAGTGCTACGAGTGAGTAGTTCTTTACATGTTATTGTCATGTCATTAGAATCATTTTCCTCAAATTTACTTGTTGTATATCATGAATACAGTTGTAAATATCAATAAATTAAAAAAAAAAAAACTATTATAACATGTAATTGTATAATTATTGGTATGATTTATTAATTACTTCATAATGCCAAACTGTATCTGAAAGACCTTTGTCCAAGAGAGACCCAATCTCAATGCCGACCCTTGACTGGCTATTGATCAACCCTTTTCTGAGTACCGCCAGTTTAGGATTAATAGATCCAAACTTTCTCAGGAGCCGCCGATGAAAAAAACTGGGGTTTTGGAGGAAAGGTACCGGGGTTTTCCCCCCAGACCGCCCCTTTATTAGGGAAGTCGTAAAGCCCGCCGGCGAACCGACCTTTTATAATTAACAGCATGTTATCCTCCGATTACCTCAGCAAACAGAGCGGTCTTCTCTAAGGGAGGTCTCCGAGTTATTTTATTTTTACAGCCGCCAATAACAGTCTGTTAACAGCTCAATGAACCTGGGAACCTCACCTCAACAAAAAAACAAAACAACAACTAACAAACAACATAACAATAGTCATTTCGCACCTCTCATTGTCGCACTGAATTGGAACTTTTACGTAATTTAAAGTGAATGGTAGATCTCCTATTAGTGTGCTGTTAGCAGTCCCATCTCTAATATCGTATTTTGACAATATAAAAAGAAAATACTATGAACTACGATTTCCTATGATTTTTTTATTGAGATCTCCTTTATCGAGGACTGTCAGTGACTGTGCTGGTTTCAAAGTACCCCCTCTCAAAGTTACCAAGCTTTTAAAATACAAAACCAATCCCTATCTACTTTTCTCACTCTTCCCTCAGACATTGCTTAGGGATCCAACATTTCCCCTCCCCTTTTCAATTCCTTATATTTAATCCTGCTAACTTAAATTCTCCACTGTTTCTACCACTTATATTGAGTTGGGGTAGAAAGGTCAGTTAATAGCTTAATTTACTTATTATTTTCTAACAGTTAATATTAATGTAGTCATGCTCATTCCTTAATTAGGCTATGGTATTTTCTGCAGCGATATTGCTGCTATGAAAATGTTTTACTGAAGTTTTTCAGGCCCTTTAAATATAGTAATAAGTCAATCAGGTACCATAGCACTAGGATCGAATAGTCCGCAAATATTATAATAGAAGAAATAACTTTGTAAGTATATATTCATTTATTATATTATATCATATAATTATTTCATTATATTATAGATAGTTTGGTGTACCGACTGCATAAGCTGTGAAATCCCCATTATTGTGAACTGCCCCTGGCAGATTTAGGTTTTATTTTTAAAAAAATTAAATTTTGCATTAAATGATAGTTGATATCAAAGAATAGGAATTTTATGAGCGATCTTGTATTTTAATGGTCCGTTGGATTTTACATTTAAGAAAAAACGTAGAGTATGTCAAATTATTGTTACACTTATACCTGCTGCTAGATTTGTTTCTATTGTAGAACCTATAAACAAAAATAAATAAATAAATACAAATAAAAAGTACCAACAACCTATGAAGGGTCTTCTAGGGTTCAGTACTTAGGTAAGGATGTGCTGTTACAAGGCCAACGGTTGTGAAAGGAAGAGATTTGGCCTAAATCATCTCAACCTCCAGGTTTTTGCCCATTTAAAGGTTCCCACTTTGTAGAGGCTGGATGTGCCCAGGAGGTTCTCCTGACCTCAAATTCAAACCAAAACCGAAATAACAAAAAATAAATTTTCTGCCTTCAGTAGGACTCGAACTAGGCTGTCAAGAATATGGTAGTCAAGTGCCTTACCCAGGTGATACCGCGCCTCCCTCAGAACCTCTTAAATTTAAATCAATAAGTCTATAAATAAATTTCGAAAAAAAAAAAGGAAAATTGACTAAAAAATTCTTCTACAGATAATTTTTAGAGATGGACCGACTATAACTTTGGCGAACTAGTCGGCTGTCAAAAAGGTCGATTAGACGGCTAAGTCGATCATTGCCTCGGTTAGAATTCGGGTGACATTGCCAATGTTCGATCCGCTTCGTTTATAGTTTATGAGTTTTTAAGAAAAAAGTCAGCAATTTACGTAATTTTCAGCAATTTCAGCAGTTATTATTATTTTTATTTTATTTTATTTTTATTTATTTTTTGTGAAATTTGGAATATATAAATGCCGAAAAAGATATCGTGTTTATGGATTTATAAATGTAACAAAAATTATTTTACATGTAGTTGTAAATGAAAACATATGTGAATTTCTAAAATAGCAGTTTCCTTTCCGTGTTCCAACCTTTATATTACATTTCAATAAAAAAAATTAATATTTTTTAACTACGACGTTAAACAAAAACTATGAAAAATATATAGTAGGTTATGTAAGTTCTTTATTCAGTATTTTTTCAGTTATCGAATACATTTTTTGTTGATATCTTAATCTTTATTAAAGTTCGATAATTGATTACAAAAATAATTCCTATTCCTAAAATAAATAACGAATTGTAAAGATCTATCTAAAACAAAAATTATAATCAATGAAGGCCATTTTTTCATTTCAATCAACCTCTTTTTTTAATGTAGAAATATAAATGAACAAAATGACCGACTATTCGTGGTTCTTTTCGGCTAATCTTCGACTACAAAAGCAGCCTTCTCTAGTAATTTTTCAATTCAATTCAAACAACGCCCACGATTCCATAACCATCTGCAACTATAGAAAACTATTCTGAAATGTTACAAATCATTTTTATTAGACATTTCTAAACAAACATATGTTATCGAGTGCAGTATCGTATAAATATTTCTTCCAAAACGTTTTGACTCCGAGCCAGAACTAAAATAATAGTTCGATCGTTAATTACTGAATGTTTGCAACTAGGCCAAACAAATATGCGCTAGCAACTACTCGGGGGGAGGGAGTATAGAGAACTTTAGTGTACAGTTAAAATTATTTTTAACAGAGAAATGTAATGTTTTTTCGTTTTAGCATTATTTTATTTTGAGGAAATTACAATTTGTAATATAAAATTATCACCTCAGAGCTATCAAACGTGAATACAGTGGAGTAGGGATGGGTATCGTTAGAAAAATATCGATGTTTCATATCTACATTTTTTTCAGCTCTGATTATTGATGAACCATACATGTGTGACTTATTGTGTGAATGAATTTTTTGACATATTACTGATAACCTTAAGGTGAGACAGATTGTAATATTAATTAAAAACATTTCTATATTTAAAAAAAAAATATGAAAAAGTTAATCAGAAGTTTGATATTTTCTTTTTGCCACTTTCTTTCCTCAATTGAGAAAGTTTACCCAAAGTTAAAAATAACTTTCAGCTTGAATTTAGTGCTTTATATACAGAAATTTTATTATTCCTATTATCCTAATTTGGCAAAGTTTAACAGAATTTAATAACATTACTTTCAATGTTGATTTAGTGTTTTCTATTTTAGTATATAACGGTATTTCGGCCGGGAGAAGGGATGAAGTAGTGATTCGATGTCTTTACCTTAATTTTTTTTTCCCAACTTAAATAGGAGCAAAACTATTTCAAATGCTTAAAATTCAAAAGTAGTTTATTATGGACTAAGCAGTAGACAGTATGTACAGATGATTAATAATCAGATATCAATAATTTGACACCCACTTATTGTCATCTACGGATTATAGTAAAAGTAACTTTCTCAAATATTTTCCGACTTAAATTATTCCTTGTGGGTGGGATGGAAAATAATTGCTCTGTTGGCGCTGAAGTGGCTACATGTTTCCAAGATTATTTATATAAAAATTAAAAAGTTGCAATAAAAACATCAAACATTACAAACTTTCCCTTATTTAAACTAATTTTATAAGGTTTAGTTCCTTTTCATTTCAATATATACAGTTATATGTTGTATTTTATAATATAGATATATAGAAAACGATATTTCCTAACGTACGTATTAATTTGACTAGTATTTGAAAGAAAAAATATAAGACTGTCAAAAGAAAAATATTGATATTTCGATACATTGTATATTGATACACATCTATAAACCGAAGTGTAATAAAGTTCCAATAACCAAAGTCCAAATTTGTTAAGAAATATAGATATATGGCACTGAAAGAAAATATTGTTGATTTAGAACATATTAAATCAGATCAAATATCAAACTATAAAACATGGTTACACACAAAAGACCCTATAAAACCCCAATATAACGAATAATAGCCGGATATCCACAATTAATATTTTCTCAGATGACAGTAAAGCTTTTGTTAAGAAGCAAATTTATTATGATTGAAAGAGATGCATTCTTCCATATAGGGAAATTTAGGCTAGGTTCTTATTGTTACAATAATCAAGCCAAACTATTCGCAAACCTTCAAGCCATATCATTTATAATAGGCCGTAGTATTGGTTATGATTATTGTATACAAACAGATAGTCAAATCAGCCTTTTTAAGATTAAAAGATTCATCTCCATGAATTCCCCGTAGAAGAAATCAGAGGTGTATTAATCTCTTGTTACAGTTAATGCACACTAATTCCCTTCACACTGGTTGAAGCACATACAGCTTACCAGGGAATAAGCAGGCAGATGCAGAGGCTAAAAATGCGGATAAGGACACGACCCTTCTAATTGTATTCGATAAGGTATCAATTACTGCAGTCAATATTTCGAAAGGAACAACTAGAAAAACTTGGAACCAACGATACACTAATACAACAAAAGGTAGACATACTTATGACTTCATTTAGACTCTAGACGATAGAGTAAAAATTAAAAAAACTGACATACAAATCAAACCAATTTTTGACAGGACATGGTGGAAAAAAAAGTTACTTACACAGATTTAAACTATCAGACAACATTTGAAACCGTGACGGAAACAGTGAACAAACTTACGGTCATCTTATTTATGACTTCCAAAAGTAGGAATGGTAGAGACACAAACTGATATCCCAAGCCCTACTGAACGGAGACAAATGGCCGCCTTCAAAGAAGGATCTCATAGACAAATACTTTGATGAGATTGATGCATTTGTGGATCATGTTGATTATACAAATATATAGCTTAAAAATTAAACAGTTTGTCTATAATTCTATCTCTAATTGTTTATATTGTTCTACCTCTAATTTAAATGTTTATGATAATACGCGTTATGTCGAGAGATGGGACGTATAGAAATATATGTACCCATTAAAGGGTTACTGCAATGTGGAAAACTAGAGAACCAAACTCCAGTCAGGATGGTTAAAATACACTGAGTTGGATTCCATAAACATTTCACTCCTTTTTTTTTCTACTTTTCAGTTTTTAAAGTTACTACAAATGTTCTATCACTGTTCATTTTATCTTAAATTAGGTTTAGATTCTATATTTATTTTTAAATAGGTGATACATGCTGTTAAAGATCTTACCTTAAATACAGTCGGAATAATAAAAATTCGGCTTAATTGTTTTTTTGTTTTTTTTCAATGTCAATTGGGTTCCTAGGAGAGGAAAATACATAAATTCGGAACTGGATGGGGTCTACTTTTAACGGAGAGCATACCTCTTGTCAGAAGGGGATGGAGCTGCCAACTCCACTGATATTTATTTATTGTTTGTTTTTGTTTTTTAATGATCTATTTATAGAATTTATTCATTTTTTTATTCTGTTGATAATAACTGGCAAGACCTTATTGAACCAATGATATTCGTAAATAAACTTATAATCAAATTTCAAATAATGGTGTAATTTTCAGAATATTACTTCTTATGGATTGGACTTATAAAAAGTGTACATATGCAATGTAAGATATAAACATTAAAATTCGGTTTTATAAAGATTTTATATTAAAATTACACATACTTATATGAATATTATGTATTTTGTTTTCCAGATATTACAATTAGATATATCCCTGGCTGTCTTTAAGAAGTGGATAGCCAAAATTGAGCACTTTTCTGTCCGTTTTTTTTTTCTTATTGTTTTCCAAAATCGTGCAGTTATTCTAAAAATACAATTTCCACGCATAGGATACTTCGAAGCCTTGTTAAAAACTTAATAAATTTTTTACATCGTAAATAGAAAATACCCTGCTTTCAAGATCAATAGTTAATTTGTTTTTAAGGTAATTGACTATCCACTTCTTTACGGCAAACCACTGATATTGTTTGTAATTTAATTATATTATTCATAATATAATTTTAGTAGGTTTCTATAGATTATTAATATAATTTATTTATTACCAATATTAGAATAATTGTAAATTTTTATTTTTTTATTGCACCCATAAATTCACATTCTATACTATTTTATGAAATTATACTAATATACAATATTCATACTACATTATATGAAATATTCTGAAAATTTAGAAAAATGTCGGAATAAGATATCTATAAATATTTATCGATATTTAGGTTTCGTTACTGTCAAAATATAAATTCATATTTGAGGTTCAATATTATTACCATGACCCAAAAATATGTTGGTTATCAAATTTGTGGATTAGAAATATTTGCAACCTGTTTATTTCATGTAATTTAATATAAGAATAATGTTTTTAAAAATTATAAACATTACATACTATTAATACAATTTCATGCTCCGGATTATTGGTAAACATAATTAACCTCTTATATTAAAGCTTTTTTTTTATATTAGTTATTATTTAATGTGTTAGATATAAATATCATCGTTATCAAATATTACTGAAATTTAAGTAAGCTTTTAAAATTTACAATATATTTTATTATTGCTTTTAATTTTATCCTAAATTTTGTTTAATGCAGTTTCTACATTTTAAACATAATAATAATAAATATCGTTTCCACTATGTGAAAATAAGGAATGTGAAAAAACGAATTTTTTTATTTCGTTCTATATATTTTATATTTTATATATATATATAAAATATATTTTACAAGGCCTACCTTGTCGTGAAATGCTAGATATTCGTAAAAATGACATTACTGTTCCTATTCGAAATTTTACCTTTAGGCTTTGTAAAATAAATCGGTGAACGAACGGAATAATAAGAGCGATTTTTCATATTCGCTAGTTTTATATAGTGTCGACGATATACAGAATTTTCCACTCTTTTCTTAACTAACTTTTTTGTCACGCGTCTACAACGCTATGAGGAAGTCTTAAGACGCAGGTTGAAACGTCGTCAATATATATTTATTTCTTTTATTGTGTACAGCAATAACCATAACACACACTTAACATATTCTTCTCTATAAATAATATTTCTCTACCAGTTGAATTTCTTTATGTATTAACAACTGCGTTATAAGCATTTGTTTACTTTTACAACGTTCTTCTAAAAATATCAGAAAGATAGCAGCTATCGCAACATTCCTGAACATTTATTTCTTCCTGATTTTGCTATATCTTTCTGACGATTGATTAAGTCAATTTATCAGTTACGTTAGCTGATAGAGAGCACTGTTTGTCTTATGTTTATATATATATATATATATATATATATATATATATATATATATATATATATATATCCACACACACATATAAACAAACCTACCATACTACTTTTAGATATACCACTTTCAAACAGTTACCTATGTTCTACTACAAATTTGTACCATTTGAGAAAAACTATGCAAGATCAAAATTAGAGGTTTTCTGGTCAGCAATTTGAAGATTTTTCAAATCAATATAAATCCGTATAGGGTACTAATACGGATTTCCCAGAGTATTTACCTTATTTATGGCAAAAATCGACTTATCGAATTTTCTCCAAAATGGTGTATAAATAACAGATACATCTTGCAATATTTATGGAAATCAGCAAAAAATTTCTAATACATATCCCAAAGTAGTTATGAGTTTTTTTAAATTACTCTAGCACGTTTAGGCAGCCTGAGTTAGTTTTTAGTTTAGAATTAGTTAAAAAAAAAGAAGAAGAAAGAAATTAGTTTAAGTCCATCCCTCACTAGTTAGGCTATGAAGTAATAAAAATTTCGTAATTTCATTAATTTTCTGAAACTGATTTCTACAACCCATCAGCATTAATCATGCATTAACATTAAGCTGTTTCATTTTAAAAAAAGACTGTTTCATTATACTCCAATTTTGGTTGAATTAATATTGGCTAGGCCGTGTGTAAGTTAACCAATGGTGGTAAAGGATGATCGCCATTGGTGGACACTGAGGCCTAGCCAATTTGACAAGATGGCCGCCACAATTGCAGGTTACCCGAGGACAATTTGCCCGCCTCTCTTCCAAATTGGCACCCGATTACAGAGAATGGCGCCACCCGAAGCATTTCCTGCCGGCTTCCCCCTGAGTAACAGGCTCTTTAATCTTTATTCTTTTTTTATTGTTTTCAAATCGCCATCATAATCTCCACAGTCTTAGAATCCAATTTTACGTTCATCTGCTTCTTTGTTCTCCATTGAAGAAAAATCCCACGGACACTAAGGAAGTACCACTTATTACGATATCGTGTATGCAAAGTGTTCCTGATCGTCTTTCTGGAAGGATTTACATTTACAAGGAAATGCTGACTTTCGACGAATTGCAACCCCTAATTTCCTGCTTCTTTCTTTGTAATGCTGCATTTTCAAAAGGTTATTGACATTTTCCTCGTATTCTTCATTTTTAAGATGTTTATATCTTTGAAATTTACTGAATAAGAAGTTCGTATCAATTCGATAGTAATTGAAATGATAACTTACAAACTGGGTGGAACGTATAAGTTCAGTATTAATTTCTACTTTATCATTAATTATGAGTAAATTCCATCCGAGTCGGGAAAATGGTAATTGAATTTAGAATTAAAGATTATGTTATAATTAATTTTCAGACAAGAATTGCAATTATATTTTGATTCCTCAATGTATATGAGTTACGCAATTCCCTAATCGAATTAGGAATTAAATAATTTAATTACGGATTACGGTTACATGCAGTTCGAAATAATAAATATTTACATACATAATTCAATATAATTTTAATATCATTAAAAAGTCAAATAAAAATCAGTATTGACAACTACCATTCACGTTATTTCAACTCCGAAAAGTTAGAATTTGATGTTTTCATTAGTCGGCAGGGGGTATAAATATGTGTACACAAAAGCGGCACAGCCGATGTAAATGAAATTTTTGTAAATGTGAAAGTTTTAAATTTCTTAAATACTTAATGACATTTTGAAAGGGCACTAACAGTTCGGACTTAACAAATCTTCAATGGTGGTGGTCAAAACTAAAATTCGGATGTTTACTTCTCTTTTTATTAGAATTAAAAATGTAATCGAATTACCTTTTTAAATAATGTGCTTTATTTACATAATATATTATCTAATTACAAGCAATCGTAATGAGTAACTCACGTATGTAATTCGCATTTTAATTACATTTAAGGATTACCTATAATTCCAATTGAATTACATTTCGAATGTAAAAGGTCTGCTATAAAGACCTTATTATCTCGGCCAGCATCAGAATCCTGAGATTGAAATGGTTTGGTCACCTAAGGAGGATGGAGGACAGTAGGATGCCAAGGAAAATCTATGAAGGCTCAACAGGTGGAAAGAGAAGCAGAGGGAGACTAAGGGGCGTTGGAGAGAAAGTGTACTCCATGACTTACGGTAAATGAGAATAAATGGATTGTTTGTTTGTTTATTTCGTTTAACGTCACTTTATGCTGCTATGGCTAATCGGACGATGCTACGGTGGGAGTCCTAAATTTTGCCTATCCAGGTATAATTAGGATAGGGATCTTTAACGAGTACCTGACATCGCACAGGCTCGGGACCCCCATTTTACGTCCCTTCCGAAGGACGGCATAGCTAAGGATTTTTTACTCCCTTTAAAAAATCCTAAGGTCATCTGCCGGGCTGGGAACCCGCGATCTTGGGTTTAGTAGGTTGCTATGCTAAGATAAATGTGATTGTATTTAAATTACAACTGTTTATTACAATGTAATTTATGGATTACATTGTAATTACCATATATTTTACCCATCTCTGCACTCCATATCTAATTTTTCTTGTTCATTGTCATAAAATCTTCCTTAATACTAAATCTCATTACCTACATTATTTTTTGGATATGATTAACCGTCACTCTTAACAGTGTTTATGAGTCTAAAACGTAAATTCGTATTAGAATGACAATAATAAAATAATAGTTTACACTGTTATTGTGTATGATATTACTAATAAACTTTTATTGAACAACTTGACATTTTATTGAACAAAATGCTGTGCATCTAAAGGTACTGAATTGAGTTACAGAATTTCTTTGAAGAAATGTTAAAGAAGAAAATGTTTAGAATATTGTACTCGAATGACAACTGCCTGAATTTTGCCATCACATACACATTTTATATTAAAGTAACAAAAAAAAATTGAACTATGTCTTCCTGGGATTTTCTTATGCCATCAGAACTAGCTCGTCTGCAGGTATCATTCAAACGAACTAAGTGGGATATGGAGAACAATGGCCATAGAGAAAAGTGGTCGTCAGAAGACTTTAGCTGGAACATGGAAATGATAGTTTTTATTGCATGACAGCCCTGATATCATTGTCTCTAATAAATATAAATTGATTCATTCAACAGAATTTGGTTAAATTTTGATCCACAAGAGCAAAGATAATTTCTGATGCATTGATTAACTGGGGATCAATTATTTTCTACATTTTGGAATTCTATACCTCCAACGTTAAGAAACCTTAATATGAATAGAATTCTTGATAATCCAAGGTTGAGGAGTCCATAATCTTCCGACCTTATGAAAGATGGAAAGGTTACTGAATTAAACTGGTGTCATTGTTTTTATATATCGTAGGGTAAAAAGTGAAGCACTCTAATGGTAAATAAAATAAAAATTGTTTCGAGATAAAGATGTTTTTTCTTTGTTTACTTTGGTACAGACATTATTTTACCAAATCATTTAAAACCTGAAATTGTCTGTGCTTTAACTTATTTGATAAAATAATTCCAGTACCAAAGTAGACAAACCAAAAAAATCATTGATCAGCGTTTTTGACTAAGTGTTTCATCTGTATCCTCTGGTTTTATTCTTCTCTAAGCTCTACACACTAAATACAAATCTTAAAAAAGATTCAATTCTATGGACAATATAAATGTTTTCTTTGCTTTGCCCTTGGTAATCAAATTTACAAGAAACATACATTGATACTATACATGCATGTTCAGTCAACATATAATGAGAAAATAGCCTTGCGCTAAATAAATAAAATACATTTAGATAAACTCATAGAAAATGCAATTAGGTACATTAAAAAAAAATTCCATCGTTGCCATACTACCTCTAATGTGCAACTTCACAGCTGTGGATAGACACAGAAGCAATCATTCTAATATTACAGTGAAGTGTGTTGTGCAATATCTGTGAATTGTAGTAACTCTCTGAGAGCAGTTTTATTGCCGGAACCCATTCAAAGTCTCTGTTGATTGACATTCTGTTAGGAAAGTCGGAGTATACACGGGAAAAGCAAACAAACTTGAAAGGAAAACGAAATAGATTCATTGATTTAATTTAGTGTTGCAAATTGGCAAAATCTACACCACCATAGAGGATTTAAAAATAAATGTAAACAAAGCTAACGGTTTTAAATAACTATTACAATAATTATCAGTTTTATAATTTTTAAAAGTTCACTGATTTTAAGGGATCTTGGAATTAGATTTCTTTTTTTTCCCCCGTGAACGTTTTTAAACTATTTTGTTTTATTTACTAATTGAAATGTTTTAAAATATTTGAAATTAGTTAAACAAAAAACTAAAATGGTGTTCACGGATTCACTAACGCGTTCCCTAATTGATGTAGTAAGGATTAATCAGCTATACACTCTTCCTTAAGTAAGTAATGCAAAAACATTTCTTTATTATTTATTAAATCATTTATAAGTAATATTTATTGGTTTATTTTGCAGTCTATCTATTCCAATTGCTTGTAACCTTTTCAAAATAATTTATTTAAATAGCGTTTTTAAAGGATCGCGTGCTTTATCCTCTTAACATTCTAATTGGGTGTATGAATAAAGAATGACCGTTGTTTCAAAGGCATCAATTCCAAGACCTATAAATTTGTTTATTCTTTTTACTATTAACCAACAATGAACTCGATAGAGTTCAAAAGTTATTTTATTTTAAAAGCAGGATGACGGTGCCTTACGAATTTTTTGTTATTTTAAGTTATGATTGGAAAAACTCATGTTTAACCGCCACAGCGGCTTGCGTAATTAGCAAAACTGGGTAACGCGTTCTCTAGACGTTCCCTGCGATAAACACACTTAACCACATAAATTATTATTATACCAAACTTAAAAGACAAGAAACCCCTCGCCATTTCCAAACACTCCGACATCTACTAGACAAGCGTTCAAAGCTCCCAATAAAGTACAAAGGACTTATTTAAATGGCAATAATCAGACCCATTTGGACATACGGAGTTGAGCTTTGAGTCTCCACTATACCTTTCAATTCTATCAAACTTTCCGTTTAATCTCGTATCCATTCCTTACAGTCTAAAATCCTTCGAAAAATTCTCAACGTTCCTTATTTTATAACAAACAAACTTATCCATAAAGATCGTAATGTTCCATACGTTGCTGATTTGTCCTAAAACAGATACCTATCCTTTCACAGAAAAGTCTTCCTCGATCTTCCGATATTATTGTGTACCCTTATATGTTCATATGATCTTTGACTATGGGTTCATAATTCGTAAGATTTATTTGTTACGTTTGTTTCGCCCTAAAAAATGTAACGCTTTAGCGCTTTTAGTGTTTCTCGGATTTCAAATTTGACGAAATTTAATTTTTAACAAATTAAAAAAAAATGTCCCTATAAAGGGTTTTCGGGTAGGCCATTTATGAGCTATATTGGTTTAAATAAAAAAAGTAACGTTTCCTTACATTTTAAAGTTAAAGGGATTTTTCGATAAGCTCTAGATCTGTAGTTGCTTGTGTCGAAAATTTGACGACAGTTTCCTCATCACAACTTTAATGAATAATATTTTTTTTTTTTATAAAAAAATTTATCGCTAGGAATTCCTTGTTTGTTTCGATTAATCATTAATGGTTAATCGAAGTTAATTATTAATTTAAGTAATTTGATCGTTTTAATTATAAAATGTAAATTAATTAATAGAAGGAAAGATTTGAGAGCGATTTTGAAATATATTCGACAGCTGATTTGGATATGGTACAAAGACTAATGGGTTTAAAATTCCAGGAGACAAAAATTCCAGCATAAACATATCCATGATTTATTGTTTTTCCTAGTCATGTAGAAATTTACTTTTTCTCGTGTATTTAGCTTCACATTCATTAAATTTTAGTTCTGATACTACGCTTTTTTGGAAAGAGTCTATTTTGTCTTTAGAGGAAGGGAAATGAGAAGACAATAGCTAATCTCTACGCGGGATTCAAACTCAATGTTCTTAATTACTTTCCGACTTAGAAAATACCTTTTTTATTTCCGAAACATGTTGAAAATCGATATATAATTTATTGAAAGAGATAAAACTCTTATTGGGGCACTTAAAATTCTTGAAACCAGGTTGGTTTTTCCTGTTTAAAATAAAATTATTTAAAACTTACATAAAACTTATTTACTTTATAATGTATTGCTACCTCTTTGCGAATACTAATGGAACATTAAATATTACTTTATACTGACAGGTCCTTTGCAGCTCGTCCCAAAACCTTAAAATAAAAGTAGAAAATATATTTGATTCTCGAAGGTCACTCCTATTGCAAAAACCAGGCATTAGTGGCCGAACTAAGAAACTTGACACCTTTTTGGCTCAAGTCTTTTTAACTTACCCATTAAAGACATTTAAAATAAAAAATAACGTCTATCTTTATTTTAATGAGTTAAAAGTTTAATGTTTTGGAACTGCATTTTTTTCCCCATGCTTCTGATCAGAACGATGCTTGTAACCAATGAGGCTAGAAAATGATACATTGTAAATATAATGATGATTAATAGTAAATACTTCAGTGTCACGAATAATGGAAGATTACTGTAAATTAAATCTAAATTTTATTGTTTCGAGCAGCATTTAGATTCAGCAAACATCATTGGTTGAATTTGTTATCTTTCTGATTTATCCAGGTCTTTATTGTTTTGGTATTTGAATTTAATTTTTTTTCATATGTTTTTAATTTTAATGTTAGAGCCCTAGGGGGAGGGGGTGCTCAGGCTCAGTGAAAATGGTTTGTTTATTTTAATTTTTTTTTTTTTATTTATTGTATTATTTATTGATATTTAGAACGATATGTCACAAACAACAAAATGCCTATAACTTGTAATGAACTACTCATTAATAGAACTTCAATTAATGTTCTACAGTAAAAGTCCCTAGGCCATCTTCTTTTCAGACGCCTCGGAGGATTATCGGGAATCAAGTGCGAAGTATTAGTGGATTGTAGTGGGTAATTAGCTTGTCATGTAAGTATTGTTTAGGCCTAATCAGTAACATATGGAACATTAAGGTCTTAATTTGTCTTAGTTTGTTTGTGACATTATAAGGAACACTGAGGATTTTACGAGGGATTTTGGATTGAAAGTATTAGATAATAGTAAGTCGTTTGTCCAAATGGAATCCTGGTTAGCGGATCTGTTTAACGGGTATCTGTGGGATATTATTAAAGGATACTGTTGGGCAGGAAATCGTCGGTTGAAGACAACGAGTTAAGGTTATTTGATAGGATTTGTATGGATTCGTTTTAACTCTCTTTTTTTAACATAATTTATGGAGATTTGTGATATGATTTAGATGCAATGAAGGATCATTATTTACTAATAAACCCACAGGTATCATCAGTGTTAAATGTGTGGTAAGGATGGTGGTAGGATGATTCGGAATGTCAGCCGTACACACTCTTTAAATGATAGGACCTAGGATACTACCTTGAGGAACATCTGCAGATTTGGTAAAGAGGGGAGAATAGGATAATTTATGCTTTATTTTAATTTATGCAGATTCTATCACTAAGAGTGGATTGGATAATAAGGAAGTATGTAGAGGGTTGGAATTTTTTGAAGCTTGTAAAGCAGCCCCGGGTGACCGACTCGGTCAAGTGCTTGTTCCCCGTCAAGAAAGGCTCCCGTGCAGTACATTCCGCGCTGCAATAAGGAGTCCACCGCACGATGACATTGCTGGATGGTGGAGTGCTCGGAATCCAAACTGATGATCGGGGTTTATATAATGGGAATCTAGTATAAACTACAAACGTTTAAAAAAACAAAATATTAAAATGAGTTTTACAACGGTTTTACCCATGTTTGTTAAGAAAAAAATAGAATGGTGTGAGGATACTGATAAAATTTAATTGTTCTAATGTTCATTATATATATCTGTACTATTATATAAAAGGACTAGCAATCTTTCGTTTGTGATCAATAACCACGAAAACTACTCAATCAATCTTTCCCAAATTTTAACCATATCATCTTTATAGTTTTAGGAAGCAATATTAAAATCTACTGATTTTTCAAAAAAAGCGGTGATGTGTGGATAACATTAAAGTTTGAAGATCGGTGGCTCTCTTCTACTGAGAGGTTACAATGTTGTTGTGTTAGTTAGAGCTTGAAATTAATAAAAAAATTTATTTATTTTCGATTAAATTGTTACGTAAAAAGAGATAAATACGTGGTGCTACATGTGGATTCCAATATAATTTGAAAATTGACCGATGTATCGCCTGTCCGTCTGGATTACCAACTTATTTATTTAAATTAAACACAAAAAGAGTGACCAAAGTTTATTATTTGGTAATATTTTAGGCTACGTTATTACTCTAAATAAAGGAGCCTAACATGTAATATGAAACTTCATTATAATTTTGTTTGGTCAACAATAACTTCTCATGCAATGTCCCTAAAAGTTTTGAGAGAGTTTTCTTTCACCAAAACTCTCATATGGTCGCGATAAACAACAGATTGCATTCCGTGACCTTCCTCGTCTTCTCCGTACCTCCAAGACGAAATTTTTGGAACCGTCGCTGCATTCCTTCACCCCATACAACGACGAAGTTTGAACTTATGATAATAAATTTGACGAATATCATGTTTGAGGTCCTTACTCATAGAAAATGTAACTCAAACTAAAATAATCTCTGAGGAATAACAACATTAATAACCATTGTTTATAATATATTAACTAAACTTGGCAAGGACTTGCCTAAACAAAATGAATATTCAAAACCTTCGTTATTTTTGTACAAACCCAATATTATGTTAGCACATGTATTTGTATTTGTATGCACTATTCAAGATTATTATTTTAAATTGTCAACGCCAGACAATAGTGACACATTTTTAGCTTGTTACAACGGGACAAGTGTCATAGAATAAAGATTGAATTTTATTTAAAAAAAAAACAACTGATTTATTAGTATACATTTAATAAAGCGATCGGCTAATTACATAATTATTAACATAGACATAATTATAAATTGATTTTAATTATATATCTTTGAGGCAATCGAATAATAACCTAATTTTTAGTGTTTACGTCGTTATATATTTTATAGAAAAATTGTTTCTGTTTTTTTTAAGTGAGTTACGATTTAAATACGTGTAATCCATTGATATTTAGAGCGTAATATTCTAAAGATAAAATCAATTCCTTCAAAATACACCGAGCTTTTATGATAGCCTTCATTCACGTATTTCAGAATATTATTATAGTAAAACATAAAATAGACGCAATTTAGGATAATATATTATATTTATAAAATATAATAGATGCATAAAACTCACGTTATTCGGTGAGAGAGAGCTTGGGCCGAGGTTCTTTCGACGAAGGGTTCAACGGAACTGCTCGCCTGGCAACGGGCTAAGTTATGGCCGATTTATAAATACCAACTCAAACTCAAAGCTCTATTTTTAAACGATTATTGTCTGTCAGGAACACGTCTCGCTAATATTTAACTACATGTAAAAGCCATTACAATACAATAAAAATAATTAAAAGAAACTCTGTAGATACGCAATAAAATCTAAGGCTCCGAAACGAATAGAACCCGAACCATGATATATGTATGCAGTTCACTAAATCAGTGTACAAAAAAAGATGAAAAAAAAAATGTTTCGTGTTACATCATTACATTTGCAAAATAAAAAGCAAGTAATTTATTATCATAATTTCAATTGAATATCATTAATTTAATTTTTTTTTCATTTTTTATTTTATTAAAAAACACACACAAATTCTTGAAAATCAATTAAAATTCCTAAGATTTTTTTATTGTCACGTAAAAAAAAAAAAGAATTTCACTTTTATATAAGTAGTTTTAACTCGACATGAAAATGACTTGAGAAGAAGCTACCTACTGATAATACTTTTTAGACTATTCAAGGATTATCAGATAACGAATGATAGCAAGTTGAATAAGTGGATTTGAACGGGCATGAAGCTTAATAAAAGGGTAGGAATCTAGCCCTAACCAAAGTAGGAACTTAGGCGAGATTAATACTTTTTTTTTTATTAATATTTTACTTATATGGTACCAACATATAAGAACCGTTTATATATATTTATTTAAATGTCACATACCTTAAAGGCTTAGTTCATAAATAATTACAAGGGTACAAAATTTATCATAACTAGTTATTTACAAAAAATATTAAATAAATACAAATGATTTCAACAAAGCCAACAAAAAATTACATACTCTAGTCATCATTAGTCATATTGACCAAGTCTGACAATGTGAGTAAGTTTGTCAAATTTGAAAAACAATATTTTTCTGTGTTTTTTTTCCCCTATATTTTTCTTCTTTCTGTCGCTCAAACCACGACAATAAGCGGATGTTATATAAAGCTAAAAAAAAAAATTGGCATGTCAGGTATGTGGGAATTCAGCATCCGTCGGTACCTACTCGTCTTGCATTTTTTTAAGGTTTATCTCTTTTTTTTTAGGAGTTCTCATAGCCAGCTCTTCTTCATCCTTCTTTGGGTTAACTCAGGCATATCCAAAGTTTATTATTATTATTATATCCAAAAATTATTTCAGAACAGTTTATCGAAGCACAGAAGTAAAATTATGGGCGTCTTATAGATTCGATTTCAGTGGTATGAATGTAGTTAATTCCAAAATTCCAATCGAAGTGGCAATATATCAATAAGCAATATACGTAAATAATTTAATGTTGGGGAGGCTTAACTTGTATGTGTTGTCTTAGGATTCCATGATAATCTTCGATTCATATAAATTTGAAAATTTCTTTTATTCAAAAATCTTCTTAAAACTCTATATTCTCAATTATGCCCGAAAAGAAATCATCTATGATCATCACCTTAATATCCATACTTTTTATATGGTAACGAAGTTACGACGGATAATATTATTTTATTTTAAGACCACTAAAAAAATAAAAACTGGCCTATTGTTCTTGAATTAGTGAAAAATGCTATCTAATCTGCCCATAAACATATAAACAATACTGCATGATCTTATTATGCAGAACTTTTTCTTTATCGTGGCTAAAGAGAGAAGTGAAACTTGAGAAACGATTGAGTTGTTGAGAAAGTAAATTAGATTAAACAAAAATAGAAAACGTTGATTTTTTAAAAATAATATTGGAGTTTTATTTTCAGATATCTTCTGAAAAATTATATAATTTGAAAATCGCTGTTGATCCATGGCTTTGCCCGAAGAGAAAGTGATTTCTGGCTGGCTGGACTTAAATCAGCTTCCCCTGTCCAGATAAAGCTTGGAACCCTTTACATCAAAGACACCCTTCCTCGAACTTCATGCCCAGGTGAATAAAAATGAGATAAAGAAACATGTCCAGCCTCTAACCACGGGTCAACAATGATTCGAAAAATTCATTCAAAAATTTTTACCGTGCAGTTTTTTTTAGCCTTAATAGCTTTAAGATTGACAAATATTCACTAGAGCAGTTTGTAATAACTGTGCTTTTAATTTAAATTATTAAAAGTTCTAGAACTATTATTAGCAAAGTGTATGTTTTTGTGGAGACTACAACAATAACAATAATAATTATTATTGTTACTCAATAAAAACAAAAATTAACATTATTATTATAATTCACAACAAAAAAAGGATATCACTGTATTATCTTTAGCAGATTTTTAAACGATGCAACACTATCACGAGTTTTTATTGTATCATCAATCCCTATATAAAAATTAATAAAATAAAGAAAGATGTCAGGCTTCTTACTACGACTCAACAATGTTTTTGGTGTCAATCAGTTTGATATGAATCAATCATCACTGTAGCTGTTAATAATAACTATAGTTATAAATTAAATCATTAAAATTTCTAGATCTATTTTTTATCTTAATTGAAGTAGTTCGAATTCTAAACATTTCATATTAATTTTAAGCCAATGTATATTTTGAAATTATTCGTCAATCAATCGAAAACTGTAACTTTTAAAAAACTTAAAATTGAGACATCTCCAGCCTCCAACCACGGATCAACAATGATTCAAATAGATAATATTAAACAAAAAATTGATTTAAGGATGATCACTTTATTTTCGCAGATTCACCATCACGAGTTGTTTATTGTATTAGTGATTCTTATAATTTTAATTTAAATATGTATTCTTGCTTGTATACTTAATTTTTAAGTGAAGATAAAAGTGTTACACTATCTGAGAAGCGCACCTCATTTCCAAGGACTGATTCGATGTTCTTTTCTAATTCAACTAATTCTAAATGGTGCGTATAGGAAAGATGGTAGCCTGCCAAACAGCTGATCTGGGATCTAACCCATGCATGCCAAAACACTCTAGACATATTCCCTTTCAACGATTGTCACTACTCAGTAGGTCAAAAGAGAAGAAAATAACTATATTGAGTGTGTCTTAAATTGCTCAATTTCCAAATAATGTTTTAAAAAATCACCGCTTTTATAACTGATAGAGCTGGCACACATTACTGACAGAGCGCATCGAAGCGGATTTTCCTGTAAAGTTGGATATATCTGCTGCGTTTGTGAATAGTATGTTAAGTTTAATGTTGATGTTCTATACCTCCTAGGTACAGATATAAGCAATTAACCAGTTTTCTTATTATTGTATATCGGCTATTTACGGTTCTTATACAGATAGTTTCAAATATTAAATTATGCCAAAGTTGAATTAGAGGTTGAATTATTTAGTGGAACATGAATATGGGGAGAAATTGCCGGGAAGGACATTACTATGTGCCTGGAAACATTTTGATAGGGAAATGTGTTTATTAGCGACGAGAAGTGATAATGGAATCATTAGGCCGGCAAGTCGAGATAGCTAATTCGGGGCTCTTTGCAGGTCAATATTCAAATGACCTGAGTGTCATATAGAAAACCGCCGGGACAAATATATTCGATATGCCCTGTCACTGTGTACAATAAGGGAAAGAAGCCAGAATCTTAAAGCATTTTTAAGGAATTCGCATTCTGGAACAAGCCGCATTTCCAGCAACAAGCAAAAAAGCAAACAGCAACAAGCCTAGTTGCCTGGTGGACGGAACCACAAATATGGAGACTTAAGCGACGCACAGCGGTAAAAACGGCCAATCTAGATGGACATTGCTCATAACTTCTAAAGAAATAGTCGAAATCACTAGAAAACTTTTGAGTATTTTTTATTTTTGCATAATGCAATGAGCTATAATAAAATAGAACAATAATAAGAACTAAAACTTTTTTTTAATATATAGAACAGAATGTTCAATTTTTTTGTTATTACAACTTTAATATTTCCCTCATCCCAGACATGCCAATTTTACATAACTGTTCATATCACATCCGCTTATTGTCACGATTTGAGTGACAGCTGTGGATAAAATAAATAAAGTGAAAACAAAAAATAATAACGAATATTAAATTTAATGCAGACTATTTTTTATTTACTTTTTATTAGCCAGTTGGCTCAGATAGTGAATGTAATAATTCATCCGGGAAGCATTTATCATTAGGATCAGGAAGCAACAAAGCACTCACTTCATTAATAGACAAAGTTAAAATATATGGGTCAAATAAATAAAGCTGCGTACAAGCTGAGGCGTGCAGCTCCTCGTAGGAATAATTGTCCAACAAATGTTGAATTTGTCACTCTTTTTGTTTTTTTCCCCCAGATCTCTAAATGCTTTGGTAGTACAAGATTTACTGCTACTTGGGCCAAGGGCAAGTGCCTCGGTATCTACCAAGTTTCCCTTCAGCCAATCGGGATTTTGTTTCAAAAGACTTCGGACCCATCGAGAACGAATATAAATTAAAAATGAATCCACTATTATCATAACTAATTCCTGAGTGACCTCATCAGTAATTTCTTTTGACCTTAGACAATTTTTCAGTGTGTCGTGGCCACTCAAACATCAAATACAGCACTTTTGAGGAGGGGCGTTATTCTGAAAAAATAATAAATAGCTTACTTCTATGGGTCTGGATGGGTCAGATTTCAATTGTTATATATTCTTTAGTTGGTATACTTTAAAACCATGCCACTCAGAAGGCGGAGGACTTTGTAGAAAAAAAGTTACATATTATTTAATTTTAATTACGAAAATCTGTTAACTTGTTAAATATGTTTACTTAACTCAACTAAATACACCCACAAGGATAACACTCACCATAAAATGTTAATAGATAGACCTTTGATATATTATATAAGACGTTATTATATGTAACACACACATGAATGGTTGGTCACAATAGAAGTGCCCTGCGCTTGATACTGATCTGAAAACAACCTGTTTTTTTGGAAAGAATGTATGTTTACACTAGTGTCAATCCATCAAATCTTGTTCTCATTGCTGTTTATATCTCGCCAACCATCTCTTGATAACATTACAAAGTCCACTCAATGCTTTGTTGACATAAAAATTTTTCTTAATGTCCACCTAGATTGGGCGTTTTTACCACTGTGCGACGTTCTAAGAGAAAAGAATGCAGAGATATATCAAGAAACAGATATTTTATTTGCTGAATATTTAAGATAAGTAGATATAAAATAAAAGCAATACCAGTTACGGTTTCATATTTTAATTGAATGGTTGGCCTAAGTAGCGTCAGACGGATGTCATGCTGGATTCACACCACTTTCATTTGCGATGATCTGGATTGATTCAACCAAAGTGTTCACTGTTCAGTTTCATCTATTGCTGTGTTTTATAGTAATTCAGTACTGTATTTTATAGTTTCTACATTTTTTTTTTTATTATTTTTTTTTTTTTTTGTGATTTTAGTCTTGTTGTGTTGAAAATGAAGTTTTACTCTCTTCTCGACTTCACATTTCCCCACAACAGTGTTCCAGATTTGGTAGTATATATTATTTGTTTTGTTATTTTTTATTCAATTTTATATCTCTTACTGAATTTTTCCATTTCTACCAATGGCTGTACCCAGGTACTTGCAATTAACTGACCCAAGGGTTTCTCCTCTACATGTGTTAGACAAATCCGTGTAGGATTTGAGGTACGTAGGATAATATAGAAGGATCAATACAATTAGGATTGATGAATTAATTTCCACTTCTATTGAGATTATTTTATTAGAAAACTAGTTTCGAATGCTAAACATTCATCTTCAGTTCTAAAACATACAAAAATTTTTCAACACATCAGTACTATAACATAATCCATGTAACATAATACTGATGTTTTGCATTCGAAACTAGTTTTCTAATAAAATAATCTCAATAGAAGTGGCAATTAATTCATCAATTCTAAATCCGTGTAGCTCGGTTCCTAGATCATTTCCTATTTGCAATGCTTTTATTGCCATTTATAGTCATACCCTTCAAGTTTTGCTTCCCTTTCCAATGTAGCGTGAAGGAGATATTGATATTGAGAATCTGCTATAAACAGTATGCGATCCGTATAAAGAATTGCCCTCAAGTTCCATTTTCCCACAATCATTCGTGTCGTCATTTGTTTTCATATTTTTTGGACTTAATACAATTTTAAGTACAGAATAATAAAGATAAGAAGGCTTAGACTACCTCCTTCTTTTACACACTCGTTAATTTCAAATTGACACATACCTTTACTTTGAAAATTGAATACAAATAAAAGCACAGTTGACAAATAGCTGCTGGTAAAGGACGTGTGCACTGCTATATTTACATCTATGTTAAGCATATTGAGCAGAAATAAATGAGCGAATCTAACTCAGAACGGTATTAAAAAATTATTAATCGTAAAATTCAAAATATCCTGCAAAAATGAATCCCTATATGTACGAGGTTTACATATATTAACTTTCAAACCTCACAAAGCTATAGGTAAATGTCAGTAACACCAACTGGTAGCACACCTGTGTTTACCATTCATCTGTTGAAGTCAATAGGCAATTAGGTTAGTTTTAGCTTTGGGGTTTTCATACTTATATCTTAATATATTAATGTTATTGTATCATGGCGTCATTTCTGATCAACAGCCCATTAAAGACAATCGCCATTCTCGTGTTTGTTCTTCGGAAAATCATTAGATGAATGATGTCACGACCAGGTGTAGTCAACTATAATCGATTTACTGCGCATAGTCCTGCTTAGTATGCAATACCTGAATCGGCTAATTACCTTCAGTCTATGATATAATCTTTATTTATTACGACCAAGCAAGAAGTAAAGATAATGTGAATCCTATAAAACAATATTTCTTGTATATATTATAATATCAGAATTTCCGCACGTCAGAATTATTGAGCTGTCCGGAAATGAATGCAAGTTTATGATTTCAAAATTAAAAATAAACATTTTTTTTATTAATCAAAATACTCTCTATTAGTCTTAATATATTTTTGCCAAATTGTTATAACTTTTTTATGTCTTGTGTATAGAAGTTGAACTCAATGTTGGTAACAAATTCTAAAAACTTATTTCACCTTCCCATTCTTCTCGTATCCAGTCCTTAAAATACAAATTATCCTTCGTAAAATCCTCAATGATCCTTATTAAGTCGCTAATAAACTAAACCAAAACGATTTCAATGACCCGTAAATTTGCAGCTTAGCTGACCCGTAAATATGATACCTAGCCTTCCATATATTCACTTTCCCAACTCGCTTCTCACTCGATTCCAAGATAAACCTCCGAAACGTCCGAAAAAAGATTGCCGAGGGACTTTAAAATTTAGAACATTTGTTGAAGTGCTATTAATGGGTGTAATACTTATTCTGTAAAAGTTATGAAAATTACCTAGTTAGCATTTTACCGCTCATTTACTTATTTTATAAAGTTGTAAAATATCAGTATTAAAAACAAAAGAAAAGATAAATAAAAAAAAAAACACATTTTCTATCGAGGTTTGTTTATGGAATTTAATTTGTCTTAAAAAGTGCCTAAAAATTTTGGATATATTAAATTTAATAAATACATTTTAATTTAGTTAATGTAAGGCCTAAAAATTAGGGTGGATGAGGCAGTCTCCAAACAAAGTTCAAACAATTTTCGTGTGGTCATCCGTGAGCTCATGTATTATAGGTGGCCAATGACGGTTGATTTTCACTGTTTAACAACACGAATAGTTGTTCTAGGGTTTTCATTGACAAAAGCTCTCTTTGAGGTGTGGACTCTTTCCACCACCTCCTTTGTCTTCTGAAATCTCCCTCCAGAATTTTTTCAACTACCGCTGAACGGTGCATTCAATGAATCAGCCATTACCCCAGACTTCGTTTTCGGTCGTTTAGGCCAACTTCCGATCGAGTATAAGCTAAAAAAACAAAATTTGGCGAAAATCATGCTTTGACATCTTAGTACAAAATGGATTATATTCAAGCAATGCCATACATTAGGGATAAACATTTTTCTTTGGTTGTTTATTAAATAATGGCATCTATACGAAGAAATAATCCGTCAAACGTAAACAGTTCATGGTTAGGGATGCAGTCAGGTTTATAAACTGCACATCCAAGTTTAAAAACTCTTTATATAAGCTGTCCCAACGTTTCGACTATCCTTGCATGTAATAATTATATAAAAATAACAATTGTTATAAAATAACAAAAATAAAAACAGCACAGTTATTTTCAGCCCAGAAGAAGTCAAAACGTCGGTACTCCTTATATATTTTTCTTAAACTTGGGTGTGTAGTTTATAAACCTGACTAAATTCCTGACCATCCATAATATATCCATATACTTAGGTGATAGAATAAAAACAAAGAAATCATGCATTATTTTCTTGACAGTCTAATAGCTCAGGGATATTTGTGGATTTGTTAGTAGCAAAGTAATGGGTTCCTTCATCAAGTATCTAATTCCAATGACCCGAATTTTTTTAACTTATCTTCTCTAACATTTTGTAATAAAGAATTTTTCTACGTGCTAATCCATAATTATGTCAAACTACTGTCCCACATCATATAACTAGTGCTCTCTAAGCATGAAGATGATATTGATTTTTAAAGTATAAAGAATGTAAACAGAATTGTTTGTTGTCTAGCCTACGAGAGATGTAAGAGGATTCTCTCAGCAACGAACTGTTATTTATAAATCCAAGCCAAAGCAAAATAAACACTGCCGATTATTTGCTGTTCCTATGAATAGTCCTTCAGTAATCTCATAATGACCACTTCAATGTTTGCCTTTTGACCAAGCAAAGTAAGTTTTTTTATTTATATTCAAGTAAATTAAATAAGAAAATTATGTTGTTTTTGTTTGTAAGTGGATATGTCTCTTGGCGGGGGTCTATAATTTTTTGTTGTAACTTTATTTTAAAACTTGATAATGTAACATTTTGAATCGCTCTACATCTGCTGGAGTTGCGCGGATCAAAAGGTTACCAATTTCCTTATCAGTAATTTAATGGAGAATATTTTTACTATAACATTTGTCACTAGGACCTACCGTTTAAGAGCCATGTTGGTTTGAATGAAAAAATTCACGTTGAAACCCATATTTTTCATCGTTTCGATTTCGGGACAAAGTCTCTTAAGAATAACATATTGCTACAGAAAGAAATACAATTACATCTGGCAAGAGAACAAATACAGTGGCAATCTAAATCAAAAGAAACTTTTGGCTTTGTTTCTGAAGAGAGTAGTCATAAATTATTAACCAATCAGTTTTGATCAAATATATTATTATTTCTGTATTCCTTTCTGTCATTAAAGATGAATAAAAATCGTTAAAATGACATCATCTGTATCGGTTCCTAGGATTCGACAAAGAATTATCGATTTTCGATAACGATTCTATTCTTAAGGATCGGAGGAATAGAGAATCGACACAAACATATATATGTAGAGTATATAAGTATATATAGAAAAAATACCATTTTTCAAACCAGGCAGAAATATTAAATCTGATAAAATGACAACAAAATATTGAACAGAAACTTGCATTAATGCAAAATTTTTGCATTAAGTATTTTACAATTATTTGAACATTGGAGTTTTTAGTTTTCAATCAATATTTTCTACACCTTCTTGTACGAAAACTTAGATCTCATTTACTAATTGATTTAAACATTTAATAAAATTAATTTAACCTGAAAGTAGTGATTTTTGAATGTTTACATTTTCCATTTCCATTTTGTTCAATTTTCATTTTCATTTTCCATTCCTAAAATTAAACTATTTTGGTAAAAGAGCCACGTTGGAACTATCGTTTACCCTCGTGATATAAAATAAGTGATAAACTAGGAGTTTCTCTATGTTTTATTTTCTTGTCTTTTTATATGCTCTAAGGTTCATTTTTATCACTGTAAGGCCAGTTGCAGGAAACTATGTTTTCTTTTTTTAAATGAAAACAAATATTTTTCCTTGAACAACCTTCGGCCCAGAAATAGTACATCCTTACCTAATTACTAAACCAAAGACCCTTCATAGGTATTTTTTTTTTCAATCATACACGCTTTTAAAGCGTTTAATCGATACTCTAAATTATTTTTAGGTCAAGATGTATGATTGTGATTGCAGTTCCTTTGGAAAACTTCTTTAGTAAATGCCTATAGTATCGATTTTATCGTCACTTCTATCTTGACAGTAATTGGATCGTTCTATATTTAGGAAAACAGAGTTTAATGAGGCATGCGGTGCTGTTACATGCAGCTAGGGGGTTTATTTTTTGTGTAGGTAGTAGGGACCTATAATAGTGCAAAACTAGAGTTATAGCCGCCAATGAGAATTAGGAGCCGTGAAAAAAACAATTAAAATCATGTTTTATTTTTCTTTCTCAGCTCTTAGTCAAGATAGAGAAATGATTATTTTATGTTAAACTGTAGTTTTGTTTCTTATTTGAAATAGAAATATATTCATTATATGCTCAAGACATGACCCGGATTTAGGCTGCTCAAAAACTCCAAAAAAATGACAAAATTCCAAAGAAATCAGCTGTAAATCAGTGGAAAAATTTTACTAAGAAAAATTCACCTCAAATCTCGATTGAACGCATACAAATGAAAAGTTTATCAAAATCAAAAAATATTGATTTTTTACCCCTTTCGAGGACGTTAAAATTCTGAAGTTGAGCTTTCATCTACAACTTCTAAGAGCCATAACAACTGCTGTATTCAACCCATTACACTGATAATATATTCACAAGAATCAGCATACATTTTGTTTTTTATTCATACATATATCATTTGGTTTACTTCAAAAATTCCAAATTTTGTCGAAATCAAAAAATTGTTTGCCCCTAAAATTTTGTAGGATAGTCCAAATCCGGAGATTGCAGGATTTCTCCTTTTTGAGGTATCTCAAGATATAATTGAACTCAGAATTTTTTTATTCAAGTCAGTTTTTGTTCACTAAAATCTGGATCAAACCGAATGTTATATGCATGGATAAAAAACAAAATGTACGCTGATTCTTGCTATGCTATAACTATTGTAATGGGTCGAATACAGTTGTTATGGCTCTTAGAAGT
The DNA here is from genome assembly GCA_003667255.2 of Euschistus heros. Classification (NCBI taxonomy): domain Eukaryota; kingdom Metazoa; phylum Arthropoda; class Insecta; order Hemiptera; family Pentatomidae; genus Euschistus; species Euschistus heros. The sequence continues at coordinate 94,865 of RCWM02000335.1, read as the reverse complement.
TGTTGATGAAATCTCAACTTAAAAATTTTAACCTCCTCGAAAGGGGTAAAAAATTGATATTTTTTGATTTTGATAAAATTTCACATATTAGAGTTTTTTACCCGTTCTATCGAGATTTGAGGTCAGCTTTTATTGAGAAAAAATTTCCACTGATTTACAGCGGATTTCATTGGAATTTTATGATTTTTTTGTAGTTTTTGAGCAGCCTAAAGCCGGCTCATGTCTTGATCATAATTAATATATTTTTATTTCAAATAAGAAACAAAACTACAGTTTAACATAAAATAATTATTTCTCTATCTTGACTAAGAGCTAAGAAATAAAAGAAAACGTGATTTTCATATTTTATTTTTTTTCACGGCTCCTTGGTCATTGGTGGCTATAACTCTAGTTTTGCACTATTATAGGCCCCTACAACCTGCACAAAGATCGGAATTTAAACTTGTGAGTTACAAATCAAAACGTCCCCTTGTCAGTTAATTTTTATCATTTCCACACTCATTTACTAACAATAAGTGTAAGGTGAAGTGGGACAAGTGCGTCATATGGAGTGCAAAGTTCAACTTTAACTTAACATATATAATCAGCTTTTAACGCTAGGATAAAGTTTTTTGTTATATTGCAAGCGTTGAACTATACTCTTTTCAGAAATATAGTTGATTTCCTTGGTATCCTAAAAATTATTATCAGTGAGAAGGATAATAAATTTCAAGTCCCATCCACGCACTTGCCCCACCTAAAAGGGGCAAGTGCATAAATCTCTTTTAAACTCCTTAGCAGTGAATTGATTCTTTGATGGGGTAAGTGCAAAAATAAGCAACTCCCAGAAATCATTTTACTCCTTGAAATTAAAAAAATAGAGAAAAATACATAGAATACAATTTTATAATTTTAACTCATTCAACTTTACACAACAATTAGATCAACAGGTTGAACTATGAGAATTCCTAGAGAGGTTATCTTCTACAGTAGAGCACTCTAGTATCTTAGGTTTGGAGGATATGTTCTGTCTACATACAAAAAATGGCAGTTGATGTAACAAAATGACAATAGAAATTATGGCGAACTAATGCACTTACCCCACCTTACCTTATTTATTCTATAAATTTGTTAATAATATATATTGTGGCCATAAAATAATCATTTATAGAAATTAAACAAATTTTGCTTCATATAAGTTAGTTATTTAGTCATTGAACAAAATATAAAAAGAAATAAATGAATTAAAATAAAAAGCATTAAAGAATGTTTACATTATAAAGCTAACTAATTAGGAAAAAATTAATAATATATTACATTATATTGTAGGATAATAAATAATCTACAACAAATATTAAATTATTAAACCTACTTGTTCTGTTTATATGGATTGTGTAGAATCTTAACTGATTAAACAAATTATTGTGATATCTGTGTTTTTGTTGTTTTGTTTATTTTTTAATTTAAGATTGTATCTTGTTTTCATTACTTTCTTATTTTATTTTAAAATTATGAAAGAAGAACGAAGAATCACCTTACTCATATTTGATATTCAACCCCTTCTGGAATCCGCACCAATTACAAACAGACTGTAAATCGTTTTGACAAACTGCCCTTCACTCGTTCATTTCAATTCCAGAACAAATCACGCTGGCATTGAAAGGCGTCTTTTCACCGAAACATCAGTGTGATATATATCCCTATTGCAATTTAAAATCTACAACAGGGTTCACTTAAACCAAAAATCCTTTATCATCCTATTGAAAAAAATTGTATGAAAGAAATAATTTTTAAAAAAATCATTACCTCGTGAATAAACGTTGCTCCGCAGATAAACAATAAGGCGGATGTGTCTAAACTGACCAACTCCCTGGACCCAGTAGAATCGTTCTTGACAAGAAGCCAAATTATCCGTCTAGTTCTTCCCGTCGAGTTTGGAGTTCCAGAAGGAGAAAACATGTTTTGATTCTGCTCCTCTGTTTACAAACTTTGCGCCAACCTTAAGGCGTCAGGAAGGCTTTTTTAATAGGCTTGGATTCTAATCTAATTTGAAATTAATTGCCATTACTGCTGCTAAGATTATCATTATAATTTTTTTCATATGGTGGGTGTTGTTTATTTTTGAGGGAACCATTTAAAAAATATTTCTTTTTCTTTAGAATGGCTAACAATAAATCAGGTTTGTATTTCTGAGCATAATTTTACAAAAAAAATAAATAAATAAAAAAAAAGAATTATAATAAAATTTAAAAAAAAATTGATTTAGATTAACATATTAGTTGTTAAAATTCATATTATTACACCTTTTACAATATTAAGTTAAAACAAGGGACTATTATGGTCTTATGGGATGGAAAAGAAATATCAAAAACAATTGAATCGGTGAGTGCAGAAATAACGTGACACAAAATGCGAAAATTCATAGTCGATCAAAACTACCTTAGGAAGGTGAGATGCGTGTTAAGGGTAGAAAACACGTTGGTCAGATAAGTAGGTTAAAAGATACGGGGTGTCTTCTCTGAGAAAAAGTTGTTTAAATATTTGAAAATTCGGAGAAGATATATACTATTTTGTGTCTCACAAAAAAATTGAAAATCCGGACTTAGTCGTTTCTGCACTCACCGATTCAATTGTTTTTATATGCAGTACCACAAGGAGATGCTTCTCTATAAGTTACAACCAAGTCATTAGCTCTACAATTTCTACCATATACTGGATGTATTTTATTATTTATAACTTTAAATTTATAATAGAATATGGAAAGGTTAATAGCAATGTAAATATAAATAGAATATAAAAGAAAAACATTGTGTGCTGACTTTAGATCTGAAATTGTGTTCTGCTCATGATAGCAATATGCCAATGACCTGGGTAGGTTGTGGTGCTAAAGTTTTCCTGGTTCAGACCATGGATATAGATATAGATTTTGATCCAAAGGTTTTTTTGTTTTTTTTTAAGTCTGCGGGCAAAGACATAAAGAGATATTCTCCTGGGATTCCCGGGTGTTCATAGAATGTAGTTCTCTTTAGTTCTATATTGTTTAACTAGAAGCCAACTTAATTTTGTTTTTATCATTTTTCATTCGTACATCTCAAATATTTTCCCTGTATTAATTAATTTATTACTTATATTAATTAATTTATTACTTACAATCTATTTGACGTTGCCGCTGAAAGACGTTGTTTGAAATTAATTTAGCACTATTAATTTAAAAATCTTGAACTTTATCAAGACAACCAATACCATGATTCCTTTAACATCTTGTTTTATATACGTCACACTTTAATGATGTACTGTTTAAAAAATTACATTAAATATATGATATATTAAACTCAGTTTGTGAAAGAGTATTCTTCTGCTCTAAGAAGTCTGTTGTGTTCTTGTGAAAAATAAGTAACTTTCGAATGTATATTGATTTTTTTTTAATGATTTTTTTTTATCTTTATAAGGTTTGTCCTCGGAGCCCCATGACGTAGCAATATTTCCCATCTTTACACTGATTTTAGTTGGCTCTCCACCTCCTTCCGTTGATAATACATTCTAGGTACATACCCCTACCAAGTTATCAACACCAGCCATCCTCCTACAACTGCATACAAGATCCCGTCTTTACGATCCACTCCATCCTAGAAAACTACTCTATTACAACGTTTTTCTTTCTTGGCAGGTCCCTCTACCGTCTGGTTTCTCTCCCCTCTTTTATTATCAATGCTTCTTCCCTCGGAACGTTCAAAGCACTTCTCATCACCACCCTTCTATTATCCAGTCTGACGATCTCTGATTATGTGGTTGCTCCATACTGAATTCTATTCATTAAAACATAATTAATTTAATTTCAAAATTAAAACATTAGCCTGAACTTATAATTTATTTATAATGTTACCTTTAATACTTTTTTCATTTTTGTACAGATATTTTTTTATTTTATATTTTATTATAATTTTTTCTTTATCCTCTTTACAATTTGTTTATAATGTTCATTTCTATATTGACAGTTTTTCTTTTTCTTTTCTCTGCTACTAGTATATGAAAACAAATGCCACGAGTTTTCTGAGCGAGAGTGGAGTGATTTACTAGAGGTGAACATTTTTTTGAAAAACTGTTCATATTAGAAAGACAACCATTACAGTTATGATAGCTTGATATTAAAAGCAAAAAGAATGGTTGGACTGCGAATTCACAGTTCGAGTAAAAAATAAGCCTTTGTCCTCCGGAAGACCCAGAAATGCTTTTGAAATTTCTAACCTAACTTCACGAAAAGAAAAGTTGAAGGTGTAGTCGACGATGATCGCGTTACATGGGGGCGGTACATGCAGAGGGGTAGTAGCACTGACAATTTAACTTAAGACCATTCCAGCATTCTAGCTTCATCCTTCGTTCCGCTACAGTTGTGTACCGTAAGTGAAGAGGACGGAAATTGAAAAATCTTGTGGTTAAACCCGCGAACAACTTTTCCCACATCTTGTCGTCTCATAAGAATGCGATATGTGAGGGAAACTACTAATAGTCAATCTGAAAAATTTCACATATTCAAAGCCAAATTTTTTTTATTAGTCCCAACTGAAGTGGAAGTGAGCGGGAGGACATTCATAATTTATACTATATGTTTTCTGACCATGGTTGATGGCAAAGTGTGCAATGATTTGACTTCCAATACCTGTACTTAAAAATGTTATAAATGTTGTGTCATCCCCAAAACCATGAATCAACTAGAAGTGAGGAAAGTTTATTTAGGTTTGTGTGAGTTTTTTTTTTTTTTTTTTTTTTTTTTTAATGTAGATCTGTATTTATTTGATCACTTTTATGTATCTCCTTTTATCTTAAAAATCTTTAAGTAAATGTATTGTTATTCTTAAGGAACATTATTGCAGAATAAAGTTTTCTTTCTGTAATATTCAATTCAGTAATAGATAATGGCAATAAAATTTATAACAATGGATTTAATTGGCACTGTTATAAAGAACAGCTAATCAGTTTACCTCTTCATCTCAGTAATGTTGACCACATTATGTCCTCCTTTCGTATTATTTTGAATCGAATGTCTTGTAATTTCACACTTTTTCGGACAGTAAACTTCATTTTTTATTCTTAAATTACTGATTACATTATACTAATATGGATAAATAAATCATTTATTCCTCAAAGGTAAAAATTATTAATTCCGATTTCACATTGGAGCCTCATGAACAGTTCCAGGTCTATATTAATACCTGAATACCTAAAGAAGTGGTATACTCCCTCAGCTTTTGAATCGTTATCATCAGCAGTTTAGAGTCACCACCACGCCCCAACATTAACGGCAATTCGTAAGGTTGTCTGCGGTTGGATATAACATCGTCAGAAATTCAAGATAACGTCTGTTTGGTGACCATTCATATATTTTAGATGAGCTGGAAACAATAGCCTAACTATATGCAGCAAGAATAAGATGTCCTTCCACAGTTATTTATCTCCTTTAGTAGAAATCAACGTATGGTAATAGATCGAGAAAATAGTTTTTAAAAAAAAAAATGGCGTTTTGACCCCGATTTCGATGTAGCATATTTTTTTTTTCTCTTATGAGCAAATGATTTCAAAAGTAAACTTTTTAGTGATCTTAGCAACGCAGAGTGTTTTAGGCCATCGAAGTTTTAAAAAAAAATAAAACCGATCTTATGACAATTGAGGATTGAAATGGATGTGTCTTTTGGCTGGTGTTTGTAATTTTTTGTTTGTTCTCATTGTAAAAATTTGTCACACTCTTGCTCTGTTGGTGTTGCTTGAACGACAACAAAAATTTAATGGAAAATATTTTTTGTTTTATAACATTTGTCGCTGAGACTTACGGTTTAGAAGCTATATTGGTTTAAATGAAAAAAGTTACGTTTGAAACCCCTATTTTCTTGTAACTTAGTTTATTATGAATAATCATTAATTGTTAATTTAATTAAATTAATAGTTTAAATAATTTGATCCTTTTAATTCTAAAATATAAATCGGGAAATCAGTAGTTCATAGATAGACATTTTCATATCCACGTTCTATTGTTTTTTTCCCGCCAAGGGGAAATTTATTAATTTTTGTCGTAATATATTTATGAAGATAATAAAAGATGTTCCACGTTAAAATTTATCATTACCCCTTTTTTTATAATTAACTTGATTGGCATAATGATAAGAATTTATTTAACCATTCTACATGTTTAGCTAACTTTAGTTCTTCATTTTTTTTTATAATTTTAAGGGATTTCGAAAGAAATTTTGAGGGAATGTTTTCGCAAACATATGTTTCTTTATTTTATTATTAAATTCATAAAATCATTTTTATCCTGACTGTACGCCCCCGATGAGTAGCAAGTGATGTGGGTAGTTAATAAAATCATTATTTAAAAAAATATTCTGTTAGTGACGCAGCAGTGGGAATTCTTTCAACTCGGCTTGCCCTCCCATAGTGGGGTACAAGCTTGGTTTGGGGTTTCTCTGGGATGCTTGTAAATATTGTTATTATGCTATTATTGTATTTAATTTTTTTTTCTTTTTCTTTCTTAATTTTAGTTTATTTTTCTATAATCATTATTCAAATTTATTTTATATTATCATTTTTTACATTTTATTTAATTTCTTGTATAGTTTGAGGCATTTTATTTTTATTTTATTTTATTTTTTTATTTCTTTCTTTCTTTATATCAATTTTTCTCAATGTATGATTGGATACATTGTTATCCATATTACACATTGCTCTTGAGTGAGACTACTTCTAATTGCTCAATAAATATTTTTAAACAATATCAAATATAACTTTGAAATACATTATCTATACTGATAGGCAGTATTCAATTTTTCACTAAAGTTATTTTTTTCCAAATTTATGCTTTTATGTAAAAGTGATATAAAACATCAGTTGAATCTCCGAGGTTCCTTGAACACCATGATTGATTGAAAATTAAGTACATCATTATGGGGCAGATAATTTTTGAATAAAGGAGGAGTAAATCGGTGCAAAACACGAAATTCGTTACAAGTAAAACAGCTACAGTTTCCTAATAACACGCGGAAACTCTAATTCCATGAATATGTCGGGAATGGAAGGGATCACGTGATGTTGGGATCATGCGACGATGGCTGATATACGGAGCTGTTACATTTAGGTGGAAATGTTAATGAAGATTATCTCCCACCTACGACCGCGAAAAACATGAAACAGAATGTAAATATGTGGGAGATAATGAGCCATTAGTAAAGTATAATAGTGTGATGTAGGTGTTGATTGCGAGCGCTTGAAATTGCTGTTATTATTGTTGTTGTTGGTAGATAAGACAAAAGAAAAAGATTCTTTCACTTTTGTTTTTTAGTCTTTGTTGATTCCTTTTATGACCATACTATCCAAATGTTATTGTTATAATATTATTTTATACAAGTACATAATGTATTAGGATCAAAGAATTATTTGTCTTTCTGGATCTGAATTATTCTTTTCTTTTGAACACTAGTTTCGAATAATTCACATCAGTTCTAACGCACAAAAATAATATTAAAAATCAGCAATCAGCTATTACTCCAGTCAATGAGAGCTGAAATGAGGGATGTAGAGTGCATGAAATATTCAATTATTGTTGACCTCAGGGCTTTGTTAGGAGTAGTTAGAAGATAAACATACTAAAATTTCCCGCCCCTGGGGTGGGGTGAGCTAACAGTGGGGGGAGGGGAGAAGGTCCCATTTTTGCGTTTTCCGATTATATCTCGAAAACGGTGGACTCTAGAAACATATTGTATATTTCATATAAAAATTAAAGCTAATTAAATTTAATATAAAATTGTTTCTAAAAACATTTGTCGAACTTTTAATGGTTTTTAAGATATACCTCATTTATATAGTTATATAATTTTCGCAAAAACATAATTTTTACCTCACTTTTTGTCAAAAATTTGCTTCTAGTGCCTTACACGATCGTTTCTCAGAAAAAATGTTAAGATAAGTTGTAGAGCATTACATTTACTTTAATTTAATAAATTAAAGCAATATGCACTTGAAGCAACTATTTGACAAAAAGTGAGGTCAAAATTTGCTTTTTCTATAATTATCGATTTTTAATAACGTATATCTCGAAAACTGTTGAAATTTCGACAAATATATATTTATAAAAATTTATAGGAAATTTAATTAGCTTTAATTTTGAATCGTAGCATATGTTCTTAGAATGTACTTTTTTCGAGATATAATCGTAAACCCCCAAAATGGGACCTTCTCAACCTCTCCCTACCGTAAGCATGTGATAAAATCACAATAATAGATTGTCTAATCGGTCAAATGTAGCAAATACCTGAGCATAATTTTCAGGCTTTTTCAAGTATTACGAAACCGGATAATCTTTTATCTTTATTTATTCGACTGTGTGCGATCATTGAATGCGAATCCCCAAAACCTTTGTTCGTAATCCTCTTTTAACTAACCAATCTTTTTCTCGTACCCTCTTACCTGGTGTTTCTTTCAATTTATATACTATTCATAGTGTTTTGGGACGTTCCGTTTGTTCCTACGATTTGGTCATCTGATTTAATCCATTCTCAATAAACAGCCAATGTCATAAGGTTTCAATCATGTTAAAAATGTTTTTCTGTTAGACAACTTCTGAGAACATCCATCTCTAAGTACAGTAGAGGTAGGTAGGTATAGTAGAGGATCAATAAAATTCGGATTGATGAATTTTTTGTCACTTCTTTGGAATGACTCTTCATCTTTTGATTAATAACTCTTCATCGGTACCAAAAACATACCAAAATTTCAAAACATCAGGACTTTGAATTGACTTTTTTCCACCGGGTGAGCGATTTATGAAAACAATTATTTCAATAATCCAGTAGGAACAGAAAAACAAAAAAAAAAAACTAACCAGTTTTAGGGAAAACCGAAAGAACTACCTGACCCTTTCGCCTCTTCACATTCAGTCTGCTCTAGATCCTGATGTTCTTTTCATTTAGCCCCCTCAGATCTGATAATGAATGTTTAACATTCAAAGCTAGTTTTCAAATAAATTAATTCTAATAAAAGTAGAAAATAATTCACCAATCCTAATAGTTCTTTTATTGTCGAGTTTTCATCCTCGGGAAGGAATAATTATTTTTTTTGCAAAGGAAAACCGTTTGTCTTGATAAGTAAAAAATAAATGTAAAATAAAATATTCCAATGGCTCACTTGATTTATTTTTCTTCTAAAAAAATTTATATGAAACGAAATTAATTAGTAATATATTTAGATGTGAGGCTATCGTAGACTTGCTGATCGTCACAGACTAACGCCCAGTATCAGGCGCCGTTCTCAGAAACGGCTGACCGTGTACTCAGAGGAGGTTCTAGGTAGTCTGTATCTGATAGTCGGTTCTAGATAAACTATCAGGTACTGTAGGCTACTGGAAGCAACCGTTCCCCTCACTGGAAGCTCTTACTTGAAGAGAGAGAAGTATTGTCAGTTTTCGATTCTCGGAAATATCGTTTTTCTCAACTAGCGGGTATGGTTCTGTATTTTAGAAATTTAGTGACTAAAAAAAATATTTAACGGACACCATAATTAATAAAAAAACAAATCAGTTTGATGATGAACTAGGTCACTTAATTATAGCCGGAATGAAATAAAAGCATTGTTCGGCACGCAATGAAGGTTCAAGGTTCCAATCCCTGAAAGATCCCGTTGTCATAATTTTCTGTTGCGTGCTTGGACAATATGTTATTATAAAATAATTCATCTTTTTTTTTTTCTGTTTAAGACCTGCATTATTTTTGTTAATAGTAGCGAAATCGTTATATTCGTTACCACACTACAACAGCCCAGAATACCTTGTAATCGGTTATTACCTTATTGCGATTTATTTCGATATTTTAATCGTTACCATCCTCCTTCATTTACTCACAAATCCCAAATCAATGTTTAAAGCAATGTTAACAAAATATAGGAACAAACAAAGGATTGTTTTATGTTGTTTTCTGCTATATTTTCTCACGTTAGATAAGTTGAAATTAGAAAATATCAAAATTCTGGTACACTTTCTCACATTTATTTTGGATCAAACTGTTTAATCGATTTAATATTACACTCTGTTTCACCTTAGTACAATAAGAAATATGGATGACAAAGAATCCATTCACTCAATATATACTACGAACATTTCTCACATAAGCGATGTGGAAATAACAAAATTCACAATGAAATCACAGTAAATCTAAGTAGAACGGAATATTAACTTGTTTTATCAATGAATAAAACACTAAACCTCGTTGAAACTTATTTTAACTTTTGTTAAGCGATGCGGATTTCACTAATTTCGTGAAGCACAGATTCGAAGCCGTCACCATGTCAATAAGTATGCCATTATGATATACTTCAAAAGTTTATTATATCTTCTTGAAATTAGCATTGAGATGCTTCTAAAAAGGTTCGCCCTCCCTGTCTCGGATATCTAAAGATGTTAAACCCCTAAAAGCAAACATCATATGGGAATAGAATGAACTGACAGTTCTCAGATAAAAATGTTTGATATCGCCTTTTTTCGTGATAAGTGTATTTGAGTTAGTATAGATATATGTATATAAAAATTATATGGGATGGAGATTTATATACATACGTATAGTAAATGGAAAGGTAAAGCTTATAACGACATGTCAATAGTTTGCAAAGCAACTATCTATTGGTAGCACTTCAAAGAATGTTCTTTATTTGATGGTCGCGAGGCCATATTCTTTTCAGATGCCTCAGAGAGTTACCTGAAATAGGATGGGAAGTAAGTTGAAATACTATTGTAGATGACTGGTTATTTAATATGAAAGGTTATTGGTTTAGTACTCTAAGATCCTTAACGTTGAGTGTTTTTGAAGGATTTTGGATTGTAAGGATTGGATACGAGATGGATCAAATGATTTAGTGGGGCACCCAAACTCAACTCCGTATGTCCAAATAGGTCTAATTACTGTTATGTAAATGAGTTCCTTGTAATTAATTGGGAGGTTTGAACGTTTGTCTAGTAAATGCTGAAGTAGTCTGTAACGACGGCCAGTTTCTTGTCGTTTTAGTCTGGAATCATTTTATTTTAAACCTTAAATGGCTTAAGGGCTCAGTGAGGAGGAATACATCTTATAGTCATATCTGGTTGTCTTTATATAATTACAGGTACCAAAAACGAAGAGTTATTTACATATGTATGATAAGCTAACGTAATAAATTTAATTTAGTTTCGTGTCAGAAAAAATAAAATAAAATAACTTGACCATGTTACCAAAATTTGCTATTGTTTATCTCGAAAATATCTCAAATAAACACAAATACCCATTTTGCTAGAATTCGGGTGAAATCGGCAATGTTCGAGGGATTTCATTTGTAGCTTTATAACCGTCAGTACATGTAGCTAAACTTTTTAGTTTATTTTATATGTTTGTTGTAATTTTTGCAAACTGGCTGGTATGTAACTGAGTGTTTTTTAGTAAAAATCAAGCAAAAGTCAGCAATATACTTAACTTAGCTCCGGTAGTGAATTGTAAAATTTTGAAATCCAATCATGCCGAAAAAAATATCGTGTTTATAAACTTATACACACAAAAATATCTTACGTGTAATTGCTTTAATAGGAGTTTCCTTTTCGTGTTTCAACCTTACATATCTCACAGGTATTCTGAAATTGGGTGGCTGTACCCCGGTTTTCGACGTCAATACTTCCTAGGTGCTCTTATATTTCAAACCTTGAAAACCAAATACCCACCTATATCCATGACCTCCTTACTCTGCGCTCCTCCATTCACCTCTTGAATACTAGAACCCAACCCATCAATACCAGAGAAATCCTGTATTATCCGTGCTTCCTCATTATGGAATTCATTGCCCATCACAATTCGAAAAAGATCCACTCTTATCCTTTAAACATCAAGTTCCTTTACTTTCAGTTTCAATCTTCTGGCTAGAAGAATATAATATACATAAAAATTGTCTCAGTATACATAAGATGTATCCTTGTACAAGATTTCAGTTATTTTGTAACATATAATTTAATTATTTATCAATTTTTATTATTATCGTACTGTAATCATATGTTATAATTCATCACAAAAAATTTTAAATTGAGACAAAACCAGAACTGATTCATGGAGACCTAAAATAAAAATTTTTTGTTCGATTATAATCAAAATAAAAATTATAATCAATAAATGCAATCATTTCAATGAACCTATTTTTAATCGTAGAAATATAAATGATTGAAATGACCGACTAGTCGACACTTTTCGCCGGCTAATCGCCAGCTAGTCTCTTACTAAAAAGCTGTCGATTAGTCTACTTTATCGGCTAGTCTGTCCGTCTCTAATAATAACTATACCTATTGGATGTCAATTTGAGATTCTTCTTTCGAAACCGGTATATTTGTCTTGAGGATAGAAAATGGTTACCACTTGTGTGGATAACCAATCGCTATTATATTTTAGTTCTTTAATATTTTCCATTCGCCTAACCATTCTTTTATGAATATTCCTATATAATAAACACCCAGACTATCCACCATCCCGAAGGGTCTCAGACCCGACACGGCTATCTGTTACGGTTTTCAAAAAACCTCATTGAACTCTTGAGACCGTGTAAATCGGCGGTAGATTAGAAAGTGAGACCAGACCCCTGTGACGTCACGCGCCCCTCCACACGAGGCGGGCGCGGGAGTTGAGCTAGTCCCGCCGCGATCTTCTTGTCGTCCGCGTCGCTCCGTCCTCTGTTATCAGTGCCTTATCACAGGTAATCACTATCATTAAATCATCATCCAATTCCTCTTCTCCGCTGTCAGCCAGCCGCTCTGTAATCTCTGTCAGCTCTCTATTTACCTGTAATCATTTTAGCGAGTGTTTAATTTAATTACCTTTATTTGCTCTGATGCGAGTGATACTGAGAAGCGATTGGCTGGTACGTTTCTTCCTAACTTTATGCATAATTATGTGTAGTATTAGTTATAATGTATAGTTGAGTGCATGAACATGCATGCTTACCTTAGCAGATTCTCTTTAATGAAGTTCATAACATCATTACATACTAACAAGTACCCCAAAAAAAATCATCGACTTTCGAAATGCACTAACCTATGACAATAAATATTCAGGATGACTTGTTTATTTTCAAAATATTTAAACAATTTTAAAATTTAAAAATGCATAATAATGCATAACAAGTTATACATTTTTTGTCATATCTATTCATTTTCTTTTTATTATATCATTTAAGTATAATGAATCACTTGATATAAATTTTTTTTAAAATTTATTTATGGTTCTTTTTTGTTTATATTTATGCTGAATTGTTATAGAACGAGAAAACGACTATCCTATAATTATTTTTTTTATCGATTTTCTTTATTATTTCCTTATTTAATTTATATCACCTTTTTAAAATAAAATTAAAACAAATATTTTTTTATTAGTAACTATATGCCTAAATTGTCAGGTATTAATCCAAGGTATTGTAAAACTATGAAACTTGAACTATTTTGATTATCTTATACATAATTGTTTTTATCTACTTGCTTTATATTAGATCACTTTTGTAGAATAAAAAATAAAAAAAATATTTTATAGCAAGCTATAAGTCTAAATCTTACGGTATTAATCAAGGTATTTTAAACCATGTAACGTTAAACAATTTTTATTATCCTATAGATAATTGTTTGTTATCTATTAGCTTTATTATTTCACTGTTTATTTCAGTTCACTTTTATAAAATGAAAAAAATAATCATATTTTATTAATAGCCATACGCCCAAATTTTCTGGTATTAATAAAGGCATTTTAAAGTATACATTGTTGAGCTATTTTTAGTTATCCTGAATCCTATAAAAATTCATCAGTTTTAATGAAATTTACATTCAATTTAACTTCTAATCTTTCTGTGGCTGTTTACAACTGTCAGCATTGCATTAGGTTGTCTGTGATCTCTTTGCATAGCTTATCTGGAAAACAGCGAACTATGGACACAAGTGTTCTCGTTCAGTTTCGAAATACGTTTCTTTTTTTTTTTTTTAATATAAAACTTACAAGTAATGCTTTATATTAAATGTTATTTAATGGAACACGGAATGTTTGGTCTCTTCCTCAAATTGTGCCATTGTTCGTTCTGTCACCATGATAATTCATCACCTTTTGTAAGGTAAAGGTATTCATCAAAATCCACCAAAAACGTTCATTTATCGTCATTTGGATCCTTTATTTAACTATAACGATAGTATGATATAGAATAGAATCTAATCGATTGAGAGAATATTGAGTATAGTTAACTAATATATTACGCTTCTGGAGGTTTATTAGTTCCAAGTATCACAGATTAAATCATTCCTACTTTATAAGATGCAATGAATTATCTCACATTTATCAATAATTGTTTTAATTATGTAATGTTGAACTATACGTTCATTAAGTAAATATTAATGTATTGAATATTATTACAATCATCTTGTTATGTAACATGTAATATTTTAAATACTTTCATGGTATTGTACTTAGACAGTAATTCCAACAGATGCATATTCTTATGCATCATACTGCTTATTTATTTCATTCAAACAGTATATAGCCTACTATAAGATCATATATTTTTGATTCAATACTTCTTTATAAAATATAAATATAACCACAACAACATACTTCTTGAAAATGTATTTGAACACCACGAATCAAATTTTAAAATGTCTTCCTATTAATAATTTATAATAAATACTTTTCGATGGTATTATATCATTGATGTAAAGATTAAGTCAAATTATCGTGATAACGAGTTAACTGCAATTCTTTAAAGCTGGATTTTAAAATATCAGATATTTGAAAAATTGGTTGAGTTTGGCTTCTTAATACGAACTTAAAGCATCGACTTTAGGCAAATGGTATTTTTAGGGTAAATACACCAGCATTTCCGAAATTAAAAATGCTCTTCTGGTAAACAGGAGGAGTAGAATTCGAAAACGCAGCCTAGTCCAAATTCCATATTTTTGTTTCTCTATATTTTTTATACTAGATTATCTTCCGATGGAAGGTAGTCACATTTAAACTGCCATAAAATAATAATAATAAGGCCTTTTTCTAATCCAGCCAGACCTTTACATTTATCGATCAGCTGTGAATGATTTTCAAAAATGCACTTGGCTCAATTTGAAGTTCTACGCCTCATTTAAAGTGTCGACAAATTATTGACAACAGTCAGGTATACATGGTATTGTTTACTTTTATACATAATTTAATAAATTGAGTACATAATTATTCCTAATTTTCAAGATAATATAAGACCCATCATATATGAAATATGTTATAAGGAAATGGTTTTTGGTTTGTATTATAAGTTTTTTCATATTTAATTTACAAAATATCAATTTGTAACTACTGTAGACAAAAAACATCACGAAAAATCAATGTAATCCTTGGATTCTGATTTAATAATCTCTAAGTTCACTGTTTTCATAATGGTCACACTATTATCTTTGAGTAAACGATTGTATTATATTACTAATCTACTTTAATAATATTATCAGTAGTAAGTAATATTTTCTAACCTTGCTGTATTTCTCTTAAAAAAATTAATAATTTTTTTTTTGTATGAATGAAAGGTTTTATTGTGTGTCAGTTCTCAATGAATAATATTTTGTCCAACTTTTATTAATTTAATTGGTTAATAAACTTTTCATTGTTTTTCCTATTATAATAATTTTTTTTTAGCCTAAATGGTTAGGATTTTAAATGCTAGTAGACAAATAGTTCCCCAGTTAGGGTTTGCTTTTCAATATTAAATGAATGGGACTGAAATGCTCGTTGATATGTCTGTGTGCGTCGATATTTGATAAATGTATAATTAATTATTTTATGTTTTCTTAGTAGTTTGAAATGAAATGAAAAATAATATTTATTCTGGGGCACCTTGCCCCTAAGAATAAGACAAAAGTACAATAAAAAGGTATCATTGTCTGGCTGCGTACATAACAGGCAGCAACTTATATAGAATGTAAATTATATACATATAAATATATAGGGTATAATTTTAGATTTGAAAAAATAAAAGTCTTTGGGTTTATATAAGAAAAACAAGATAACAAAATAAAAATAAAATAAAATATAAAATAAAGAAATATTCTAACACTAATATATTACATAATTTCGGAAGATTGATAATTGAGGAGGTAGATGAATAAATTATGTTTAAAGGAAGTGAGAGAAGGAGCATTGCGGATCGAAATGGGTATGGAATTCCAAAATAAAGCTGCACGATTAATAAAGGATTTTTCAAAGGAAGCAGTTCGATGAGAAGGGACATACAAATCTATAGGCTGGGATCTAGTGTTCAAAAGATGAATGGAAGAACGAAGGGCAAGCATGTTGTAAATGTACGAAGGTTTTTTGGACTTTAAGGATTGGAATAGAAAGGAACCAAGGAAGTATTGTCGCCGAAAACTTGGATAAAGCCACCTCAACTCGGAATACCAGCAAGTGATGTGAGAACGCCTGGGGATCCCAAAAATGAATCTTATGAAGGAGTTCATTAATCTTTTCAGCTTCATTTCAAACTCGCCAGACAGTCCTCCGTATACTAAGCATCCATAATCGAGGTGGGGAAGGATGAGGGAAGATACTAACAATCGACGGGTTTTACAAGGGAATGATTCACGGAATCTTAAGAGCTGTTTGAGGACGGAGATGGTTTTTCGGGTAATGTGGGAAATATTGTTATTCCAATACAAATGTTGATCGAGTACTACTCCGAGGTTTTTGACAGAGTTTGTGAACTGAATAGGAACGTTATTGTGATATAGAAGTGGATAACAGGAAAGGGAATTAAGGGAAGGTTTAGATCCAATTAGCATTGCCTTAGTTTTTTTGGGGTTTAGTCGTAACTTATACTCCACTGCCTATTGGTTAATGCTATAAATGTCCTCTTGAATCTTACGAGTCGCTTCAAAAATCTCACAAGGATGAAACGATAAGTAGATTTGAATTTCATCAGCATATAAATGATATTGGGAATTATTAATAGCGCCTGTCAAATCATTAATATAAACTGAAAAGAGAGTTGGTGAAAGGGAAGATCCCTGAGGAACACCTCGCGTTAGAGTCACAGATTTTGAAGGAGGTTAGTTAGGAACAATAACTGTTTGGGAACGGAGAGATAAGAAGGACTGGAACCAGCCAAGAGCACTATTGGAAAGGGAGAGTTTTTGTAATTTAGTGAGAAGAATTTTATGATCTACGGAATCAAAGGCCTTAGAGAAATCGAAGAGGATTAAGATCGTAATTTTAGTAGTTTAACTACTAATTTAAAAAGAAAAAAAACGCGTTGTTATATTCCTGAGATAACGCCATAGCAGTTCTAACTTCAGCGGAAAAATCCTTTCGAGTTCCTGGAATTATCTCCCGTCGAGACGGTTCGTAACCTTTTGTACCAAGAAAAGCTTCTCCTTTAAAAAACACGACTTTTTAATTTAAAATAAAATTTAAAGCTTTATTAAAACCATTGAATAAATTTACTTCCTTATTAGCAGTAATGTCGTAGAATGATGATCTTACAACAAATAAGATGAAGTCTTTTTCTAGGTATATCGTTTAGTATCCTTGATTCATTTTTTTCTCATGATTATCAACAATTACAAATGAAACGATAAGTGACATTGTTGTCGATACATCTCGAAATTGATCTGAAAGGCATGAGGTTATTGAGAACCAGAAGACAGGATAAAAAAAAAATTATGGTTTTGAAAAAATTGTTTTGTTACTTTTTAGCTTCGTTGAATTATGGTTTAAATTAGCCGAAGTCAACATGGTGGTTTAAACGTAAAGATTGTTATTGTTTGCTGGGCCAATAACTCATCTCTGTGCCAAGGCCTCGGTTATTCTCTCTAGCCAGTCTTCACTATTTAAAGCCATAACTTTCCAGACCTCAACACTAAGAATATTCTTTACAATCTGAAATATCTCATAAATGCTTTATAATTCATTTAACCTTGTTTTTCAAGTATTATTATTATTTTGGATTTTTTCAGCAAGGTATAGATTATTTAAACATATGTAGATCTAAATGTATCTTTTCATTTTTATCATATACCTTACAATTCTCAGTATGTCTTCATCACTATAGTTAGCCATCCATTATCTCTCTTATGCCCATTTGAAAAAAAATAAATAAAAGATTTAATTATTTTTTTGTGCTTTAATCAAAACGTCTAGACTGAAAATTAATCTAGTATTAAGGTATTTGCAATGAAATAAAAATTGTAAAATATCGTAGATAGCTGTAGTGATAGTTTTATTGTACTGAATTAATTCATTTTATTTTATTTTTTTCAACTACAAGTCTTGAACGACAAGAAACTCGTCGTTTTCGACCACTTTAACATTTGTGAAACATGCGTTCAGGGCTCCCATTTCGTTACAAAAAACGTTTTTATATGGCAATAATTAAGCCTATGTGGACATACGGAGTTAAGCTTTGTGACTCCATTAAACCTTCAAATTCAAGTCTTTTCATGTTAAGACTATGTTACATAGTGATTCTGAGTGTTCTGATGACTTCGTGGAAACATTGCTGTTTCCAAATCGGTAACTCTCATAATCGAGCTTCGAAGCCACTGCCTTTTTAACCTGCGAGGAGGATTATAAGGACGTGGATAGGGATTGCGCTAATGGGTTTAGATAATGAGTAAGAGTTTTATGAATTTTTGAAAATGTGATGGGTATGAATTCTAGGATAAAAGGTTTATGTAGGCCATTATGTTAGGTTTTGTTGAAGACATTTTTAGGAGCGTTGGTTACGGTTCTCAGGAATTAGGATTTAAAGGATTGGATACGTTTGATGTTAGAATAATTTGCTGTCCGCCAAAGTTCAGGTCCTTAGGTCTAGGTATGTTTTAGGACAGTCTTGTAAGTTTATCTCCAAAATTATTAGTTAACTTATTGGATTTTTTAAATTAATATCTAAATAATATATGTAATTTAAATAACAATTTCTCGAGCTCTATTATTAAAAAAAATAATTAGATAATGTACTTGATGAATGTTCAATGAACTTAGTAGTAGTTAGTTAACATAGTATTTAACTTATATTTCTTTTTAATAGATAAATGAAAATCGTAGTACTTTCGTACTTTCAGAAATCATTTTGACAATCTTAAAAAAAATATGGCAACATTTAACGTCATTGTAGAGAGATTACAATTGCATTTTTCCGTGAGACTTTCACAGCTCGTGACAAGACAATCTAGATTCTTCCAATTGCTCCAACCTACTCAAGACATTCTAGGCTTGTAATCAGAAAATTCACCATATCCTGTCATGGATATCATCAAGTCAAGAAACAGAGATAGAAATAAACAATAATAGCCTTGAGCACGGAAATAATATCCAATCATTGCTTATATTATGCAATATTCCACTCAAATAGAATAATCATTGCATATAATTTTCACCCACTGAAATGAGAGTTGCACTACTACTTTATCAACAAATCACATCTCGATATCAAGGACATTCATAGTCATATAAGACATGAAAACAACTGAAATTCTTCGACAAGACATGCAGGTGAAAAATAAGAGGTGTAAGAAAACGAAAAGATACCTGGACAAAACATCAGATTCTATTAGGCACTAATCTTCATCATGACTACCATGCTATTTTGATGATAATGATATCCAACTAGTCAATTTTCTTATAATTAAATTAAAGTGAGTTAAAAAATTAAATTTTAAAATGGTTTATATATCAAATAGCTACATAGAACAAATATAAACAAAAAAAACTTAATTTCTTTCCGTCTGGGAAAAACAATAGATCATGGAAATGTCTTTTTGTTTTTAATTGCTTCCACCTGAAGAGTAAAGGTCGTGTGTTATCCTCCATCGGTTGCACTATTATTCAAATCTATGAGAGGTGGCTTTAAACTTTAAAAAGGCTGTTTTAGGATCATGATGTGATGATAGCATTGCTATATCATTTGCGAACGTTGCAGAGAACGTGTCACGAATATCAGCAGAGTTTAGGGTCTGGATAACAGGGCCCAAAACGCTGCCATGAGAAACCGCGGCTTGAATATGACAACCGTCGTAAAATTGAGAACCTTATCAAACTCAGAAGGAACGATTTGTAACTTGGAGTGAAGTACTGGGTACATTGCTTGTGGTCGTAAGTTCTTAAATTCAAAAAGGAAGCCGGTGTTTCAAATCTAGTCAAAATCTTTTGCAATGCCCAGAAAGGCACCAGAGCAGTATTGCTTTCGCACCAGAGCGGTGTCACAAAAACGTCACAAGCAATAGTTTAAGACAGAAAAAACCATTCGTAACAGTTGAGAGTTTATTTATTACAGGAAAAAAAAATATTAGTAAAAATCGCAATCATAACTTTTCATCACAAAAGATGCAAGTTGTGATCTTCAACAAGGGATATGTCGAAGTTCCCGGGGAAATGGGGGTCCATATTTACACCAAATTCACATAAGAACGATGGCTACTATCACATGTAACCTAAAAGCGTGCGTGACTAAAGGTGTTCTTCAAAAAGTTGCTTATGATCTCCACTTTTCAGATATCATTATGAAATTATTTTTAAATTAACAAAAGAATATGGAACGAAAAGGATTTCACATTTATCTCAAAAGTTTACAGTCAAAAATGAACGCCAATTTGCACAATAACTAGCTCCAATGGCTCCACAGACGGTCCTCGCCGCCAGACTTCAATCCCTATCATAGTCAGTTGATAAAAGTGCTCATATTTACACCATGATATTTATACCGTTTTTATTCCTTTTCCTTTAATATTTACTAATTAATTTTATACACATCATTTTTTTTATTTTTTATTTCTCTTAAAAATATACTACATTTATAACGCCACAACGTTGAAATACCTGTACATAATGGAAAACTAAAAGCGTAGTGTTAATTTTCTGTTTTTGCTTAAGCTTCCTCGTTAGACGTTGACATTATGAAAAAGGTTTTTAACATTGATCACACGTTTCCCTTAAAAATATTCTACCGTTCATTTGTTATTTTTCTACTTTAAATTTAGTTTGAACCAATGAAGTAGTTTCAAATATTTTCCCAGCTACATTCACATTAAATAAAAATTCCAGACTCAAAAAATGTGAAGATGAGGACCCACTCAGTAGCTGATGGGGATATAATGAAGAGGAATGATGCGAGTAGGAAATGTGCCGATTACTGTTATTTCTAGAACAAAAGAAATAGCTGCTGTACCCATTTCTGCAGAAGTTGTTAGGAAGGAGCATTGTTCTAATGGATGAGTCGCTAGTTATTGTTATTTGACATTAGAGCAACATAATAATCACAATCATTAAGGAGCCTCAACATAGAAAATAATTAACGCAGCTACTGTTCCAAAGGGAGTTAACGACCTATTTTAGTATAGAATAAGATCCATTAGGCACCGCCGATGTAATAAATTTTGTTTTATGTATGCGTGTAATAAGAGATCGTTTAAATTGTAAAAGCTAATAGTTGTAATCATTCGTATATATTGTCTTATAATTGATACATAAACACCTACCTATGAGCATAGGTACCCTATATTAATAGGGCGTATCAAAAATATTACCGTTTAACAAATTCCATACCGTTTAACAAATGCCAGAGTTCAAAAATCTGTAAATATCTTAATGCTATTTATTATTTACCAATACTTAATATATGAAATATGAAGGGGAAGGTGTCCTTGAAGAGCGCACTGCGCGGCATTGGTTTGAAAAATTTTGAGGTGGAAAGGAAGAAGGGCTCCGGGCGGCCATTAATGGATATTGATGAGGTTCCGAAGGACGCTGTTGAGTCAAATCCGTCCACAAGTACTCGCGAACTTGCCAGGGAGTGTGGTGTGTCGAAAGATACTGTTAGTCGCCATGTTCTCTCCATGGGAAAGGTGAAAAAGACCTGTACACTGGTCCCTCACGAACTTACTCTTCAACAATCAGAAGTTGAACCAAAAAAAAGTTTACAGAACATCATAGGTTTGAACTCCTGCCCCATCCACCATATAGTCCAGACCTCGCACCTTCGGATTACTACTTGTTTCGATTCATGGCCCATTTTCTTCAAGTGAAAAAATTGATAATTTTGCGGAAGTTGAAAATGCTGTTCAAGATTTCTTTGACAGCTATCCCAAGGAATGGTATCAACGTGGCATCGAGCAATTGGCTAGCAGATGGGTAATGACGGTAAATATGGACTGTACTTTGAAATAATAATCCAAATATTTATTTAAGAAACGGTCATTTTTTAATACATCCCATTATTATGTGTCCTGAAAAATTCCATTATTGTTTAGCCTACGACAAGAGTTGTGGTAAAAGAGTTACCATCTACTGAATTGATAGTTAAGAAGTACCGACATTATTTCTCAATTGATTTTTATGTTTATTGGATTGGTATTTTTGAATTCCAACTTTTTAACTCAGAGTAGGGGTCTGAAAAAAAAAATTGTTTAAGTATCATGCTCTCTTACACGACAGTGATAAGATATATTTTCACGTACGGAGTTGAGCTTTGAATCTCTACTAAACCATCTAATTCACTTCGTATCCAATCCTTTCAATCCAAAATCCTCAATTCTCCTTACTTTGTCACAAATAAACTTATCCATAAAGATCCTAACGTCTGCAGATTCAGCCCATACTAAATACCTATCCGTTCATAGTATATATAATCACTCATATTAACTAGTCTCTCAACTTCCTTTCCATTCCATTCCCGATAACCACACGATGCATCTGGAAATAAGATTGTACCTTCTAATGTAGGACTTTTATTAGAGTACTACGTATAATTCTTTTACAAGCTATTGAAATCTCATTGTAATCATTTGCCACTAATTTACTTAATCTATTTATTGAATAAAGTTGTAAATATAAATGAATAATTTATGTGGTATTTATTAAGTGTGGGGCTATTGAAAATGCTAAAAGTCATATATACTTGTGTGTATTTATAAAGACATATTTAGTCGATCCCAGAAAATATTTGTACATACTTTTATACAAACTTTTATATTGTCTTTTTTAATTAAATTTTTTTTTTTACATTCTTTCAATCTTGTTTTTGGATGTTTCGATCCCGAATGACTGTGTATCCAATTCAAGCTACAGGCCAGTAAGCCTACCATTAGCACCAAGTACTCGCCAGCATATACCAGCGCACTGAGTACTATATAAACCCTCTCTGATGCTGCTATATCAAAAAGTGCTTCTAATATTTATTTATTACCATTTTCTTCAAACACTTAATCTTTGCAATGTTACCATATTAAAAATTACAGCTAAGCATAAACATATAGAAACTGTAATTCTCACTTGACCAGCAACTGCAAAAATTACAATCCTAATGATTTCTAATGATAACATTTCAATTTCCTATTGAACTAACAATTGCCGGCAGAGTGTTCCTCCACAATCGACACATAAAAAGGAGTACCTTTAGTCAACATAGGACCCACCAGAGATGGCCGAGAAGAAAAATCTTAAATTGCCAAATGGCAAGAAAAGATCACCCATCCCTTCCTTTTTTCTTGCATGAAATTAAATAAAATAAAGTTATAGGACAAAGAAAGTAAGGAGAATAGAAAAAAAAAATTATTGAACTTACAAATCACGACTTATTCTTTGGACTAGCTGTGTCTGTTGTAGGACTTTTCAGAAATGGAAACCCTAACAACCAAATTGTTCTCATAACATCGGGAGACAAAACAAAAGTCTTATGAATTCATGTTTTCCTTTTGGCATACTTTTTTACAATACAAGATTGGTAGCGATAGAATTTTTTTTTTTTTCTCATTTATTGATATTTACAACTGTACAAAACAATATACATTAAGTACATGTGATAATAGTGAATACATTTGCATGTAAATAACTTGTGAAGAACTACTCACTAGTAGCACTTCAATAATATCTACACTAAAAGGTCTCTAGGCCATCTTCTTTTCAGACGCCTCGGAGGATTATCGGGAATGGGAAGGATACGTATCTGATTTGGGCTAAATCAGCAACATATGGAACATTAGGATCTTTATGGAGAAGTTTATTGGTCACAAAATAAGGAGCATTGAGGATTTTTCAAAGGATTTTGGATTGTAAGGATTGGATACGAGATGAATTGGATGATTTAGTGGAGCCCCAAAGCTCAACTCCGTATGTCCAAATAGGTCTTATCACAGTCATGTAAATGAGTCTTTTGTAATTTATTGGAAGCATAAAACGTTTGTCTAGTAAATGTTGAAGTAGTCTGTAACGACGAGCAGTTTCTTGTCGTTTTAGTCTTATATGTGGATTCCAAGTAAGACGTTTGTTGGAGTCCTAGGTAGCGGATCTGTTAAACAGGGATTAGTGGAATATCATTAAACGATACAAAAATTAAATTTAAATAATTAATTAAAAGTGTTTAATTCCTTTAGTTATTAGAGCGGACGAAATCGCAACTGTGAATGCTAGAACAATGTCTAGAAGAGACGAGATTTTAATGTAAGAAGGAAAGCAGCATTATAGATTAGAATAGGTACAGACTTTCTTAAGGACTTGTCACCAATAATGAATATTTATGTTAGGTTTCAAAGAAACGCTACACAGAATGATTTATTTATAATATGTGTAAGTGTTACAAGACATAAAATATCAACAGTATTTAACAACTTTAGTGAATTGTTTTAATTTATATTCTATTGCATTTATCCTGTCCCCATCACTCTAGTCTCTCTACATTTGTGCACAATAAAAAATTAATAATTAATTTCAAAGAATATCATGGACTATTTCTGCGTCCACTCAACCTCTAAATAGAGCTTTCTTAATATGAAGAGTAAAGTGAAGACATTTTTTTATGTAATCCAACAGTCATCGAAGGATCAATAACCCAAAATACAATCATACTATCGGTGATTGTATTGGATGAGCTATCTTGAATGAATCAACTGCCTTCTTGCTTTGATAGTTGCTAGGGATCGAGTAAACGGTTATGGTCGCGGGGATTCCCCTAACAGATCGTTAACCTCAGAATGTTTTATGTAGCAGCTGTATTCCTAGAGAAAAATGATGATATATTTAATGATTTGTTTATTAATAGTTTTAATCTTCATTTGCATGACAGAAACCAAACAGTAACTACTGCTTTCTTAAAAATAAGTCTTAATCATATCATGATGGGTTAAACAACCCTCTGAAAGAATGAAGTTCATCATTTTTAAAAGATTTGACCGATATTTAGTCTCAAATATTTTTCCAGATCCACTCCTAATTTTCTTGAGATTAATAAACATTAATGTTGAATTTAACTTCGCAAACAAAATTTAATAAAGCTCTAATCAAATTTAGCTCTCTAAGGCCAGAACATTTATTAGGGCTGAGTACACCCAGAGTCACTGCGTACAGACTTGGGAATTTCACAATGTTGTGAAAAGACCACTTCAATTATCTTTTTATTATTGTGTTAAGCTTTTTGTGGAGACCAAGCCTTAAATGGTTATATATTTTCAATGCTTTAACGTCAATCACCTTATAACGCTTATTTTAGATTAAAACTTGGTATTCAATGTTATTATTATTTATTTTATGTACTATATAGTTCTCTGTATTATTTTTATATTGTATAGTTTCTTTCTTTTCCTTCACTTTAATTTTTCAGTATTGTCTGAATGTTTTATAATTACCTATGGTCCTGATTTGAAGCAGATTGTAATAATTATTCAATAAAAGTGTTTTTGTTTTTTGTATTCATTTATTGGAATTTACAACTGTACAAAATATATACATCTAGTAAATGGGTTGATTATGATTACAATAAAATGTCAAAACTTGAAAAGAACAACTCATCAGTAGCAATTAAAAAAAAAAAAAAACTACTCTAGAAGGTCTGTAGGATATCTTCTTTTCAGACGCCTTGGAGGGTTACCGAGAATAGAATGGGAAGCAACTTGAAGGACTAGTAGATATCTGTGGTTATGGAGCTTACTATGAAAGGAAAGGTTTGGGCTAAATCAGCAACATATGGGACATTAACATCTTTATGGATAAGTTTATTGGTGACAAAGTAAGGAGCATTGAGGATTGTTCGAAGGATTTTGGATTTTAAGGATTGGATACGGGAAGAATTATAAGGTTTAGTTGAGCCCCAAAGCTCAACTCCGTATGTCCAAATAGGTCTTATCACAGTCATGTAAATGAGTCTTTTGTAATTTATTGGAAGCATAAAACGTTTGTCTAGTAAATGTTAAATAAGTCGATAACGACGAGCAGTTTAATGTAGTTTTAGTCTCGTATGTGGATTCCAAGTTAAACGTTTCTCCAGTTGGAGTCCAAGATAGCGGATCTGTTCAACAGGGATCAATGGGATATTATTAAAGGATACTGTATGGCAAGAAGTCTTAGGTTTACGACGAAGGGTAAAGGTTATTTAATGGGATTTGCTTGTGTTTATTTTAATTTTCCAATTTCGACACCATTCTTGAAGGTTGATGACATGAGATTGGAGTGTTTGTGAGACAATGAAGGGACCATTATTTACTGATAACACATATGTGTCATCGGCATACGTGGTGAGGAAAATTTGTTTTTAATATAAAAAATTAACTAATCAGGATATTATTTATGAAATATGTTTCGATTAAATAATTTGTTCATTGATTTTAGTTAAATTAGCGAAAAATTAACCTTGTACTGTTTCTTCCTAGATGTTTCCTATTTCGCCCTTGAGGACAAAACGTTAGGTGTCTCCTGTCCAAGTTGTTACGGAACTTCCCTGATATTAGACTCTCCCCTTATTTTCACGCCTGGTGCTTTCTTCGGTTAGGGGAGCTAATTGGACTACTATCAGGCGTCGTACAACATTGTAAGGAATTGTTTCATTGACATATTTTATAGCATGCTCAGTTACGGGCACGAGACAGTAACCCATAAAATTATCTTTAAAATTTATATATATCAGGAATAGTTTGGATCTATCAATACGTACAGTCTTAAAACTAATTATTACTCAGTGGCAAAATTAAAAAAAAAAATAATTATCAGCTTAGTTGCATCGAATGAAGTTTCTTTTTATTTTATTAGTCGAAAATAAAATAAAAGTTAGAAAGTGGTTGTGGAGATATGAGTTATTTTTTAGGAATGTTGAAATGTCCTGATTAATCAAACCTTTATCATTTCTTTCCTTTTGGTATTTTTTGCATTCAACAAAAATATGTTCTATTGTCAGGTTTACATAACATTCGTTGCATTTTGGGGTGGCTTATCTTCCAATAAGTAATTTTGGGTTAATTTTGAATATCCTGTTCGTAGTCTCATAAAGATGACTTGCTCTTGCTTCCATGGTCCTGGAGTAGGTCTTATTTTTTAAAGTTCAATGGGTATATGAAATATGTGAGGGATTTTTCTCGATCTAATTACAGACATAAATAATAAATTTAAAAAATGCATTTACAGCGTATAAACAAATATTTTCAATTTTTTTATTATATAAATGAAATGAAAACATAAAAAATATATATAATTGAGCACAAAATTTATATACTATAAAACTCAAATTTTATTTTAACATTGATTTTTTTTTCACAAAATTTACTATTGGCTTCAAATGCAGTAAAAATTTATTAGTTCGTTTACTAAAAAAATGAAATTTTAATACCTTCTTTTTTTTCATTTTTGGAACAGTCTTTTGAAAAAGTGCTTCTATCCATTCTTTTCATAAAATAAAAAAAAAACACTCACAAAATAAATGTTCTGAAGGTAAACCTACCTTTACACGCAGAAACGATTTCAATCAATGAAAGAAGTAATTTCGAGCAATGCAATGACTGAAGCCTTTTATGCATGTAAATGTGGGTTTATCTTTAAAAAAAAAAAAATAATAATTTTCGGTACTAACTCATTTTATTAAAGTAAAAAATGGAATGAAACCCATTTTGCAGAGACCGATTCATTTGGGAAGAATGATTTCTGTAATTTTATTGATCGATTTTAACAAATAAAATCAACACGAAACTCCAGTTAAATTAAATCTTCCTTTATAAATAAATAAAATTATCGAGTTTCAAATCACAGTTAAAATAAAACTTAAAAAGTGATTTAACTAATACTTTAAAAACAAATTACAGTTAAATTCAAACTTTGAGCCCCTATAAAAAATAAACAATTAAAATGAATATAACCGATTATTTTGGTTGGTTACAAGTCCTTGGAGAACTAATAACTGCAATTAAAGTATGAATGAAGATTGCTTGATGTCTACACAACACAGCCCAAGGCATTATCTAGAAAGGAGTGGGCGCGTTTATGGTATTTGCTGTGAGTTGCGATATTCAATAGGTGATTAAACCTACCTCAAACATTACTGCTCTAAACATTGAACTGTTTCTTATCTCAATCATTTCACAAGTTCTATGACTGAGTATTTTTATGTTTTTCTGTTGGTAAAAATAATAATAAACTCTTATATGCTAACTTATTTCATATATATCAGATCGTAAAATACTTTTAATTTGGGACTTAATGTCCTTACATAACCCAACTAGAGCAGGAAGGACGGGTTATCTATCAGGTTACCAATCTATTTTAGCTGAATCTATCTTGGTCAAGATTCATTTCATGGGTCCAACACGAAAATTTTTTAAACCAGGTGGGATTCGAATCCACGACCTTGAAAGTCTCGCCCCAACTAGCTGGTCCATGGATACCCCTCTGTAATATATTCAACCAACCTTCCCTTCATTCAACAAAAACTGGAAAATATATTGCTATTTGTACCTGCTACAAGTTTTTTCCTATTTTTCTCCTTTCAAAAACCCAGCTAGAAGTGTTGGATGTTTCTCCATAAAACAATGGAATAATTTTTGATTGAAGTTGTAGCAAAAATATAAATATAATTTAAATTATTTAAATAGTGTTATACTTTATAAATAGATCTAGAAATTTTTTTTTTTTTATTTTGCTGTCAATTTGTTATTAACTGTTATTTATATAACAATTAGTGGATTTGCTAAGCACGTAACTATACAGCCCTTGTAGACATGATGAAGAGTAGCACTCAACAGTACCTCCTCCTGGCATCAATTAAAAAAGGTATTTATATGAGCAGATCTTTTAACCAGCTTCTTTTCGTCCTTCTGAAAGTATTTCCTGGTATTTTCATTAATGTCATGAAATCTTCTATGAAGATTATGTATCTGTTTGTTTATTTTATATGTTCCGCTTTGGTTACATGTAAATCTGGGTGAAGTATGGTTTGTGAAATACCAAGGTTATTTTGTCATCTTAGCTGAAGTATTTTTGATTGAAATATTTATATTTTTGAAAGATGATTATTCTTCGCAGTCTCGTATATTCGTTTGGCACATTTCATGTATTTTGTCATGAGTTTTAATGCAGATTTTTGTAGATTGGATACAAGAGGCTCTTATAATAAATCATCTTTATCTCAGAAGAAACAAAAAAAAAAAAATAAAATAAAATAAAATAACCAAATTAACAAATTAAATAAGAAATCAATTTGAATCTGAGAACGGTAATAAATTTACAATTGCTGAGGGCTAAGGCCCAAGTTAATGTCTTTTTTTCGGATCAATTTTTACAAAGTTTCGTTCTATCTTATCAAATTTTTTACTCCATTGGATATTTTTTCGATCAGGAAACTATGGTTTCTACACAATTTGTCCTTCAGATAAAAGTTGGGATATGTCGTTGCGTGTTATAATGCAGTGCCGCATTGGCAACGATTCCTCTCTAGGCAATTAGTTGATATGACCGGCGCCAGGAAGGTCACACATATCACAAAAAAAGAAAAAATTTAGGGGCTTTGTAACACCGAACATGAACCGCAATTGGTTATCCTCATGATGAGGAGCTAGTAATAGGCTTCCAAGAAGGGCTAGGAAGTTGATCGAAACCTGGAGGGGCACGCGAAGCCATCCAGCCTGTACTCGTAGCCTATACAATCATTGATCCCCTTCTGGGAACTAGCTGGCCTACTAGATAGAGTGCCCGCGGTAAAAATAGTTCACTCCTCTTTTAGGGAAAACATCAACAGTGGATTCTTTTTCTGGCCCAGCTTCTATCTTTTCTGTTCTCCGAACCGATTTCGCTTTTAAAAGTCTCTTCTCGAAGGACCTTTCGGACAAAAGTGAACCTTCGATAATTTTAATCCAAAATATATGTTTTTTTTTGTATGCTAAGAAAATAAACCTGTAGATATTAAATAGATATATATATTTTTTTAATTTTATTTAATAGGTGCTAAAAGCAGAGGGAGGGATAAATAAATTTTAAAAAAACATGGCGGAACCTTATTTTGCTTTTTGAGAGACGGGTGGATCAGAAATGCACTCAGCGTCCAAATGTTAGATCCACTGCTCAACTGAGGACTCTCTTCTTTATCAGTACAAGAAAAACGGAATATACATCTAACTCTTGTAAAACGGCAAGGGTAATCGCTGAGGAAGCCTTGAGTTCTAATAAACCTTAGGAATTTTCAAAGATTATTAAAAAAACTCAAAAACACTTGTTAGAAAAAAAGGACACCAGTTTTTAGCCGTCACAAATTAGTTACTAACATTTTGACGCTGAGTTTATATTTACCCATCCCAGGATTACTGCAGTGAGGAATAGAGAAAAGTTCAGGAAATATGTTCAAAATACAAGAAAAAATGTTTTTGTTTTTTCTTAGTTTTTTATTTTATTTCGAAAACACAAAAAATGTGTGGATATACCTTCGTGACTCGCGTGCCTGTACCTAGATGAAAATTCGCGTGGAGTACAATTGTACTGCAATTTTTTTTTTTTTTTTTTTTTGTAGTGTTTTTTATATTTATGATTCCTCACCACGTATGCTGATGACACATGTGTGTTATCAGTAAATAATAATCCCTTCATTGCCTCACAAACACTCCACTCTCATGTCATCAACCTTCAAGAATGGTGTCGAAATTGGAGAATTAAAATAAATCCAAGCAAATCCCATCAAATAGCCTTCACTCTTCGTCGTAAACCTACGACTTCTTGTCCTACAGTATCCTTTAATAACATCCCACTGATCCCTGTTGAACAGATCCGCTATCTAGGACTCCAACTGGACAAACGTTTAACTTGGAATCCACATACGAGACTAAAACGACAGGAAACTGCTCCTCGTTTTCGACTTCTTCGACATTTACTAGACAAACGTTCAAAGCTTTCTATTAATTACAAAAGACTTATTTACATGACAGTTATCAGACCTATTTGTACATATGGAGTTAAGCTTTTAGGCTCAACTAAACCTTCTAATTCTTCCTGTATCCAATCCTTACAATCCAAAATCCTTAATGCTCCTTACTTTGTCACAAATAAACATATCCATAAAGATGTTAATGTCCTATATGTTGCTGATTTAGCCCAAACCAGATACCTTTCCGTTCATAGTAAACTACATTACCACACATATCTACTAGTCCAAGTTGCTTCCCATTCTATTCCCGATAACCCTCCCAGGCGTCTGAAAAGAGGAGAACTTCTAGTTTAGATTTTTTTTTTTTATTAAGTGCTACTGATGAGTAGTTCTTTTCAAGGTTTGACATGTTATTCTAATCATAATCGATCCATTCACTAGATGTATATTTTGTACAGTTGTAAATTTCAATAGATGAATAAAAAAAATTTTTTTTGAAAAATAGAATATTTATTATATTTAAAATATTCGAATATTAGTCCTTTGAACTCAGACTCACGAAATTTTTACCATTTTTGATCACTATAATCAGAAATACGATTTTCCAAAAGTGTCTGGTGTTCAAATGAACCCCGCGCGACTGATGTAAGGATATGGGTAAGCCTTTCGTTGCTCGCTGCAAGCCCCTAATTTTCAAATCTAATGTCAAAACATAGTCGCATAAAAATCATTTTAACAGATAAAGGAAAGGAACGGAATAAATTTCACTTCCAGTTAAAAAATAATATATCAAATCATTACTTATTATCATTATCTATTTGTAGATATAGAAACCTGTATATGCCAATCTTGAAGGCAGATTAAGATTATCTTTAATTTCTCCTTGAATTCCTTCGAATTATATCATGTTTATTTAACCTTTTTATAATCACTTTTATTGATTTTTTATCCTGTTATCATCAAATGTGATAATATTAAAGTGTAAAATATATGATAGTTTGTAGATTATTTTTTTTTTTTTTTTAATTGTTGATATCTAACGACAAAGATATTAGCGATTGACCTATTGACAAGAAGCTTGGAAAGGACGTAGCGGAGGCAAGATGAAAGTAGAAAGCTTCGAGTCCAACATCACATCATCCGTTATCTTAGTCGTACGCACCTTTGAGTGACACGTTAAAGAGTCACACCAAGGCCACTGATACCAGATTCCACTCAATAGTGATAGATCTATTTCTAACTGCTTAAGAAAAATATTGGTTTTTCATTCAGTGATATATATATGGATTTATAATTTTCAAAAGTGTTTCTTTAAATAAAAAAAAAATTAAATAAAGGTCACCTTGAGCCTTTCGGCTAAAAAATAGTGACATGGTACATGTTTTAGGGGTTGCTCCCTTAACCGCCAAACCAATTTTTTCTCTATTTTTTTTTTTTTTTTCGCTTACCTCTGATTCATTTGTCTATATGAAATATATTTTAATTTGTAAATTTAAATTTTAAATTTTAATCTGTCTGTAGGAGAAAATATTCTCCAATAAAATTCTGATTAGTAAACTGCCGTCAAATTTGAGACACAAGTAACAAGAGCGTGTCAAAGAAGCTCCAGACATAAAATGTAGGCGATAAGTGACTTTTTTCATTCAAACCAATATAGCTCCTAAATGGCAGGTCTTAGCGACAAATGCGATATATCAAAACATATTCTCTATTAAATTTCTCATCAGGAAACTATCGTCAAACTTTCGATCTGCAACACTAATAGAGCTAGACTTAGCTTAACGCCCTCGCGTTCCCAAAAAACGTATCACTTTTGACCAACTAGGCCACCGGTAAAACGTTTAAAATGTTCCATGTTGAAATTGTGTTTATTCTGGTGTTACTGCTAGAGAAAAACCAGGGCCGGAGACCTCTGGTCTGCTGCCTTGCCCATTGAGCTACCGCAACTCCACTTTTTTTTTTTTATTTCTTAATTAATTTAACTATGTTCTTGAATAAATAAAATAAAGGTTGGATAAATAACTTAAAAACAAAACATTTATTTATTTCTGTAAATTTTTGTCGGAGGACATTTTGATAATCTAATAAAATAACGGAGTCCTTTAACCTAGTAATTGACAGTTTTCCTTAATTTTCTAATAAACAATAATTTTTTTCAATGCTTTTTACTCCAATGAAGAGTTTATTGTTTAAAATACTGATACAGACAGACAGTTTAAAATTATTTGAACTGTTTTTGTTTTTTTTTACTGTTAACTCCTTTCTTTCTTTAAAATACAGATAGTAAATAATGTAAACATTGTCTTATTTAAGCAAGTGCCTTTATGCTAAGTGAAAACACCATATTTCTCCGGTTTTAAAAGTAAATTGTTCAATTAAATGAATATAGAATCATTAATTTGAACATACCATCCAAAAGCTGGTTAAAGTTGCAAGTTTCCTTTATATTTGCAGATTAGTGAATTGTTTTTTTCAAAAACCGTCGAAGTATTATAAGAAGATGTAACATTTGTAAATAAGTTGAAGATCAATATCTTCTTTAGGTCTCAAGTTTGTAAACCTCAATATTACACGTATAGGAAATTTAATGCTGGATCAGAAAATGTGTATTTACTTTGAAGAATGTTTGGACAAAATAGAGATATTTCAGCTTTTATCGCAAATAGCGTGCTTCCCTAATAATATTATTTGAATTAATATATCACTCATCAGCAACGGATTGGAGTACAAAGGTGCGGTCCTTTTCTGCAATTATGGACAAGTTGTACCCAAATTTTTTTTTTACACTATGAGGGAATCACCCTGTATATTTTTATTAAATTCTATTATTACTGTTTTAATGTATTTTAGATTATTATGCATTATTCTTTAATTTATATCTTGTACAGTTTCCGCGTTTTATTTTATTTTATTTTTTTTTCATTTTACGTATTATATGAGTAAATTTACTGTCATAATATTACTTATTTATCTTCAGTGAGCATATTTATTCATAAAGCAATACAAATAAAAAAATATATATTTTCCTGAAAGTTTAGCTACTCATCATGGATATATCACCTTTCGTGTTATTAGAAATTTATAAAGCACTTAAATGGCTGCTCATAGTCTACATAGAATTTTCACAGAAAAGATTCGCTGTATTCAAAAATAGTCAACTAATTATAGAATACAGCTGTTGCACCGCCTGGGAACCGTCTTTAAAGGTCATTTCATATACTTTATATTAAGGTAATCATATTAGATTTTGGATTGAAGTTTATAATTTAACTTCGAAGTAATTAAATAAGACGGAAATTTAAATCATCATATCTAACGGCAATAGCTCATGTATCTGCGAATAGCTTTGTACCCCGTCTGACTTAAATTTTAATAAATAGAAACAATACATAGCAGTAACAGTTGTATAACCTCTAAAAGGAGGTTACTGATTTCTCCCTGGACAATAACCGCATCTAAAAATTATTTGCTAGTTAGATTACAGTTGGATCCCAGCACTGTGGTTATGACCGCATATAGGCCTTATTACATCAAGTATGCTGATGACACATGTTAGTCATCCCTAAATAATGATCCCTTTATTTCATCCCAGACGTACAATCTCGAACTAAAAACCTGCAAGAATGGTAGCGAAACTTGAGAATTAAAATAAATCCAGTCTAATCTCATCAAATAACCTTTTGTCGTAAAATTCCCTGTCCTACAGTAGCTTTTAATAATGTTCAATTGATCCGTGTTGAACAGAAACACTACCTAGGAGTCTATTTGGACAAACATCTTTCTTGGATTCCATATAACTGACTAAAACGGCAAGAAACTGCTCGTTGTTATCAACTATTCCAACATTTACTAGACAAACGTGCAAAACTTTCTATTGATTACAAAATACTCATTTACATGACAGTAATTAGATCTGTTTGGTCCTACATGGGGTTCCGCTAATTTTTTCTCGTATCCAATCTGTACAATCTGAAACCTTCTTAAGTTCCTAAATGCTTTTTATTATGCTATAGATAAACTTATCTTTAATGATCTTAATTTACTTTTAATTAGTGCGACCAGATACCCATCCTTTCATAGTAAACTCCATGCACACTCAAATCCGCTAGTACCTTAACTAGCTTCACACTCAATTCCGAATAATCCTCCGTGGCATCTGAAAATATGATTATTATTGAAGTTCTTTTAAGTTATTGACAGGTCATTTTTCTCATTTTCCACAAATTACTTTTTTTATGTATTGTATACAGTTGTAAATATCAACAAATAAATAAGCAAACAATAAATAAATAATGTTCATATTTATTGAATTTTTCTTCATTAATTTTATTTTATACTAATTAACATAGCAAAGCGTCTAAAAGCCCATTCATTATGTTCATTCTCTTAAAGTAAAAAAAAAAAAATTTCCCTGTTTGTTTTCGTACATGTTTATACAGGAATTTTTATTTTATATACATGACAAGGTTTTGTCTCAATTATATTTTGTAATATAAAATTACTACTAAATTTCACCAGCTTATGATATTATTGATTTATTTTTTTCATAAATAAGTATAATTTACTACGCTATAAATAAATAAAGCAAGCTGTAATTGAATGGGGGGCCGAGCTTGAAAGGAAGGGAATCACCATTAATGTCAAGAAGAGTAAAATAATGCAAATTGGTCGGGAACAAGAATACGTTGAGGTATTTTGCAAGGGTGAAGCATTGGAAATGGTAGACGACTACACTTACCTGGGAACAGTGATAAGCAGGAATGAAAAGGTAGACCAGGAGATATCGAACAGAATAAAGAAGGCAAACTCCATCTAATACCACCTCTGCAACACGGTTATAGGGAAAAGGGAGGTGGAGAAAAATGTTAAGTTACATATCTTCAAAGCTGTTTACCTGCCTACTCTTCTATATGGAAGTGAAAGCTGGGTACCATTAGGGAAGCACCTAAGCAGAGTTACTGCAGCGGAAATGAGGTACCTACGGAAAGTAGCGGGCCGAACCAGATGGGATCGGATCAGGAACGATTGAACTAGAGAGGATCTAGGGGTTGTCTCTCTAAAGGATACCCTTGAAAAGAGGCAACTTAGATGGTTCGGACATCTCTGCCGGATACATAGGACCGAGACCCGAGAAAAGTACTTTGAGGCCAGACCAACAGGAAAACGTCCCAGAGGGAGACCCAGAACTCAATGGATGGACTACATCTCCAAGGTGGGAGAGAAGAGAGGCAAAGACTGGAATGCCATGAGGGTGCTGGCTCGGGATAGGGAGGATTGGTTTGCTTGGACAGAGGCACCTCCACGCTGAAAGGCACTAAGGAGGAAGAGAAAGAAGAAGAAGAAGAATCAATAAATTTTCAATACATGAGAAAAACAAACTTATTTGTATTTTATACATAACAGTTAATTCAAGATGTTAAATCGAAATAAATAACTACAAACTAAGGTATTTATTATAGCTTATATATTATTCATCATAACCTTCTCTCAACATAATGACAAACTCATAATTCCGTCCTTTTTATCGATTTATGTCTAGCTGGAACAAGCCTTGAGTTGAAACTTTTCATCGTGACAACGAAATTCAGCAAACCTAAACCACGTTTTCCTCGCAAAGAGGCCATCTTTCCCAAACACAGAACATATGTTTTTAACTGATTCAGTAGTTTTTACACTAAGCTGGCACCATGGAGAAAATTTGACCGAATGCGATTTTCTATTGAAATTATTTCTTCTAGAACGTTTTAATGAGGCCGCATTCAAATTAATTTCTGTTTTCATAAATTATACGAGTGGCATTCAGATAATGGGCAATTTCAAGAGCTAAAAGTTTAAAATTTTAAACCTTTACAAAATATAAAGAAAAACATTTCTAGCAATACTAAAGATATCTATTGAACACTCTACTGTTTGGTGAAACTCAAATCCTATTTTCTTCATAGAACTTTAAAATTGGAATTTTTTTTACCTCCATCTAAATTACTATACAATTTTTTTATTTCTTTATAGATTTCTCTAGTAACTTATCATCATAGCAATAGAATGTTAATACATAATCTATTTCGTTGTTTTTAATATTTTAAATAGTTATATTATATTAAAGTTGATACTATGGTCCAATGGAAAATTTGGAGATCAAGGAAAGGAAAATACTACAAAAATTCTAGGCTCTAAATTCCATAAGAATTTCCAACACTGTAAGTAAAAGGAGGATTGACTTCTATGGCCACATCCTAAGAATGGACCAAAGAAGGATAATTAAAAGAATTTTCGACTTTTTCTACAGTTAGAAAACCAAGCCAAATTTGTTTAGGGGAACTGAGATGGACCTACGAGAGTTACAAATTACAGAAGAGATGCTTGCAGATAAAGAAGATAACCAAAGATAAATTGAAGAGGTTCCAGGACATGGCGAAGACCAAACGACTATACAGGATTTTTGAAGAAAAGAGGACAGCGAGATCAGAAAAGATAAAGAAATACTGGGAGAACAAGGAAACCCGACTTACGAATCGCTGATTGATTTATCGCATAAAAATATATTTCGCCACTATCCATTTTTATTTCCCTCTTGGGGAAAATCTAATGATGATATTTAAACAGAATTTGCTTACAAGGAAGTTACTCATTCCAAATCACGAAAAAAGGTTATGACGACCTTCCGGCCCTATTACGTTGTAAGAATGGAAAATTTAAATGCGACCAATGATGTAGGAAGCACTAGTTTTGCCACTTATTAATGCAGAAGTTCCCGTTTCAAAATCTTACCGTCTTTAGCTGATTTCAGTCTTCTATTTTTTCTAAAGTCCACGGAGTTACGTTTTTTCCCAGACACACACAAAGTTGCTATTGTAACCAGTAATGTTCACGATTTCAACAACTTTTTTTAATTGTGTGCCTGCAGTGCCCTCCAGTGTAAGAAAATTTTAGGGTAAGAAACGGTAAATGGTAAACTATCTACCAACGAAGAAGGTAAAAACTTAAGATGGGGACCTCTCCGAATTAGTTACAAAACCGGCGTTTTAAAACAACACCTCCAAAAAATTTATATTTATGTTATTTTTTTAACAAAATAATAAAACAAAGTATTTTTGAATAGGTTTGAGAAAAGAAAAAAAATTAACACAGGTATACATTGACCATTATTTGAGTATCACCCATACCCATGAACAGCAAAACGAAACTTATTAAGGAACGTTATAAAACATATTTCCTCAAAATAATTAATTTAGTAATGAGGCTTCTTGATTGAATTTTCAGTCTAAGTGATGTTTATTGGCAAAAAAATGTGGGAAAATAATGTTGCCAAGTGAAATAATGTGAGTGGCTCCACAAATAATCATACACCAGATAATCTCAGAGTTGCCATTTCAAGGTTACTATTCGCTAGCAGATGAAAGTTTACGGCTGATTTGGATGATATTAAACAGAGATTTCAACATCAATTTCCCAGAATCAAACCATTACTCGATTTTCCAAAAAAAAAAAATTAAAAAAAGGGATTGCTAATATGCAATTCGTCATTAAGAGTACTGCGTAGTTTTTGCAATAAGATTGGAAATATTCAATCAGATATGTTTCTAATTATAGCTACCATGACTGGCTATTTGAACTATCACTACAACTACTAATGATGTTACGAATGTTTAGTGTAGTTAAAAACGTTTGGACATAATACATGTTGAGTTATAATTCGATTTTTTTGTTAGTATGGTTTCAATTTATTTTCATTTAATTTCTATCATCCGGTAAACTAATCTAAAGTTTATTTATTATAAATATTATATAGCGTAATTTATAAATATATATTTTTTTTATCTGACCTTCAGTTATAAGCCACATATCATATCCAAAAAATATATCTCAACATACATTTCAACTATAGGTATGCATTTTTCATGGTGTATACGCAATTTTAAAATAACTTCCTCTTTCTGTAGGGCTCCTACAGAAGAGAAAAAATAAATAAGTAAAAATTTCAACTATATAGGTGTCTTATACAATATAAAACATATATTATCCTATAAAATATAAATAACACCTTTTATAATAATCAATATAACTTCAATGACCAAGTCTGTAACAATTTTTATCTTAAGAAAATTTATTTACTGATTTTAATTTGGGATTTTATAGATTTTTTAAAATCATTTAAGTTATTAATTTACAAAAGTAATTCTATCATTTCATTACTGCATAAGGTTAATTCGTTGTTACAAAAATGAATAAATTAATTCATGATGATAAAAAAAAAAAATGTCAATTTATATTTATTAAACTTGGAAATCTCTATTTAAAATTAAATTACATTGTTAATTTAAGTCAAAGGAAAATTTATAAAATTTATGTATCATTTATTAAATATTAATATTTAATGAACTATTAAAATATAAACTTTTTTTTTTTAAATAAACGTCAAATGACCCTTTCTGAACTTTTAGAAGAAGTTCTCGGAATCGGAAATGAATGTTTTCGTTGTTTTTTGACTTTACTGTTTTTATTAGAAAAGATATCAAAAGTATTTTTTTTTCAATATCCACTCCTCACTTATTATTATTTTTACCGACTAATTGTGGTAGAAATATGTATGCATGTCGGTAGGTTTATTATGAATAGAAAGGAAGAAAATAAATGACTAATATATACTACATTAATTTTTATAGCTCCTTATTAATTCAGTGCATTGAAAGATGTTTTCTGAACTAACTAGCTGTGTAATGAATGACCTTGCAGCACCTTCAGTAATATTTCTTTCTCAATTCAAGGTTGACTAATTATGTCGGTTCAGCCAGAAATGGTTTTGGAACCCATCGGCTCGGATGTTTTTTTAAATTAGGGCACATCGGTATCAAGCAGGAAATCGAACAAAAATCCTAGAAAAGATGGCTCCATTCTTTTCTAATTACATGTATATCTGTACAAATATTCAAATTATTTAGCTTGTCCCATGTATCATCACTTAAGGTGGTCTCATGGAGGCTAGGAAGAGGATTGTCGCATGTTTTGAAGTTTATGAAACCGTTCCTAATGATAAAAAATATAGACTTTGTAATTTTAATTTTCGATTTTTTCAGAACTATGGTTACTGAACATTCCCCCTTTAAGCTTAACACCCTTCATACAAGGGAATACAAAAATAAGACGCAGTATTCCAACTTTGCTATCAAAGTAGCAAATAATTCATCAAGCCTACTTGTATCAATCCTTCCATATTATTTGCGTACCTGAAGTATCAAGCAAATGTTCGTGGTTAGCAGTAGCTCAGAGACTTTTCGAAGTTAATGAAATTGGATTTAGTAATCGATTCTAAAATAGTATTTGATATTGTCGACTGTTCCTGGTTGTGATAAGATCCATATAAAGATAGAGCCGCACGATCCTCAACCTACTGCCCCACTACAGCCTTCTAGTACAATCCTCTACTCTACTACACCACAGGGCGGCAGCCTTCCCTACAACCGGAGGACCCAGATATTTATTGGCCCGGTGGTTGTAGAACTGCAATTACTCACGAGCCCTACTCCACGACAATAGTGTCCCCAGCACAATAGCTTACGTAGACTGATCAATAGGCTTGGCATGACTTTGGTATGGATTCGTCCGCCGGCATTTCGGTCCCGAGAACTGGGTCATCGAGCGAGCCTTCTGCCCTTTTAGCAATGGACTAAAATAGTGAACTAAATAGAGGTGATGTTGCCTGTGAGGGCTATTCTTGTGGGGGTTTGGGTCTTGTCAGTGCCCGGGCTGGCTGTCAGGTGGAAGTCCTTGGGCGAGGAATTCACTTACAAGTGTAGGGTTTCGGAAAACAACAAGTTATGAGTTACAAGCGATGATCGGAAGACATTGAAATTATTTGTTGGTTCCAGAAGAGAGTGTTGACTTCACATATATAGACGTTAGGAATTATATTTATAAATATATTATCCATACTTGACCAATCGTTGGTGTGGATACAAGTTTGTTTTTTTACATTTACCCACTTATTGAAATTTACAACTGTATTTAAAAAAAAAACATATATTCAGTAAATGAGAACCGCCTGAGAGCCTGCCACTGTTAATTCTGCCATGGCTACCTTCTCCACGGCTTGGAGCCCCCTACATGTGTTAACTGTCAGGAACCCAGGGCAGTAAAACATATATCAGTGGATTGTCCACAGTTTTCATCTCTAAGGGAAAGATTTAAAATTTCAAATACACTGAAAGAAATCCTACAGGATGATCAAAAATCAGTGAAGTTATTTTTGGAGTTTCTGAAGGCTATCAGGTATTCTGGACGGGTATAAAAAATAAGAAATCAAAGACGAACTGCCAATGACTCTGAAGGGTAGAGGCAAATCAAATATAAATAATTTAAATGAAAATTGCTTTTGAAGCAAATATACAGTGGTAGCGATTAAATAAAAGTTCTACATTAGACCGTCACTTGGCAATTTTCTTTTCAGACGCCTCGGATGACTATCAGGAATTGAGTGTGAGTTGGGAGACTAGTGGATTCGAGTTGGTATGGAGTTTAACTTAAATCCGCAACGATAACATTAAGATTTTTATGAATGTTTGTTTGTAACATAATAGAGAATTTTTCGTTGTAAGTATTGAATACGAAAAGAATTGGAAGGTTTAGTGGATGTCCTAATGATCTAATTATAGTCATGTAAATAAGTCTTTTGTAATTTATTAGGAGCTTTGAACGCTTGTCTAGTAAATGTTGGAGTAGTCGGAAACGACGAGCAGTTTCTTGTCTTTTTTTGTCTTGTATGTGGATTCCAAGTTAAACGTTTGTCCAGATGGAGTCCTTTGTAGCGGATCTGTTTAACCGAGATTAATGGAATAAAGGATACTGTTGGACAAAAGGCCGTAGGCTTACAAAGAAGATTGAAGGTTATTAGTATACAAATTTAATTATCTTAAAGCACCAATAATAATTATAGTTGTCAACGAAACAAATATAAAAAAAGATACTCTTGAATTAGTTAGAACAAATTAGTAAAATAATAATTTGTAGATAATTCTCCATCTCGCCGATTCTTGCGAATAACGTTCTTGACTATAACATCGTTTTATCATATTTTTTTTATATTCCTAGAGAATTTTCTTAGGGAATCTATTCTAGAATAAAGATATTTTTTCTTTTCATTGCATGTTCATAATGGTTTCTTTTTTCAAAACATCTAGAAGAATTTAATTATAGTTTTCTACTGAGTCCGAATTGTAACTAACAATAAGTTATATGAGTTGTAGAATTCGTAAATCATCCAAGTCCAATTTCCGTATTATGTTTTTTTAAATAGTTTTTCTACTAGGTTATCTTTAGGTGTAGGGGTCACCTGTGGTGTAGTGGTTAGCATAGCAACCTTCTAAACCCAAGATCGCGGGTTCGCAGCCCGGTAGATGACCTTAGGATTTTTTAAAGGGAGTAAAAAATCCTTAGCTATGCCGTCCTTCGGAAGGGACGTAAAATGGGGGTCACAAGCCTGTGCGATGTCAGGTACTCGTTAAAGATCCCTATCCTAATTATACCTGGATAGGCAAAATTTAGGACTCCCACCGTAGC
This sequence comes from Euschistus heros, assembly GCA_003667255.2. Lineage (NCBI taxonomy): Eukaryota > Metazoa > Arthropoda > Insecta > Hemiptera > Pentatomidae > Euschistus > Euschistus heros. The sequence continues at coordinate 52,187 of RCWM02000335.1, read as the reverse complement.
ATCGTCCGATTAGCCATAGCAGCATAAAGTGACGTTAAACGAAATAAACAAATCTTTAGGTGTAAGGTTTTATCCCAAAAGTAGTTAAATCACATTGAAAACGACTATGCAAAATTTTTTTTTTTTTTTTAAAGATTTATATTATCATGTGAATTATCTGTTGTAATAGGTATTTCTTTTTGAACAGGAGTATTTATATTGAGAAGTAAAAATCGACTTAATGTATAGAGCTGGTACTGGTATCGAAAACGTTTTGTTACCGAAACATCACTGTCCTTCACTGACTAGATGATATCCTAATTCCAAGAAACGTGGAGGTGCCTTTGTGTGCTGTTCTCCCTCATGCCTACCATGTCTAGATAATGGCATTCAATGTTCTGGTTATCATTTTTCTTTTTCTTTTCTTTTTTATGTGAATAAGGATAATTAAAAAAAAAAAAATAGAACCAATGATAACATACAAATAATAAATTTCCAAGTAGTAGCCAGGATACTTGAGGTAGAAACTAATATGCTTGTATGAAAAAATAACTAGCAATTAACTGAGTTACCATAAAAAGATTATGATGGGAAGTTTATGAATTTGATCTCTATAGTTTACCAAAGTATACTCCAAAAGCTATTCTAGATATTATCATTATATTTATTGCTATATATTTTTTTTTCAATTTATAATTTCTTATACATGTGTATCATAGTAACAAAAAAAAATATAAATTTTAAATCAGGCTTGAATGTGTTCATTTAACATTAAAACAATTAATGGGAACACATTTTTAAGTGTGAACCTGTTTACATGGGATTAGTTTTGTTTTCTATTTTATGAATACTTTTTTTTTTTTCTAACATTATTTTTAATAATTTACAAAATCATATGCTGTATTAAAAAAAAAATAGACCAGTCTCAAACTTAAAATACAATACTATTGAACAACTTAAATATATGTAGATGTAATCATAATTTACAATGAAAGAAAAAAATATGCGAAAATTCCTAATAAAATATAATGAAATAAAGATAATTCCTAATTCTGTATGTTTATTACGACATAGATAAAATAACAACAGTTTTAAACCGGACTATCCGAAACTTCGAGAGATACCAGCTTTAGCCGTCTTTGTTGCTGATATCCTCTTTTACTAATAAGTTGTAAATCTGAAAATAATTATTGAGAACTGAATTAGCCGATTTAATGGAACTGCATTCAACTCAGTAAGCTTAATTTTTCTTTACGGGTAAATATAAGAAGTTGTTAAGTATTTCATTTATTAAATTCGCTATGGGATTTATAATTATTAAACTGGAGTTTATATAAACCAATAAAAATATAAAACAGAGTATTGAGAAGAATCCATGAAACCAATATCACCGAACTGATATCCCGTTTGATGCTGCTTGAAATTAGGAAGTGAATGCAGAAAAGAAAAAGCTAGAAACCGCTATGCGATAAAAAATGGCTAATTGCGAAAAAAAGTTTTTAAACAAGGAATGGAATATTTTCAGTTTGCATCGAACCGTCTGCTTATCTGAAGCTAGGCGTTACCTAACCCCGATACACAGAGGCGCTCCCATCCCTTATCAGATAAGCTTACAGTAAGGTTTCCATTTCTTATCGGTCAGTTTGTACACTGAGGCCTTGGATTTACACTGGAAGCAGTTTTCAAGGCTGTGGCTAGTAAACACAGACAGACACAATGAGGAAAGGTGTATACACAACTCGATGGGGGCACGATTCACCAATTAGGGGGCTCGGAGTCTCTGTGGGCGACCTTACGTAACAGCTCTAAGAGGAACTGCCCAGGCACTCCTCTGCCAAGGACTCAGTTATGCTTGAAGTTACTTACCTAATAAAGAAGTTGGTCGCGAGAGCTATGGAGCGGTGTAGTGCAATTAATTATACCAGGGCTATTCTTTTGGGACGTTTTTTATCTACTTGTTTACATGGAACTTAAATGTGTAATTGATTATAGAACAATTAACAGATTTTTTATCTTGAGTTCTTTTTTGTTATTCTTATCCGAACAAGTTAATTTTTTTTTTTACTAATATTATCTGTATGCAATACTAAATGTTTTATAATTGATAGAAAAATGGAAAATCCGAACTATTTAATCCCACAATGAAACTGGTTAATAAACACAATGAATTTTTAAACACTTGTATTATCACGTTAAACATGTTTTTAAAAACAATTTATAGAAATGTGTATCATGATTAGTATGGGGTCTATCATGATTTATATCTGGTTGGAAATTATCAGGAACACTAAAGTTTTTATGGATTAGTTTCATTGTGTGTTAGGAAACAGAGGATTTTGGATTTCATGATTTAGTGTCTTTGTTACCAATTTTAGGCGGGTTTGGATATCAATGTCAAAATAGAGTAGCTACTTCTTTTTTTATGTCTTGAAAACAATATTGCGTTTCCTACTGTGATAAAATGTTAAGTATTAAGTTTCTATTTGGTCTGCTTGATTTAAGGTACTGCCTCTGAAAATCTGTTGTACACATGATGGCTTAGGAGGATAAATAAAAATGGGGTTGATAAATTATTTTCCACTCTTTTTTATTTATTAATTTTTTTTTATGGCTACGCTTTCTATAATTTCAAGAATTTTTCACAATATTCTATACTGATAAGTTTTGTTTAAATTAAAAATAAGAAGGGAGTGAAGAATTTTTAAAACAACACTAAATCACATTGTTTATGTACAGTTGTTTTTATATCTCAATCGGGGGAAGATACAAATGAAACTTGCACGAATAATTAATTATAGAACAATTAACTGATTTTTTATCTTGAGTTCCTTCTTGTTATTCTTATCTAAACAAGTTAATTTTTTTTTTTTTTTTTTTTTTTTTTTTTTTACAAATATTCTATGTATGGAATGTATTCATCAACTAAAGTATTCATATTTCTTCTTAAAGACACGTGATCTGTAGAGAGTCGTAAAAACCGAAACTATTTCCTGGTTATGTTCTCACACTGCCGCCGTGAACGCCTATCCTTGGGAAGACAACCACAACGTTGAGCCAACAGCAGCGGCTCTGTTTGCTCTGTTGCAATTGTCAATGCCACTGCGCTGTACTCCTCATGAAAAATATGTTAATTCTGTACCGTCTTTTTAAAATATACTAAAGAAATCCAGGCAACTTTAGCAGTTTAAAAAAAAAAAAAAAAAAAAAAAAAAACTAATCTCATTTTCCAACACTGTTATAACTGATAATTGCTGTTGAAAAAAAAAATATTCCATGAGTTAAAAAGTAGAATAAACACGTTATTAACATTAAATTTTATTCGAAAAGAACGTTTACTTTTTCAAAATTTTCTGAATAGTTCTTTTTTTGTAATTAATAATTGTATGCGTGTGACGTTGCTTAAGACTTGAGAACAAGTTATTTGAAAATGACAACATTAAAAGAATCGAAGAAATATTTTAATATTTCTGTTTCTTGAGGAATGTGTTTTTTGAATGAGTTAAACGTTGTTTAGAGTTGTTATATTTATCTATATTTCACAAAAAAATAAATTTTTAAAACGTTTTTTTCGATTCCTCTAATGTTATCATTTTCTAGGTACTCTTTCTCACAGCTAAAGCGACGATGTACAAATAACGTAGTCTTAAAGAAAAAAAATAAGTACATACATGTAATATATATGTTATTTCCTCAAAATTTAGGCATTGATTGTTCCAAAAATCAGCTACATATTTGGTTTTACTTCCTATCTTCAAGCATAATTTATTTAAAATAATTTACAACTCATTATTCACGATATTGATGCATTGCATGATAATGTTATTAACAAAATTAAAATTAGCTCATTAATTGTTTACTCATGATTTTCATTTTTTAAAGTGAATTGTTTTTTTAATAAATATATCAGTGAAGAAATATATTATTACATACGTCTCTTTGACCGAACGATCAATCAAGAAATATATCACGGTGCTCAAGGTATTCTTCATATAGATTTTGCATTTTATCTGTATCTGATTTACTTACAATTTAAACAATATATTATTACAAATATTCATATTTTTATTTAAATTATTATTTCAAAAAAATATTTCTATATAATTGCGAAATAATTTTTATTTTTAATTAATTTATTTGCATAGCATATACATGCGTCAAATTCCAAAACAAGCGAAGTCAAATTTCCATTTTTTTTTTTTTTTCAATACTTATTTTTCTACTAGATTATCTTCAAGTTTCTTCCAAAAGTAGTTAAATCACATTGAAAACAAAAATTTATGCTGGGCCATACTAAAAATAGGCCTGTTCTTTGATAATCCAAAGAAACGACCTTTTTCGACCAGTAGTAAAGAATTTTTTAAAATAGACGGCTGGATTTGGAATTCGAGGTCTCATATGAAACCTATTTTATCAGTATTAGTTAAATAATTTCCTGCGATTTTTATTTTTATTGTTTTTATAATTGTAATTGCTTCCATTGTTTTCTATTTTTTTCTTCATAATTTGTCAGCATTTTTGAATTATGCCCTCACGAATGTCAGTGGTCTTGCTAATACTGTTTTTTGTTATTGTTATTATTACTGTATTTTTTTTCAGTCATTTTAATGTTGGTTTAATTTTTTTCAAAAGTTTTTTTTAGTTTATGCAAATTTTTATTACAATTTACTCAGTATTGTTTATTTTTTATTTCATTTTTTTTTTAAATCCACACTTGTCACTCATCCCTCAACCAATACCTTATTGGCCATCTTCGGGTATTTTCTGGCATGTTTCACGAGGCCATGGTTTGTATTAGATAGTTGATATGTCCGTAGAGTTTGTCGTGAAATGTTTTGTGTGACGTGTGAGTGTGATTTTGTACAATGGGCTAGCGTAAGGCTTTCTGTAATATTTTGTTATTGATGTTCCATTCTGTAATAGGTCTTAGTGTATAATGTCTTAATATTGGCTGGAATGTTTGAATTTGACTGTGTGCCTTTTTAGCTATCCCATAAATAAAATTTTTGAGGCCTACGTCCATAGTGGTTATAGTAACTGCGAGTATTTAGTCTTTGCATGATTTTCAATGTTTATCAATTATGTAGAAGTGCATATATAAATCTCAGTGTTAGGTGTTTCTGTTTCACATTTGGGTCTCATGTCATCCTTCTGTCGAATATTCGCCCCGAATATTGAACAGTGTTATTCAGTTTAATGGGAACATTGTTAAAATAAATTGTGGGGCAATATGTCGAAGTGTGTGCGGTGATTAGTTGCTGTTATAATATTTTTATACCTGTATTTATTTATTATTTTTCTTGGTGTCCTTCTGTCATTTGACAGAATGTTATATGGAATTAGTTTGTTAAATCTATTGTTTATCCTATTTTATTGTGTTTTATTAAATTTTTGATGAAGGTGGTGATGGCTATAAAATTATAATTGATAATATATAACTTTTTTTCATCCCTGTACCAATCTTAAAGCACATTTTCCCAAGGGAAGATTTTTTTTTCTTATCTATATTTTGTGCAGCTAAGATATTTGTATTATCTATATCTTTTCCTGAAATTTTAAGTTATTAATAAACTAGGAATTTAAAGGATGTAACTATCTATATAAATATATTTGTATCTTGCACATTTTAATATTCTAGAAAGATGTTTTTGAACGTAAGAGCGGGAAAAATATCCCAAAATGTATGCGAGATATCATTATCATGTTTTTTTTATTTGAGGCTATGTAAAAGATCTCTTAAGAGGATTCAAGCAAAAAAAAAAAGACAATAAAAAAAGAAAGAAAATCTAATTTTACTCCCAACATGAAAAAAGCGTGTTTTCCCTTCTTTTTTTTCCTGGCTAGACGATTTTATATACTTCTAAATTTAGCTGTTTAACATGAATAGCTAAGAACATTGCCAGAATATTTTGATGGAATGCTTGATAACTGTTCAGACGACGGCTATCTGTTTTAAACTAGAAAAGGCCAGTAAAATCTTTTGATGTTAATGTATTATAACGAGAGATTACAAAACAGCTTGAAACTGATGATAAAATTTACTTATTCAACTATCAAGAAAATTATTTAAAAAGATTTAAATATGGTGTGCGATATGTGGATCTCAGTGAAGCTTGAAAATAGACCGATTGTGTATAGCGCCATTCCACAATAGAGTTTACAATGGTAAACTGAACCTATCTGTACCGATATCTAAATAAATAAATTTTATAATTCTAGGAAGGTTTTGCAATAGTAAAATTTACAATAACTAAAATTTAAATGTACAATGTTGAGAGCCAGGACCGACGTTTGCCACACTGTCATATAGATTATAGTTCGAAATCAACATCCAACCAGATCAAATCAAGAAAGTTATTTCTGCCGAATACATATTATTACTAAATGAAAATGTCGATCCTTTGCTTTTTTATATTGTGTGTAAAAATATGATCCACGGGCCTTTTGTCGTAAGCACTGATAATGCAGTTTATTTTCCGCAAGAGTTTCTTGATTGTAAAATCTTTTATAGCCATGGTTTTTATTCGGATCATTATTTTTGGCTATATTGGTATCTATCTATGTCTGTAACTTTTTGATTACCTATATCTATATTTTAAATCTTTAGAAAATATCTCAAAATTTGTAGAATATAAAGTAAGAGGATCAGGGACGTTGTCAGGATTTGGTGAAAATTACAGGTTTAAACAAAAAAAACTTTAGTGTGCTGACGTTTTGTTCTTCCTTCCAGGATTTCTAAAGAACTGAAAATAAAAGAAAAATTAGATGTGAATTAATGATTATAAATAAAAATATTAAATTGTTATTTTTAATAACAAATATATTGTGATAAGGAGGAAAAGAAAGGAATGAATGATAAGGGAAAAACAAATCTTGAAATATAATAAACTATAACAAAAACTGAATGGGTGAAGAATGACTAATATTTAATATTAAAATTATTCCTTTAATGTTCATAAATATTTTTTAATAGGTACTGTTCTGTCATTTAATTAAAATAATTATTTATTGTATTAATCATTTATACAATTATAACTATGTAATTTATAGTTTAATATTATAGTTTATTCTGTTAAATATTTTTGGGCAAACCTACGTCTTTTATTTCTAGCCCTGAAGAAGACCTTCAAGGCAGTCCGAAACGTCAACACACTATTAAATAAAATTTTTGTTTTACCAATCAAGATGAGATTTTCAACATATATCCTGAATGTTGCTGCATCCGTGACCATCTCTACAATTCAGTTTTACAGTCAACCGTATCTACTGTCCCTTATACTGTAGAGATATGCTAATAATAAAAACGTTTGTTAGTTGTGTTCTTCATTTTCAACCAATGGTCTGTTCAGCGGAAGTCGTGGTTTTAGCCAATAATTAATAACAATGAATTATGTGGCAAAAATAATGAAGAATTTATTTTATGATAATGTATACAAAATAAAATCCATTAGATTAAAACAAACTTTTCATGTGCATACTGAAACTGCAAAAATCCTCCAAGATTAGTTCTCATTTTTATTTATAACGATTATTTTCGTTTGATTATTTTAATGCCTGCATCTTTTCACACCAAAAGATTTCTTCTTAAATTATTTTGTTTTTTTTATGAATCTCTAAACAAACTGTACTTTCATTCACAATATTTTGCCAAAAAAATATAATTATTAAATATAACCGGATGCTCATTAAGAGGAATATGGTAGAAAGCAATAACAATAAAGTTGTATTGAAATCTTACTCAAGCGATGACAGGAAGGGAGGACTACCTTAGAGGCTACCAGCCTATCCTAGCCAGAGGTGGAAGATGGGAATATATTCTGTTCGACTCCCACGAAATAGAAGTCAGTCCCTCCAGGCCGGTTCGACCAGCGAGGCATTGTCTCAAGAATGTGGTAGTGTTCCGGTTCGACTCTACAGCCTCTACATCGGTAGTAATCTACACTATAACTGTTTCGCTTAAATGTTTCAGATTTTTATACTGTCTCAGTTAAGTGTTACGATTTTAATCATTAATTGTTTAAAACTACAAACTTTATGGCGATTGATTTAGTTAATAAATATGTTGCATACATATAATGTTATTTAAATTAATAATATGCAAATTACTATAAGAATCTATCTGAAGAACACAAACAAAACTAGAGCGTTTCAAATCACGTCGGTTATATGAGGAAATGTTGTCAAGGGTGGTTCGGATAATCAAAAATTCGAATAATCGACATTCGCTTAAACAATTATATATGCGTGGATATATAGTTCTCAGTAAACAAACATGTTGGTATAGAAGTTCATTTTGTTTGCAGTATCTGAGAAATAATTAGGGCTCCCCTTATAGACGTAATATTAATAATACAAATAAGTAAGTAGATGCTTAATTTAATTAAAATTACATTACAAAAAAATAAATAATAATGATACCGTTGATTGAACGTTCGGGGAATCGAAGCTCCTCTATATTACATTTTTTAGGGTGAAAAACACGTCACAAAGAAAACATATAGAATAAGTACTTATAATGATAATAATAATAATAACCATAATAGTAAAAGCTAAAAACCATTTATTCTCGAAGCACTCCCCAGCCAAAATACATACCTATCCATGTAAAAAAAAAAAAAAAATAAAACATCTTTTTACAAATACATTATAGTTCATAATTATTAATAATTACAATAACAATAATAATATTACAAAATAGTAGCAGCAATATTCATAAAAAAACAAAGTAATATCTCTTCGTGTTTATTGATTATTTAGTGACTATCTATAAATATAATCAATTTTTCATTTACTTTATTTTAAAAATAAGAAATTATTTTTTGCAAATGTTCATTTCATATAAAGAATAAAGAAATAGAAAGACAGTATTTATCTTATCAACAATATTATTACCTGAAATATTTTCGAGTAATAAATATTCATCAGTGTGAAATATATAATTGTTCAAGTATTTTTTGGACTGTTATCATGGGTTTGACATTCCAGCAGTGACATATACTTGATAGATAACAATTTTCGCAAGTATAAGATTTAATTATTAAACTATTGTATTTAAAAAATAGTTTTAGGTTGTCATCCTTAGCTATTCTTATCTGACTAATGTTTTTAGTTCGGTTATAAGTAAGTTCGGTTTTAAGATTTTTTTTTTTCACGCTATAACTTGAATATAGGGCTAAACCAATATATGCAAAGATTAAATGCTTTTTCTATTTCGGTAATTATTATTATTACAAGTATTATTGGATAGTAATTTTTGAGAAAAAAAAATCGTATAAATGTTTATGAATATTACCATATATGGTTTGTTTTTTTGTTGTTATTTGTTTGATTTGAGATACCTACTAGCTATAGTTAAAATCAGGTCTATCGTGATACAAACTAAGAATGAAAGAAATTCTGATATCGTGCCTCTTGTCAGTGGGTTATGTAACTTATAAAAAGTTATAAAGAACTTATTTTCGGAACATGCTAAGCCCCTAAAGCTATTGTCACGGAATTCGTGACTTAGTTTCTGCAAGTAGAAATTAGTCATCAAAGAAGGTGTAGTATTTCATCACAAACTATCAAAGCCTTTGTAGGAAATAAGTGGGGAAAATAAAGTTATTTTCTCATTACCATATTCTTAAAAATAATAATAATAATTTTTGCACACTATCAATGAAAACAAAAATCACGAAATGAGTTATTGTTATTTGGCAGAATGACTTAATTCATTAAACAATAAGCATTAGGTCATTTAATTTAAATGAATAGCGTTTAGATGATACCAATTTTTTATTTTTTTATTTGATGGTTATTTAAAATATAAACGCAACATGAAAATGTGCTGACTGATAAATTTATATGTACTGCAGATCAAAAATAGTACACTCAGTGGTACGCAGCTAACCTTGCACTGTTATAAATTAAAAGAAAAAAAAAAAAAAAAAAAAAGGTTATCGATATTGGTGTCCCAACAGATTAATATTCCTCGAAAGTGTGAAAATTAAAAGAATTTCATTTACTTACATAAAGTATGAAAATTCAAGAATAGAGCAAGGAGCTTTAGCTAGTCAAGTTTATTATTTGAAACTATATGCATTACTATATATGTTTGTATGTCAGTAGTGACGTCATTCCAGGAAAACCCCTCTCGGGTAAACATTTGTCTGTTTTCAATTGATTGAAATGTTCGCTGTTCAATTCTTGGTATTTTCTCATGCCATTTGTCTTGTCAAAAGCAATATAGACAATATCACCTTTTTTCGTTCAAATTGATTACAATCCAGTCTGCAATAATCCATCCAATTCTTCTCGCCTCAATCCGTACAATACAAAATCCTTTATAATATCTGCAATGCTCATTTTATGCCTGAAATAAACGATTTTACGTCCATTACCATCACAAATGTTGAAGATTTAGCCCAAAAATATACCTGGAACATAACCATAGTAAGAAACATTGGCCAATTGGCTGTCAACTATTGGATTTATTTTATTTGAAAACTAGCTTGTAATGCTAAAAATTCATCATTTAGTTCTAAAATTTTCATTACATCAGTACTTCGTTATATAGATTATACATATTATACCACTCTAAAATAGTTTCCTAGTAAAATAATTCCCATAGATGAAGCAATTATTTCATTAACCCTAATTGTATTGATCCTTCTATATTATCATGTGTACCTCAAGTAACTTACACGTGAATAGTTTCCATTCGGCTCCAGATCTGTCTAGTGTCATGTAAATGAAAAAAACAAAACAGAAATATCTAACAACCTATGAGGGCTCTTGGTTTCAGTAATTCGGTATAGATGTATTGTTAATGGCCCAACAGCTATGGAAGGATTACATATACATTTTTATTTTATAATTTTCAACCATCATGATTATAAAAATGTTATATATCGCGGTATAGCTTTAAACCCCAACGGTATGTTTGCTTGGAAAAATCGAACTATTGTAGGAATCAAACGGCATACCTTTATCTTTAATAGCCGTATAATGGAGCAGAAAAAAAAATAGAAATAAAAAAAAAAAATGACCATAAAATAAGAAGACAATAGATCTAGGGGAGACACAATAGAGTACAGCGACTCGACAATACTTCCCCCGTGTCCTTGGCGGGTTGGCACACCTCGAAGTCCCTTATCACTCACTTTATTGGTGATTACCTAATTGTGGTTCTCAGAGTCACTTTTAAGTTTTAATGGTTCTAATTATGGTTATTTAAGCATTAATTATAAATCTGAGCAAATAAGTATCGTTTTCAAAATTTCATTTCGTCACGATTTTTATTTCTTAATAAAAAAAAATATATATATTTCATTAAAACATACGGAACATAGACTTCATAATATAGTTAGATGAGCGTTAAAAGAAAATGCAAGACAAATTATCGAAATTGGTCTAGTAATTAATACTAATAAAATGATTTCGGTGATATAGATATTTTCGAGATTAAATTTGAATACGTAGAGCAGTTTAAATATCTTGGGTCTGCCATTTCGGGGAAAAACAAAATTTGAGGAGAAATAAAGACAAGGTTAAAAGCCAATAATGCTTGTTATTTGTCGGTTGTAAAACTACTCAGTTCTCTCTTAATCTCTTGAAATTTAAAAATTAGAATATGTAAGACTATTATACTACCAACTACTATTATCTATGGATGTCAAACGTGGCCGCTTACATTAAAGGAAGAACAACGCCTATGTGTTTTCAGAAATAAAGTTCTGCGTAAAATAATTGGCAAAAAAAAAAATATAAAATAAAATAAAATAATCATAAACATATAAAAATGAGGGAGAATTTAGAAGGATCCATAGTGCGAAACTGTGTAAGATTAATCCGATATAGTTAAGATAATAGCAGCACCCATAATTTAGTAAAAGTACAAACATATTAATTTATTAGATCCTATAGATCCTCAAACAGTTCCTAAGATTCCGTTAATCTTTCCTTCGCAATACCCGTCAATTGTTAGTGTCCTCCTTCATCCTTCCCCACCTCGATTATGGATGCTTAGTATACGGAGGACTGTCTGGCGAGCTTGAAATGAAGCTGAAAAAGATTAATGAACTCCTTTATATGGTTCGTTTTTGGGATCCACAGGCGTTCTCACATCTTTCTGGTATTCTGAGTTAAGGTGGCTTTATCCAAGTTTTAGACGACAATAATTCCTTGGTTCCATTATATTCCAATCTTTAAAGTCCAAAACACCTTCGTACGTTTACGACATCCTTGCCCTTCGTTCTTCCATTCATCTTTTGAACACCAGATCTCAGCCTATTGATTTGTATATCCCTTCTCATTGAACTGCTTCCTTTGAAAAATCCTTTATTAATCGTGCAGCTTTATTTTGGAATTCCATATCCATTTCATCCCGCAATGCTCCTTCTCTCACATCTTTTAAACATAATTTATTCATCCATCTCCTCAATTATCAATCTTCCGAAATTGTGTAATAATATATTAGTATAAGAATGTTTCTTTTAATTTATTAATTTTTTTCATGTAAACCCGAAGATTAGTTTTGTAATTTAAAATTCCGCCTTATACATTTATAAGTATATCATTTATATTCTACAAAAGTTGCTTTCTGATATTTACGCAGCCAGACAATAATACCTTTTCATTGTACTTTAATGTTATTTTTAGGGGACAAGGTGTCCCAGAATAAAGATTATTATAATTTTTTTTTGTATGTGATTCCGATTATTAATATTACAATTAATAGACTACTATGTATTTAAGATACCTCATATCGTCGACTCTATGCAAAACTAACGAATATGAAAAATCGCTTTTTTTTTTATTTTGTTCGTTCACCGATGTATTCTACAAGGCCTTCGAAATTTCGAATCTGATCAGCAATTAGGAGACCGAAATCTTCGCAGTTAGTTTTATATAGAGGCGACAATACGCCTGAGCAGCATTATCTATAAAGAATATGTCCTCCATACTTCTATAGTTATTAACATTGTTTTTTTCTGAATCCCCAAATACACAATGCTTTAAAAAGCGTTTAGATACAAGTGAATTCTTTTCCAACTGTTTCATTGATCTGTTATTCTTGCCATGTGTATCGAGCGATTTTCGTGTTAGCGTGAGATGTCACTTAGCTATTAATCAGAGACAGTAAAAACCATCCCAGTTTTCCGTCAGTTGCTAACCTTGAAAAGAAACTAGGATACCATTATATGAGTCTTATCCTATTATTCTCAACTGGAACGAATTATTCTTTGTTTGATTTTATTCTTTATGGCATAATTTAGTAAAAGAATATTTATATAAAATAATATAGTATTAAGAAATATAAAACTTCTATCTTATTAGAAATGTATTATTTAATTAAAATTTAAAATAAATATCGATCTATCAAAAATAATAAAAGGAGATATCTGGAGCTAAACTAATCGAACCTGTTGTCCTTATAATTAAAATCATAAAGTACTTCTTTAGTTAAGATAAAAGAAATACATAATTTTCACAAAAATATTTATAATATTTGCTATATATCTGACTATTTAAACACCTTTGAAACTTCCTATGTAGATAACCTTCATCGAGTTTTGAAAATTCCAAAAACTTTTGTTTACTCAACAAAATATAAAAAACGTGGTTTTCTTTGTACAATATAGAATAGATTAAAAAAAAAAAATTATTTTTTCTGGAACTAAATATTTCCTAAGTTTAATCAAAAATGGGTTATGTTTTTATCTGGCCAGATATTTTAGTACTCATAAAAAATCTAATTATAAAAATAAAAAATAAAATGAACTATATTTTAAAAACATCAGAAATAAATTAATTTTTTAAAAATGAAAATATACACTGGAAGTAAATGAAAGAAAATTTTATTTGCCAACATTAAAAAATAAATAAATAAAATTAAAATTCTAGCACAAATAAAGTAAACTTGTTTATAAATTGTTTTAGAGTAATTAGTATAGAGTTTTAATGAAATAATATATAAACTTTTAAAAAATAAATTATCTGACTTGAGTTAAAGTAGCTAAGTGTTCAACCTATAAAAAGGCTGAATGTACTTAAGAAAGGAAAATGTTGAACGAGTGAAACCAATAATGTATATCCATATTACCGAATGTAATATGGGTTGATCTTTTGGGTTGTGAGTGGATAGATGCTTTGGATTTCAAATGTTAGATCAAGACATGACCATTGATTATTATTGGTATTTTAAAAGAATATGCCTTGAAAATATTAGCTATATACATGGTGATTATCTCTTAGTGTATAAAAAAAAATTGGGTGAAACTACATCAAACATGTAGCAAAATACCGCAGATCTTACCTTTCTATTCCAATCCATTGCTGATATATGATAAAACTAAGACTTTTTTGAGGAAATCACGTTTTTTTTTCTACAAAAGCTGTAATATCTCAATTTTGCTTAAAATTTTTTTAAATTTTGACCACCCTTTCGGATTTAGCATTAAATTTTCTATAATAGTTGAGTACCTGTAACCTTGAATTTCAGAAACTTGGTATCTAAAGAACTGCTTGATCTTCACCTTATTTGGGAAAGTCATAATGTCTTATATTACTTCAACGCTCACCGTTTTTTGAAAAAAAAAACTATCCACAAAACGTCAAATCTCACAAAAACTTACAAATTTAATATGCTTTCGAATGATATGTTAAACGTAATGATTTTGTTTCGATTTCATGGAGAAATTTACTTTTCAAACCGAAAAAACATGGCTTTCTCATTTGGCATACAAATCAGTTACTTGTGTAAATGAAACATTATAACTATCCCTTAACGAAAATATGAATTTCAAACATAATAAACTCTTCATTGGTAAAAAAGCAAAGAAAAAAATTATTGTTTAATAGAAAATAATGGAAAACTGTCTATAAAGCGCCACCAAGAGGATAAGTATAATAAGAGGATCTTCTGTTATTACATTTATTTATTTATTACTATAATTTAGGATTTTATTTTATTAACTTTTCAATGTAAGGTTTAAAACTCAATGATAATGAACACAGACCATTCAATTTGCTATTAGCTTCTGAATGCAATTGATTAAACAATACCACTTTTTGAGGTGAATTTTGTGGGAAATGAGACTTTTTTGGACAGGCATTTCAACCTATCCATGTATATCGTTGGTTTTTTTGAACCTTTCAAATGTTGGAGGAGCACCATAGGTGGAAAATCATATCATGAACTTAGGTGGAATATCGTTGAAGTTGTGGTAGGATATTTTGTAACAAATCTTAGTAATATCATCATTTAATCTGTTGAGCAAACTATGATTTTCGACTACAATACAAACACTATTCGACAGTAATACAAAGATGAATAAATTAACGATACTCCACATAGAACGGTTGAAATGCCTTCCCCTGTAAAAACAGACTCATCTGTCCATAAAATTCATCTCAAAAAGTGGTATTGTTTAATCCATGCATTCAGAAGTTAATAGCAAATTATGGTCTGTGTTCATTATCATTGAGTTTTAAAACTTACATTGAAAAATTTAATAAAAAATTTTATTTTAAAATCCTAAATTATAGTAATAAATAAATAAATGTAATAACAGAAGATCCTCTTATCTGGTGGCGCTTTATAGACAGTTATCCATTATTTTCTATTAAACAATCATTTTTTTCTTTGCTTTTTTACCAATGAAGAGTTTATTACGTTTTCATATTTTTCGTTAACATTTACACAAGTAACTGATTTGTATGCGAGAAAGCCAAAGTTTTTTCGGTTGAAAAGTAAATTTTCTCCAAATCGAAACAAAATCATGCATTTTTTAAATTTGTAAGTTTTTGAGATTTGACGTTTTGTGGATAGTTTTTTTTTTTCAAAAAACGGTGAGCGTTGAAGTAATATAAGACATTATGACTTTCCCAAATAAGGTGAAGATCAAGCAGTTCTTTAGATACCAAGTTTCTGAAATTCAAGGTTACAGGTACTCAACTATTATAGAAAATTTAATGCTAAATCCGAAAGTGTGGTCAAAATTTGAAAAATATTTAAGCAAAATGGAGATATTACAGCTTTTATAGAAAAAAACGTGGTTTCCTCAAAAAAGTCTTTGTTTCATCATATATCTGCAATGGATTGGAATAGAGAGGTAAGATCTGCAGCATTTTGCTACATGCTTGATGTAGTTTCACCCAATTTTTTTTATACATTAAGAGATACTCAACCTGTATAAGCAATTATAATGCAGATTAATGATGTGAAACATAGAAATCTCTTGGTCCCCAAAAACAAATCTACTAAAATTAGGATTGATCAATTAATTGCCACTTTTATTGGAATAGTTTCATTTGAAAACTAGTTTCGAATGTTAAACATTCATCATCTGTTCTGAGGAGGGTAACGGATGTCTCGAAATACGTTTGCCTCCTTAAAATTGATGTATATCTAACATTCGAAACTTGTTTTCTAATGAAATAATTCCAATAGAAGTGGAAATT
This sequence comes from Euschistus heros, assembly GCA_003667255.2. NCBI lineage: Eukaryota > Metazoa > Arthropoda > Insecta > Hemiptera > Pentatomidae > Euschistus > Euschistus heros. The sequence goes on along the minus strand of RCWM02000335.1, from coordinate 35,768 downwards.
AATCTATCGATCCTAATTGTATTGATCGTTCTATACCATCAAGCGTACCTCAAGTAAATCTAATAAAGTACATATTTTTTTTTAATATCCTCACCAGTCAGTTTCTCGATCGCATTGATCCAGATTCGAACCCAAGAGCTTCAGTGTATATATCAGGGTGCTAGGAAAACGCCATTTCTTTTTTTTCATATTTCGTTACCATTAAGCTATTATATGCCCCAACCACTTTCCCTATAGACCACTGAGCAATTATAAACGCAAACGTCTTCAGCTATGATAAAAAAAAATAAAATAAAAAGATATTCTAGGAGTTTATCTAGACGAATCCTCAAAATTCGGTTGACAAGTAGTAGACAAGAACACATCATAAAATTTTTCTATTTTATAATATTACAGCTTTACGTATTGCCAACCCAACATTATGATAATTTGTGCATGGTGTTTGGTAGCCTAGTATTTGTTGTGGTATTGTCGTCATACAAAATAGTTTTTACTATCTCATAATGTTTTCAGTGCCAGTCTTTAACTCTTTTTATTACTTTAGTATTGAGTGCACGTTACTAGGGGACCCTGAAACGTTATCTAAGAATAATCTAATTACTACACCTTGCATATTGATGGTTTCATATTGCGTAATAGGAGGAAATTTAGTATTTACATAAAAGTTTAGGACTAGAATACTGAATTTTGAATATTTTTATTTCCAATTATATAATTGGAATCAATAATTATATTATTATATAAAAATCAATATAGTTAATAGTTCTGTAATTACTTAGCATGCTATTTACAGAGTTTCATATGAAGGGTAAAAATCATGGGGGATGAATATTGTTTTGTTGCTTCAGAGCCTAAAACATTTGTATATTTAATAGAATAAAATAAATACTTTTTTGTTGATATTTACTACTGTATACAGTGAATATAAGAAAATTAACACGTATATGTGTATACATGTAATGTATGTATTGTTACATGACATGTCAATAACTGTTTTTGTTTTTTTTTCATTTCCTATAAAATTCTTTTACAATTCGCAATTTTAAATGCTGCACCAAAAAATAAACCAGTTTCAAACTTATATAAAATACTATTATTCAAGTTAAGTATATGATGATATAATCATAATTTAAAATGAAAGAAAAATATATAAAAAAAAACTCTCAAAGAATAAAAAGAAAAAACAAAATGTAACATCCTAGTAATAAAATAATCAAAATTGTAAGTAACTATACATTCTTAAATATCTTTATATTTTTATATACACACATACTTATACATACTTACACATCTAAATACATACACTCACACATAATATATATATATATATATATATATATATATATATATATATATATATATATATGTGTGTGTGTGTGTGTGTGTGTGTGCAAATATATATACATATACATACATACAAAAGTATATTTAAAATAACAATAAACATAATAGATTAGTATACTACATTAATAAATGTCAATAACCGTAAAAACTACTCATTAGTAGCACTTAGATATTCTACATTAGAAAGTCCCTAGGCCATTTTCAGATGCCTCATAGGGTATGTTTGGGTCAGATCAGAAGTTTATTTATCACATTGTAAGGAACATTGAGGATTTTACGAACGATGTTAGTTTGTAATGATTGGATACGAGAAAAATTGGAAGGTTTAGTGGAAAACCTCAACTCAACTCCGTATGTCCAATTGGATCTAATTGCTGTCATTTTGATGAGTCCTTTGTAATTGAGAGCTTTGGTTGAGTAAGTCTCTAATATCATTACTCTAAGTCTCTTAAGTAAGTATTAAATTCTATTTTGTGTAACTCCCTGGTCCAGACCCAACATCGTCCAAGATCCAGGATCCACCACTGTGGAAAAACAGGGAAATAGGAGGTATCCATTTCTCGCACGTAGAGAGGAGATGACTCTGCTATATAATCGATAGGATAATTTGTAAAAAAACCCATTTAATTTCAATGCATTAGGTAACATCCTCTAATGCTAACAATATCAATTGTGGAAAAGTCCATCTTCTAACACACTTTTAGGGGACAGAGTTGCCTCCATAGTTTCCAACATTGTCCTATATCGGCCAGAACTATGAACACCCCTTTCATAACATGAATATGTTTTATTAGTGTCATTTTTTCAATGAAATGATGGTGCATTCCTACATTTTAATCTTCTACTCTAACTTAGACAATTTACTCGTGAAATTCCTCAATTGCTCTTGCAGACTTCCTTGATAATTTTTTCATAAAGAAATGCAAGAAACGCACAGACGCATCTATACTCGGGGCTCGATCAGCAGAGCCTTTTTGTTTCTTAGTTTTATTAAGAATTATAATTTTTTATACAAAATATTCAATTGCCTAACAACACATGAGGCAATCTTTATACTACGGGGAGGATGGAGGATGGGAAGGACGGTCAACTAGGAAATGAATCCCCATTAACAATTTCTCATGAAGAAGGGTTTGCTTGGTTAGAGAAGTCACTTCAATATCCAGAAGACAGAACTGATGCAACACCCTGGATTGTTTTTAAACAATGAAAATGAAGAGATCTTGTGGCGGCAGATAGTCGGTTTTTTAAAAAAAAAGGTGAATTATTATTTTTTTTTTTTTTAAATCCATAAACCTTTGATTTATACACGTATACTGATGTATATTATTATTGCTTACATAATGAGTATTATTGTGTTATTAAATAGATAAATTTATTACGTCTATTCTATTATGTTATTTGTCTTATGTTTTCCCTAATATTCTTGGGTTCTTGATTAACCGATGATTTGGTTATCGGATCATATCTCGGTCCCAACCTGTTCCACTGAATGTGTCAATTTCTGTTGGAAACAAAAAAGGTTTTAATGAATTAAATATAAAACAGAAGAAAATATCCTGTATTTGCTATATGGATAGCTAAGCCTTCAGAAGAATACAGTGAGTTAGATCTAATAAATTAGAGGTATTTTTTTTCGGTTTTTTGTTCTAGGATTTTATTTTATTATTGGTTTTGATGCGCATTATTCTTATTTCTCTGTGTATAGGAATCACGACTGAACTTGGATGCTGGATGCCTCGGAATATGGCCGAGGGCGTTGATGAATGTGGGTCGTTCTCAAGGCGCCAGTGGGCTGCTCTTCTCGTTGTCCGATTTCTTTTTACGTTTCTATCCAACACCAACTCAACTTTTTTTATATATATATTTTTTAATAAACCCAGTTTATAATAATAAAAAAGCTCTTCGAATTGATATATGTAACTCAACATTCTGATTTAATATTTTCCTTGTAAATTATTGCTATTTTAATTTAATTAAGCACCTGCAAGTTGAGGTGCACGAACACTGAAGATGGTATTCCCTCTCGACAGTTGTTGATTCAAGAAGAGGTGTTGCCGCCATCACCGCTGCCCCGGACTAATTTATTCTTTAGACCCACCGAAAGGTCAACTACCTGTTTTGTTGAGACTGACAACGCCAGTGGCATACAACCAACCAAATACATACACAAATATTTGGGATCGCTGTTTGGGAAGTCCAAGAAAAAATGTTTATGTCAATTAGAAAAAAAGTTACACCTTCCTTCGTTTGGTCATAAGCAAACTCACTTTATCTTTTAATAATGCCTCTGTCTAAACATTTTACATTATTACTTTATGGTCATTTAATTTTTTATTCTTCCACACCCATGCATATAATTATAAAAATACCAATACTATTCCCTATTTTACGAATAATAACCATTTTCGTTCTACTTTTTTTAAAATTAACATAAACATGTTTTCCTGTATCTATTATTAGGAACAATAATAGATAGGTATCCATTATACAAGGAGATTAAGATATTAGTAAGGATAAAAAGCAATAATATCTCCTAAAAGCAAGTATTTTTCATTAACCTAAAATATTAAGGGCGACGTTTCATGGCCATTACCATATTTTCAAGCCCTTATATATATTTTTCATAAACATTAAAATGTTTCAAACAAAATTTTAACGTCAATATCATAAAATCATTCCTAATTTATCCGATTTTAAAATGTTAAATTACTTTCATATATGTGTTGTCACTACATCTCCTCCTTATTGTGACTCTCTTAATGTTTTTGTTTTTTTTTTGCTCTTGTTACATTATAAATTATTTGTATGATTTGCTCTTTGGCCCCTGAGAATCATAGGCGTCTTATTATATTCTGTTTCTCAGAATTTCTAGAATTTCTTAATAATATATATTTTATCTTATCACATTAAAAAGCAAAAATAAAAAGCACTTTGTATGAATAAATATGCTCATTTCAACTCCTTTTTAGATTTAATTAGACATAGTTCAGCTCAGCATAAAACTGGTCTGTTAAAACACTTTTACTCCAGAGGGCATCCTTCAAGATATGGACGAGGCTTGGTGATGATGACTCCCGACGAAAGGCGAGATGTTGATGATTGTTAATATTCCGTAGCCGGTGCGTGGCGTCAGTAGCGGACATTGGAACAATGGTCAGGGGTTCTCATAGTGCATGGCGCTTAAAAACCAACCTGTACCTGTTTAGGAATATAAATGAATATATTTTAAGAGATTTAGTATCATCAATGATTAGTCAAAAGACATTTTCTTTTATTTTTCAATCAAGTTAAATAAATCCATTGGTATCAACTTAAGTCAATAAATTTGCATATTGTGGTGACTAGGTTTCAAATTCACAGTAAATGTAAGTGCCACCAACGCAGAGAAAGTCTATACAAATTCAACTTCATTAGAGTAAGCCATGGTTGATAATAGAGAATGAAGAGTGCTTATGGTATGGTGTTTGTAAACGTAATTAAGGAAGTAGTGTTCGCATTTCAAAACCTTCTCAGGTTTAAAGATTCATCGCGTAAGGCTAAAATAACAGCATATAAAACCATTATTAGACCCGTCGTTACTTACGCGAGTGAAACATGGGTGCTTACAAAAATAAGTAAAAAAGCTACTCGGCGGGGTTTGGGAGAGGAAAATATTTAGAAAGATATTTGGCCCAAAGTGACTGAATGGCGAATGGAAAATAAGAAAAAATGAAGAACCAATGGCATTTTTGGAGAGCCAGATATAGTCGCCCAAATAAAGAAAGATAGATCGAGGTGAATGGGACACGTAGAAAGGGTGCTTGCTAAGAGATTAACTCGAAAATTACTAAAATAAAAGCCAGAATGTTTTAGAATTCGAGGGTTAGATGACTTGGAGCAAGAAAATAAGAAAAAATGAAGAACCAATTAATCTACTTAGAGATTAATTACTAATCTAGGAGTTAGAATTAATCTACTATTGACACATAGTTTGTGTTTCAAAGTGTTTGTAGCATACCTGGGTATCCTCTACCTCTTAGTCCATGGCCTTCCAGATTCTTAACAATTTCTTCTCCCTTCGTTAGGTTTACTTCTCCTTGCCTCCGGCATCATCCTCGCCTTCCCTCATATCAACCCAAAACATCTCTTCTTATTTTTCGGATTCACGATATATACCCATCCACCTCGTTCTTCTTCGTCTAACTTTTAATTCTTTGAATTCTGAATCCTTTGTTAACTTATTGGAGAGTGTTCTAGTTATCTTGCAGGCAAGCGCTGACAAAGTTCAAAAGCGAGTCGTCGGCACTTATATAGTACAGAGGTATACCCTAATTAAGTTTCCTACCGAAAGCCCAGCTACCTCTCTGCTCTATGTGGATTGTTTGTGACAAAGTAAGGTTCATTGAGTATTTTTGAAAGATTTTGGATTGTAAAGATTGGATACGTGACGAAATATAATATGAAAACTATATATAATTGAATTTTGAATAGATTTCTATGTGTTTACTAGAAGTACTAATTTGATGCTAAGAAAAAAGAAAAAAGAATCAATTAACCTTATATACTTGATGGTAACACTTGAGTCAGAAAAAATAGCTAAAATTTCCTTAAATCAGTCCCATTTCGATATTTTTAGAAATGCTTGAATTTTTCTTGATCTTTGCCTATTCTTCAAACGATATTTAAGCTTAAGTTAAGTGAACCTATAATCTCTTCCACAAGCGATAGGTTATTCAATAAGATTACTATTGTAGGTTGCTCCCACAGTGGCAAACGAAGAAGTAGATCTCTGGTCATTCATCATTGGTGTAAATAATATGGACTGGTTCAAGATCAATATTTGTTTTGACATAACTGCGCCTTTGTATATTCCCAGCCTGTAGTGGATCATCATAAAACTCTTAACTGTCATACAACAGTCAAACACGAATAAATTATATGGTTATGTCTTACACCTTGTATAAATATTTTTATCGAGTATTGCATTTAACACTGAAATAACCTTGTATTTATAAAAGCTGTTGAAAATAGTACGTTCTATAAAAGGTATATTTTCAAGCCTAATATTGATTCCCAATCACCGAAAGAAATATTTAAATGAAAATGAAGCCTTAAATTATACCTGTTTCCATATTTTTGAAAGAGTATTTAATATGTCAGCAGGCATTCTTATTAACGTACTTTTTTGAAATTATAATTACAAGGCTTCAACAATTGACACGAATATGTTTTTAAAACGAAAAATAGAAACTTCATTGCACTAATAATAGCATCCGTTTAATATATCCTTTTTTATTTTTATTGTTAAATACAAACATATATATATGACAACTAAAGAATGTGATGACAATAAAAATGAAAAGGATATGAAATAAGAGGCATGATGGACAGTAAAACCATATCTTCTTATAATTATATTTAATTTTATTCCAGAAGATTTCTCATCCAACTCCTTTTCAGCCTTCTACGATCATTTTTATGGACATGTCTTCTATGTCTTGTTTAGTGGAATGACATTGAAATCTATTATAAAATCTTTTGTTGTAGGTCTTTACATGTTATTAGATGGTAGGCAAATTTAAGTCAGTAAGCAGGGTTATGTTACGTACCAAAGTGCCTGAAGATTGTCCTAAATGTTTTTGCGTGAAAAGTTTCTGTACATGCGTCCTTTGTCTAGGTTCTTATATTTCTGAGGCGTATCTCCAGAGAAAAATACAATAACTAAGTGTAGGTATTGAATTTATTTTGGTATAATTTAGAATGAAGTCCATTGAGGAAATACAGTAGGCTTATTTGATTTAGTGTTTTACGTTTACGTTAAATGCTAGTCCAAGGTAAGATACTCTGTAAGATTGTGTAATTTGTACGTTTTTCAATAAAGAACTGGGAACAGGTTTCTTTTCGAAGTGAAAATGTAACCGTGAGATTTTTTTTGGACTAGTCCTATTTTTTATAGTTTACTCCAATTTTTTAATGTTTTTAGGTCAAGTCTGAGGGCTTGTTTGGGGTCTCGGTGTCTCGTAATAACATGTAGTATGTGTTGCCTATGAAGTTCAAGTTTAGCAGGAACATCCTTCTATGGCATATATTTTACATTATTATTTGGTACATTTTTGTTGCCAAAAAAAATTTTTTTTTTTGTGAATAAGTAATTATATACTTTTGAAATTTATAATTTAAGTTATATAATAAAACTAAATTAATAGTTCATGAATCAATCACAATTTTAAAAGATTGATTACATTTGAATGTATGTGATCAAGGTTGAAAAACGTTGCATAAACTTTATTAAAATATGTTTCAATGTACTAAGTATGCCTGATGAATTTCATATTTGTAAAATAGTACAAATTAAATACATATTGCTTATAGCATGTGTTTTAAGTGTTCTTTGGATATCATACTATATGATATAGGAAGGGAAGTATCCTTTGAAGCCTCTTTTGCAGCCTTGTCAGCCAATTCGTTTTCCGCTATGTCGGAATGCCCCTTTACCCATTTGAATGAAATTTGAATGTTATCGTCAGTTTGTAGATGTCTTAGAAATGATCTTATTTTTTCAGTGATGGGATTATGACAATGTCTGTTTTTTATCATGTATAGAGTACACTGACTGTCCGTTAGTATTGTAATAGTTTTATCTTTTGTCCTCAAATTTTGAAAGTATTCTAGAGATTTAAGGATGGCGAATTGTTCTGCTTGATTATTGCTACATTCTGGGCCTAATTTATACTTTATTACATCTTCTAAAATTTTGTTTTTAAAAATGAGACTAGCTTAGCCTACATATTCGCCATTCTTACTTCCGTCAGTATATATCTCATAGTCTGTGGGGTCAGTTAAGCATTCAGTAATACAAGGAAATTCAGCTGGGTGTAACCAATCCTTGTAGTCGGTAGCATGTTCAAAGTTGCTAGATTTGAAATTTTCGTAGTCAGTGTTCATGGATATCAAATGGAATTTTCCTATGTAACTGTTAGCTAATATACTGATGGGGATCATTTTGGCCAAGACAAAGGCAGCTTCATCAGAGAGTGTTCGGAATCCTTTGGCAATTTTGAGTGCCATTAGCCTCTGGACTCTTTCCAGCTTTGCCTTGCTTTGATCTGAAGTCCTGGATGCCATATTTCAATGCCATAAGTAAGAATAGGCAAAATTGCGCCTTTATACAAAACCTCCAGAGCCTCCGTTCTCAACCCCCATGTCGCTCGCGCTGCTATTGAAAGTGAATTTATTAATTTTATAAGTTTGTTTTGTAGTATGTCAATATGTCTGTTCCACTTTAATTTTTCGTCAATGGTTATGCCTAAATATTTCAAAGTACGTATTCGATTCAGGTTTTTATTTTGTATTTTTACATTTAAGTCCGGACTTAGTCGTTTTTTAGTGATCACCATATAATTAGATTTTTGTGTATTGAACGTCAGTTTGTTTAAGTAAGCCCAGGAATTTATTTTGTCTAATACTATATCGACTACTGTCTGTAAATGTTTAAAATATTTTGATGATATAATTGCTAATATGTCATCTGCAAAGGCCAAAATCGTTGCGTTTGAAGGTAATCGTTCTTTTAACAGTGAGTCAACAATTAGGTTCCATAAAAGAGGAGAGCAGCACGAGCCTTGTGGTGTCCCAATAGATTGATTTCTATGTAATGCAACGTTGTTTGTCACTAAGGATACAGATCTATTGCTAAGATAATCTTTAATAATCCTGTAAATGTTACGTGGGCATTGATATTTAATAAGAGTACTAAAAATTGACGGCCACCAAGCATTGTCAAACGCTCCAGTGATATCAAGCGATATAATAGCGGTATGCTGGTTATTATTCAAGGCATTTTGGATAATATTTATGGCTTTCATTACCGCATGAACCGAGCTTTTTTGTGGCGTAAATCCAAATTGGTTTTCACTGAGGAGCTTATTACTGAAAAGATAATACGATAACCTGTTATGTATTAACTTTTCCAAGATTTTCCCACCTGATGGAATAATACATATAGGTCTGATAGAGGAAATATCTTCAGGTTTTTCCCCGGTTTATTTAGTAGCACCAATTTAGACTTTTTCCAAAAATCTGGAAAACGTCCAAGGCTGAAGCATTTAGAATATATATTATATATAGTTTGTGGAAATGTTTCGTATACTTTTTGTATATTACAGAGTTTACTCCATCTATGCCTGGTGTTTTGTTTATCGTTAAGATTGTTAATAACATCTGATAACTCCAATTGCGTAACCGGGACATCGTCAACTGTTTCGGGCAAACTGTTCGCAGAGTGTCTCATGGTGACATGTATGTCTGAATCTGTGGTAGGATCGTCCAATTTAATTAAGTTATTAACAATGTAATCATAGGTATCACTAATTGAGGTCGTGTAGGTACCATCTGATTTTCTTAAATTTTGTAAAATGAATGGTTCTGGTAGGAATACTCTGGCAATATTCTTTCCAAGATTCCATTTTTTTTTGCCTTTAATACATCGCGAATATTCCCGTTTAAGATTTAAGTAATGATGATGCCTATTTGTCCTTAATAAATCATTGAATTTGGTTTTTTGGTATAATCTGCGGGGCTCGGTTAGTTGATTTCCGCAGATTTTTCCAATTTTTCATCCCACCACGGGTTTAATTTTTGGCCTGAATATTTTTTTGAGGTACCTGATCATTCATAATTTTGAAAGATTTATGCAGGTTTTGATTAAAAATTTATGAAACCTGTGTACGAATTGATCGAAAGGAGTTCTATTTAGTTTTGAGGTTAATTGTTCATCTAAATGATAGTACTATTGATATTGAAACCTTTTGAAAATATAATTTGAAGATTGTTTATAAATTTAGTCCAATCAGCATTTTTAGTTTTGTATAATTTTCCTTCCTTTCTTATGCTGGCCCAATGATCGAAGTTTATAGAAAATCTAATACAATTGTGATCCGAAAAATTTTCTTCATCTTCAATTCTCCAACAGTTAATATTATTAATTAAATGAACGTTTGTAATGGTTAAATCGATATTACTTTGTCCTCGCCTACTGAAAAAAGTAGGAAGGCCATTATTGACATTACATATATTTATATTATTGTCAATAATGAAATTTTCTAGAGTCCTACCACGATTATAGTCAATAGATCATGCCACATCTGGATCGGCAGTTTGTATCCGCACCGATTACAGTTCCTCGATCTGAAAATCTATCGATTACGCATTTTAGGTTATCAGTGTCTTCTACAACATCTCTATTGATATCAAAGTAGGCGGAGATGAAATAATCGGAGTCTTATCAATCATAACCTGTACCACTGTAACATCTGGATTAGAAAGATCACCCAGCAACATAGCATCTATTTGTTTACTATTAACTATGACATAATATTATTATATATAAAATTCATGGTAATTAATGGTAATTATTACCATGAATTTCATAAATCCATCGATGTGAATATTCTGTGTAGTTTTGTCATAACCTAAATTTTCTTGAATTCTTGTTTATCATATCGTCGCCACTATGTAAAACTAACGAATGTGAAAAATCGCCTTTTTTTTAATTTCTTTCTCTTACCGTTGTATTATACAAAGCCTTGTGGTGCCTGAGCAATTGCATTTAAGATCCTAAGACTTCTAATTAAGACACCCTGTCTGTAATATCCTAGAACTTCTGTCAATCAACAATGGGGCTACGCAATCCAAAAATTCCACACTGTCATTTACTCAAAAAAAAAATTAAACGAAATTCTTCCTATAGCTGGAGGACAAATGAAAAATTAGAACTGACAACAATTATAATTGCTCCCGGCCTTGGTCTTTAATTAGCGGATGCGATGGATGTAGATTGTTTGTAGTTGTATATTAATCGGTTAAATACATGTTTGAGGGAGCCCAAACATTCCGCTGTGTTGGAATCATCTCTTGATGAGAACTCATTAAAAAGTTATTGTTTCTGTTTACATCTCCTTTATTACTGTTTTTCATATTTATGACCCCTATCAGGTTTTATCTTTACCAAATATTTGCATAGTAGTCATGCTTTTTTTAAAAAAAATTTTATTATCCTCATGAAATACTCGAAACTTGTATTGATTTAAAAGTTCTCAACAAATAAGAAAATACTCATTTATAAGGGGGCTTGACTACCATGATCCCGAGCCCGAGTTTGAATCCGACTGAATGTAGAAAATTTATATTTACTTCAGCCGTGAATGACTTCGAGCTCCGGAGGCCCTCCTGGGGCACAGCCAGCCTCTAAAAAATCGGGTATCCGTAATTGGGGGAAAAACCTGGCGGTAGAGCGTGAAATCTGGCCAAAATCTTTCACAACCGTTGGCCCAGTAACAGTACATTATTACCGAAGTACTGAATCCTTCTTGGGTTGTAGTGGTACAGATTTTTACTTTTATTGACAAGCTGTGAAAAATTTCAATATTGGACTTGGTTGGATTTGGAATTCTACGCCACAATTGAAGAGCGATTAATCGATTTGTTGCTCTATATGGTTTTCTGTATACAGAGATGCATTAAGTATGGCGATAGCTTATTTAAGAAGAAAACAGCATTGCCTCCCCCAGCACACGCGGCACACTGCTGCTGCTGCCCGATAATTAGAGCAGCCTATTGTGCGGCCCACCGTCTAGACCTAGGCCTACGGGGTGCCTGTATTATTTGATAGGCCCAAGCAGACATCTTTTATAATCTTATCGCGGTCATCAAGTTCTAAAGATAGCCTAGATCACATTCCAAAGTCCAGGCAGAACGCAGGACCGATTAGTATCTAATCAACAACCGGTTTGTCGGAGTGATGATTTGCGGATTTATAACTGTAGCAAGGACTGTTTAGATTTGAGTATTGCCTATCCTTGTAATTAGATTAGAGACTATGGGGATTAATTTGAATTTTTTAAAATACATATCAGATAGTTGAGTTAAGAAAAAATAAATCTATTTTTTCGTGTACATACCGATGGCTTAAGGGTCAGTGCTGTAACAATATAGAAAGGAAATAATGAGGAGACAGGATTCTAAAGGAAAGATACAAATGAATATTGGAGAGTATCTTATTTATTTATTTTTTCCACCTCTACTACAAAGATTCATAGATGATAAAATTATTAAATTATACTGTAAAATATAGAATTTTCGATGTGTAAACCTATGTTTTTTCCAATTATTCTCTTTAAAAGTTCGTTTTACTATCGTCATTTAAAAATTAAATCTCAAAGAGCTTTAACGGTCATCTAAATAATGAGAATAACGTTTCTTTAATACTAATTAATATTCGGAACATAAAACCAGTTTGCATATCTTCAATGCTAACTAGCACTAGCTTCATGTGGTCCATGAGTCTGGAATGATTCCAAGATGTGCTTACAGTACATTTAGGTACAGAATTGGGGTTTTGGTTAGATGGTTAGATCAGAAGAAAAAAATAACACTAGATGTGTCCAAGAGTTCAAATGGTATGTCTCATAAGATTCTGTTTTTTTGCTTTAGCATTTTTGATCCAAACTAATTCTGTTCAGTGTTGTCTGCATTGCAATGTTACAAAAGCGTAGTTTCGATTCTTAGTCCAGGCAACGAAGGAAATTTTGAGGAATTAATTCATGTTTAAGCCAATTTTGGCACAGTTGTAGGGGAAGGTGTCCTTAACAACTTACTAAAAGTACTGGGGAGTGGGGGTGGAACTAAGGGTGGGGGGCTCTAAAGGTCGTTTTTTCCGTTAATAACTCGTAGATTCTTGCATCTAGTGAAAACGTATTTATGTACTAAATTTATTAACATAACATTATCTGCAAAAAATATTCTATACATTTGTTTGCTGGGATCAATGCTTTAGGAGATATGGTGGGGGGATTAATTTAAGGAAAATTATATGTTTATTGTTACAATTGAAATGTTTATTGTTACAAATGAATAGTTTATTATTGTTAATTAAATGGTTATTGCTAAAAATAAAATATTTGTTGTTAAAGCTAATATGTTTATTATATTACAGAGTACTTAGCATTCGAACCTTGTAATCGAACCAAAAATAAAAAGGTCTGACTACTGGAAATTGTTCGCCGACCTTAGCTCTAAATGTGGTAAAAAGATTTCCTCGAACTAGCATCCGGTTTGGGCAGGGGAGGGGGGAAAGTGTTGAAAATTCTCCTATCAATTGAAGAACACAAAAGTTTACCACGGTCATTGTCTGAAAGTAATAGAGATGGCTATGGGTATTTTTACTTGGGATCAATTGCTAGTAAAGATACCCTTCTCATTAACGACGCCTAATTTCATTTTAGAATAAAAGGACAAACCATTTCTCCGGTTTATGTATTTTCTTCCTCTGGGTTCTAATCGAAAAATATACTTTCTCGTATTTAAATATTATTATTCTAAGCGCTTCCTGGCTTATTGTCGGCTTCCTTTAAACACCATCCTCCGAAGTTGAAAGCTTAAAATGGCTATTAGCATACAATGGGAGGGTCAGAAACCTCGTTTGGTGATTTTAGAACAATGGTCGTAGGAGCAGCACTTAATTCTCCTCTATTTGTAGCTATTTAATTTAGAACATATTCAATGGAGCGATAAATATGGTTTATCGTTGGCGGCTAATGCATAAAGATGAATTTCGCTAAGTTAGTATGCCTTCTAATGGAATAGAACTATTTTAAATTATTCATTTCTCCGCCTTTCGACAATTAAATAAATTTTGAAACATTTATCAATATCTTGTAAAATATTGATAAAAAAAAAAAAATTTAAATGAGCAATTTTATTATTACTTAACTTAAACACCATTGTTCCATTCAGAGTAACCTTCCTTAGCATTGGCTAAGCAAATAAAAGATTTATTTTTTTTAATAAACTTTTTATTGAGTAATTATTACAATCTGCCACAAATGTGGGCAATAAGTAAATAGATGGGTTAATGATTACATTCACACATCAGGTTATCAGGATGTGTGGAACTAGATAGTGATTGAGCCAGAGGGTTAGGATGAAAGGAAAGGTTGAAATGGAATTTCGAAAATTTAAGAGGTATGAGGGCGAGGACATATGGTATAATGAGATCATTATGTAGGGTTTTGTTGGAGACATAATAAGGAGCATTTACAATAGTTCGGAGGATTTTGGATTGGAAGGATTGAATGCGTTTGATATTCGAATATTTTGCTGTCCCCTACAGTTCAAGTCCGTAAGTCCAAATAGGTTTGATGATGATTTTGTATATGAGAAGTTTGTTTTCATTGGAAAGATGAAATGTCCTATTTAGTAATCTATACAACTAAAATTTTACTGTTACAATATTAAAGCAGCTGTTAAGTTCTTGCCTTTTAAGTCGAGTATGAGGGTTTTAAGTAGTATGTAAGTCTTTTGATTAGGAAGAAACCTAGATACTGAACTAGGAAAGTATCAGGAGTAGTAGGTATAAATAAAAGTTTGATGAAGTATGAAGGAATTGACAGAAATGTCACATTTTAGTTCACTGTCTTCCATAACTGTCGTTCAGAATCTACAGGTTCTAATTATAATTTTCAAAATTTGGAGTAATGATCATTTTGTAAAGAATAGAGTAGACGAATAATTTAACTATAGGACCAAGTCCCTTAATAATAAGAAACAAGTACAGAAAGAAATAGGGTTAGTTACATCTGTTATGAGGTAAAGTAATTAATTTAAAAAAAAAAAAAAAAAATGAATAATACAGCAATGATAATATATACATAGATAATAATTAAATGTATAGAGAGGAAAATAAGAAAACACTCTACAAATGAAATGAGAAATAAATTCTTTTGGTACAATGCTTAGTTTTGTATATATAATAGAAGTGCCTAAATTTTAAGTTCAGAGTAAGAAAAAAATATATTCTAAAAAAATTATAGTAATAAAATTTATAATTATGAAAATTTACTGGGATCTAAATTATGCAAATAGTCATTGAAAAGATTCCAAAAATGCAAAATCATGATATCATTTGATTATGCAGGTCATTTGTTAATAAGCATCACCTTGGATAAGAACGAGGTACTGAAAATAAAGGTATTTAAATGATTTCAGTGAATTTGCTTAGCTTAATATATGATTAATATGATTATTATGATTTAATATGATTAATTATTAATGATAAGAGGAGGAATAGTATTCCAGAGGTTAGTTGAGCGGAAGAGGAAGCAGTATGGGAATGCAGTAGTTCTGTGGGATGGGGTGTACAGTTCAGAAGGATAAGTAGGTAGTTTCACTTACATTTATGAATTTTTCTGAAATTCTAAAAATATTTCATATTCTTCAAAGCTTACTTAAATTAATTTATAATTTCTCTCCTCTCCTATCACTCAAGGTATTCTTCTTACACCTTTTCTTGTGACATCATTATTCTTTCTTTTCATAGTAATCAGGCAATTGTTCGAATGGCTTTACAACCTAATCTGTTCAATCTGGACCCCATGTTGAAAGACACATATAGGAAAACCGGCTAATTTAATTTATTTCTTCTAGATGCTCCAGCAATCAGTCAAAAGATAAAATTAATATTAACAAATCATTATCATTATCATGCAGACAGTCATGGTCATCAAGGTTAAAAAAAGACATGTCAGATACAAAAAACCAAAAAGAAATATAAAAAATAAGATGTAAAGTAAATCAAAGACAAGTTGATTTTACATAAAATATGAATTTAGTAAGAAAATATTTCTATAAAAACTACAAGTTATTAGAAAGCATAAAATGATAAAATAATGCAAATTATGCTGAAAAGGGAAAAATAAATATTATAAATGAGGTTAACTATGATGGCATCAGTAATCACATTAATAGTTAACATAAGTAGTTAGTAATCACAGTTATCATAGATAGTAGTTTATTGATTAAAACCGATAAGTGACTTAAATAGAAATAAAAGGGAATAATAATAATGGTTCATAGATTATGAGCGATAAAACAAAATTATAAATTTAATTTAAAGAATAATAAAAACTTTAAAAGATAAAACTAGATAAACAAAAATTAAAAAAGAATAGAAGTCAAATAAAATTTTTATATAAGAATTTAGCTGTTTTTAATTTTATTGCTTAAACAGTTATTTCTCTTCAGGGTAGATATGCCCAGTTTATCAGTAAAATGTTCCACTTTTAATTTCTTTTTAACATTTATTTTAACTGTTATTGAGGGAACTACAGTTATGAAAATAAATGTCTGAGTTTTAAATACTTGATACTGGGTCCTTTTTTTTTTTTTTTTTTTTTTTTTTTTTTTTTTTTTTTTTTTTTTTTTTTTTTTATTGATTGATTGCTTTAAAGTATAAACTTTATGGCAATTGAGTTAGCCAATAACAATAATAATTACATAATAGTAAACAAACTATAAATACAAATAGAAAAAGAGTTTTACATGTTATATAATTAGTACTAATAGAAAAAGTATTTCTACATATTATAATAATTTATACGAACAAAAGATTTTTTTTTTTTTTCTTACAAGCTATAATGATATATACAAACAAAGAAAAATAAAATAAAAATAAAAACATACATCTTTACAATTTATAATGATCGATATTGATTATAGTCTAGGGTGACAGAAGTTGTAGCAGCAATTGCAATAGAATCCAATATTTTATTTAGTTAATTCAAAATAAATAAATCAATTACTTTTTGCTAGCATTTAAAACATTTAAAATAAATAGGAAGACGTTATTTATCTTTTCAATGCTATTGTATGATAAAATATTTTCCAAAGATAAACTATCATCTGTTTGAACTATATAGTCTTTTAGGTATTTTTTTCGAAAATTATCGTGTCTTTGGCACTCTAACAACAGATGTTTACAGCTATTTACGATGAATAAACTACAATCTTCACATTTTTCATTAGCTTTAATTTGCAAACTGTTATCTTTAAAAAATATTTTCAAGTAGTCACATTTGGCTATTCTGAGTTGGCTAACGGTTCTTATTTTGGTTATATTGAAATTTTCATAAATAATGAGTTATACCTTGTATTTAAAGTACGATCAATGTCTGTCGATAATAAATGATTAGTGGCTTTTTCTATTATGCTATTTTTATTAGATAATAATTTTTGTGGATTGAAAAAATCTTGAAAGTGTTCTGGGATACTGCCGTTAATGGTTAATTGTTTAATTTGAGATACCCGATTATATTGAAAATCTGGTTTGTTGGTATGTAGATCTAAAAGTCTTTCAAGGCAGATCTAAATCGGAAAACATATTCTCAAATTGAGTTTTTAAATAATTTTGAGTTTCCTGTATGTTTGAAATAGTTGCATTAAATTGACTTAAAGAACTTTTAATTGAAGCTATTTCTGAATGGATACCAGCACTAGAATTAATGAGGAGGTCCAATTTCTCATCTAAGCTCATATTGCTCGAGGTTTTTGATTCCATTTTTACCTTTTTTTTATTTTTATTCCTTTTGAAGGCTGGGTTTGATCTATGTCCAAGGTGCAGTTGTGACGTCACTAAAAGTGATATACTTCTTTAAGATGACTATTGACTATAATATGTAGATATTACTGTGGCAAAAATACTTCCTTTAAGCACTATAACACTTTATAAACCAGTTTGGAACTTTTGCTTTAGAAAAAACTCACTTTAAACCACAATATAGTACACAGTTAGACAGAGCTTGTTATCGGTGTGCTGCTACCTCAATGGCGTCCGGCTAACCGGGTCCTATGCTGTTTAATATTCTCTAATTAGTTAATGAGATGAAAATAAAATTTATTCTGGGGCCGTTGTCCCATAAGAATAGTTATAGTATACAATATTATTGTAGCCTAGCTGCCATTATATTGTACATTTAAGAAGTTAATACTGGTAACAGATAATTATAATAAGAATCAAATTATGATAATAGAAGGTCATACTAATTACACATTATTTAATAGAAAAATAAAGTAAAATCTTCCAATTTATACATAAAGTTGGAGGCGAAATAAAGAATAAAAAATAAATAATTCCCTAAAAAGGAAAACAACTGAAAGTAACTATTATTAAATAGAGAAATGAGTACAGGAACAATAATTAGATAATAAATAAATCTTTATGTCATCTCCGACAATAATACTACTAATGATGAAAATAAAAACAATATTTTCATTCATATCTCATTATAAATATTTTCTTCTTCCATAAGATCATTGGATTGAATATCTAAAAGGAAATGGAAGAGTCTGGTTTTAAAAGTTTTGTAATTGTGTATCTTAAATGGTAGTGAGTTCCAGTAATCATATACTATGGCAATAAAAGAATGTTTGAACGTTGTTGTGCGGAGGCTAGTCAGGTAAAGGACAGAATGACAGGATCCGGTTCTGTAGATAATCATTGATTACTTTAATTCCCTGATAAAGTAGGAAAGTGACTGTGAGAAAAGAGATTTGTAAATGAATGAACCAAGTATTGTCTTTGGCAAGAGGGCATAACCATTTTAAATTGGTGTAGTAGTGTGAAACAAGTTATCACTGGGCATCCCTTGGACGAATCTCAAAGGACAGTTCCTAATCATCTTCAATCTTGCATCTTGATATTTTGATAAATTATTTTTATCTTTAATATATTTTTAACAGCGTCACCTAACATGAGTTTCAGTTATAAATACAAAGCTAAGTTATGAACAATCACTATTGTGAATTTATTTGTTTACTATATTATAAGAAATTGTTATACAATATAAAATAATGGAACAGAGAGCAAGCCAGTGGGATGAGATTCATAAGAGCAATTAAGGGGAAAATGAGGAGAGATAGAATAAGGAATGAGGAGTTGAGAAGAGAAATAGTTGAGAATAGTTTAAGAGAAAGAGTAGAGATTACGAGGCCAAGGTGGTCTGGCTATGTAAAAAGAATAGAGGAGGATAGGCTACCTAGGAAAATGGAAGAATTAATTTTAATTGGAAGAAAGCCAGGAGTAAGACCAAGATGATGATGGGCTGATGATGTGAGAAGAGATGTAGAAAGGCAAGATATACAGTGACAGACAGTACAAGGAGAAGAGATTTGGAAAGATCGTCCCCGTTGGAGAGACTTAGTGAACATCCAGACTGAGTAGTAGCTGGAACGGATATGTATGTATGTATGTACAATATTATTGATCAAATATTCCCATATAAAATGGCAATACATACAAAACTTTTTATGTATGTGTATCTGTTTCATTTTAACAATGGTTGGTCCACTATAGAATTATCATAAAATATAAATACAAAAATAATAACAGTTTAAAGAATATAATAGAATAGAAAAAATAAATTATTTTGCGACTAAATCCCTTAAGAACTACACAGAAAGTGCAGAAATAAATTCAATTAGATCTGCTTGAGACATATTAAAGTGAAAAAAATTAAATACAAATAAAAATAATAAAGATAATATATACATTAATAATAAGCTAATTATATAGAAGAAAAGAAGAGAATATTCCATAAATAATGTAAATGATAAAATCCTATGGTACAATGTTTAGTTCAGTTCAAAAAATATGTTATATTCTGGGTAAGAAAATTTTTATTAATTGGAATATCTAAGCTTATATCTATTTATAATGCAATCTAAATATTTTTTCATTTATATTTCAAAATTTTATTTTTAATCATCTGCACATTGGAAGGATGATTGAATTGACATCAATCAGTGTTTTACTTTTGTTTAGATTTTATATGTTTTTTCTTTTGCTTGTATCCTTGAAAAAAATCAGAAGACTGATACGCCTTAACGCAATTTACTCAACAGTTTAGTTTATGCTAAAATTAAGAAAAAAGAGGACAAAATCTTTCCGAAAGAAACAAATCATAGGTTGCAGGTTAGAGAAGATATGCGAGCAAAAATTAACTCACACTTACATTGTAACATTTGCTGTTCCTAAGCTACCTGAAACTATTAAAATAGGGTTCCACACAATAAGGGTCCAACCTTACACACCAAACCCAATGAGGTGCTTTAATTGTTTAGGTTTTTTTCCACCCCACCTTTAAATGCAAAAAAGAATCGATTTGTGCCAATTGTGGTGAAGTTAAACATCAAGATAATTCAAAATGTATTAAAAATCAAAAATGTATAAAACTGTACCGGTAACCACAACGCATTAGATCGTAAATGCCCAGTATTTCTACTACAAAAAGAAATAAAATCAATTCAAGTTACTGAAAAAGTTCCTTATAATGAGGCCAAAAGATTGTATAGGGAAAAAAATCCCACAACCTTCATTAAATCATCATTGCAAAGTCACCAAAGAAAAAATAGTTGAAAAAAAAGACGTTGCTGTACAAGCAGATATTATTTTTAATTTTCAATTAAACAAAAGCACATCAGCTGTTGACAGTAAATTAATTCCATCTATTAAAGTAACCGACCAGGCTAACAAGCCCTCATGCAGTACCAAATCCACTGCTCCCATGATTGGTTTAATACCAAGACCCATAACTGCGAAGGTTATCATAGTGCCAAATAGTTCAGCCACAGCCTCCACAATAACCTCACCCCCAGTCACCTTTACTCCCCCCTCGACTCCAGCTCCCACACCCCCTCCTCAACCCCTCCATTCAAATTCATCTCCTATAACTCCCGAACTTGAACCCGATCCTGATCCCAATCCCTCCTCTTCTTCGTCTATTAGTAGTGAACTAATGGACGTAGACGGGTTCAAAACATGTAAAAACAAAAAAGGAAGAAACAGTAAATCATCATTAGCTAAATCAAGTACTAATTAAATTATTAGAGAAGCCAACCCTTCTATTTAAAATTATTTCTAAATCTCCCGTTTATTATTTTTTTAAAATTTTGTTATCCTTATGTCTTATTACCCTTTAACTAATCATGTCAATCATTCAATGGAACTGTAATGGATTCAAAACCCATTTTAATGATCTAAAAATGTTAATACGGGATATTGACCCCTTTTGTTTAGCTCTACAAGAGACTCATCTAAACAGAAATGATCCATCACTATCAATTCACACCTTCAAACTGTCGCAGTTAAAGTACATCTCAATATCACTTTCTCAATTTGCTCTCTATACCTTCCACAAGATCGCACAATAGATATTCATCACCTACTTGATATTTATAACCAGCTACCACATCCCGTTCTTTTTGTAGGGGATCTTAATGGTCACAACCCCTTATGGGGGTCACGTGACATAAATACTAGAGGGAAAATAATCGAACAATTTTTAACCAACTCCCATCTCCTCTTACTAAATACAGGAGAACCTACCTTTTTAAGTTCCAGCTACGGAACCTATTCAGCCCTAGACCTCTCTTTCTGTAACCCTACACTATTTAATTTCATAGACTGGACAGTTCTACCTGACCTATACAGTAGCGATCATTTCCCCATTGTTATTAAATTTCTAAATTTTAAAAAGACACGCTTAAAACAGAGATGGGTACTAGATAAAGCAAATTGGTCTCTTTTTCCTCCTTAGTCCCACCTCCCCGTTCACGCCGCTTCCCATATAAGTATTGACTTAGCATGTGAAGAAATTACGACCTCTATTATAAAAGCAGCTAACGTGTCGATACCAAGAACATCAGGTATGCCAAAAAGACCTCTAGTCCCTTGGTTTAATGATACTTGTAAAAATGCAATAAAAGATCGACGCAAAGCATACAAAAAATTCCAAAAATCCATGACTCAAAAAAACTTAATAGAATATAAAAGGCAGAGGGCAATATGCAGAAAAATTCTCAACAACTGTAAAAAATGAATCATGGAAAAAATTTGTAAACTCAATAAATTCGAATACAAATATGACTGAAATATGGAGCAAAGTTTGTAAAATCACCAAAAATCCCATTTCCAACCGCTATACCATTTCAGCGAATGGACAGTTGACTGACGACCCAAAACTTGTTTCCAATATATTTGCTCAATTCTTTTCGGAAATATACAATGTAAGCCAAACTCTGCCAACATCGAACAAACTGAGCGTCACGATTCTGATAATAACGAATCCCAAACATATAACATGCCTTTCTCAATGTGGGAATTAAAATACATCTTAAACTCCATCAAAGGAACTACTCCTGGTCCGGACAACATACACTACGAGATGATAAAAAACCTACCAAGCGAAACCCTAGAGTGGCTGCTCGCATTTTACAATCACATCTGGTCCACTGGTCAATTCCCAAATTCCTGGCGTGACTCAGTGGTAATTCCGATTCTGAAAAATGGAAAAGACAAACGGGAACTAACCAATTATCGCCCTATATTCCTCACAAGCTGTGTAAGTAAGATCATGGAACGTATGGTAAATAAAAGATTGATGTGGATTACAGAAAAGAACAATTTAATTCAACCCTTTCAATCCGGTTTTCGCAAAGGCAGAGGGACAATAGACCATTTAGTGGCTCTAGAAGCTGAAATCCAGTACGCCTTTATAAATTCACAACATACTATCGCCGTTTTCTTTGATATGTACAAAGCATTCGACAATATAAGCCATCATGTGATCCTCAAAAAACTGTCATCCGTCGGAATCAAAGGTAATATGCTTATCTACATTAGACAATTTCTAATAAATCGAAGTTTTAGGGTTCAAATAGGTTGTGAACTGTCAGAAAGTCACAAACAACTCAAAGGAGTCCCACAGGGTTGTGTCTTAAGCCCTACCTTATTTTGCCTGGCGATAAATGATCTAGGGATCACTTTACCAAGAGGTGTTAAGCCGCTACTATTCGCGGATGACTTAGCCATAGTTTGTAGATCCGAGAACACTGACATAATAAAAAAAAACAAATTACAGGAAGCTATAGGACGAATAACTAAATGGGGACTCTCCACTGGTCTCAATTTTTCAACTGAAAAAAACCAAATCCATCCACTTTAACCGAAAGAGAAATACTCCCCCACTCTCCTGAACTTTATCTCGATAATTTTCTGATTCCGTACACAAATAAATTTCTGGGTTTAATTTTCGATAAAAAATTAAATTGGGAATCACATATCTCCACATTAAAAATAAATGCTACAAAAAAACTAAATATACTAAGATTTCTTAGTAGAACTTCTTGGGGTGCAGACAGACATACGATGTTAAAATTATATAACTGCTTGATATGCTCCAAGCTCGATTATGGCTCTTTCATTTATGGATCCGCTCGATATCCAATACTCACTAAGCTAGACTCAATCCACAACACTGGAATCCGGATTGCAACCGGCGCTTTCAGAACTAGCCCGATCCTCAGCATATGTTCTGAGGCTGCTTCTCCCCCACTTTCATTCAGAAGACAAAAACTAGCAATAAATTATATCTCAAAACTATACTCACAGACCCAACACCCAACGTACAAATACATATTTAAACCAAAATTTCATGGAGCCTTTCAGAACAATACCAAGTCAACTCTTCCATTAGTTGAAAGAATCTATCCAGCAACAATAGCTCTACAATAGCTCTAAATTCCAAACCAGACTCTCCTGTATGCTCCAAAACTTTCAAAATCGTTTTGTGATCTACACTGACGGATCCAGATCGGATAATGCAACAGCTTGTTCTTTCGTCACCCTTAATTCAACGTACAATGCTGATATTTAAATGCACAAATTCTATGTATTATATATATACAGCCGAACTACATGCAATATCCTCAGCTCTCCACTTCTCTATGTCAATTTAATTCATTGTATTACATTATGTGTTGGTAATTAATTGTTGATAACATGTAATTAAATTAAATACACTGTCGACTTTTTAATTTATTATTTTTAAACAATGAGTTATCAATAATTAAAATGCTTTGATTAACAATAAGTAGATGAAAGTGCTGTGTAACAAATTTTGGAATTTAATTCATTTACGTACGATTAAATGACGGTAATTTTGTAGTTTTAAAAAAAGCTACTTATATATATCTTCTTACTACTTGTATCTTCAACTAACAGAATAAAATTAACATCACCGTAACATGTTAGGTAATTCATTTATATCAAATATAACTACTCGGTTCAAATTTTTAAGATAAGTATTTAGTAACTATTATGTAGTTTTATCGTTATATTAAAATTTATAAAAACCAATTTTTAAATTTAGACTTTTTATGTATAGACTAAAATCATATCGCCATTAAAGTTTTGAAAATTTTGCTCAATAATAAGAAACTTAAAGACTTGAATTTTTCAATTAAACTTTTATTGACATTTTCTTATAATTTACGTCTAGAAAAAGGAGTGTAGAAACATGAGTTAATACGATGAGTTTAATTTAAAACAATGAATCGGAGTACTCCAACTATATATAACTTTGTAAAAAAGTAATGTTTTCACTTCAGGTGCCACAGAGTCAATCATTAAACCAATCATTAAAAAGGATACTAAAGGAGTCGAAACTGCTTACTTATGATTTAATATAATACAACTGTTCGTTTTGTTTTTTTTTTCATCGAAAATCTCTTATTGTTGAATAAATATCTGCTTCACTACTCATTGGTTATAATTAAAATGGATAGAAATAAATACGTTCATACAATACGTAGATTTAAAATTAATAAATAAATACTGTAATAACAGTAAATAACTATACAATGTATCAAATGAATTTAAAAAAAAATAACAATATTAACAAAAATTAAAACTAAACATTAAAATATATCCCATTGATGGCCGTTGAACTGATCCTTAGCTAAAACGATGTTGACTTAAACGACAACGAACTGCTAGTAGTTTTCGATTACTCCAACATTTACTAGACAAGCGTTCAAAGCACCCAATAAATTACTAAAGGCTAATTTACTTGACAATAGTTAAGGGCGCCACTAAACCTTCCAATTCTTCTTGTATCCAATCCTTACAATCCAAAATCCTCTTTAAGATCTTCAATACTCCGTATTACATCAAAAATAATGTTATCTATTATGATCTAAATGTCCTATATGTTGAAAATATATAATAAAATTGAAAATATATAATATCCTATAAGTTGAAAAATGGGCCCAAAGAAGATGCCTGTCCTTCCGTGAAATGATACCCAATCGAATCCACTGGTCTCCCAACTTATCCACAAGCTTCTCACTAAATACCCAATAACCCTCCAAGGCATATGAAAATACGATGGCCTAGGGTGTTTCTAAAGTGGAACGTTTATTAAAATGCTACTAATCGGTAGTTGTTAACAAGTTATTCACATGGCATTCCTTTACTGCACGCCTACTTTTGTATATATTGTATACAGTAATCACCTCAAGGAATAGTTAGGATGTTGCAGAGGAGTTTGTATTGGAGTGATTAAATTCGGGAAATCTGCTTTAATTTCGTTTGATTCTACACCCTATGTTTAATTAGGTATAACAATGGTCATGAATATGAGCTTTTTGAAGGGTGATGGAAGATTAGAAAGTGCAACTGATGAGTATTGGAGTAATCTAAAAAAATGTTCAACTTCTCGTCTTTTATCGTAAAATGTTTTTACGGGTTTAAAATAACAAAACTATTTTTGACGAAATGATAAATAACAAACAAAAAGTAACGAATTAATTAAATTTAATTAGAAAAGGACATCAAAATTAAGGGTATATTACATATTTACGATAGAATATAGGTTTAATACAACTAGTGGTTACTATATAATAATAATAAAAGTTTTATTCAAACGATTTAACAGTTTACAATTGCACATATTAAATATTATTACATGTATTGGTAATAAAACAATTTACACTGCATAGTGAGCTTAGCTAGAATGGATATAATTTGGAATGCATTATATACATACAACTGTAGGAAAAATACTAAAAAAAAAAACCTACAAAATAAGAAGGAAAAAAAAAAGAAATTGATAAAAACTAATACATAATAAAATTTACTAAACTAAAATGCATAATTTATTAACTTTTTGTACGTTAAAGTTAATCATCTTTTCGGATAATTACCTTATATATTATTTATGTTTCAAAAAGTTTTATTTCAAGCTGAAACAGTAACTTTTGGATGTCTTATTAGCAAAATATTATTCTAGTAGTATGTGGTATGTATGTTTGTGTATGTATCTTCTTAAGGAATGCTTGTTGTGTAATTACAAAATAGAATATCCATACTTAAGTTATTATTTGTAATTTAATTTAGTTTATTTTTAATTTAATTTTATTAATCTTTATGTCGGATCTATTTTTATTATTAATATTCCTGAAGAAGACCTTCATGGCAAATTGAAAGGTCGGCACACCGATAAATGTTTTGTTTTCTATTCTATGCTGCCAAATTTCCTTCAGTTCAATTCTATATCATTTTTCATTTCAAACATACTGTTGATTATACCCGTGTGCTTTTGCCTTATCTATCATTAGCAAATGCTAGAATTATTGAAATATGGTATATGTATTTCTTATTCCGTTTATGGAGCTTGCGTTTTTATAATTTTTAAAGTATTATCAAGCTTTAAATTAATAATATAAATAATATCTCAAACCTTTCTAAAGCTCTATTTCCACGTATAAATCAACTTCTATTATTCTTTTGGTTGTACTGTTCGTATTTATTTACGTTAGACTTTTCTTCGATTTTACTTTAACTAATTATTATATTTGTAAAAAAGCGACAAAATGTCTTATCTCTTATGTAAAAAGTAAAAGTAAGTGTTCACTTAATCTAAAAGAATTTTTAGATTTTTTAAAGTTTTCAACAAATGTTAGAGAATAAAAATGCTGCATCCTTCATTTTTTATCACAGGAAGATAATGCCATTTTTGTAACGAATTCTATTAATTTTTGAACAAATTCCCAGAAGATTAGTGGAATAGGAGTTAACTTTTGTCGTCTTAGATCTTCCATTTGGTTTTGTTTCGTATATTTCATTTTATTATTTATGGTTCTATTTGTACTCCAGCAGTTTCTTAAATTATATTCAAATAACTAGTCGAACTGAAAAACCTTGTTACAAGAGTCTAAGTGGTTTAGTTTTTTGTAAGGCTAGTCTTATTGCAACCTATATCGCATTTTATTTAAATTTAACGTTAATAAAAGACCTCAAGCTAATCTCAGTGAATGTTCCTAAAACCTTTTCTTCTATAAAATGAAAAAAAACATGAAAGAAATAAAAATGAACAATTTTTTTAAAGTGGTTTTAAGATTATAATTCAAATATTTTTTACTAGAATTTGGAAAATGCCAGTTTTGAAACTTTGTTTTTTTTACACCGATATTAAAACATTTTTTTCAAAAATTGTACCTAACATTCATGTATATATATATATATTTTTTTTTTCAATAATACAACTCCTATCAATAGAAATTATTGTATTAAGTTCTCTTTAAAGTTTGATACACAAAACATTAAAGTAATGGTATTTTAAACTGTTTATTCAGTACAATCAAATGAAAATTTTTTTTTTTGTTTAATTGATAGTGACTTTTAAAATAATTCTTTAAGAATTTTTTTTTTTTTTATAATTTTAAGTAAGGTATTTATTCAATTTTTTTTCCCAAAGACATCTTTGTATCAGTCTTCAAATAAAAAATCATATGGTCCCTTTATTACAAATACTTATAATTCCAAGAAATATTTTATTTATCCATTAGGTAAGATATTAAAATATCTCATTTTAACTAATTAGAGAATTGTTGATTTTTATTTATTCAAATATAAATTAAAACTTTGTTTAATAGTTGATAGATGCCGAACCCAGTAGGTGGCGCTGCCAAGCGGCCGTTTCGGTACTACACTAATTAATGATCACCCTCTCCCACCCTACTTCAAATATCTTCCGTTTATATCGTTCGTTTTAACATAAATTTTTTCAATAATTTATAAATTTTTTACTTATTTATGTAACAAATGTTTTGAAATATCTTTTAACCATTATTAATTATATATATATTTTTTTATTGCAGATTTGTACTATCCAGAACTGAAGTAGCAGAACCACCCATTATTGTGAGTAAAATATTATTTTTTTGAACAATACTTGTCTTGTAATTCATATTGGACATGATGTATTATTTAAATAAATAAAATAATATAAATTAATTATCACCCAAATAACACAAAATTAATAGAAACCTCTTATTATTATAATTTTATTTAATTTACATAGTGGGTCTACAAATATTTATTTCTCATAATTCAACAGATTTTTCCTCATTTAAAAAAATGTTTTATTTTTAATTTTGTAAATAATCTTATCCGGTGTTTTTATACATCGCACATTCTATTTATACATACAACGCTAGTTAAGAACCTAATCAATTAAAATAAGTTCCAACATTTCTGAAGTTAACAATAACTATTTTTAAAAGTTTAGACAATAGATAATTCTTCTTGTTATCCTTATAACATTTAGATACATTTTCTCAAATATTCTGCATATTATTAAACTGCAGGTATTTCTTTTTTATTTCATTTCTGAATATTTACTTTATGTTTCTCTTTAATTTCTTTACATGTTTTTAATAATTCCAGTAAAATTTTCTTTTCATTTTCATTCCTTTCAATTTGTTTTCTGACAAGATGTAAATTCATATTTCTCCGCACTTATTTTTTATTCTTAAAGAGTCATCTTACCAGATTTGAAATGTTTTCCTTTTTTTTAAATAAATTAATAATTATCGCCATAATGGAGTACGCTGCTTTAATTTATTGTATTTTTAAATTATTTTATTACATGTTTCTTATTATATTTGTATTTTATTTATTTTTTTTAAAATACGGAATCAATTAGTAAATTATTAATGGCTGTTATTTTATTGTTGTTAAGTGCCATTGATCATAATCTTTTTCTGAATAAACATAGTTAAAATATTTTTTAAAAATTGAGTGTTTCCTTGATTTAATTAAATTTTATTATTATTTTTTATTAATCACATTATTAAGCCTACTTCAATTTATTTTATATTTTTAAAATAATTTTACTATATTATTATCGTTATATTTTTATTTTATTTAACTTTTTTTGTTAATACAAAATGAATGTTTAGATTCTCAATTGTCAATATTTTATTGCTCTTTAGCGTTAGTGCTCGTAATATTTTTAGGAGAAAAATATTTTTTAAGATCAACAAATTGATTGCGTCCCTTATATCTTTAAATTCGTTTTATATTATTTTTGTGTTATTAGTATTAATAGGTTTGCTCTAATTTATGAATTTTTTGAAATTATTATACAACTGTTTTGTAATTATATTTGAAATTTCTTTTTTGTTTTTTGTAAATAAGGAATGAATTTGCAAATTAATTATTGCTATGGTTTTATTACTCATAAGTGTTATTGATCGTAATATTTTTCAGTTAAAAAACAATTAAAAGTTTTTAAAACGTAAGATATAATGGAATAGTCGTAGTTTTGGAAGCAGCGCATTATTTGAACGTTGAAGATGGTTAATGTTATTATTAGGATAACATAATTAGGATAACTATCCTATTACATTAAATTAATATTTCTTTTTAATGTGGTTTATAAAATGTACATGATTATCAGGTTTTTCTTTGAAAATTATTGTGTGATCCGTCCAACTGGGCTGAATGGAGCATTATTTTAAAATATAGGGAAAACTACAAATAACTGACTGCCATCGTTCCAGAATGGAATAATGAGAAAATCGTTTAAGGTACTACAATGCAATGAAGAAGTACATCTAAAACATTTGAGGAGTTAAAAGTTAAATATACAAAGGAGTCTTTGGATGAAATTACAGTAAAATTTTGAATATACATAAAAACATATTTCAAACCCTCTGTACTGACAAATTTTGTGTACAGGAGCACCAAAGAGGTGACAGAAATTATTTTAAATATGAAATTATGGATTTAGGTTATTTTAGTGTGTAAGGCGTGCATTAAAAAGAAAAAAAATCTAATTATTAATTGAACTACTATTAATAGACAACCAAATTACAATTTAAAAAAAAAAATATGACTCCTTTAAATGCGAAGAAGCAGTTGGATGAGAATAGTAAAACGTTTATGTTAGACTAACATAAAAAGTAAAAGGGGGCTATGAAAAAAAAAAAAAAAAAATGTTTAATTATATATTGATATGCATACTTTTCAACATACTCATTTTCTTGTTTACAAAACAAAAAGTCAAAAAGCGTATTGACCTCATTATTCTTATGGGATGTATTTATTTACTTATTTTTTTTTCTAGTAATTATTGCCTGGACATTTTTCCAATGCAGGCTCATTTTTTTCTTAGAATTTCTGGACCAACCTCCGCGATTGGCGTTCCTTCGAGATCGTTGAACTCACCCTGGGACAAACAGTCTCTAAATGCGCAGAAGCAAGTCGGTCAGAGCTATGAAAAACAACTGAATGAAATTCCGACCTCATTACCGCCTGCGGAGGAGGGCTCTTTGAAGTTTACGGGTTCCAGCGCCTACCCCTTCCTAGGGCCTAGGAGTGGGGGCATCTTGATGAGCGATTAATTATTTAAACATTTATAATAACGTCTTATTAATTTTATTTACTTTCAATTGCTCTAAAAACTTGAAGGAAAAAAGTTTATATATTTAAGGCTTGCTTGAAAATATTTATAATTCTATTCCACTCTTTATTTATTATACTCAGATCTGAAAAATAGTTTAGGAATAGTAATCATAGCTAGAATAGAAGGATTGATAAATCATTTGGTACCATTCACATTTGTCTTCAATTCTAAAACCACACAACGAATTTCAAAACATCAGCACTTTGCTACATAAATTATGAATAAAAAAGACTAAATAAAAAAAACTATAACACTAACAACCCATGAAGGGTCTTTGGTTCGGTACTTAGGTAACGATGTACTGCTTACTAGGACAACGGTTGTGAAATGAGGATATAAGGCATAAATCAAGCTCAACCGCCAGGTTTTTCCCTATTTATGATTACTCTCTTAGTAGAGGCTGATTGTGCCTCAGTATGGCCTCCCAACCTTGACTCCTAGATTATGTACCTATATTATATTGCTTTAAATCTGTAAGACAAGAAATCAAACATGTTGATACTCAGCTAAGGAGGCAAAATGAATAGGGTTTCTCAAAGATATTAGGACCTAGAACAGACTGAGTGTACATCAACCAAAATATAATGACCAGGCAGCCAAATAAAAAAAACTGAAAGATCAGTAAATCGAAAGTTAAAAGAATATATAAGGGTAACTATAATAAGAAGCAGGATTCCAACATAAATTAAACGCTATCCGTTTAAATGAAATAACAATAAATTCAACAAACACTCGGAAATGAAGCTAATACATCATATACAGAAAATCGTCTAAAATTTAATATTTATGAATCATTAGAAATAACAAAATCGTTCAAAACCAAATTTTTGTTTAAATCACCAGATATATTTTTCTAATGGTACATTTTAAATTTAGCAGGGTTCCAACTTTCACGTATTTGGATATGGAACTGGAACTGTATATTTGGAATTTCATTAAATGTTAATTCATGAACCTTTAAAATAGTTTATTAGAGCTGAAAAACCTGAGTATTAAGAAAACAATAATCCATTTTGGGTTAACAAAATTGTGCTATTGTCAGCCTGCATTCATTTCAGCTTCGGCAGTTTCAAACTTTATTTTCCAATTGCGAATGCACATCTTCATTTCATATTTACCTTCCATTACTAATATTTTATTTTTAAAGAAAACTGTTATTATTTGTGTATTAAGATCTGAACTTGGTCGGGTTAAAATTCATTTCGTAGCGGAACCACGAAATCAATCTTTATTTTCACCATGGTTATAATAGGTTGGTAACTTGCAGGATAACCCGTCCTTCCTGCCCTAGTTGGAGTACATAAGGAAGTTAAGCCCCCAAAAAAAAAATTCCGATCTGTTTTCAAAAACAAAAAACATAAGACAAAAAATATAAGATCTTAATTGACAAACTGTTATTTAGAATTAATCAATAAACAGTCATTAACAGTTTTACAACTTTTATCATTAAGTAGGACAATCAATGTGTAATAATTACTTAACCAGGTATCACAAAATTATCGCCGTCTGCAGTTATGGATCGATTTGAAAAGGAATCGACTTTAGATCATCGATTCTCGATAACGATTCTTATCTCAAGAATAGCTGGAACCAAGAAGCGGCACAATTTCAATAATATATATATTTTATTTTTATTTTTATATATATATTTTTTTTTTTATGATTTAATTTGGTGCTCCTATTAACTTTAACTTTTAATGTGGCAAGATCCAACATTACACCGTCAAAGTTGTTTTATTTTTATTTAATTTTTTTAATTAAAAAAAAACATTGAAAAAACTTAATTTTCAATAGATATTTTTTTTAATTCGTTTAATGTTTAGAACTTATATCAAACAAAAATTATTCCACTGTTTGCTCCAAAGATGATGCAACACAGTATTTTAAGCCATCATGCCTATGAAGGTGAACTTAAACTTGGATTTTGGGGTGAATTGTGAATTTTGGTGCAAAGACGCAGTTTCTACATGTGCCGTACTCCATTCTCCGCTCATTCGGCGCGGCCACGCCCTGAGTGTCAAGGATGCACCGGCGGTCGGAGCTATCCGTCTCGTGGCTAATGGGAACGGGAGATGTAAACAACTTTCACGGCACTGAAGCCCTTTCATCATCCACTCGGGTCCTACCTTATTGGTCGCCTTATCTTTCTCTTCGGTCAGTTCGCTCTCTCGGCCCTCTTCTCTTCCCCGGCTGCTGTAGGTCTCTAATCATCATCATCAAATATCTTCCAGAGGGTTACTTACTTGTCTATCGAAAACATGACAGTAACAGCTGATAAATATTTTATCTAACTAATTTGTCACTTCTGATTTGTATACACAAAGGTTTTTTTTTCCCTCTTAACAAGATTATTTGTACCTCTATGGGTTTGCTTAGCAGAGATAGCATACCTGACCTTCAGCTGAGTAAGACATAATCTCTTAGATCTCTGGTTCAACCCATCTTCATCCTTTGCCTTACTACCTCAGGGATATAAGTTATCGCCAGATTTTGTTCAAGCTCATGTGTCCATTCAATTGGTTCTGCCATCTTTTCTTTATTTAAGCCTATATTTAAGTTTTCAGATAGCAATATTGACAGCTTGGAATGAAATGTTTGTATTTTCCGAACGTATGTCTTTCTATTTATAAATTAATTAGGTTAGTTTAAATGTAATGACATTCAACGTCTAGGGTCTGTAATGCTTTTTTTCTATATTTCTTCTATATATAATCTATATTTCTTTCTTGCTAGTTTTGAGTAATTGTTTTAATTTTATTGAATAAGTGATATTTTTTAATGAAGTTTATATTTTTTTTCTATATTTTTAATACTATCACCAAGACTAGTAGGTAGGTATCTTTTTAAACGTACTTCCTGAAAATAATTATCCCTTAGAGAGCAGTCCTCTAGTTGGGTAGTTTTTGCATGTTGCGCTCATTGGTGGATAGTCCTTCGTTATAACTTCTACTCTTCTGTTGTTGCAGTTATAACTTTTCCATACTTTTATTTCTTTTTTAACTGTTTTGAGTTTGTTTTGTTTCTTTATTTTTTCCCAGTGTTAAATCAAAAAACTGATGTAGAAACCCCTTTATATTTATTTTGCAATTATATCTTCAGCATACCCCAATTTTCAGGATACAGATTAGTCGGTTAGGAATTCGATCAGTCTTTTAGGACGACAGTCTAATTTGAGTATTACTATTAACCGATTACTTAAGGATGTTAAGCCCTAAATAAAATAAATTAAAAAAATCACTAATAAATGTTTGAAATATATATGGATTTCTTAAATTACGTATGATGGTATAAAATGATCCATCTTAAGTATAAGTATTTATTCCTTATAATAGTTAATAACGTCCATCTTTTTTTGTTACTATTAATGAGGAAAAAACATTTTTACTAACGATCATGTTATATTTTATTATGTATAGATATTTTAAGACTGATTTATAATCATAAAGTTTTAACTAGTTTACTTAAATTATTAATTCTAACCTCACTCGCAGTTTCTTCTTGTTTAATACGCAAGTCTCCTTTTCAATATAATTTATGTATGTAATCGCACAACTGAGATTTTTCATTCACGTTATCTTCAGGATTTAAAAAAGAACTTATTTTTATTTTATTGTATTTTTTATTTAAATATTTGGATATGGGAGAGCCGCACCTAACTGTTAATAATAATAATAATTAAACAGATAGTCTTGATTTTTTTTTCTTTATCTTGAGTAATTTCTGCAAGATTCATTGCCTTGAATTGTTTTACAATCAGATATCTATCACTTCTATTATCCTCACCATTATTTTAATACACAAGCGGGTATTGCATTCCGTTTTCTCTTGCATTCATGTTGTTTCCTGTTGAATCATCCCTAAAAACCTTTTGTACCATTGAATGCCATGACAGTCTTGCACAAGCGATGTCTTATGGTTCGGTCCAGGATCCTCCTATTCCGGACGTTACTCTTACCGTTCCCTGAAGAGCATTCAGATGATAATGCTAAGAAGGTTTTAGTTCATCGGGGAATACCTGCCAATCATTTGAATAGGGGCTAATTGTGCTCGAGATCATTGCCTCCTTTTAAATCATGGAGAATGTTTTGAAAAATATATGTCTTTTCATTCGATTGGAAGGTGTGACTCAATTTTTTACTTTTTTTTTTTTTTTTTTTTTTATTTATATAATCAGTAGTAGTGACGAGTCACTAAATTTGAAAAATATGTTATAAATATATTATCCGAAGGAAAATATCAATGGAAGTCTTTACCAAAAGGGATGAAAGTACCTCGCCATAGCAACGAGGTACGATTAGCCTAGTATGATCAGCCATAGCAGCATAAAGTGACGTTAAACGAAATAAACAAACAAGTACCTCGCCATTCTGGAGAAGGGTAGCTATGGTAACGTGGGGTGAATGGAGGGTGGCATGCGATAAAGATCGATTCCTGCAAATATGTCTTCCATATTAGAAATCACATATCCAGATTTATTTTATTTTACTGCAATCATTTATCTATATTTATACTATTCTATAAAAAGACAAGCCATTTTTCGTTTGTGATCACTAACCACGAAAAATACTAAACCAATCTCTACCAAATTTTAACTACATAACTTTTACAGTTCCAAGAAGATCTACCAATAATAAAATCTACTGTTTTTTAATTAATTTTTTTATTTAAAAAGCGGTAATATGTCGATAACTGTAAAGTTTTAAAATTTACCAACATGTTTAATTTGGTGGCAAGCAACATTTCAAATGAGAGGTTACAAAGGTACGGTGTTATATAAAGCTTGAAACTGATAATATAAATTACTTATATTCAACTAGAATCCTCCGTCGTGGCTTCGCTTGATCTTATAAGTAATGGATTTTAAAAATTTTAACTAATTATTAAGTTTTATTTGGTTATCGATAACAATCTTGTATTGAAGTATGCGATTGAGAATTATTTCTTCAATGATATTTTCACGCATCGCAGTAATTTCTAACCTGGCACTCTTGTACAGATTAAGTGGTTGAAGTTTACGTAAAA